>CM040123.1:250552352-251752352 GCA_022559845.1 Amorphophallus konjac
TCGTATTTCGGGAGGGTTCTTTGTGCTCCCCGTCTCGGTTCCGCCTTTTTCCTTGGCCCGAGCTAGGCTCGGGTGTTCGCTTCTTGTCCCCCTCCCAACCCGAACCGGTTGCGCCTCGGCATGCACTGAGAACTTCTTCGCACTCAGCATGGCGTAAAGCCAGAGTCACTAGCTCGGCAAGGGTCGAGGGAGGGTGGAGGACAAGTTCACGTCGGAGGTTCTCGTCACGGGTGCCTCCGGTCAACGCGGTTATGGTCGAGGCAACATCCAGGCGGGGGATTCTCAGGGCTTCCGACTTGAATTGGTTGATATAAGCCTGGCGTTTCTCCCTCTGCGCCTGTTTGAGAGCCAACAGCCTCGCTACCGACCTTGGGGGGCCGCTGTCGGTGAAACTCTCCTTGAACACTCGCCCGAACTGCTTGAAGTCCCGGATGGATCTGGGGCGAGGGCCCGGAACCATGCTTGGGCACCTTGGACTAGGGTGGTCATGAAGTCTCGGCACTTGATGGCGTCGGATGCCTAGTGGAGGGTCATCAGGGCGTCGAAGCTGTCGAAGTGGTCGGCCGGGTCACCCTGGCCATCATAAGACTTGAAGGTCGGAATGGAGATTCTAGGAGATATCTCTGCCTTCAAGATGTAGTAGGAGAACAGGGATTTATCCTCGTCCTCTGCTAGGGAGGTCTTCTGCAGGGTGCATAAGGTGCGCTCCTGCTCTGCAAATCGCCTCTCGAACTCTCGCAGTCGGAGGGATAACTCCGACTGTAGTTGCGCCGTGGGGCTAGGGTGGCTGTCCTGGCATTCCCCAGGGACTTCGGTCTCTGGGTACGGACGGCGCGCCCCAGGTTTTCCCCTTTTCGGCGTAGAGGAGGCCTCTTGCTTCGGGGGAGGGGCTTGTGAAGGTCCTCCTGACCTGTTGCGAATAAGCCGCCGTCCTCGGAGGGTGAAGCGGCCTCCGGCAGTGTATTGGGACACGTTTTCATGGGGAGGGCTTTCCGGAGGGACGCGTGACCTCCCTTCCCTGGCCGCCTGGGTCCTCATGAGTTCCACGAGGACGTCCAGTTTTGCGTTGAGGGCTTGGAAAGCGTCAGCGCCCCCGTTGAGTGGTAGCTCCACCGCTGCGGGTGGAGGAGGCGGTTCATCGGCTGGGGTGCTGGCGTTGGAGGGGGGGTCCTGTGTGGCCTGAGAAGGGGCCTCTCCCCCCACCGCCATGGCTTTTCCCCTATCGCCGGTGGACCTCCTCCCTATACTCCTTCGCACCATACTGGCTCTTTGATCATTTCCCACAGACGGCGCCAGATGAAGAGGGGCGATCTCGTGCTGGTCCTGAGCTGGTGGAGATGATCACCGAACAATGAACTGCAAGGAAGGGAAACGGATCAGGGGGCCCAGGGATGGTTCCCTAGGGAAAACCCTCCGATGCCTAAGTCAGTAGAGCAGTGGTGGAAGCTATGAGGGGAGGAGGAAGGAGATGCATGAGATCCCTCTCCACCAAGGTGGTGAAGTGGTTCTTGCTCAGGGAGGTTTAGGCGTGTGTTGGCCTTACCTTTCGCTGGAGGGGGTCCCAGGTTTAAATAGTCCGCCAGCCTTATGAGTCCCGTAAGTTGAGGAGTTTCAGGCGGGGGTTACGTCTTCGACGTGGGCTCTTTACGTCCTCGTCGTTGGCTCTTTATAGCCTTTAGGATTCGTGGGCCCCCTTATCCTCGTAAACTCCTGCTCAGAAAGGGCTCTCAATGGCAGCATGGATAAGTATCCGTCGGTCGACCCAAGAGTGTAGAGTGCCAGCCCTGTCCTGGGTGATAGGCATAGCTCGGGTGAGGTTCGGTTGAAGTGGGCGCTGGGCGCTAGCCCTTATCCCGGCGAGGGGGATAGGTCAGGCGTGGGTCTTCCTCTGACTGGATCGACGCTCGGCCTTCTGAGCCTAATGGCAGCCTAGGAAGTGCTTGATCCTGAGTGAACTTATTTAGCTTTTATGCTAAGTGGGCCCTGCGGGGCGGTCACTTAGATGAGCTGGGCCTCATTTGGTCTCGCGGGACCTAGTTCGGCCGCTCTTAGATGGGATACAGAAATCCCCCTCTCCACTTCGCATCTGGTACTTGCATGATTGCTGCTCACTCTGTAAGATGGATTTCACACGTTGCGTATGTGTGTGCAAGTATTCATTTTTACTGGACTTAGGTCGGTGCAACTCGCTATAACTGGCTGGTGCACATTCTCGGTTTGAGTCAGTGTGCATGTTTAAGTCTGTGCACTTGTTTATGGTTAAGTCATGTAGGTCTGTGCAATCGTGCATTGGGCAGGATAGATCTAAACATGTCTCTCATAGATTGCACTTTAGGTTTGTTCACTTCACGGCTCTTGTGCACTTAGGTCTGTGCAGGCTCTGCTGCACGCATATATAGTCCGTGCATGTCACAGTAGATGCACATACAGGTCTGTGCATATGCATACTAAGGTCGGTGCAAGTTTTTGTTATGAGCATATAAGTCGGTGCAAGTCTCGACTTATGCACATAGTCAGTGCAGGTTTTGCACTTGGTGCATATTTATTTGTCAGATGTTCATCTAAATGTTGTCTGCACATTTACATTTAGTTCGTGCATTAGATTGACTCGGTGCAACATTTGTCTAGTCTGCATTGAGTCGGTGCATCCTTAGCTACAGCACGCAACTAAGTCCGAGCAGAATCTGTGCATTCAAGTCTGTGCATCCTTCAAGTCGGTGCATGTTGCATCTCGCATACATAAGTTCGTGCACATTCGGCCACCTTGCTTTCTCTAGTCGGTGCACTTCACTGAAGCATCGGTGCAAACCTCGCAAAAATGCATCTCAAGGACGGTGCATTTCCCTGTTCCTTCTATGGAAGGTCGGTGCATTTCCCTGTTCCTTCTATGGAAGGTCGGTGCAATGGGTTTCCTTGCATAAGGTAAGCCTGTGGTAACCCTGTACATGTTTGCATAGCTTCGGTGTACTCCTCGACTGCTTACATGATAGGTCCTTGCAACTCGTGTTTGTGCATCTGCGTTAGTGCACATTTATCTTCTTGCATGTTTATCACAGTGCACATTTGATTTGATGAAACCTAACGTCTGTGTATTTTTTCATGCTCATTGGGGGTCAGGTTGGTGCATATCTTCTTTATGCATACGGTACGCATGTGCATGTTTGCATACTGAGTGTATACTTGGTGCAAAGCACCATGTGCTGCACATGAAGTCTGTGCACTTTCTAGCCGAGAACCAATTTGTAAGTCTATGCATATGTGAACAAACGCTCAATTGAGTCTGTGCATATGTGTTCTGACGATCTATCAACTCTGTGCACCTCTTCCTTCTGTCTAACTGTTTTGACCAGACTATGAGTCCGGTACTTTGATAGGACAGTCGCTCGTGGAACGTAAGAAAGGGCACGTGATCCAAGAATGTAGGATGCGCCGTGCTCGTGCCACGTGGAAAGCAGCAGAGCTCAGATTTGGACACGTGGCTAAGGGATCCCTAACATTTCTTGGCGGGAATGCTTTCTTCACACGCCCAGTTCGTGAGCCCGTGGGGCCCAGACTGAAGATATATATAAGATGCCCCTTCTGCAATCAGTGATAGAGATTGAAAAAGAAGAGGATAGAGAATTCACAAGGTGAGTACGGTAGAATTAGAGCGAGAGCAGCAGAGAAGAGAAGTGTGAGACGAACAGAAAAGAGAAGAATAGAATGCAGTAGTGTGAGAGTGCAGAAAAAGAGAGAGTTCGAGGAAAAAGAGAGAGTTCGAGAAAAGAAAGAGATCGTGAAGCTACTGAAGTAAATTGAAGATTGCTATCTGTTGGCTTCTGGATCAGATCCTGACCAATTTGTTTCTGCGAGAGCTACATTCTTATGCTTTATTTCTAGCTTTCCGTAGCTGAATTTTCTCATACTTGTTTTCTTCTTTTCAACTGTGTTTTCCGATTCTCTGGTTTGGGGTTGGGGTTCCTCCTATGGACTCAAGAGAAGGGAGACTCGGTGTCTCCGGTTGCAAGTGACAGGTTGTCACTTGTGGGTTCCCTCCTATTTGGAGGAAGAGAGACTTCGGTCTCTGGTTACTAGTGACTGGGTGTCGCTAGTGGTTGCCCTCCTGGGTGGAGGAAGAGAGGAATGTGTTCCTCTGGTTTAAGCTATTAGGTAGTATTTGTAGGCAAGCTGTGATGCCCAGCGGTTTCAAGCTGTTTGGCAGCGATAAGCCACACTCTGGTTAGAGTGTGGGGTGGACGTAGGTCTGTGGACCGAACCACCTAAAAATCCTGGTGCATTGTGGTTTGCTTTGAGTACATATTACATATCTTCTTTCCCCTCTTCTCAGGTTGCTTGGGCACTCCATATCAGTATATGTGATTTCTGCTTGGATTCGTTTTAACTGATAAGTGTATGATAGAACATTTAGCAGAAGCATTTGCTTATTAGTGTTTATCGTGGTAATTTCATTTGAGGGCTAAGCTGTCGGATTCCTAAGTAAGAAAGCTTAGTAGTCCAATGAGACTACATTGAATCGAGGCAAAAGTTTTATTCCGTAATAGTTTTTGAACGGGGATTCATTCACCCCCCTCTGAATTCGTGCCTTTCACACCAACAAAAGACACCCGTTTCATCGCCAACGAGTGATAGGAATCTTCCAGAAATCTCTTAACCAAACACGAGGGATAGTCAGACTAAAAGTAACACCAATCTGGAGGAACTAAGGTAAAAAAAATAGGGTAAAAAGGAGGCAACCTCATCAGGGGACACAATCCACAACCAATGAGGGAATGAAAACAGTAACGAAAAGTAAAGAGATAGACTAAAAAAAAACTCCAGACGAGGACTCTCAGTCAACCAAACCAGGTGAATAGACCAGAGAGAATCTTCCAACTCTGAGTGGAATTGTCCCTCTTACGCAAACACTAAACGCACAATCATCCATTACTCACGGGATATTTTCAAACACACCATGGGTCATGAATGCTTAAAAGATACGTATGATGCATGCTGGGCTAAAATAAAAGAAATGATTAAATCGAATGCAAAGAAAGCCATAAAATAGAAAATACTCGAGGATAATATTGCTAGACCGGGGCAATCAGGGTCAGGATACTATCTGTAACCACGGCGTGCGAGATAGAACCATCATCCCCTAATTTTTCCAACCTAACGGCTTATCCGATGATTAAATACGTGAACCTAGATCATCATTATTTTTGTTAAAGGAGAACATCAGATCCTGGAACACGTAGATAACCAGCTGGTTCTCAAGATAATATAGCTTATATACCATATAGTAATGCAATAAGGGATCATAGGGATCGAAAGCCATACTTGACTTACCTGTGCAGGCGAAACGATATTTTTTTAAATTTTTATTTTCTGACTTTTATGGATTTTCATGATTAAGATAAATATGACAAATAAGCAAGCATAAACATAGCGAAGATAACGTATCAGTTAACTGAACGATAGACAATAAGACATAACATAACGATCAAATGAAATGAGAGACAATGCAACATAACATAACAAAGATAAACAAGCACATACACAATGGAATGAACAAACAACATGCATGCACGATCATGGCGTGACAAGACAACCACGCAGTGGGACAACACACGGTTGGGACAAGAACAGGAGGGGTGACCACACGGTTGGGACAAAACACAGAACATAAAGGGATGACTAACAACATGTGCAAGACAACTAACAACGCGTGATGAGGGACAAAATAACATGCATGGGACAAAGACACGTGGGATGACACGGAGGGATAAAGACATGTGTGGATAACACGGGGCATGGACACGGGTGATAGCATGGAGGAACATAGATATATGCGATAAGGACACAAAGGGACAAAAGATGCGGAGGACCACAGACATGGTGGGTCAAAGACATGACAAATACGCTCTTCAATCATAGCCCAAGATCGGACAAAGCGGAATCGCCAGGTTCATAATCATGAGGCAATGCCCTCTCATGATGCAGCGAAGCGAAGTTGAGCTGAGTAGGACATGAGCTTCAGAACAGATCTAGAGATAGGATTGAAGAGATGAGAACATATTAAAGAATATGAATAGGAGGTAGAGCGAAAAGATAGAGCAAAGGAAGCTTGAACACGCAACTTGCAACCTGCACATGTAGCAAACAGATTGCGTATCCGTCCTCAAAAAAATAGATAGAAAGGAATAAAAAATAAATATTTTTGATTTTTGACAATTTTTTGATTTTTTTTGATTTTTGACAATATTGATTTTTTTTGGAATGTTGACATATCTATTTTTTTTGGTTTTTTGAAATATCTGATTTTTGTTTTTTGTTGTATTTTTGATAATAAGGCTACTTGCAGCAACCAAGGACAGGTTCAAACTACTAGCCAGGGGGTTGTCATCTCACCCTTCTTATTAAGGACTTCCCTTAAGTCGGGTGTGCATGTGATGGTGGCTTACCATAACCAACCGCCTCTAAAGAATGGTGCCCCTACTAAGGCCATACCTTGGATTCAACCCAACCTAAGAGGGAGAAGCAGAAGAAAAATTGTGTTATGCCCCTGTGGTTTTGATGATGGTTTTAATGGTGGGTTTGATGATAGCATGCTGATTTGTTTTGATGATTGCAACACAGTCAGTGCATTATGATATTGTGGTTTGAATATGGCTGCTGATATGATTGCATAAGACTGTGTCTGATATACAGCATTGAATTCATGAGTTTGCATGAGTATTGCATGATGCGTTGACGCATGGGATCATTGCGTCAACTCACTGGTCTGTCCCAGAGCTGATCTATAAAATGTGTCAACTGGTGCGTCGACGCAGTGGACTCAATGTGTTGACGCATTGGAATTGTTTTGAAAGAGCTCTTGCCTTGCTTCATACAAGCATCACAAAGTCTGTACAGTGGGCAAGGGTGTACATCCTCCAGTGAACACATTAAGTCTATACACCGCCTGTGTTCATCTGAGTCTTATGATGTCTTTATATTCATTAAGTCTATACATTGCGTTGTGTATACTTTACATTGCTTTCGCCTTCACAGCAAAGTCTATACAATGCAATGCATATACATAGAACTAATGACTTCGTTTCATCTGTCTGGCAGGGACTGAAGAGGCTAATGAACCCCTTAACGCAAGAGGGCTGAAGACATCTAATTTCAGCTGCTGGAACACACCAATGCGTCAATGCCTTGATCAAGTGGCGTGGACACAGTAGTTCAAACAATCAAGAAAGAAGCTTACTGGATTACTCTGATGCGTCAACGCATTCATCAAATGGCGCCGACGCAGCAGGTTGATGGATCGACTAGGTGACCAGAGGGTGTGAGAGGGATGAAGCCATCTAAGTTTAGATGCTGGAACACTAATGCGTCAACGCAGCATGATGAGAGCGTCGACGCAGCACGCCCATCTGCTGAAGACTTGATCACTGGAACGCATCAATGCGTCAACGCCACGGGTTGGAAGCGTCGACACAGCAGTTAAAAAGGCTAGGCTGTTTGTTCACTGGAACGTATCCATGCGTCAACGCTTTAGCCTAGCAGCATCAACGCAGCATGACTATCCGCCACCAAATACATTGATCACTGGACTGTCGATGCCGATGCGTCAACGCAGCAAGCTGATGGAGTCAACGCAGCAGACTTGAGTTTCATAGGTTGAAGATCTCTGAAGGCTGTGTCAACTCCTTGGAGCAAGTGGGTTGACGCCATCTAACTCCAGTTGCTGAGCGTACTGGTGCTGGGCACGTGATCCGAGGATAAGAACAGTGTCCAGATGAGGACACGTGTACTGACAGCCTGCTGGATGCTGTCACGTGGTCCGAATTCTTAGGGCGGGAACTGTGGAAGCCACACGCACCCTGGCTGCTGCTGCTGCTGCTGGTATATAATGGAGCCTTCGTCTTCAGATGGAGGCTGATCGTGATCGAAGCCAGAGAGCAGAAGCTGAGAGAAGAAAGGGAAAAAGAAGAGAGAGCTTCCACGATCCAGCAGAAGAAAAGAAAAAGAGAAAGAGAGAAAAGGAGAACAGAGATCGAGAGAAGAAGAGAAGTGCAGTAGAGAAGAAAGAGAAAGAGAGAGAGTAAAGAAAGAGAGTGAGATCGAGGGAGATCTGTTCCTACTGGACCGTGGATCAGATCCAGGCTAGTCAGCTCCGTTGAGAGCCACATTGTGCATTTTGTTTTTCAGCCTTCTGTTTGCTGAAGTTATTTTCATTTCGTGTTTTTTGTTTTTCCTTTTTCATTTGGTTATCCTTGTTCTTCCGATCCTCTGGACTGAGGTCGGGTTCCTCCTGGTCGGTCAGGAGAAGGGAGGCTAGACCTCCGGTTCTGGTCTTGCTGGTAGCAGGTCCAGGTGTACCCTCCGGGTTGGAGGAAGAGAGACTTGGGTCTCTGGTTGCTGGTGACTGGGTGTCACTGGTGTTCCCTCCGGTTGGGAGGAAGAGGGGAGGATGTTCCCCTGGTCAAGCTGTTTGGCAGCGTGTGTTGGCAGACTGAGTCTGCAGGTTACTAGCTTGTGCTAGTGGAAGCCTCACTCCTGTTGGGAGTGAGGGGTGGATGTAGGTCTTGGTGACCGAACCACCTAAAAACCCATTGTGTAGTGGTTTGAATTCTTGTGTGATTGGCGCTAGATGAATGCTTAGGGGCGTTTTGATTTGATATTCTATAAGTGTTCATCTATTTGCTGCACACACTATATGTTTGACTGTGGTTTGATCTCTTTTATCTGATTTCGCTAGATGAATGTTGTAGACATGCCATTCCTGACGTCTCCTGAGAAAGTCTCATATTACTATACGACGCCCCGCGACGGCTTACGCATTTTGAATCACTTGAGTGCTTCCTTTTCTTGGGTATTCTTCTGCCTTTTTCGGCATCCGGAACCGTCTTGTTGCGGCATTCGGACGGCAACACCAATCGGACGAATAGGAAGGTTCCAGAACCAGGAAGATAGTCTGGCGGGTGGCTGCTGAAGCCTTTTTTAGGGGACCCGTGGGGTCTTCATGGAGGCGACCAAGACCCTGGACGCCCCCACTACTTTAATATATACAAAACGCCAAAAAAAACACATACAAATAATAATAATTTATGGAGGCGTCCAGGCTCCGGGACGCCTCCATGAAAACAAAAACAAAAAAATATATATAATGCCAGCTTTGGCATAAAAAGACAAAACAAAAATATAATAATAATAATAATTTATGGAGGCGTCTAGGCTCCTGGACGCCTCCATGAAAAAAAATAAAAATATATATAATGCCGGCTTTGGCATAAAAAGACAAAACATAAAATAAAAATAATATATTTATGGAGGCGTCCAGGCCCCTGGACGCCTCCATCAACTCCCTCACGGGCGCCGCCCACCGAACGACGGTTTGTCGTGTGTGAAAAAATCTAAATTATGGAGACGTCCAGCTAGTTGGACGCACCCATTTCTGAATCACGAGGCGCCGCTCACAAAACCACGCGTTGTGTCAAACCGCGTGCGGTCGTCGGTGGTGTTCGGTGGACCTGTTGGGGGCGTCCGGGGCCCTGGACGCCTCCACAAAATTATTCCGAAAAAATAAATAAAAATAGAATAAAATATCTTTTTTGCCCTGATGGAGGTGTCCAGGGTCCTGGACGCCTCCACCCTCCAGAGCCCTATAAATAGAGGCCCACCCCCCTCAGTTCTGGAGGGGCTTCTAAGAGATCCGATAGGCTACCGGAGCCCAGAGGCTGCAGAGTCATTTCTAACCCGTGGGGTCTTTTGTAGGTGGAGGTTCTGCCGGCTTCTCGGGTGCCCACGCTCGCGAGAGGAAGGTCGTCTTCATCCACCGCGCTTCCACGTCATCCCCACGCTGCCGGAGCTCCGCCGGATCTCACCCTCGGCTCCTCCAATAAGCCTTGTCTTCCCCTTTTTCTCCATAGTTCTTTACATTCATCATACTGCATCCTCTATCTCCCTACATAAGGGCGCCGTCTCTTGCATACTTCTTGCATTCATCATCGCATTTTCCTCCTACTCGAGTCCGAGAGGGGTTTAAAACCACACCAACCAGGTGTGTGTCAGGTCACGATCTCGCTACTTTTATTGCAAGGAATTGTTACTACACTACCATTTTCTAATTTCGTTCGTTTATTGTCTACTGTTTTGCAAGGGTAACCAAGGAAAGCCCTCTCCGTCGGCCGGCCGAAGGGGGAGGAAGAAGCAACCCGCCATCTCCCGCTCTTGAGGTAGGCGCGACCACTTTCTTTATTTTGGGGTCTTTTGGCCCCTGGCGATCACATCTTGTTCTCGAGGCCGCGGCGAGTCACTTCCCCAATGGCCGTTTAAATTTCCGTTCTTATATTCTCTTTATATTCTGTTATATATTCTGCTCATATTCTCGAGGCCGCAGCGAGTCACTTCCCCAATGGCCGTTTAAATTCCCGTTCTGATATGTTATATTCTTATTTATTCGCATTCTCGAGGTCGCGGCGAGTCACTTCCCCAATGGCCATTTAAATTTCCGTTCTTATATTCTCTTTATATTCTGTTATATTCTGCTCATATTCTCGAGGCCGCGGCGAGTCACTTCCCCAATGGCCGTTTAAATTCCCGTTCTCATATGTTATATTCTTATCTATTCATATTCTCGAGGCCGCGGCGAGTCACTTCCCCAATGGCCGTTTCAATTCTTGCTATTTAATTTCTGCACCATTCCCGTCCCCCCGAGGTCGCGGCGAGTCACTTCCTGCTATGGCCGTTTAACCCCCATATCTTGCTATATTACATTTGTCCCGCTCGCCCCGCCGGAGCAATCTCCCGTGGTGGCCCCTTCTCTCTTCTCTTATTTCTGTGTTGCAGCAAACAAAAGAGGAGCCCGCGCGCTCCGCGTCTTCTCCGCTCCCCGAATCGCGTGACGTCGCTCACAGATTGGCGATCACGGTGGGACCTCTACTGCTTCCTTTTGGCTACCCTTGCAAGTTCGGCACCGTCCGTGCCTCTCCACCTTGGCGCCCTCGCGCGCCCCCGTTGTGCTCTCGGCAGCACTGTCAGTTGTGATTGGTTGGGTGTTTATTATATGTTTGTTATTTCTGTTGTTTTCTTACTCTATATCTCTGTCAGCATTCCATTGCATACATCCATCCCTCTTTTATATCCTTTTTCATTTTTTCTAAGGATCACCCTTTCCCGGTGAAGGAAGGACTCTCCGTTTGAGATTTCCTCTCAACGGACTAGAATCTCCTCCACTGGGACCTCCGTAAGTCCCCGACATCGAAGAATCTCCTCTTCGTTCACTGGGCTGGTTGTACCATTGAAGTTTTCCGGAGTTAGTCATCCCATTCGTGGTGAGACGAGAGACCCTAGCTGACACGGCGGTGAAACAAAAATAAACTAGGGTTCCTATTTTGTGTGAACTTCGGATCTCGCTAAAAACACACAAAAAAATCATCAAAATCAAAACACAAAAAAGGCGTAAAGGCATCCACTTGTTTGATAATCTCTGCTACCTACTTGCTAGTGTATATTTTTGCGTTCTGGAAAAACTGTGAGCATGACTCACGAGTCTTTTGAGGAGAACCACCCTAGTCGTGGTTTGTCAGCCGACCCGCGAGTTTATGCTATGGACTCGGGTCCCTCTCATGAGCCCTCGCATGAGGTGCAGGTTATTACCGGGGACACATCCCCACCACAGGATATCTCTTCCTTACTGGGCGTCCTCGCCAACACGGAGCTTACCTCTGAACAGCTCCGGGCCTTCCAGGCCATTCTGAAGGGGAAATCTGTTTCCCCCACGCCCCAGGAATCAACTCTGGCCATCGCACCTCTCCAAGAGTCCGTGCAGGCCATTCCATCTCCTTCATTGGCGCAAGCCATCCAGTCTCCCTCGCTTCAAGGACAAGCGAGCCAACAACCACCCTCATTCCAGTTCCCGTCATAATCTCAAACTCCTGTTGTTCCCCACATACCGCTTCAGCCAGGGCCAACTGTCGGCGGTCCGACAGCTCCCTCTCATTCGGGGTTCCCCCCTCAAGTCTCCGGGAGACAGTTTCTCCCCCAGTGGCAAGTGCCACCTTCACCTCCAGAGGAGCTCGCCCAATCGCTCCTCAATAGGTTCAATAGTATGGACGAGCAGTTTCAAAATCTGAGAAGAATGGTGGACGTGAAAGCCACCCCGGAGGTTGCTTTGCCAATCCTTCCCATCATTCATCTTCCTCCCTCTGAAATGCCCACGTACCGCAGATACAATGGTACCGGCAACCCCTTCATTCATCTCAAGGATTTCATGTATGAATCCTCCTATTGGCAAAACGATCAGAGGTCCCTGGCATACCTCTTTCGGAGATCATTGGATGGTCCCGCGCTAGAGTGGTTCTATTCTTTGGAGCCCCGCGAGGCCAAGAATTTTGAAATAGTCCAGAGAAGGTTCTTGCAGAAATATAGGGATAGGGTCGGTCCCTCACTCTCCATTACCGACTTAGTGGCCGAAAAGATGAATCCCAACGAAGATTTTGTCCGCTATGCTGATAGATGGAGGTCTCTGGCAGAAAGAATAAGGGATACCCTCTCCGAGCCCGAACAAGTGAAGATGATTGTGTCTAATGCAACCCCACAGTTCAGACACGTCCTGGCCATGAATAAACTTACTACAATGGAGGAACTCTATGAAAGGGCCCGGTACATCCAAACCCAGTTAAAAGACTCCCCCATTATGAACATGTTTGAGTCACCGAAGCCCAAAGTGGTCAGAAAGACAGGCGCTGGTGTCCCGGGCGGAGCCACAGAAGGGGTCGTGACAAATGAGCAAGTGGGTGCGGTCAACAATGCCAACTATGCAGTCAACCCAAGGCCTCCACAAATGCCCCGACTTCCCCTCCAACCAAGTCCTTTCCCTCTTCGTCCTCCACCCCAAAATAATCCACCCCAGGATAATATGCCTCCATTACGTCAACCCCAGCAACAATAGCCACAACCTCAGCAACAACAACCACCGCTTCATTACAACCAAGTTCCACCCCCGGGGAACTATGGTCCCCAACAGCAACAAAGGAGGCCGGTCGGTCCCAAGAGAGCCTACTATCCACCATTGCCAGAAACCTTAGCAGACATTTTTAATGCCCTCATGGCATCAAACCAACTCGCCCTACCCAGAGAAAGGCCCGTGTGGCCCCCGAATGTTGATACCTCCAAATACTGCGTCTACCACAGGCAGCCAGGACACACAGTAGATTACTGCTTCCATTTCAAAGATTACATCCACGATATGAATGATGAACATCAAATAGATTGGGATGAAATGAGATGATACGTCGCCGCTCTTAAGGCTAGGAGACCTCCTCATAGGCCACAGCAGCAGTTACAATAGCAACAGTTACAACAATAGCAGCAGCAGCAACCACAACAACAACAGCAGCCTCAGCAGGCCCCACAATAACAGCCCAACATGGGCATAATCCAGAATCCATTACCGGAGCACCAACAGCCCAATCATCAGGTTAACCCCATCTCCTCCTTCCCGGAAGTCAGGAGAGAGCAGGTGTGGCTCTCGGAAAGTACCTCCATTCTTTCTACCGCCAATCCTATCATCACGCAACACCCTTGCCTTGCCCGGGTAGCACCTCTCTCTCATCAACCCGCGTCAGTATCACCTTCACCATTTCCACTACCATTACGCCCTCTCATCCGCACCCCGATCTCCTATCAACCGACACTCTCCACTACGCCTTCACACCCTCTCATCTTCTCTCACTCCCCCACTTTACCATCCACCTCTACCACATTTACCCCTACGCCTTCTAAATCCCTTATCATCCGTCAACCATACATAACCCCGTCTTTCTCCACCATATCACCACTAATGCCTTCAAAATCACTCATTACCCATCACCCACCTCAAAATCATTGCCCGCTTCAAGCCCTACCCACTTCTACTTCGTCTCCACCTCCACCTTCCAGACCCCTTATCCTTCATAATCCGCGCGATATCCCCTCTACCTCCACCATGCCTCCACCTAACAAACCCCTCATCAGAATCCCTGCTCCTGTCATCACCCCTGCTTCATCAACCATTCCTCCACCACTACCCCTCAAATCCCTGTTAAAACTCACTGCTACCCCCACAGAGGTACAAAAGCCCCAGGCAATGGTGCTCCGGAGTGGAAGGATTTTTCACAGGGTTTTCCCCCACAATAGTCAGAATCCTGAGCAATCTCAGCCAGAGAAGGATGATGGAGAACAACCAGAAAGGGCTATCCATGGAACACAGTATGATCTTTTGAAACACTTGGACAAGACACCTGCTCGCATCTCCATCCTGGAGCTACTTCAAAGATCCACATCCCACCAGGCGGCCTTGATGGAATATCTTCAAAAAGTCATGGTTAATGAAGACCTCCCCGTGGACAAGATTTCGACCGTCCTGACCCCAACAGACACACAACCGGCCATCATGTTCCACAACTACGAGCTCGCTCCCAAGGAGGCTCGAAAATATGCACTGTGCATTTCAATAAAAATTAATGGGGTATCCATAAACCCGTGTCTTGTGGACACGGGTGCGTCCATAAATGTGATCTCCATGAGCACTCTTCAGTTGTGTGGGGTCGACGAGGAACAAATAAGACCTTCCTCGATCACGGTCACGGCTTATGACAATAGCAAAAGGTCGCCGCAGGGGATGATTATTCTGAAGGCAGAACTAGGCCCCATGTCAATTCCCATAGAATTCCATGTCCTCGACATGGACCCCACATTCAAGGCTATACTGGGTCGCCCTTACATCGAAGCCATGGACGCCGTGCCTTCCACCAACCATCAGTGCCTGAAGTTTCCTTACAATGGGAGAATTATTAAAGTGGTCAGTACACCTGTCCTTCACACAGTGGATGCTATCAACACCTCTCTGCCCTCTGTTTGGCCGTCTCATCGACCCATATTGTCACTACTGGACGTACGTGATTCATCTCACGTTCCACTAGCACCAAAGGAGCCGGTCAGGACAACCGCAACATCATATCTCCCTTTTCACTCCAAAGGGTGGGAGATTATGAGGAACATCGGCTACCAACAGGGTAAAGGCCTGGGCGCACAGTTACAGGGTAGGCTCAAACCGCCAAAGGAAATTAGGCCGAACCGCAGGTTTGGCCTAGGCTTCAAAGGACCGTTCAAGACGGATTGGAAGCCCCTCACATGGACTCTATCAAACCACTTCAACAGAGGGCCCGTTGTTCAGATGGGAGATTACCCACGAGAAGCATATGGGAGATCACATGCTGTATATTTGGCTGAAAAATATCCGAGGATCACTAAAAGAGGCAAGATCAAAGATCCGGAATGCGAGTGGAACAAATGGTTCGACATACGGGACATTTCCGTTGCACTGGAAAGGATGTTATCGTCTCCGTAGCTTGAAGGACCACCATTGATCTCCGAAATACCAGAGAATATTACCACTCTTGCCAAGGTCCCAAACTATCCTCGTCCTCGTCAGAAGGACCCTGTCATCGACGGATCTTCATCCATCCTCAACATTGCCGTCAACGGCTCATTAGCCGCCATCTTCTCCATCCACTCATCTCAGCCTTTGCTGATATCGTCTTCTTGGGCCAGACAATTATCTGATGATCTTCCCAGATCCCCTTCTCTGCTTACATACCTACGCGGGCTTTTCAACCCGCGTCAGGTCTTCAACCATGATCTGCTCTATGAGCCTCACAATCCTCTAGCCATAACCACTTTTCTCTCTCCTCCAATCTCTTTTCACTGCTTTGTCATTCAAAATAAAAACGAAAAAAAAATGTCAATTTTCAAACTCCCCAACAACACATCTTCGTTGAGGAAATCTCCTACATCTCCCACGGGTACGTACCGCCCTGCGGACCACCCGTCGAAGGTCCGATGAGCGACCTTTTCTACCCCTCCTCTGAGGGGTCTTCTCCTGTACATTCTACACCATCCTCTTCGTCTTCCTCTTCTTCTGTAAATATTGTCAGTCAATCTAGGAATGATAGACCAAGGGTAGTACCTAGGAAGAAATCCAAGGGTAGGCAGATCCCTCGTCGATTCCTTCTGGATTTGGCCGCCAGGTGTCAGGCCCTTCTTGCCATCCCCCAGTTGTTAGAAAATCCCATCCAGCTACCGGAAATAGAATATGAGGGCGACTGTGCATTTGATGAAGGGTATGGAGTCTACGAGATCACGGATGAAGAATGCCCCACTGTAGATGAGAGTGAAGAATATGAGGATGCGGCGGGCGCATACGCAAGTGGAATGAGGAGATTCGACGAGCCGTCAACCGCCGTAGAAGAATCCACCAAAGAAGTCAACTTGGGAACTGAGGAAGACCCTAGGATCATCCTCATAAGTGACAACCTACCACCCTCTGAAGAAAAGGCATTAATTGAAGTTCTCAATGAATATAAGGACACGTTTGCATGGAGCTACGAGGATATGCCGGGTCTAGATTTAACCTTGGTCAAACACCGTTTAACCCTAAAACCAGGGTCCGTCTCGGTAAAACAAAGGTTAAGGCGTTTCCACCCTCAGATGGCTTTGAAAATGAAAGAAGAGGTCGATAAGCTCCACAAAGACAGGTTCATTAGAGTCGTCCTTTATCCTCAATGGGTGACGAACATTGTCCCGGTCATGAAGAAAGATGGGAAAGTCAGGATTTGTATCGACTTCCGAGACCTTAACCGCGCGTGTCCAAAGGATGATTTTCCCTTGCCTCACATTGATGTGTTGATTGATAACACAGCAGGATATGAGACCCTCTCATTCATGGATGGATTCTCAGGATATAATCAAATTCGTTTGGCAGAAGAGGATCAGGAGAAGACGTCATTCACTACCCCTTGGGGAACATATTGTTACGTGGTTATGCCGTTTGGGTTAAAGAATGCTGGAGCTACTTACCAAAGAGCTATGATGGCCATATTTTATGACATGATGCACATATATCTGGAAGTATATGTGGATGACTTATTGGTGAAATCAAGGACCAGGATGGAACATCCAGAAGTTTTGGCTAAGGTCTTGCAGAGGTCAAGGGAGTTCCAATTGAAAATGAACCCGAAGAAGTGTGTGTTTGGTGTGTCGTCGGGTAAATTACTGGGGTTCATTGTGAGCAAAAGAGGGATCGACATAGATCCCGACAAAGCTAAGGCTATCAGGGATATGTCGCCTCCCAAGAATTTGAGGGAAGTCCGAGGTTTAATCGGGAGGTTGCAGTTTATTCGTCGGTTTGTGTCCCAACATTCACAAAGGTGTAGACCTCTCTACGAGTTGACCAAGCCAAGAGTAGAATTCCACTGGAATTCTAAATGTCAGAAAGCTTTTGAAGGGTTGAAGGAATATCTGGCTAGTCCACCCGTTCTCATTCCACCCAAATCAGAAAAACCTCTGATCCTTTACGTCTCAGTCTTGGATGACTCCGTGGGAGCCATCCTCGCACAAGCTGATGAAGAAGGCAAGGAACGGGCAACCTATTACTTGTCCAAACTTCTCAATCCCTGTGAGCAGAAGTACACCGTCATGGAGAAAACCTGTGCTGCCCTCGTTTGGGTAGTGCAGAAATTGAAGCACTACTTCCTGGCTCATGAGGTCCACTTGATTGCTCGAATGAATCCTATCAAATTCCTTCTGGAGAAAGCCGTCCTTACGGATAGGCTAGCACGCTGGCAAAGTTTTCTCTCTCAGTTCGACATCACCTACATCCAGCAAAAGGCGATTAAAGGCTATGCCATAGCCGAGCATCTCGCTCACCATCCTCTTCCCAAGTTCGATCCCGTCCAATCAGAGTTTCCAGATGAAGAACTAATGTCCGTCAACCAATCAGATGAGCCAATGTGGACACTATATTTTGATGGAGCTCTGAATTCTCAAGGGAGAGGAATCGACGTCGCCCTCTTGTCGCCTGAAGGCCTCACATTCCGATTGGCATACCAGCTCAAATTTCCAGTTACCAATAATATAGCCGAATATGAAGCTCTTCTAGCTGGCCTAGAACTCACTCATTCTTTTCGTATCACTCAGTTACGAGTCGTAGGTGATAGTCAACTCATCCTTCGCCAGGTGCTCACTAAATATCGCACTCGCGATCTCAAACTCAAGCCATACCAAGAACTCACTGCTGCCTTTGCCAAACTGTTCACAAAACTGATCTTTGTTCATGTCCCTCGTCATCAGAATATTCTCGCCGATGCCCTCGCCTCATTGGCATCATCCATAAGGTTCCCTCTAGGAAGATGGTTTGAGTCCATTTCCATCTACAAACTTCACGCCCCTGCAATCGATGATGCTTCCTACATAAACATCAAAGATAGGATAGCAAGGAAGATCCTGCATGAAGATATCCTTGAGAAGAGGGAGATCATGTTGGCAGAGGTTGAAGAAGAACTGGCTGATGAAGAGAAACCATGGTTCTATGAAATCGTCAAATACTGCCAAGATCAGTCTTATCCTGAAGGGGCCACCACGGAGGACAAGAAAGCCATAAGAAGGGTGGCTCAGAAATATACTTTGGTTGGTATTCTGTTAAGATGTCTTGGTGACGATGAGGTTTGGAAATGCGTAAAGGAGACGCACTCGGGTGTGTGCGGTGGCCACGTGAATAGTCAGATGCTCGCCAAGAAGATCATTCGCCAATGCTTTTATTGGCCCACTATGGAAGAGGATTGTGCTGTCTATGTCTGTAGGTGTGTCAAGTGTCAACTTCACGCCGATAAAATCCATTCACCATCTTCCTCACTTCATCCAATATCCTCCCCGTGGCCTTTCTCCATGTGGGCATTCGACATCATTGGTCCCCTAGGTGATCCCAATTCCCTCACCAAGCAGAAATCTTTCATCCTTACTACGACGGAATACTTCACCAAATGGGCCGAAGCCGAAGCTTACGCGGAAATCAAGGCGTCAACAGTCTGCAAGTTCATCATGAAGAACATCCTCGCCAGATTCGGCGTCCCAAGCACAATCGTCACCGATAATGGTCCACAGTTCATTTCTCAGGACCTACAGGACCTCTGCAAAAGGTACGCAATTGCATTGCATCATTCATCGCCTTATTACCCACAAGGTAACGGCCAAGCGGAGGCCACCAATAAAACATTGCTCAAAATCATCAAAAAAACCTGCGAGTCTAGTAAGTTTTCAGACTGGCCAAAAAAACTTATCGCAGCCCTATGGGCCTATCGCACTTCAATCCGTACCCCCACCGGGCAGACTCCATTTGCCCTTACTTATGGTATGGAAGCGGTAGTCCCGTACGAGACTCTGATCCCTTCTCTCAGGGTACAATTGGACGAGGAATTTCCCCTCGATGATCGTCGTAATTCACTCCTCGCCCAGTTGGAACTCTTGGATGAGAAGCGGCTGGCCGCTGCCGATCACGCGCGTGTGTATCAAAATATACTCGCTCGCTTTTACCAAAAGAAAGTCGTTGAGGGAAAATTCAAAGTCGGTGAGATGGTCGTAAAAAGAATTTTTGTCAAACCTGGAGGGCCGCGTTCTAAGCTCCAACCCAATTGGGAAGGACCATTTGTAATTCAAGCCGTGTACCCTAGCAACGCCTACAAGCTAGTCAACGCCGAAGGGACCAAGTTATCCCACCCTTGGAATGGGCTTTATCTTAAGAAATACTACCCTTAGCACAAAACAAACAAAAAAAATGATGAAAAGATAAAAAACATCAAAAACAAAGAAATACCGAAAACCACTAAAAATATGGAAAATTCAAAATCCCGATGTCTGGCAGTCACCATGTAGTTAAGTCCCTGCATCTAACCTTCATGTTAGGATAGGGCCCATTAAGGCTTGGTAGGCACCGGGTCTTGGTTTGCCAGAACCGTGGAGATCCCTGTCCGGCCACGTCGGCCTATGCTCGCTCGAAGGAAGCTAACATGTGCTCACTTATGTATTTTATTCAAAAAAGTCGGTAGCATCACCTACGGTGGGGCCCCACCCAGAAGATCTCCGGAAGCTGTAATCTTTATTCTTTTCTCTTCGACCAAATGAGACAGTCGGCGCCCTTAAAACGCTGAGCATGAAAAACCGAAACTCAAACCCCAAGGGCAAGAGTAGGATCCATTTCCTCGAGCATCGATCAGAGCACGAGAATAGGGCAGTGTCCCCGCAGGCATACGAAAGGGAGCCCACAAATGTCAAACGACTATATCTCCCTCACAAAAAGAAATACAAAATCAAAATCAAGAGCCTAGTCGTGACCGTGCCTAATGCGATTAATGGAACCCCTCAAAGCAAAAGTTTGAATCCACAAAAACGGGGGGGGGGGGGGCTATGGAATGTAAATGCTCGAGATTTGGTCCGAAGTTGCCCGAAAGGAAAGAGTTAATGGGCCCTTATTCGCTCGCCAGGTTAACAGCTTTGCCGGTCCTCTCAGGAGGTTTATCCCCTACACTCTTCCTTCTCCCTCTAAAGATAAAGGTTCGATGGAGTTTCTGAAAGGTGAAAACTGCCCAGGGTCTGCGACCTTATTTTAATATACACATTTGGTTGCCTACTTTGAAAAGCAAAAGCTATCGCTGCGAAGGAGTCTCCGTATTTCTGGCTGGTCAAGACCCCTGTTTACCACCTTGATGCCTTCTTGTTTAACCTCGGGCTTAGGCCAATGCAAGCGCGTCACCTATGGGTGCGACGACGTCTGATTCCGGGTCAGCGTCGCGCGGTTGGTCGTTAGGGTTCCAGGGTGTTCCATCATATACCATCTAGAGTTGTGAGGAAATAGACCCGGGTCGGGTAAATCATTTACCTCAAACATCTTTTGAGTGAATCCCTGTGGTCGAAAGCGACTGGGAGCCTAAGTATGGCATGACGGTATTGTCATCAGGGTAAGTCTTAGCCGGCGGGATCATCATTCGAGGGGTCTAGAGGCCCAAATCAACCTAGATGTGCACTTAGGATACCTGGGAGGTTAGTAAGAAACCCCTGTTCTCACGTAGGTTAAGTGCCATTTGGGTGCTTGCCAGGCGTTAGTAAGAAAAAATTGAAATGATAAAAACAACAAAAAATGGAAAAGAGAATGTGTACATATTTGCAAACAAAAAATCTTTTTATGATAAAACAAAAAAATACCAAATATAAAAAAAAATAAATCAATTTTGCATGATTGCATTTGCGTGCAGCATCTCACTTTTAATACCGCTTGCATTCGTGTGCTTGCCTGTACCATTTATCATCACCGCATCTTTCCCTTGCCTTCGTTAAATAAAGGCTTGGCCCCTTGACCAGTTTCAAGGACAGTCACAGGACCATTTGCTTATTGAGCAAGGGGCCAAGTCAGAACAGAAATTCTGATTTGTTTGTTTCAGTGATGTGTGTAGGGATTCAGGCAACAGAAGCAAAGGTGAAAACCAAACAAATCGAACCTTGTATTTTGTTCCAAAAAACCAAAAAAAATTACATCAAGTTCCGCCCTCTCTCTCTGCATTACTCGTCCCACTACTCTCCGGGCAAAACGCTCTCAAAGGTGCTACCCAACTACGAAAAGCGGTACTCCTACCGCTCTGTACTCCCCTTCCTATTCCCACATCCCGGCATTGATCCACGGAAGCAGCAGAGAAGCTACCAACATGAAAGCCACGCTCTCGTACTCTTCGGTAGCGCTCCTCACCATCTCTCAGCCACTGTTCAGCAAGACCAAGGCTGATTCGGAGTTCGAATAGTTGGGCCTCCATGGCCCTTCGTTCCTCCCTTTCAGTTAATCTGTTGGCTCTTTCTCTCTCTGCGTCTCTTTCTTTCTCTGCACGTTCTCTCTCGCGGTCTTCCCTCTCCAACTGGAGAGTGATCCTCAGTTCCACAGCATCCCTGGAGGAGTCATCATCAGGACGACGTCGCAGTTCCCTCTCTAGCTCTGCTATCCTAGCCACCCTCTGCGCAGCTTGGGCAAGCGCTTCTTCCGTCTCCGTTTCCTGCCGAGTGTGCCATCTCAGATACGCGATAAGGCGTAAACAAAGAGAACTCAACACTGAAACTTTTACCTGTATACAGAGCATCCCTTCTGCCTCCGCAGCACGCTGCGTGGCGTGAGCAAGTTGCTCATGAAGCAAGTCAAGTTCTGAGGTGGGAATCCACAAGCTGGAAGAGGCACCACCTACTCCCATCGCTGGGGAAGCCGCGCCAATCTGAGCATGCTACGACCACGTGAATTAGCAGCCAACATATGGAATCTGCGGTTCTAATTAGGAACGCACTGTACACCTACCAAGACGCTCGTAGCTCCGCGGGCATCGCCCAACCGTTGCTCCATCTCTGCCAAGCGAGTTCGTAAAGTCGCTATCATCGTATCACGGATATCCTGCAGCCATACGAGTCAGCATTTCCACCAGAAAACCAAAAAAAAAGGAGAAAGAAGAAAAGAGAAAAAGGGAAAACCTACCTCCACAAATCCCTGGGGTTGGAACCGCTCTGCGTACCTTGTCTTGTATAGACGCAGGTAATCCTCGCTATCCCGTGCCTGTGATTCTACAATTGTGCCATCCCGTTGCCAGTCTTCATACTGTTCAGGGAACCGCACGCGCCAGTCAATGCAGGTCGCTGGTCCTCGCGTCTTTCTCCCGATACGAGGTGGCGCAGCCGTATCCACCCATTCCTGAGCCAGTCCTAAAGTCCTCATAACCAATCGTAGCCGAAGCGGCTCGATTTCATTCAGGCAGTGCATCCACAGTTCCTGTCCAAATCGGGCACGACTTGCTACAACCTACGGCTGGTCGGCATCGACCATGTCTGAGTAGGGTCTCCAGTTTACCATCGCTGCAGGGAACTCCTGTAGCTCCCGCCTTAGCACCATCAGTTGGTAGGTTAGGGGTGCCGCACTCATGATGGGTTCCCACCGCCTGGCTAGCGGCACCATCGCGGGTCGCCAATGACGAGCTCTCCCCATGGGGAGGTAATAATAGCTCCACAGCTACTCTCGACGCAGGTCATCAGTACCTTGCAAAAACACGCCAAAATATATACAAAATAAGCAAAACCAAAAATACCTGGATGAATGGTGTGAAACCACTCACAGCCATCTCACGATCCGCTTCTTGGAACAGGCCTGCAAACAAGTGTGCCAGCATGGCAGCTCCCCAGGCATAGTACCCTACTCTTTCAAGGTCTGATAGCAGCTCCAGGAAGCGACATTGGATACCATCCCCTTTCGAGCTCAGTACCAATCTCCCCAAAAGGAAGAGGAGAAATCTCCTCAAATCTATGTTGCATCTTTCCCAGTTGCCGAAATCTGTGCAGTACACGGCACGACATCCTATTTCCATCCTTTCCATGAACTCTTCTGAGGATTCGTCGTCCCGCCGACGAGTGTCGGTGAGCCCTAATGCATCCATGAGGGACGCCCTAGCTACCGACATATTTTTCCGACCATCTAGGTCCAAACGCAGTAACTTCTGGGCACCTTCTCGGTAGTCCGCGTAAGTGACTCTGGTCACTGCCTCGCCATCCACCTTGAGGCTCGTAATTCAGACCACATCTTCCAGGCTGGGCACCATGTGCCTCCAAGGCATCAGGAATGCCCGACTCACTGGGTCCCATCTCTCACACAAGGCTTGGATCAGGATCAGGTCGAGCTGGATCGGCTCGATCCGAAGAAAGGTGCCGAATCCCATCACGTCTAGCCTGGCCTTCTGAAAATCCGGGAGACCCCTGTATGCGGCCACTGCTAACTCCCATGAAATGTGTGATTTCATCACACTCTGTGCGTACATAATAAATGGGGAGGAGGTTTGGTCAGAAAGAAAGGAAGGAGAAAGAATGAGAAAAGGGCAGGAAAGCTCAGCTTACGAGTTGTGATTGGGCCCTTTCGCTGAAGTGCCCTTCGAGGTCCGAAAGCCTCCTGGCATTACTACCATTGGACCTGCTTCTCTTCAAGGAGTGGGAAGATTCGCCCTCCATCCAACTCTCAAATTTTAAACTCTTCCTCTCCCGTGAGAACTTGTGCTCCTCGAGTTAGCTCTCGATATACCTGGGAGGATAAAAGGGACAAGAATTTATAGAAATGGAAGGAGTGCAGGTCAAGATTGCGTCCATCACCTTTAATGATAGCCCTCGCAATGAGGCACCTACCATGCGGTCCCGTGTGTCACTTCACCGCTCGCACAGGGTGATTGATTGGACGAAGAATATGACGACTAGCCCCCCTATGTTGTCTAAGGATACCCTATCATGTTTTGGAGGACGTCCGCAAAATTTGACACAACATCTGGGAAAAGGGACTAGGGCCGTCATTATTGACTTCGACGGGAGATTCCCGTGGAAAATGGTCACAACAAGATGTGATTCTCTGCTTGGGGTGGAGTCTCGGCAGACCCATCACATGAAAACAGTGCCAAAGAAGAAGTGTAGGGAAGAAGGAACGCACAAGAGAACAAACAAGCAGCAGAAAATCAAATCACTCCATAATTCTACATAAGCTGTCATAAACACTACAATCATAGAGAGGTGGCGGGTCCACTAGCTCGTCAACTCTTGCCATTATTTTCATGCTCATCCCTCTAGGCATCCCTCTCCTCTCCCCTGAGGTGAGGGTCCCTCAGAAGCCTCCGGGATCCCCGTGCAGTAGCACCCGCCTCGTCTCGTGGTGCCGGCTCCACAGCAATGACTCGCTGCTCCTCCCCTGGCGTGGCAAAGAAGCCACTAGCGGCAAAGCGACCAGACTGGCGCAATCGCTCCCCGAACTCTCCCGCTCTCTCGTAGCGCGTCTCCATCCCTCCTAGCCTCTGCACGACGGCCTGAAGGCCCAGCTGGAGCTCCCTCACTTGGGTCTCCAAGGCCCTCCTCTCGGTCTGATCCCGCTGTCGCTCGGACCTTCTCTCGGCTTTCTCTCTCTCTGCCTCTCTCCTCATCATCTGGAGAAGAACCCTTAACTCCTGGATGTCTGGAGAAGGTCTCTCCTCACCGCGATGTCGCAGCTCCGCTACAGTCGCCACCCAGGCATCACGCTCCTCTTCCGCCCCCTCAGCCCGAGCCACCGCACCAGCAAGTTGCTCCCGAAGGGAGACAATCTCGAGAAAAGGGGTCGAGGAACTGGAAGATGTGCCGCCAGTCACTCCCACCATCGCTGTCTGCTGGGCACGCTAGAACGAACAAACAACAGCCGTCAGCTAAGCTCCACATTTAAAAATAGAAAATGCAGCACTTAGCCTACCAAGAGCGATAGTTCCTGTTGAGTGGCGGCCAGCTGCCGCCTGACCTCGGCTAATTGGGCATGCGACCCGTCGACGTCACGCGTATCCCCAGCTTGGGGAAGCCCCGCATAACTCTCTCTCTGCCACCGCAGGAAGTCGACACTATCCTGCACCAGTACGCTCCCTTGCTGCCCAGGGAGACGTATGCGCCAATCTTCAAGCTTCGCCTTGCCGCGACTCTCCTTCCTGACGCGGCTCGGCTCGTCTGCACTCACCCACTCATCGGCCAGGCCCAGGGTCCTCGCCATGTCTTGCACCAAGAAAGAAGGACCTCGCATCATAACAAAGAACGCGTCCCCTGTCTAGGACGCGTCCATCATTTGAGTGCAACACTCGCCGAACCCTTTCCCCCCTCGCGCGGCTCGCTCCAAAACTCAAAATGGATCAAAAGAGGAAGAGATCGGAGGACCTACCAGACCGTGTTCACCTCCCTCCGTGACATCGGGCCCCTCGGGTCCCTCGGGGGCCCGAAGCGACCCTTCCTCCTCCATGGATGCCGTTCCGTGCTCTGGCGCGTCCCTCCTCAGGCGAGGGGTCCCGCGTCCCTCTCCGCCGTGGTCCAGACCGCCGAACTCCATCGATCGAGGGGAAGAAGACAAAGACGGGCAAGCAAGTTTCGGCGGAAGGTGGGCTCATTTGCGGGTAAGGCACGCGAGAAGAAAGGCCACCCGGCGCTTTAAATTTGAATTCGAGGATTAAGACGCGTCCTCGCGCCTGGACGTGCCCAAAAAGGGGAGAAAGGAAATAGAATCCCCCCGTGCAAAGCGTAGTTCCCCGCTGTTCAGGGCAAGGTCTCGTGGAGCGTGCCTCGAAGGACAACTCAGTGCAAAGAAGAAAGTGTTGGAGAGAGAAAAGTACACACAACACAAGAAAGTCATTTTCATTTCATATAATAGCCGAAAGTACATCATGCAGTAAGGAGGGTGGAGTGTACAAGCAACTCTCTAACTCTCACCATCACCCTCCTGGTCATCTCTCTCCTCCCTCCTCTGACGGGGATCCCTAGGGGGCCTCTGCGACCTCTGCGAACCCTGAGAAGCCGTGCTCGCCTCGCCCTGCGGTGGCACCCCAGCCTCTAAGGCACGACGACGCTCCTCGGCCGAAGAAACCAGATAGCTGCCCATGGAAAAAGAACCAGACTGACAAAGTCGCGCCCCGTGTTCCTTCGCCCTCTGGTACCGCTCCTCGCTCTCTCGAAGCCTCCCCTCCGCCGTGCGGAGACTCAATCGGAGCTCCATCAGCTGGGCCTCCAGAGCACTCCTCTCATCCCAATCTTGTAGTCGCTCCGCCCTCCTGTCCTCTCTCTCTCTCTCTCTGTCCTCTCTCTCTCTCTCTCTCTCTGCCCTCTCTCTCCCTTTCCCTCTCCTCTCTCTCTCTCCCGTCGCCTCCCTCCTCGACAGTTCGAGGGCGATCCGTAAATCCAGCACGTCACGAGGGAGCTCCTCAGCCTCCCGTCAACGCTCCTCTTCGAGCTCCACAATCCGGGCGTCACGCTCCGCCACCCGAGCGTCACACTCCTACTCGGCACGAACAGCACGCGCCAGGGCCTCTCGGATCTCGGCCACCTGCCGAAGCACGCATACATCATAAGAGAGAGGTGAAGGATGAAAGAGTAACTAGAGGATGGTCAGGGCCAAGTAAGCACTCACTCGAGCCTCGCGATCGCGCTCGGCCTCCTCAGCCCGGGCCACCGCATAGGCCAGCTGCTCTTGAAGCGCAGAAATCTCCGGAGGAGGGCCCCACGAATTGGAACCCGCTCCACCAGCCATCCCGGCTGCCGCTGTTTGGTGGGCCCGCTGAAACCCGGGGCAAACGTCAGTCAAAGGGTAAGCATCAAAAATCCAGGTCACAAAAAAAAATGCATTGCATAAACTCACCAGGATCTCCAACTCCTGTCGGATGGCCACCAACTGCCGCCTAGCGTCCGCCAACTGAGCCCGCAGGTCGGCGATCATGTTGTCACGAGCATCCTGCATTGCACATAAGTTAGTGCCACATGCATATACATATAGAAGGGTGAAGTATTTTCATTTCACTTACCCCTGCCATACCACCAAGGAAGAGGCGGTCCCCGTACGTAGCCCGGTACCGTCTTAGGTAATCAGTACTGTCCTGTACATGGGACACCACTGGGACCCCGCCCTGCTGCCAGTCCTGGTACTGTGCCAGGAAGCGCGTACGCCAGTACACAATCTTCACCTTCCCCTTGGTCTTCCACCTGATGCGGGCTGGCTCATCTACATCAACCCACTCCTGGGCTAGCCCCAACGTCCTCATAACCAGCCTCAGCCGAAGCGGCTCGATCTCGTTCAGGCAATGGACCCACACGTCCCGCCCGAAACGAGGAAGACCCGCTGCAACCCAAGGCTGGCCAGCGTCGCCCATGCCCAGGTAGGGTCTCCACACCACCTACATCATCATACATGCATCATATTAATTGCCATTCAGTCACATAAGAAAACATAAAAAATCATACGCATCATACCATGGCCTCAGGATACTCGCTCAGCTCCCGACGAAGTGACGCTAGCTGGTAGCTTGTTGGTGCCGCTACCATGACCGGCCTCCACCGCCGCGCCAGAGGCACGGCCCTCCTTTTCCCATGCCTAGCCCTCCCCATCGGAAATAGTAATAGCTCCACACCTGCATCCATCATACATCATTAGTACAATAATTGCATATTTAACTGTGGGAATGCATAAATAAAATGTTTACCTGGAGAAAAGGTGCGAAGCCACTGACTGTCGTCTCCTTCTGCGAAGTCTGGGAGAGATCGGCAATCAGATGGGCAAGCAGAGCCGCTCCCCACGCGTAGTGTCCCACTCTGTCCAGATCCGCCAAGATCCCGAGGAAACGGCAGTGGATGCCATCCCCCTTCGTCCCCAGCAGAAGGCGGTCCAGGAAGAAGAAAAGAAACCTCCGGAGGTCTAGATCCACCAGCTCGCTCGCTCGGGTCCTGGGTGAAAGCTACACGAGCGTCTCCCTCGAGTCGTGCCAGAAACTCCGCTCCAGTCTCGCTAACCCGCTGGCGCGGGTCGACGAATCCGAGCGCCTCCATGATCTCAACTCGGCCAACTACCCTGCTGTCCCTGTCAGTCACGCTCGTCTCCAACCACAGCAGGTCCAGGACACTCTCTCGGTAATCGGGGTAGGTGATCCCGCTCACCGCCTCTCCGTCAACTCGTAGCCCGGTGATCCGAGCCACGTCCTCTAGTGTCGGCACCATGTGTCCCCAGGGCATCAGAAACGCCCGGCTCGGTGCGTGCCACCGCTCCCTCAATGCCTGGATAAGAGGAAGGTCGAGCCGAAAGGGCTCGATCCTAAGGAAAGCTCCGAAGCCCATGGCGTCCACACGCGCCCTCTGAAAGTCTGGCAGCCCACGGTATGCTGCCACCACTAGGGACCAGCTGATCCGGCCCTTCATCACGCCCTGCACACCACAAAATCAACAAAGAACACATCAGCATCATGAATAGTAATAAATAATAACACTGTATATACTACTTATTTATTTTATTTTATTTTTATTTTTTTTAAAAAATATTTATGTTTTTTTTGGAGGCGTCCAACACCTTGGACGCCTCCTTTACATTTTCTTTATTTTATTTTTAGAAAAACCCAAAACCAAAACAAAAATAAATAAAAAATATATGTATATTATCATGGAGGCGTCCGAAGCCCTGGACGCCTCCTTATTTTTAATTCTATTTTTATTATTTACGTAAATAAATAAATAAAAAAGGAAAAAAGAAAATGTGGAGGCGTCCAGGCCCCTGGACGCCTCCTTCCCTCACTCATCGACCCTCACCACACGGCCTCTCGTTCGCCTATCCAGCCTATTAAACCAACAGATTGAAGTTCCGAGGGGCTTACCGGGTCGTGATCGTCATCTCCCACGTCGCCAGCACCCGCAGCAGCCTCCACGGCCAAAGAAGGAGCCTCCTCCTCCACGGCAATCTCCTCCGCCGCAGCAGCCTCCTCGGCATCATCCCTCAGCCTCCTCGGACGACGAGCCCATCGTTTCCGCTTCTCTCCACCCTGGCTCGGGCCTCCTTGCTCCACTGGGACTAAGAATGGGTCGTCTGGTTTGACTGGGTCGTCAGAATGAACAGTAGAAGTGAAAGGGGGATGAGGCTCCCCTTATATATAAGAAAAACCTTTTTTTGGGGCGTCCAGGCGCCTGGACGCCCCCACTTTTTTTTTTTTTTTTTTCAAAAATTCAAAAAAATTTAGGGGCGTCCAGGCGCCTGGACGCCCCCAAACAAAATTCAAAATAATAATAATAATAATAAAAATAAAATATTGGGGCGTCCTAGCCCCTGGACGCCCCCAAAATAAAGAATAATAATAATAATAATAATTAATAAAATAAAAATAATAAGAACTTGGAGGCGTCCAGGCCCCTGGACGCCCCCATTCAAAATATTTTTTTTAATATATATTTACATATGATGAATAGATAGGTACATAAAAAGAAAGAAAACACAAAAAGAGAAAAACAGAAAAATAAAAATCATAACAAAGGGAACTGGTCCAAAACATCAAAATGCCAGATTTTATTCCATCAGAAAAGCAGAACGAGCTACATCAGGGGCTTAGGCACCTTAGGCCTTAACTTTCCCAGTTCGGTTACATAAGCCCTCCACAGCTCGCATTCTTCCCCCACATGCGCTAAGGCCTTTCCCGCAACACTTGTCTTCCAGGGAGCTTTAATGGCTTTCGCTTCCCTCGCATCCGCCTCCGTGCCCAACTCCCTCTTCTTCAAAGGGACGATGCCAGTCGGTAGTGGGAACGAATGACGTGGAATGCCGATCTGGAGACAGCACCGATGCGCGTTGTAAAGGACAAACTCGGTCGCACCAATCAGTTGGAGATCAACTTCACAAGAAGACCTCATGAGGAGATCAAGCGAAAGCAAACATGGCGGTGTGCAAGTCAAGAAGCCTTGTGTCACGGTGCAGAAGTGAGACCGCCAGTCTTCACGTTTCTTCAGCCACGGAACGCGGTTCACTACAGTACCACCGAAGCCTAACACGTCGGCTATGTGATGAAGAGGGCTTTGTTGGAAGAGCTTCGAAGCGGTTGGCATTCCCTCACAGTGATCAAACTTGAAATGCAAATCCAGCCAGCAACTCAGGACAAGTGCGCAACCAAAAGGAGGCTTACCCATGCTCGAGGCAGTAAGGCCACTATACAGGTAGGCAAGGACAGCGGGTCCCACCCTCTTTCCATGCCAGATCCCGCAGATAGCACTCAGTTGATCTTCCTCCACCATGTTGTCGGTATAAGGAAACAAGAGAGCACCCGCCAGACAAATGGTGAACCCTTTCATGATTCCCTCCAAATAGTCATCGTCTGGTGACCCTCTCAGGGCCTCCATGACCCATTCCGTGAGCTTTTGCAAATCAATTCCCTTTTGAGTACGAACCTTTCGGGCTGCATCGGGCGGTATGAAGCTTCCAAGGACGCTTTCGGAAGTCCCCCGTGTCAGCATCCGCATAGCCTTCACCTTCCCGTCACTCTTGAATTTCTTCAATTCGAGCAGAAGTTCCACCTCCTCGAGGAGGATGGTCACCTCGAAGGTCGGGAAGATAAAAGTGTGGCTCTGGGGATGCCAGATCTCCACTAGTGCGCCCATAGCCGCCCAGTCCATACGAATCTTCTCGTAGTGTTTGGCGTGAATAAGGAGCCCCTGCAGATGCCACTTCGAGAGTATGGCCCTCATGCCGATGGAGATGTTGGAAGTTAGCTTTGAAAGCCATGGCAGTTTGGAAAACTTCCTCGGGCCTAGGAAGAGTGGATATGGCTGGAAGAGAAAAGAAAGAAGAAGAAATGAAGGAAGTAAGAAGAAGGCTCACGTGGAGAAATTTGAAAAGAATCAGCTTACCATATGCGACATGATCGTCCCACTCAGATGACCCTCGAGGTCGGAGAGTCGCCTGATCTCGCCGCTAGGCCTGCTCCTCTTCATAACGCGGGAAGACTCTCCTTCCATCATGAAATCTCTAGATTCTCGTCTCCTTCCTCTCCTGAGCTTCCAAAATCCACCTTGGTGCATTTGAATGAACTAGCCTAAGGGGAGTTCTTATAGGAAGGGTAGGGCGCTACAGGACGGAACATGTCACATCAGCGGTCAATGTCAAGATTTTGGCTAGATCTCCTTTCCATTGTGGTGCAATTCTTTTACGATTCTGTTACTTTCTGATGTTATTAATCCATGCTGGCCTGTGCAGGTTTTACTAACGGACGTATTTCTCCTATCTCCTGTCCCACCTTTCAATGGTTGGTCCCACCATGTCATGCATCATAGTATATGATACCTACGCTACTAGAACATGTCAAGGACCTTGCGGCCTGAACGAATCTGGGATTTGAGTTCCCCTTCAACAAAAATAGTGATGATCCCGAAAGAATTTGGGTTGTACGGATAGGCCGTTAACTTGTGGTAGCATAGGGACGACGGTTCCATTCAGTGAGTTGGTGCGCGGATAAACGGGCCCCAGCCCAGTGTCGGCTCACCGGATCGGTATCCTGACCCGTTCTTAACAAGTTGACAATATTATCCTTGGCTATTTTCTATTTTAGTTTGTTTTAAATTTTTCTTTAAACCCAGCATGCATTCATATAGGACTTTAATTTTTCGCGGAAGATCATTCAAGTGATTTGATTGCGAAAGCCGCTGTGCTTCAATTCTTACAAATATGAGATATTCCACTCCGAATGAAATACTGAGTTTCCTTGAAACGGCCCTACGTTGCTCTTCCAAAGGAGACCCTTGTTTGGACAGACTCTCAGATATTTCTTTACTTTTTACCTTGTTTGACCCGCCTTGGCTGCAGCACTTCCACATTGGCTGGCAACCGCTCCTCAAAGGTGAAACCTGCAGGTTTATGACCCAGGTACTTCCACACCGAGAAGTTGGTCTCCTTTATTTTCGTGCCTGAGTGCACATTTCACCCTCCCTTATTTGATCTCCGTCCAAGCAACCGTCAAGACTTGAAAGACCTCCTTCAAGGTCGCCTCATTGAAACTTCAGGAAAGATTCCAGACAGTAACGTCAAAAGCGTGTCTCATCACACCTTGGCATCAACTTATTAGTCCGCTCCCACTTCATTTCACTCCACTTCGATACCATTCCATTACGTGTCACTCCCTTGCAAAGCAGACGCCAAGGCGGGGCAGCTGTAGACACGCCATTCCTGACGTCTCCTGAGAAAGTCTCATATTACTATACGACGCCCCGCGACGGCTTACGCATTTTGAATCACTTGAGTGCTTCCTTTTCTTGGGTATTCTTCTGCCTTTTTTGGCATCCGGAACCGTCTTGTTGCGGCATTCGGACGGCATCAATACCAATCGGACGCACCGAAAGGTTCCAGAACCAGGAAGATAGTCTGGCGGGTGGCTGCCGAAGCCTTTTTTAGGGGACCCGGGGGGTCTTCATGGAGGCGTCCAGGACCCTGGATGCCCCCACTACTTTAATATAAACAAAACGCCAAAAAAAACACATACAAATAATAATAATTTATGGAGGCGTCCAGGCTCCTGGACGCCTCCATGAAAACAAAAACAAAAAAAAATATATAATGCCAGCTTTGGCATAAAAAGACAAAATAAAAAAAAATAATAATAATTTATGGAGGCGTCCAGGCTCCTGGACGCCTCCATGAAAAAAAATAAAAAATGTATAATGCCAGCTTTGGCATAAAAAGACAAAACACAAAATAAAAATAATATATTTATGGAGGCATCTAGGCCCCTGGACGCCTCCATCAACTCCCTCACGGGCACCGCCCACCGAACGACGGTTTGTCGTGTGTGAAAAAAAATCTAAATTATGGAGACGTCCAGCTAGCTGGACACGCCCATTTCTGAATCACGAGGCGCCGCTCACAAAACCACGCGTTGTGCCAAACCGCGTGCGGTCGTCGGTGGTGTTCGGTGGACCTGTTGGGGGCGTCCGGGGCCCTGGACGCCTCCACAAAATTATTCCGAAAAAATAAATAAAAATAGAATAAAATATCTTTTTTGCCCTGATGGAGGTGTCCAGGGTCCTGGACGCCTCCACCCTCCCCGAGCCCTATAAATAGAGGCCCACCCCCCTCAGTTCTGGAGGGGATTCTAAGAGATCCGATAGGCTGCCGGAGCCCAGAGGCTGCGGAGTCATTTCTAACCCGTGGGGTCTTTTGTAGGTGGAGGTTCTGCCGGCTTCTCGGGTGCCCACGCTCGCGAGAGGAAGGTCGTCTTCATCCACCGCGCTTCCACGTCATCCCCACGCTGCCGGAGCTCCGCCGGATCTCACCCTCGGCTCCTCCAATAAGCCTTGTCTTCCCCTTTTTCTCCATAGTTCTTTACATTCATCATACTGCATCCTCTATCTCCCTACATAAGGGCGCCGTCTCTTGCATACTTCTTGCATTCATCATCGCGTTTTCCTCCTACTCGAGTCGGAGAGGGGTTTAAAACCACACCAACCAGGTGTGTGTCAGGTCACGATCTCGCTACTTTTATTGCAAGGAATTGTTACTACACTGCCATTTTCTAATTCCGTTCGTTTATTGTCTACTATTTTGCAAGGGTAACCAAGGAAAGTCCTCTCCGTCGGCCGGTCGAAGGGGGAGGAAGAAGCAACCCGCCATCTCCCGCTCTTGAGGTAGGCGCGATCACTTTCTTTATTTTGGGGTCTTTTGGCCCCTGGCGATCACATCTTGTTCTCGAGGCCGCGGCGAGTCACTTCCCCAATGGCCGTTTAAATTTTCGTTCTTATATTCTCTTTATATTCTGTTATATATTCTGCTCATATTTTCGAGGCCGCGGCGAGTCACTTCCCCAATGGCCGTTTAAATTCCCGTTCTTATATGTTATATTCTTATTTATTCGCATTCTCGAGGCCGCGGCGAGTCACTTCCCCAATGGCCGTTTAAATTCCCGTTCTCATATGTTATATTCTTATCTATTCATATTCTCGAGGCCGCGGTGAGTCACTTCCCCAATGGCCGTTTCAATTCTTGCTATTTAATTTCTGCACCATTCCCGTCCCCCCGAGGCCGCGGCGAGTCACTTCCCGCTATGACCGTTTAACCCCTATATCTTGCTATATTACATTTGTCCCGCTCGCCCCGCCGGAGCTATCTCCCGTGGTGGCCCCTTCTCTCTTCTCTTATTTCTGTGTTGCAGCAAACAAAAGAGGAGCCCGCGCGTTCCGCGTCTTCTCCGCTCCCCGAACCGCGTGACGTCGCTCACAAATGTTAGGAGCGCCTCAATTGGGTTTTCTGTCTGAATGCTTTAAGGTACAAGCTCCTTTGATTTGATTCAGTCTAATGTTTAGACTTGCTTAGGTTCGCTCTATATATCTGCAATAGTTTTTATTTCCGCATCTCTGATTGCTTTAAATTTTAATTGGGTGAAATTTTTATAGGCTATATTCATTCACCCCCCCTCTGAATACTTGCACCGAACCCAACACTTGGTATCAGAGCGGTCTCTGACTTAACAGATCTAACAATCTGCAGAGGATCCTGCTAGATTTTTGGTGCATTTTCAGAGTGGGTGTATTGTGCTCGTTGTTTTGTTTCACCGATTTAGTGCTTTACCTTGCCCATCTGGTTTTGCTGCATTTCCTGTCATTTGTTTTAGTGAGTTGAATCTGTTTGCCATCTGTCCAAATGGATCGTCCTCCAATTTATGATGGTTCTAACTTTGAAAGTTGGCTAGGAGGCCTAGCTGTGTATGTAGATTTCATTGATCCCAAACTATGGAGTTTGCTATCGAAAGGCCCACATCGATTACCCGAAGATCAGATCAAGTGGTCTAGTGAGGACACCTTTAAGAACCGTGATAATGTCATAATTCTTAATATCTTGAGAGCTGCTGTTAATACTGATGTATATTCTTTTGCTCTCAGGTGCAATTCTGGAAAAGAGATATATGACAAAGTTATCTCTGCGCATAACCAACAGAGTGATAGTTGTTTGATGGCCAACCGGGATAATGAAGATTCCTCATCCAAGGTAAATTCTGAATCTGAATCCGAAGAGATTTCAATTGATGAATTATGGGAAATGTATGAGGAACGTTCTGAGAAATGTAAATATTTGAAATCTAAAAATAGAAAGCTGAAAAAGAAATGTGATCAGATTAGTTCGAATGCTCATTGTGAAAAATGTCAAGATCTGAGAAAATCTCATGAAATATGCTCAGCTAATCTGAATGTGAGTAAGGAACAAATTTCTGGTTTGGAAAATAAAAATCAGGAACTCACAGACAAGATTTCTGAACTTGAAGATAAGCTGAATTCATTAGGAAATGATCAAATCTTAACTAATGAATTAGTTCAGAATGAACAAACTAGAAAGGAGAATGAAGAACTGAAGCTGCTTAATTTTTCTATGTCTGAGAGACTCTTAATGCTTGAAAGTGGGAAAAGTTCAATTAAAAATGAACGTGAGAGAGTGACTGCATTAATAGAAGAGATTGATAGCTACAAAGCCATTAATGTCTTACTTAATGAAAAGATCACAGATTCTGAAATTCTCATTTCCTCTCTCAAAAATGAAATCATTGAATTGAACAATTCTCTGTCTGAGTCATTTAAAAACAAAGAAAATTCAAAGGCTGCTTCTAAGAAGAAAGTATCTGATGGAGGCAGTAAACAGGAAGAGAGAAAAAGAATGTATACAACCTTTGTGCGTAGCTCTGAGTTAGCTAGCACTTCAGCTTCTCCTTCATGTCTGCCTGCGAATCAGATAGAAAAACAAAAGAAAACAAAACAGAATAAAAATTTGTATGTTGAAATTTCTCAGGCCAAACTGTCTCATGTTAAAAGAAAGAATGTGAAATGTTTCTACTGTGGTAAATCTGGCCATGAGATGGATGTTTGCATTGTCATGAGAGAGGATGAACTGAAATCAGATAGAATTCATGCTAGGAATTCTAAATCAAAGAAGCCTTCTCATGATCAAAATAAGAGAATTCAATGCTTTTACTGTCATAGAATTGGCCACTATATGCATGATTGTAGATTAAAGAAGCAAGATGATTTGAATGCTAAAGAGCTTCATGATAGGAATCATGCATATCTGAAAAAGAAACTTCATTGCTTCCACTGTAACAAATTGGGCCATATTGCTGCAAATTGTTGGCATGCTAAGGGAAGAACAATTAACTCCAAAACTGCTATAATCCCTGTAAAAATACATGCATTCTATAAGAATCTTGACAGAATGAATTTTTCATGTTTTGAATGTGGAAAACATGGCCACACAGTCAAGGACTGTTGGCATATTCAGAAGAATCATGTTAACTCCCATGTTTTTAAATTCCCTGCAAAACATTTTGAAAAACTTGCATGTTTTAACTGTGGGAAGCCAGGTCATAGAGCGGCTGATTGCTGGCTGGATGATTATGGTAAATAGAATTTTAATTCTGGTAATAAACATGTTCATGCATATGCACTTAGAACTCCTGCTCATAGGAATGTGCATAAAATAAACTTCAGAACTGCTGCATCATGCCACTACTGTGGTCAGCTTGGTCATTCCATAAATAATTGCTATCTGATAGAATTTGATGATAAACATGCGAAAAATCTGTTGAGAAAACCTACTAGGAGTAATACTGTCATGTCAGGACCCAAGACTTCTTGGGTACCTATTTGTGCAAAATAACATTGCTATGCAGGTGTGCCTTGGGACTGAAATAAAAGGGGTAAAGTAAACCAAGGCACCCAAGATGATAAAGCCCCATTCAGGTAAATTCTGGAAACTTTGTATTCTGATTTGTGTGATCTGAATGCACTGCATATCATGATAATTCTTTTGCGCATTGTCTAACTGAAACTAATTGGAAAAATCTGAAATGCTCATGAAAATGATTGAGTTTATTTCCAAATGCATTGCACACAAATGCCATGATGAATGATATGTCAAACTTCTTGTATGTTGAATTGCATATCATGCACTCTGTAAGGGGGAGCTTGACTTCATGCATATTCTAAGGGGGAGTTAGCTTGGGTTGGAGATCTCTGCTTAAATGATGATCGATACACTGAGATGAAGCTGCTGATTGAATAAATGGGTCAACACTGTATGAAGATGGGGTCGACGCTTCAGGCTGTTTTCCTTGAAAGACCGTTTGTGAAGCAAGTTTAGCTGCATGAGTGGGTTGACGCTGAGGATGGATTGAGTTAACGCAGCCCCAGCTCAAAGTCAACACTTGGTATCAAAAGACAGAATACTACACTGGTTGGTTGAGTGCGTTAACGTAGTCATTAGAGTGAGTCAACGCACTGACAGATTTGTCTGAAATACAGTTGCTGAACTTGGTTGAATGTTTTAAGAAGGTTCAGCAGCACTGAAGTTTGGTCCTCACTCATCTCTTGTAGCTCATATCTCTTCACTTCTCACAAACCTTGTTGCCTTCACCTCCAGAATTTCATCTTGTAGTGAAGATCCATTCAATCTTGAGTATGAAGGAAGGTTTCTTGAGTTCTGAAGTGTGACCTGCATCATGTTGGCAGGGGGAGTCAATACATTGCATGAAGGTAGTCATGTGCATACATTTATGTCAGAGTTCATTGCATGTTAACTTTGAACATCCTGGAACTTGCCTGACCTCCTGATATCTTGCCTTGTGTGCATATCCCTTTCATTGATTCCTTTTGACCAAACCTTGAGCATATTTTTGAAATCATTAAGCTTCAAAATCTCTCCTATCAATTGGTAACAATTGGTATCATTTGGTATCAGAATTGTTTCAGTCCTTCATGAAGATTTCAATGGGCTATCTCGATCATAAATCTGAAAAATCTTGAACTAGAAATCTTCTATTATACGCTTTTATGAATGTCTGAAATAACTCATGTGGTTTAAGCTTAATGTATTCATGGAGTTTAACTTTAAAATCTCTTAACATATCTGAATCATATTTAATAAATCTTAACCAACTGTTTCATGCTGTGTCTTGCAAAAACTTCTGAAATCTGCACTTTTGAATACATGACTTTATTTGGTTAAGTACATGAGATTAATATTGTTTTGAAGCAAATGAATGGTTCTGAATTGTCTAAAGGGTAAATAATTGTCAGAGCAATGACTTGGTCACTGAGAAACACATGTCCAAAGGACTGTGTCATGAGGTGCCTTAGTTGACTCTGCATAAAATTCATTGAAAATCAGGTAGAGCAATGGCATGCACACTGAGAAATACAACTCACTCATCAAGAAATAATTTGCAGTGTGTCATGATGTGTAAATACTATCTCTGTTCATATATAGCATGACAGTTAGTCACACTAAGTGCTTAGGGATATTGGCCTCTGATCAAGGTATATCCTCTAGTTACAAAGTGTGCACTGAACTAGACTGCTCGTAAAATTTGTAGCATGAAAAATTGTTGAACATATCTCAATATCTGAATATTGATGCTAAAATCAAATTGCTACAACCCTAGACAAAATAATATGTCTTCATAATTGCTTAATCTCAATACTAGTGCATGTAATTCTGAAAGAAGTCAATAAATTTGATTGTGTAAGACAAAGGGAGGATAATCAAGATAAATATGAGGGCTTGGTTCATTTTTATTAAACCATGATTTTAGATATCAATACAGAATTTTATTGATAAACTCTGCATACATCATGTTTAAACCATGCTGTTCAAAAAGCTCATTCATAAGTCCCTATAATGGAAGACTTTGAAAACTTATATTTTAGTTTTATGAGATTGATATCTCTTTGAAAATATGGCTAAATTTCTTGTGTTTGGAGCATCCTTGAAAAATCTGTTAATTGAAACTCTTCTGCTCATGAGATTCATGTCCTTGGCTCATTGACCTGAACTTCTCCTTGTCTGCCCCTGTGGTCTCCTCATCTATCTCATAAGATTCCATTTATTGAGGGCGAGCCTCCTTGTCATATGCATCATGCTGCATAGAAGGAGAAGAATTGAGACCTTGCATTCTGGTATCTGCATATGCATTCATACCCCTTCCCATGGTTTATTTTGATTATACAAAAGGGGGAGAACATCAGTCAATCATTGCATGCAGGTCCTTTTGATCATCTCTAACTCATGCTGTTGCTGAAACTCTTAAAGGGGGAGGAATTGACTGATTTTTTTTCATGCTTTAATTTCTCAAACTATTTTTCTTTTCGATTAAGTCAAAGAGGGAGAATAGTTTGAGTCATCAGATTGACTCACTGCGTTGTGTTGCCATCATCAAAAAGGGGGAGATTGTTATGCCCCTGTGGTTTTGATGATGGTTTTAATGGTGGGTTTGATGATAGCATGCTGATTTATTTTGATGATTGCAACACAGTCAGTGCATTATGATATTGTGGTTTGAATATGGCCGCTGATATGATTGCAAAGGACTGTGTCTGATATACAGCATTGAATTCATGAGTTTGCATGAGTATTGCATGATGCGTTGACGCATGGGATCATTGCGTCAACTCACTGGTCTATCCCAGAGCTGGTCTATAAAATGTGTCAACTGGTGCGTCGACGCAGTGGACTCAATGCGTTGACGCATTGGAATTGTTTTGAAAGAGCTCTTGCCTTGCTTCATACAAGCATCACAAAGTCTGTACAGTGGGCAAGGGTGTACATCCTCCAGTGAACACATTAAGTCTATACACCGCCTGTGTTCATCTGAGTCTTATGATGTTTTTATATTCATTAAGTCTATACATTGCGTTGTGTATACTTTACATTGCTTTCGCCTTCACAGCAAAGTCTATACAATGCAATGCATATACTTAGAACTAATGACTTCGTTTCATCTGTCTGATAGGGACTGAAGAGGCTAATGAACCCCTTAACGCAAGAGGGCTGAAGACATCTAATTTCAGCTGCTAGAACACACCAATGCGTCAACGCCTTGATCAAGTGGCGTGGATGCAGTAGTTCAAACAATCAAGAAAGAAGCTTACTAGATTACTCTGGTGCGTCAACGCATTCATCAAATGGCGTCGATGCAGCAGGTTGATGGATCGACTAGGTGACCAGAGGGTGTGAGAGGGCTGAAGCCATCTAAGTTCAGATGCTGGAACACTAATGCGTCAACGCAGCATGATGAGAGCGTCGATGCAGCACGCCCATCTGCTGAAGACTTGATCACTGGAACGCATCAATGCGTCAACGCCATGGGTTGGAAGCGTCGACGAGCAGTTAAAAAGGCTAGGCTGTTTGTTCACTGGAACGTATCCATGCGTCAACGCTTTAGCCTAGCAGCGTCAACGCAGCATGTCTATCCGCCACCAAATACATTGATCACTGGACTGCCGATGCCGATGCGTCAACGCAGCAAGCTGATGGAGTCAACGCAGCATACTTGAGTTTCATAGGTTGAAGATCTCTGAAGGCTGCGTCAACTCCTTGGAGCAAGTGGGTTGACGCCATCTAACTCCAGTTGCTGAGCGTACTGGTGCTGGGCACGTGATCCGAGGATAAGAACAGTGTCCAGATGAGGACACGTGTACTGACAGCCTACTGGATGCTGCCACGTGGTCTGAATTCTTAGGGCAGGAACTGTGGAAGCCACACGCGCCCTGGCTGCTGCTGCTGCTGCTGGTATATAATGAAGCCTTCGACTTCAGATGGAGGCTGATCGTGATCGAAGCCAGAGAGCAGAAGCTGAGGGAAGAAAGGAAAAAAGAAGAGAGAGCTTCCACGATCCAGCAGAAGAAAAGAAAAAGAGAAAGAGAGAAAATGAGAACAGAGATCGAGAGAAGAAGAGAAGTGCAGTAGAGAAGAAAGAGAAAGAGAGAGAGTAAAGAAAGAGAGTGAGATCGAGGGAGATCTGTTCCTACTGGACCGTGGATCAGATCCAGGCCAGTCAGCTCCGTTGAGAGCCACATTGTGCATTTCGTTTTTCAGCCTTCTGTTTGATGAAGTTATTTTCATTTCGTGTTTTGTTTTTCCTTTTTCATTTGGTTATCCTTGTTCTTCCGATCCTATGGACTGAGGTCGGGTTCCTCCTGGTCGGTCAGGAGAAGGAGGCTAGACCTCCGGTTCTGGTCTTGCTGGTAGCAGGTCCAGGTGTACCCTCCGGGTTGGAGGAAGAGAGACTTGGGTCTCTGGTTGCTGGTGACTAGGTGTCACTGGTGTTCCCTCCAGTTGGGAGGAAGAGGGGAGGATGTTCCCCTGGTCAAGCTGTTTGGCAGCGTGTGTTGGCAGACTGAGTCTGCAGGTTACTAGCTTGTGCTAGTGGAAGCCTCACTCCTGTTGGGAGTGAGGGGTGGATGTAGGTCTTGGTGACCGAACCACCTAAAAACCCATTGTGTAGTGGTTTGAATTCTTGTGTGATTGGCACTAGATGAATGCTTAGGGGCATTTTGGTTTGATGTTCTATAAGTGTTCATCTATTTGCTGCACACACTATATGTTTGACTGTGGTTTGATCTCTTTTATCTGATTTCGCTAGATGAATGTTAGGAGCGCCTCAATTGGGTTTTCTATCTGAATGCTTTAAGGCACAAGCTCCTTTGATTTGATTCAGTCTAATGTTTAGACTTGCTTAGGTTCGCTCTATATATCTACAATAGTTTTTATTTTCGCATCTCTGATTGCTTTAGATTTTAATTGGGTGAAATTTTGATAGGCTATATTCATTCACCCCCCCTCTGAATACTTGCACCGAACCCAACAAATTGGAGACAAACTTTATGCAAGATGGGAGACATCAAGATTTGACTTCCTTCTAGGGCACTACCCCTCAAAGAGTAGGTCTGTTGCGTCGGGACTTTACGTCTTTAATTTTAGACCCCTATCTATCAGGCACGCATGCGACCGGGTTCATGACGTCCCGTGGGGAACTCTACTGCCACTCTTGCCATGCCTTTGATTCATAATTTTGCATTGAATTATTTTTATTTTGGTAGCCCTTCTTGGCTAGATTTTGTACGAGAGCTCACTTTTGAGGGTCAAGACCGCCCCTATTTGATACATCTCTCGTATTAGGGAGCACATAGGTTGGTCATCTCATCCGTCAATCTCTCTCCCTTGCACTCGGCCAAGCAGAGAAGAGAAAAGGTCATTGTGCATACCCATGGTATGGCCAAAGTAGCAACGGTGTGCCTTAGAGGAATCAGCTATGGCTCGCCGTGTAGTGTGTGAAAAACCCATACTCAAAGGTCACCCTCAACAATCGGGGAATGAAACTAGACTCCCAGCGCGGAGCTATCACCAGCCTAAGGATGCTGCAGAAGCGAACTCGACTCTTTTGACAAAACTAAGCAAACTTTCTAAAGCCACTCAAACCATGTGAGGAACCAACATTTATCTTAACAATGCGCAGAAATAACAGTGATAATAATAGCATGTTCTTTGCACAAAATAAAGATACCTTGTAAATCCATGGAACGAAAACTAGCATCCTGAAGCAATCTTGATCATCAAGCTTCGCGCAGCACGAGCTTCATATTCCTTGCTTGACAGATGAAAGGGAGAGATTATCAAGGATTAAAGATTCCTCTACATGGATGAGCGGCAGACACCAAACTGGATGAAGAGGAATAAAAGGAAGAGAGACGAGGGCTAGAACTCCCTCGTTAAGGTGCAGAGACCTTGATAACAAGGAACCAATTACAGAAGAAACCAGATCAGCTGAGATCAAGGCGGACTAAAGCTTTAAAAATAGCAAGAAAAAGGGTGAGAACCCTGAAAGGGTGAAGAAGAGTAAATAGGAAGGTGAGAAGGAAAATCATCCGACACAGTCGGAGAAAGAGAATGGTAGACACCCGACAGGGTCGGGGAAAGAGAATAGGAGACACCCGACAAGGTCGGGGAATAAGAAGGAGAATCACCCGACAGAGTCGAGGAAGAAGAATGAAAATCACCCGACAGAGTTGGGGAAGGGGAATGAAAATCACCTGACGGAGTCGGGGAAGGAGAATTAGAGACGGAACCCTGAGATACCGAAGGAGAAGGATCAGAAGAAGAAATCCCTAGATCGGGATGAAAGGATGACATGGGCCGAGGCCTAAGATAGTAAGAATAAGGAGAGTTCGGAGAAACCGGATGAGAAGAGTGTGGGTTTGCAGACTCGAGAAAAGAGGAGAAGATCATGGACGTGGGATTGGAATAAGGAAGGTACACCACCCAAGGGTGGGAGCTGAGTAGAAGGAATGGTGAATGAAAAGAAGGGGAGGAAGAGGTGGACCCCTGAGTGCACAATCGACGGCCCCTAAACTTTCACTGCCGCCTCTTCTTGGTGGGAGTCTTTTTGAAAGGAATCCGCCTGGTGCGGACCCGGGCCTTCGGCCTTCTCAATCTGCAGTGTCTTCTCAGATAACGGGCCCACCTGACAGATGGCCTGGCCCGATTATGATTATGTAGTTTTATTGGGGCGGTTGCCCCTAGACACGCAGTGCTAACCATGGGCGGGCATTCCTGAATAATCAACTCCCCGAGATGAACACCAGAAAACCGTGGGGTTTTGTTGCTTGGCACCAGAAGCATGAGATTCGGCATCTCCACTTGGCAATTGGGCATGAAGCATAACTCCCTTACCAAAAGTGCAAGATGAAACCGAGGGAGAGTAATGCGCAGCGTTGACGTGGCCGATTCACCAATAAACCGAGCGAGATTGCATAACAAGTGCAGAATGTCCTTGGAAAGTGCTGAAGACATGGCCAATTGCCCCTTGAATAGGGAATCCATCAAGTTCTTGGCGGCCGTATGAGTTAGCACCATATGGGTAAAGAACCCTTCTTGGCCAGTGAACTGGACAGCAATCGAACGAGGGGTAATATGACATCAGTAGTAAATTCCCCGACGAGCAATGAGATTGCCATCGATATCGCTTGTGAAGAGACTGGCACTAGTGCAAGGGAACTCTTTTTTGCAACAATTTCAAAAAATACAGGCTCATTATCCCCAAAATAGCTAGGGACCAGGACCCGGATTGGCATGTAGCAAATGACATCTTGAATCTTGAAATGCACAATCGAAACCCGGCTCGGCTCATTATCTCCCTGGGGACCAGACCCGAAGGGCACCATAGGTAGCGCATACCCACTCCGTGAGGTGAAAGTAGGTGGGGAAAGGGGTGGAGAAGGCTTGAAAGACGTAGGTGAAGGTTTAGGATGTGTAGAGGCGTTAGGCGGTGGAGGGACAGCGGCGATAACAGGCTCGGGTGGAGGCAAAGGCAAAGGTGAGAGTGTAAGTGTAGGTTCCGCCTGCTTGGGCCAGCAACAACACAGGGCCCTTCGGGTTCCTGTCATCATCTCCACTGCCTTTGTCACCCCTTTCGCCATCATCATCCCCTGGACGGCTCATGAACATAGGAATAGGATTTATTGGGCCAGTAGCAACACAGGGCCCATTAAGAGAATAAAAGGGCCCGTTAAAGGAAGGAGGCCTGCTAAAAGTAGAAGAGGGAAGCCCGTTGTGAGAATAAGGCCCATTAAGATAATGTGATCCATTGAGGGGGGATGGGCCCGCGTGGGAAGAGGAATCCACGCGGGAGTAAGAAGACAGTGAAGAAGAGGAGTAATATACAAGAGAAAAATGGCGCTCCATAAGGGTAAATGGAGACTGAATACAAGAAAGACAGAAAATACAATGAGGGAGGTAAGGACTCGACTCAATAATGCAAAGGAAAAAAGAGAAGAAATCTAGGACAATGTGACTAGACAAATGCATACACATAATGAACTAGCCTAAATGGACCTAATAACAAAACCTATGTGGATGATGGAGGTGCAACACAAAATAACACAAATGGGCTTGGACAAGCCCAAACAACACAAAACAAAACAATATGAAGGATTTCACCCCAGTCACACAAGTTTATATGATGGGAAATATTTTATTTTTCCAAAGTGGGCCTTTTAATATTTTGAATTAATCACAATTCCCTCAAGATATAGGTGTCCTATAAGGAATAAGGTCCAAACTTTGGTTGACTAAGGTTAACTACTTCACGACATATGAAAATGCAAGCCTAAGGGTGGAAAAGGTACAACCAGCCCGGCGTCCGTGTGGGAATCCACGGCTCACGGGGGCTTACGGAGGTCCCGGGTAAGGTCACCTCGTCAGCTCCAAGGAGTATGGAGACGAGGATCCCCTACCTAGGTAGGAATGCGACTAATATGAAAAGTGTATATGGCCCTATGTGCACCGGAGTGCATGCAAGAATCTAACCTAGATCTAGCGAACAATGGGCAACCAAATATGATAAGTATGAAAGGCAATCATGCAAACCCAACTGGCAGTAAAGGGGAGATCAATAACATCACCGAAATAACATGAGATAATCTGAAATAGTAATCAAAATGAAGGCTAGGGTGCACTGTAGCAGTAATAAACAGTCTGTGGGAGACCGCCCAGTGAGGTCGACGGTCCTGTGAGGGCCGGTTAATGGCAGGGAGTAATAAAACCAGAACCAATAGTAAGACAGAAACTGGGATGGACGAAGGGGATGGGAACAGAGGCATACTTGACAAAATGGTCTGGTGATAGACCGTTCAAACTCTGGGACGGACCTGAAAAGACCGTAGAATGTCAACAAAAATCACCAGTGTAAAGGCAGAAGCGTACCTGAGCCAGCAGTAGTACACGGTCTATAGAAGACCATGGAAACCAATGAACGGCCCCAGGGAGGAACGCTGAATGAAACGGGCTCGTAGAACAATCAGCTCTGGGGTGAGGACAGAACGGCCAGTCGAATGGCCGTGCGATGATCTGAATGGCTCTAAGTTAACCGTGTAACCCTAGAGGACAGGAACATCACGTGGATGAAAATAGCAAACCCTGAAACAACTCAAACAAAACCTTCCAAAGCACAAAAAATAGGTCAGCAACACAACAGCACGATGGGCACTAGGCGCCCCATCGCGATCGCCAAAAAAGAGGGTGTAGACATGTTTTTTGTGTATCCTCTCCCTTCCTAGTTGCTTTCTTACCTTCCTAAGCCAATGTCTATAAAGAAAATCCAAAATAAGACTAGAAGAAATAAGGGTGAAGAAGTGTGTGTGATCGTGATCGCCACCAAGATACCAAAATGCAAAAGGATGCACCCGTACCTGATAAGTGCTATATTTTACATCATAATTTACATCACATCCATCATCTTTGAGCATTATTTGAGTATATTTGTGCAACATGAGCATTAATTACATTCTCACACATTATTTGAGTCTTCATGCATTTTATCATCTTTTTGAGCTTAAAAGACCATGTGAGAAATATTTAAATATTTGCACAATTATTTTAGAATTAAGTAGATTGATATTTTAATTTTCAGAAAAAAGTGACCTAGATCAAGGCGCTATTTAAATAACGACAGATGCAAGAACGCGTCTTCAGCAAGAAGCGACAGCTCCAAGGGCGTCAATTCAGTTGATAAAAGAAAGTGGAAAAAGAAAAAAAAGAGAAAAGAATTAGCGCCCGAGAGGAGGTCGCTAATCATTGAAAGGACGTCCAAAGTGAAGGTCGTCAATTCCTATTTTATGAAAAATGTGAAAATAGCAAAATAAGGAAATAAAAAACTGACGCCCGAGTGAAGAGGCACTACTTCAGGAAAGGACGCCCTAGATTAAGGCGTCATTTAAAGAAAGAACGCCCTAGATGAAGTTGCTATTTCAAGTTCAACCAGAAATGGCAACTGTAGTTTCCCGATCGAAGTCTCCTTCCAATTTTCAAGCTTATCCAAGCCATATTCAAGGAAAGGAGGACTCCAAGGATGGAAATAAGTCTAATTGGGTGAAGTTGTATTGCTAAAAATCTGGATTTGAGTGGATTTGGGAAGTCCACGATCGTAAGAGACCAAAAACCCTATAAAAGGATGCCATGGTCGCAGGGTTACGGAGAGAACAGTTTGGAGATCTGCCTTAGGGATTAATTTCGAAGCCTTTATTTTCATCTTTTGCAGTTACGTTCTTCATCAAAGTTCTTTGTTTTTCCAGTCGTCTACAAATTCTTCTTCTTCCTCTTCTCCTAATTCTTTCTCGTTTTTATGCTATAATTAGTTTTTCAAAGCTCTCTCTACGGTTTTTACTGTTCACCCAATTTTCATACTTTCTATTCTTCATCATTTTTCTCCCTCTTCTGATCCTCATCTCTTTCTGCTGTCTTCACAAAAGTTGTACGTTTTTGAAAGTTCTTCAACTTCTTCTTTTACCTCATCTTCCAATTCCTCACCATTTTAAAGCTATAGTCAATTTTCTAAAGTTCAGATTTTTAGAGTTCTGCACTGTTCATCCGCGATCACCTCCTGTTCATCCTCAGTTTTCTCCATCTTCCTCTCATTTTTAAACTCTGAAGTCTTCATCAATCTTCTTCATCTTCTCAATCTCTACAACTTTCATGTTTTTCACTTTTCCTAATTCCTTCCGATTTTAAAGTTATTCTTTCTCCAAATCACTCTCTATTTTCAATCTAGTTTTTCACTGTTTCTTCTCAAAACACACCAACACACACACACCCTTTTGCATTGTTTTCAGATTTTCTCCATCTATTTTTTTCTTCCTCTATTTTCCTCTCATATCCCAAGGCGGATCTTCATCCATTAGTTTTCTCACGGCGTCGGCATCCAAGGCGAGGCGATCTTCATCCAAGGTTTGACAAGGAGGCGGCGTTATTCTTCATGCATTGGCTATATTTGCTTCTCTTTTCTCTTTGATATTCCCATGTTGTAATTTTTAGCTTCATAGTGTGACTTTTCACTATCATCTTAATGAAATTCATCTTTTGTGAAATTGTGTTTGTCTCTCCATCTCTTCCAAATTCTTTTCTTAAACCCTCTCACATTCTTTAATTAGTTTTCTTACACTTTATTTTCCTTAGTTTCAATCTCACTCAAAAAATCGGTTTTCAAAGCATAAGGTGTTTTTCCAACTTGATAAAATAAGGATTTTTCCTTCTAGTGAGATCGACTCCGCTTACCACTATATAATTTGATTTTTCAATCTTTTAAAGTGAGTGAGTGTGAATATTTTAAAATTGTGGCACGGTTTTCTTAACGACACTAGTCGGTGCGCATCAATTTTTGGCGCCGTTGCCGGGGAGGAAATTAATTTTTATGTTGGAAAATTCCTTGTGTTTGATTTGTATATAGTTTTACTTATTTTTCTATTTTACTTTTCATGAAAAAGCAAAAAAAAATCAGAAAATTAGAAAATTCAAAGAAATTCGGACCTAAAAATCCAAGGAAAAAAATCTATCACAGGAAGCGTCGCTAAAGCCCAGATCTGTCACAGAAAGCAGAAATTCAGAAAAATCCAGGAAAATCAAGCGTCGCTAAAAGGTCAGTATACGTAGGAAAAGGTCCTTTTTTGTGAAATTCTGAAAAATTTTGAAAAATTCAAAACAAAAAAGAGATTCAGAAAACAAAAAAAATTCATCATGCTAGCATATCTCCATCTTAGTTGCATTACTTTCATGCATTTGTGCATTTAGTTGCTCTTTTTGTTTTCATTCTTTATTCACAACATCTTTTGCAAAAAAAAATTCTCTTCCCATCTTTTTCCCCTTCTTAAGGGCATTAGGATCTTTTTACACCCCTCTTGGATTTGGAAGGACACTCCATTAAGTATTCCGTCTCTTTGGACTTGAAATTCTATTTCTAAGACCTCCATAAGTCTCTGCACCCGTGGATTCCCTCACGGACGCCGGGCAGGTTGTACCACGAAGTACCTTGGAGTTAGAGTGCCCTTAGAAGATTTTTCTAAATAAATAATAATAAAAATCATCATCATTTTCGTTGCATAAATCATTCATATAGGAATTAATTCATTGCATCTCAAAAAAATCCAAAAAAAAAAAACCATCACGTTGCATGCATTATTCATATTGTTGTTGTTTACCTTACATTGAAAACAATAAAAAAAAATTTAAACATAAAAATAAAAAAAATAAATGGGTGAGAAAACACCAACCTTTGAGTGGGCTCATAAATTCAAAGAGGTGGACTATTTGGCCCATTTTCTTGATCCATTCTTTGGGCTATGAATCTAAGCTCCTTCATGCCACCTTATTATCAAGATCATAATGACATGTGGGCCAGACATGCCCATTGTGTTGATAATTGCTCAACTCAACCTTTATCATTCACCCACAATGGCCCGACTCATTACAAAAGCCCATCACTCATGGAGGGCCAACTTCATTCCTTTAACCAAGATCATATCCAATCCACTCAATTCTTTCATGGGCCCTATAATTCATCTTACACCCAAGAACAAGCCCAAATTTTCTCTCCCTCCATGCCTTCTTATGATTCTTATGGGGGAGGATAATATAATAATTCTTGGGATTCTTATCAAGGTCCGGCCCAAAATCCTTCTGATCAATTCTGTCAAAATTGGGCTCCATCTTTAAATAGCTTTCATGATCGAGCCCACTATGGAGGACAACCCACATCCTCTTCCCTACCTCACTATCAATCTAATCGTTATTCAACTTCTTATACTTTGAACTCTGCTTCTCAACCTACAAATCTATCTCCTCCTTGCCCAACTCTCAAAAAAGAGGAGAGCTTTGATCAATTTTATCAATTCATCATGGCTCAAAATCAATCCATGCAGGCCCGACTAGATCAACTTACTGAGACCAGCAAGGGCATGGAATTGGATCAATTGCCTAGCTACTCCAATACCAATTCTGATTATCAACTTTCACAATTTGATAATACTGAAAGCTTTTATGAACCCATGATTCCCCATGAACACCATACTCAAATCACACTTGATTTAGATCATGTGGAGAATATGGATGAGTCATATCAGGAAGTTTTAAAGGGAGCTAGCTATAGTTATGATGATAACCAAAAGGGTGAGTTTGAGGAGCTTGAGTTTAGTTGCCCTTATGAGGAGAGTTCTAGAGAAGTTGATGATCGCAAGTTGGGGGGTGAAAAAGAAGAAAGTAGTATGCAAGTCCATGATCAAAGTCCATTCACTTCCTTTCTTGAATTTGAGGAGACCTTGTGCCAGGGGAAAGATGAAGAGGATGTGCGAGTGGAGAATGAATTGAGTAAGGCCATTAATGATCTCTCTTGGGTAAAGGAGGAGGCGGGTGCTGTTCATAACTCTCATCTCGATTGGGCAACTCTAAATCAAGGGGAGGATATTGATTTGCTACCTATTCCTGACATCGGCAACTCTCAATTTGTGTTGGACACTTTCATGTTGGCCGATTTGTCTGATTCCATTAAATCTTCCAAGCTTCATGATGTTGAGGAGTATGCGTCTTTCACTATTGATTCTCCTAAGCTCCTTGACACTGATCCGTTGCTTGAAACTCCTCTCCCTTTGATCCCTTCTCACCTAACTCATGATCATGAAATCTCTAAAAGTGAGGAAGAGCATGACATTTTGATTAATAATAAGGTCTTCATTAATATTTTCAACACATATAAAGATCACAAGTTTGAAGAAAAATTTCTAGTTATTAATCAAGGTGATCCATTTGGCCTAACAGATTCATCATGGTTTTTACCTCAGGCCACCCCATTAAGAGTTAGGTTGTTAATTCATACATTGCATGATCAACCGAATTGTGATAACAACCACTCTAGCCACTATACAATTATGCTCAATCTCGTCTTCTTGTGGTACAATGTTTGATTTTTCAATGACGATGAGATAACGTGGTGGCTCATTCTTAAATCCACATGTTGGTTATAGAGCTTGCACTTTTGAGCTTTCATACGTCTGGCTGAAGACGAAAAATTTAGCGCTTCTGGGAGGCAACCCAAGGTTTTTGTTATTTGATGCTTTTTGTTTCAGTGTGTTTTAGTTGTTAGATTCAAGCCAAGGAGAAGAAGCTGTTGCCGTCTATTGATGGAGTTCTGCCCGCACACCAGGTTGTCTCTTTCCTGCTCAGCAAACTTTATTATTACATTGTTCTTTCATTTCAACTTTCCATGTCATTGAGGACAATGTCATTTAAGTTGGGGGGGGCAGAGAAAAATTTCATCATTGCATATAATACAATTTGGTAGGGTTTTTACATGAAATTATTGCAATTTGCATGAAAATGAAAAAGATTAAATTCCCGACTGAGTTTTATTGTTTCATGCTTGAATTGAAAGTAATTCTGGATTAGAAAAGGCTAGGGAGAAGGTTGAAGGAAAATTAAGTTCGATCTAGCCATGGAAAACTGATATAAGAATCTCTTTAAAGTTTATGCGCACTATTAGAAAAAATATTCACTATGCACTCTGATGAAGCAAAATAAGATAAGCCCTCTGTTATTTTGGGAACTGTATCTGATACTCTACATTTCTTGAGGATGAGATCTATTTCAAGAAAAAGCTTTCTGCCAAGTTCTATAAAAAAAAAGAAGAAAATGCAAAGGCATATTGTTGAAGAAGAAAGAAATGATGAAATAGAAAGATCACGCCATGAAAAATGCCCCTGATCTGAGTAACCGGGCCTGCTTCACCTAAGACGTGTTGAGGTTCACGCAAAAAGGTGAAGGGTAGTGCAGCATTATGGTTGTGCAAATGAGAAAAAAAGTTCCAAAGGAACAAAAGAAAAAGGCAGACAAAAGTTAGTATGCTTAAATACTCTGATCTGAGAGGTGCAGGGTTGAAAGGTACATACTTGGAATAACAAATGGGGGATGCAATTGTCTTAACTGCAGATTTAGAATTACACATGCACAAGTGCTATTGAACTTTGATTTGTATTCTTAAGTCATGTGCTTTAATTTCTAATCTAAGGCTAATATGAGCATTAAAGATTATGGATTCCTAATCTTTGGTTGATTCTATGAAGGGAGAGCTGGATATAAGAGTATGATCTTTACGAATTCTTGTTGGTCCTTAATTTTGATTTAATTACATTGCTAAGGGTCTAACAATGAGTAAGTTGGGGGGTGTGATAAGTGCTATATTTTACATCATAATTTACATCACACCCATCATCTTTGAGCATTATTTGAGTATATTTGTGCAACATGAGCATTAATTACATTCTCACACATTATTTGAGTCTTCATGCATTTTATCATCTTTTTGAGCTTAAAAGACCGTGTGAGAAATATTTAAATATTTGCACAATTATTTTGGAATTAAGTAGATTGATATTTTAATTTCAGGAAAAAGTGACCTAGATCAAGGCGCTATTTAAATAACGACAGATGCAAGAGCGCGTCTTCAGCAAGAAGCGACAGCTCCAAGGGCGTCAATTCAGTTGATAAAAGAAAGTGGAAAAAGAAAAAAAAAGAGAAAAGAATTAGCGCCCGAGAGGAGGTCGCTAATCATTGAAAGGACGTCCAAAGTGAAGGTGGTCAATTCCTATTTTACGAAAAATGTGAAAATAGCAAAATAAGGAAATAAGAAACTGACGCCCGAGTGAAGAGGCGCTACTTCAGGAAAGGACGCCCTAGATTAAGGCGTCATTTAAAGAAAGAACGCCCCAGATGAAGTCGCTATTTCAAGTTCAACCAGAAATGGCAACTGTAGTTTCCCGATCGAAGTCTCCTTCCAATTTTCAAGCTTATCCAAGCCATATTCAAGGAAAGGAGGACTCCAAGGATGGAAATAAGTCTAATTGGGTGAAGTTGTATTGCCAAAAATTTAGATTTGAGTGGATTTGGGAAGTCCACGATCGTAAGAGACCAAAAACCCTATAAAAGGATGCCATGGTCGCCGGGTTACGGAGAGAACAGTTTGGAGATCTGCCATAGGGATTAATTTCGAAGCCTTTATTTTCATCTTTTGCAGTTAAGTTCTTCATCAAAGTTCTTCATTTTTCCAGTCGTCTACAAATTCTTCTTCTTCCTCTTCTCCTAATTCTTTCTCGTTTTTATGCTATAATTAGTTTTTCAAAGCTCTGTCTACGGTTTTTACTGTTCACCCGATTTTCATACTTTCTGTTCTTCATCATTTTTCTCCCTCTTCTGATCCTCATCTCTTTCTGCTGTCTTCACAAAAGTTGTGCATTTTTGAAAGTTCTTCAACTTCTTCTTCTACCTCATCTTCCAATTCCTCACCGTTTTAAAGCTATAGTCAATTTTCTAAAGTTCAGATTTTTAGAGTTCTGCACTGTTCATCCGCGACCACCTTCTGTTCATCCTCAGTTTTCTCCATCTTCCTCTCATTTTTAAACTCTGAAATCTTCATCAATCTTCTTCATCTTCTCAATCTCTACAACTTTCATGTTTTCCACTTTTCCTAATTCCTTCTGATTTTAAAGTTATTCTTCCTCCAAATCACTCTATATTTTCAATCTAGTTTTTCACTGTTTCTTCTCAAAACACACCAACACACACACACACCCTTTTGCATTGTTTTCAGATTTTCTCCATCTATTTCTTTCTTCCTCTATTTTCCTCTCATATCCCTAGGCGGATCTTCATCCATTAGTTTTCTCACGGCGTCGGCATCCAAGGCGAGGCGATCTTCATCCAATGCTTGGCAAGGAGGCGGCGTTATTCTTCATGCATTGGCTATATTTGCTTCTCTTTTCTCTTTGATATTCCCATGTTGTAATTTTTAGCTTCATAGTGTGACTTTTCACTATCATCTTAATGAAATTCATCTTTTGTGAAATTGTGTTTGTCTCTCCATCTCTTCCAAATTCTTTTCTTAAACCCTCTCACATTCTTTAATTAGTTTTCTTACACTTTATTTTCCTTAGTTTCAATCTCACTCAAAAAATCGATTTTCAAAGCATAAGGTGTTTTTCCAACTTGATAAAATAAGGATTTTTCTTCCTCGTGGGATCGACTCCGCTTACCACTATATAATTTGATTTTTCAATCTTTTAAAGTGAGTGAGTGTGAATATTTTGAAATTGTGGCACGGCTTTCTTAACGACACTAGTCGGTGCGCATCAGTACCTTGGAAAGGGAGAAGGAACTCGCCTCAAAAATAGCACTGCAGGGGTATAGGGTTCTGGAAGAGCCACTCTGTGAACTGCACGGTCTGTCGATAGACCGCTCACCAGTGCTGAAAAAATGCGGGACAAAGAATAGCTCGGCGACAGCACGGTTTAGAGTCAGCCGCGGGAAGTCACAGAACGGATAGGAGATGACCGCTCAGTCCTTCGCACGGACGGGAGGAGGCCGTGCAGTACCACCAAGCTTCAAGTCGTGAGATCTGAACCTCCACCCCTTCCGGCCGGCCAGAGGGGATGGGCCTCGTGCTAGAATGATGCTGACCTGCAAAATAGTGTAGAAAACACAAAAGAAAACCCAAGATCAGAATTGTGAAGTGTAGTAACTATAAGAAAGAACGAAAACAAACATAATAAAGTGAAATGGGGGATACCTGGGAGTTTTTTAAACCCCTAGGGGCGTGGAAAAACAATAGGAGGGTGTGTGAATGAAGTGCAATGATGAAAAATGTGGAAGAAAGAAATGAAGAATAGAAGCATGCAAGTGAACGAAATGACGATGGGACTATCAAGCAAAGACTCAAAACTAGAACTACTCCATGAACCGGAGGTCTGAGTGGATGTAGAAGGCCTCCCTCCCTGACTTTAGGTCGCTCGAAAGTTCGACAGGGCTTCGCCGTCAACCTTAGATTTCCCCCCTTTCAAAGCATGGACTAAGGGTTCTATTTATAGAGCCCATAAACCTAGCCCCGAAATTAGGGTTTTCAGTAAAAATTAGGTCGAGATATCAAAAGATAATTCATAGATAATTGATTTATCTCCCTCCAGGATCGAACAGTATCTCATTTGGTTGAGAAATCTCAGAGAAAATGTTGGGAAAAGTTAAGGGTTTAGCCATGGATTGGAGAGAGAAAATTCATTAAAACCTCAGCAATCGGGCCATTAAGCGGTCGCTCGATAGGCCGCCCAGCCTATTGCACGGTCTATTGCTAGACCGTTCAAGGCTATCGATGGAAATTTGATAAATGAGAAAATAATCCAAAATATCCATCGAACTGACTGACTATTTCGCCGTTGGACTCTGATGGATTGAACGGTCTCGTGATAGACCACTCAATTCATGGGGCAGCCCAACTCCAACCGTTCAGGGCCTGTCGGTGATAAATTCAAATAAAATAGATAAATATATAATTATCTAAAAAATTAACACCATGGGGACTCTGAGAACTGGACGGCCATATGAATACCGTTCCATTAATTTGGACGGCTTTATGAGGACCGTTCAACAACATGTCGGTGGAAATTTAGAAAATCACATAAATGTCCAATAAATGGAAGAGCGGCTCAATACCAACCGTTCATTGACTGAACGGCCATACGATTGACCGTGCAAAGGCTGGACGCTTGAAATTGATAAAATGTGATAAATTATGAAAAATCAAGGCCCATTAAGCCCTGAATTGAAGCAGACCGAGTCAGGGAGGGTGGTAGCCATAAAATAGGCCCAAGATATTCCTGAAAATGCCCCAACGAGCAATAGACAACTCGAGGCATCAATAAATGGTGGTAAAAGGAATGACTCAACTCATCGTCAAAAAATGGGTGTCAACAATTGCTCTGCCATTTTGTTTATATTTTTATATTTTCTTTTTCATACTTTTGATTTGCTATCCTTTATATGTTTCAAAGAGATTTGTTTAAAAACAATACACATACTTAGTTTTCTTAACCAAGATTTCATCAACTTAGCAGATTTCAGATACAAGAAAACTTTATCAACCATGTAATGAGATAAGTGGTTGAGAGCTATTATCAGTTATCAACATTCATATTTACTGAATGCAGTCTTTGAATTCTAAAGATTATAAAATTTAAACCATCAGTTCATTCAAGAAACAAGCAAGATTCTTGTAATAGAAGATGTCTGATTTCTGTTACTTAAAATTATGAACATATTATCAGACTGCCGTTATGTCAAAACAGAAATGATGTAGAAGGGGTCTGAATGATAGATGGACAGAAATGATCAATACTCCCCCTAACACCTTGCAGCATGCATAGATATGTCCTTTTTCTTAGAAATCTCCCCCTGTCTTCATGTATCTTTATTCAGTTATACAACCACAATTATGTATGCTCCTCTAGACGTACTATCATGAAGTGAAATGCAGTGCAAACACCTATCATGCATGACTGTGCAGAAGTTCTGATGCAATAATGCATGACATAATATGAAATGAAATGCAGTGTTAAGACAAACTCTTGATTCAGGATACTAGGTGAAGGCTAATCCTCAACACATAGTATGGACTTTCAGACAGACTGAATCTATCCTTCCATCTCATAGCACTTGATATACCTCTGAAATCAAGATAACTAATGTATGAAATTATTGAAGTGATCAAAAGATAAGGTCTGAACTTTTATTCAGAAATAATTAACAGACAATCATTGAACAGATCAGATCATTTATTCAGATCAGTGAATTGATGCTAATCTATTCATAGAATTTATTCAAAAATGGATTTTCAGACAGACAAATCATCATTCTCAGAGCAATAGCTAGATTTTATTCAAGGATACTCAGTGCACAAATCACATCAAAAGGCTCAATCATGAATGAAATTGAAACTAATCATCTTGCTGAAATTTACATAAACCTAATTCTCTTCTCAAGAATTTGAATCTATCATTACCCAGAGGTTTAGTAAATATATCAGCTATCTATTTTTCAGATTCAATGAAGTGCAATTCAATTTCATGTTTATTTACTTCATCCCTAAGAAAATGGTGTTTGATTTCTAAGTACTTAGTCCTAGAGTGATGAACAGGATTTTTAGTGAGTGATATAGCACTAGTATTATCATATAAAATTGGAATGCATCCTAATTTTATCTAATAATCAATAAGTTGGTGCTTGATCTAGAGAACGTGGGCTGCACAGTTCCCAGCTGCAACATACTCTGCCTCAGCTGTAGATAGAGTAACATTGTGTTGCTTTTTAGAAGCCCATGTCACCAAACAACCACCTAGGTAGTGGCAATATCCACTAGTGCTTTTCCTATCTACCCTGCACCTACATAATCTGCATTAGTGTAGGCTATGAGATCTAGCTCACATTTAGCAGGATACCAAAGTCCTAGTTCTAGGGTGCCCGATAGATACCTAAATATCCTCTTAATAGCACTTAGATGTGACTCTTTAGGACTAACCTGAAACCCAGCACACAAACACACAGAAAATTGGATATCAGGCCTAGAGGTAGTGAGATAAAGAAGGGATCCGATCATACCTTTGAATAATTTGGGATCTACACATTTACCTTTTGGGTCATCATCAAGATTAATTGATGTACCCATGGGTGCTGAAATTTCCTTCAAATTCTCCAAATTGAATTTCTTCAATAGGTTTTTGATGTACTTGGACTGAGTTATGAATGTACCTTCCTTAGTCTGAGTTACATGCAGTCCAAGAAACAGTTTTAGCTCACCCATTGAACTCATCTCAAATTCTTTTGTCAGTAAATCAGAAAATTCCTCGCATAAAGTTGGGTTAGTTGAGCCAAAGATAATATCATCTACATAGATTTGCACAATGATGATGTCAGGATTACATACCGTAGTGAACAAGGTTTGGTCAACCTCACCTCTTGTGAACTTCTTTTCAGTGAGAAACTTACTGAGCATGTCATACCAAGCTCTTGGAGCTTGTTTCAATCCATATAGAGCTTTATTCAATTTGTAAATGTGGTTAGGATAATCAATGCATTCAAAACTAGGAGGCTATCTAACAAACACATCCTCTTTTATCTCTCCATTTAGAAAAGTAGATTTTACATCCATCTGCTGCAATGTTATTCCTAATGAGCATGCATAGGCTAAGAGTATTCTGATGGCCTCTAACCTAGCTATAGGGGCATATGATTCTTCAAAATCAATACCATATTCTTGGTTATAACCCTGAGCTACCAGTCTAGCCTTATTTCTAACAATATTTCCCCGCTCATCTATTTTATTCCTAAAAACCCACTTAGTGCCTATGACAATGCCATGGTCAGGTGGAGGAACTAGGTCCCATACCTTGTTCCTTTCAAACTGGTTCAACTCCTTGTGCATGGCATTGATCCAATGCACATATCTAAGAGCACTGTCAATATCTTTGGGTTCAATTTGAGAAATCAGTGCCAAAGAATTTAATTCATTCTTCAACTATAAAGTGTGATCTGGTCCTAGGAGGGTCATGCAAATTACCAATTATGTTATCTATAGGATGATCTCTGTGAAATCTGACATTGCTAATTTGATTACCTTGGTTCTCTATTACCTCCTCCTGATCATCAGATTGCTTTGCATTATTTTTTTCAGCTTGATCTTTAGAATCCTCATCTTTTAGAATCTCACCATTATTCTTTTCCCTGCACAAACCATTATCAGATTTAGTCATACTTTCATCAAAGACCACATGTGGAGATTCTTCTACTGTTTTAGAGTTTAAAATATATATCCTATAGGCTCTGGATTTTTCTGAATATCCTAGAAATATTCCAGGATCACTTTTAGATTCAAATTTGTCAAGGTCTCTTTTATTATTAACATGCACAAAAATATTTACATCCGAAAACTTTGAAATAAGCTAATGAAGGTTTCTTACCCTTGAGAATTTCATAAAGAGTTTTCTGGGTGAATGGCCTTACCATAGCTCTGTTGACAATGTGGCATGCAGTGTTAACTGCTTCAGCCCAGAGCTTCCTAGGTAGGTTACCTTCTACTAACATGGTCCGAGCCATCTCCACAAGGGTTCGGTTCCTCCTCTCCACTACTCCATTTTGCTCGGGTGTCCTAGGTGAGGAGAACCTATGTGTGATACCATTTTCCCTGCAAAAGATTTCAAACTGTGAGTTTTCAAACTCACCACCATGACCAGATAGAATGTTAAGAATAGAATTGACATTTTCTTATCTAATTTTCAGATAGAACTCCTGAAATTCATTAAAAGCATCATTTTTGTGTGTGAGAAAAAACACCCAAGTAAATCTAGAAAAGTCATCAACAAGTACAAATCCATATCTTCTTTCTGATAAGCTGACTGATCTTGTAGGTCCAAAAAGATCCATATGAATCAGCTCATAAGGTCTAGAAGATAAATTCTCAGTTCGGGATTTGAATGACTTCCTGGTTTGTTTGGACTGGGTGCATGCATCACATATTTTATTTTCATTTTTAAAGAAGATTTCAGGGAGTCCTCTAACCATGCAGTGTTTATTCAATTTATGAAGAACAGTGTAACTGGCATGACCTATTCTACGATGCCAGAGATAGGCCAAATCATCTTTATTTGTTGTGAGACATAAATTGGAATGTGCAATGTCATCTAAATCTACCAAGTAGATATTATTCACTCTCTTACCAGAAAACGTAACAATATCAGAATAAGGTTCATAGATGTTACAGCCATGAGAATCAAAAACTACTCTATGACCTTTATCACAAAGCTGGCTAATGCTAAGCAGATTATAAGCAAGACCTTCAACCAACAATACTTCATTAATACAGCAGGTAGTACACTTACCTACCTTACCTGACCCAATTATTTTTCCTTTAGTATTACCTCCAAAGGTAACCTGTCCTGCACTCTTTTCGACCAACATACACAATTTTACTTTGTCCCCAGTCATGTGCCTGGAGTAGCCACTATCCAAGTATCACATATTATGCTTGGCTGCCAGGCATACCTGCAATGACAATTAAGCAGAAGAATTTGGAACCCAAAAATATTTGGGCTCCAAAACAGAAGTAACATTATTTAAACATGACAACAAATGCTTTGGAATCCACATCTGTTTGGGAGTTGTTTGTTTCCTCTTGTTGTTATTCTTCTTTTCAGCATTTATAGCTTGAATCTTTCCTGTTCTGTTATGTGTTCTGACAATATTGTTATTAACAGATTGATCATGTTTGTGCCAGTGCCTAGGCCAATGAGCATTCATTGTAGTGTAGCCAGTGGTGGTCCTAGATTGAATATAGTGACTGTGATTTCTTGGATTTTTATACTCGACTTGCCCATACCACTTCCCATCATGAGGTCTGAAATTCTGACTAGGGTGTGAATGATGAGCTGACCTTAAAGTAGCTCCATCCCTGCCACAAATGAAACAGTCTTGATTTCAAAACTCTTTTTAGCATTAGAATTGAAACCTAGCCCCTCTTTTATAAAGCTCACCTTCGTTCTCAAGAGAGCATTCAGATTGTCAGTCCCTTGAGTCATGTTCTCAATAGTTTGTTGTTTGTCCTAGTTTTGTTTTTCTAGATTCTCTACATTCTTCTTCAGCTCAGTGTTTACTCCCAATGCAGCATCATATTTTTCATTTACAATTTTCATTTCCTTTTCAAAATTCTGTAATCTAAGCTTCAGATCATCAACAACATTTTTCAGTATTTCATTTTCTTTTCTAGCATCAATCAAAGCAATTTTTATTTCATCAGATTCAACACAAGATTTCTTTAAAACATCATTTTGAGTTTAGAGATAGGCAATTTTATCAGACATGATAGGATCGGTGCAAGGATTCAGAGGGGGGGGGGTGAATGAATCCCACCCTTAAAAAACTTTTCGCTCAATAAAAGACTAGAACACTATCCAGGCAGAACAACCAATCTGAAGAACAAGTAGAATATTCTTTTAAACCAAAGAGCAAATATGTAACTCGCGCCCAAATAAACCACTAGCGGAAGCAGCACAGATATAAACGAGAATGCAATGCAACCTGTGAAGGGTGGTAGAAGATATGGAGGAGTACACCACAAAGCAACCAACCACTGCACAGTAGATTTTTTAGGTGGTTCGGTCACCAAGACCTACATCCACCCCTCACTCCCAACCGGAGTGAGGATTCCACTAGCACGAGCTAGAACGCAGACTCAGTCTGCAAACAAGAGCTGCCACATAGCTTGACCAGGGGAACAACCTCCCCTCTTCCTCCCAACCGGAGGGACACCCCAAGTGACTCCCAGCCACTTGGAAACCAGAGACGTACAGTCTCTCTTCCTCCAAACCGGAGGGAACACCTAGTCTTGCAACCTACAAGACTAGAACCGGAGGACCAATCCTCCCTTCCTCCAAACCGGAGGGGAACCTAGAGACCCAAGTCTCTCTTCCTCTGAAACCCAGAGGGCAGCACAAGTGACCCCAAGTCACCTGCAAACTAGAGGACTCGGACCTCTCTTCCTCCCAACCAGAGGGACCCCTGGACTCGAAACCTACAAGCCCAGAACCGGAGATAAATCTCCCTTCCTCCAACCCGGAGGGAAACAACCGATGACACCCTGTCAAAGGCAACCAGAGACGCAAGTCTCTCTTCCTCCACACCGGAGGGAACCCGACCTCACACAAGAGAATCGGAGGAACAACTAGAGAATAGTTGAAAAGAAAAACAAAACGCAGCAACAGTAAGCTGAAAAATAAAATGCACAAAGACTCTCGCAGGAGCAGGCTGGCCTGGATTTGATCCACCGTCCAGTAGGAACTGATCTTCAGTTGAGGCTTCCTTTACTCTAGCTCTCTCTTCTTCTCACTCTTCTTTTTCTTCTCTTTCGCAGGCTCTCTCTCTCTCTCTGTCTCTTCTTCCTTCTTTCTTTTTCTTCTGCTCACTACCTCTCTGTATCGTGGAGGCACTCACTGCTCTTCAGCTTTTCTTGATGACTCACTATATTTTTATCACTCACAGCTGATGGAGGAAACTCCATATTTATACCAGCAGCAGGCAGCTAGGGCGTGAACTCTCGACGATTCTCGCCCAGCAGGTTTGGTTCACGTGTCAGTATCTCAGCCTCTAGGATCACGTGCCAGTCTTAATAACCTCATCCATTAATCCTGTCAGATAATCAGTCGAAGATAGTATCAGATGATGTATAGACTTAAAAGTTAACTGAGTGTACAGACTTCGTGTGAAGTAAGAGTGTATAGACTTGAAGCTTGATATCGAGTGTATAGAGTTGACGCTTATCAAACGAATGTATAGACTTCATGTTAGCGAACGAGTGTATAGACTTCGTGATGCCAACAGACAATGACTGTGCAGACTTGTTAAACCATGCACACTGTATAGACTCTTCATGCAACAATGTATGGACTTAGTTTATGTGCAGCTAACAGATGTATAGACTTTCTTTCTAAATGATGCACAAAAGCAGTGTATGGACTTAAAAGGTTAACACTCGAATGTATAGAGTTGAAGGCCTAACAATCGAGTGTATAGACTTGAAAGGACAAAGCATCCACAGAACAGACGATGTACAGACTTTGCCAATATGAGACACTGTATAGACTTTGTCAAGTGACCGGCTGTACAGACTTCAGAAGATGAAGACTCTGTATCGACTTGAAGACCATGAGCCAATGTATAGACTTGCCTTAAAAATGAATGTGTAGACTTTGAAACAGGAGTCAGGCAAACGGATGTACAGAGTTGGCCAAAGCAGCAATGTATAGACTTTGAAACAAAGATAATGTATCGACTTTGAAAGAAAGGCAGTGTATAGACTTGATGCAGTTCTGCTGCCAATGTACATACTTTGATTCCCAAATGCGATGTAGAGACTTTGTGAGAGGCACACGATGCAAAGACTCTATACAGACTTAATGGCATGCAGCAATACACTGGACGATGTATAGACTTTAGAGCAACAAAAGAATAAGTGTGTACACTGAGGGAGTGTACAGACTTTGACTTGAAGATCGTTTAGGAACAAGCCATAGCAGTGTATAGACTTAAGAGTTCTGAGCATAACAAAAACCAATGTACAGACTTCATTCAATGCAAATGAATGTATGGACTTTGTTTCAAGCAACGTAGGTAAAAGAAGAGACACTGTATAGACTTTCACACAAAAAGTAGACAAAGCAGCATGGCGTCAACCCAGCTGTTCCACTGCGTCAACCCAGCAAGTAAACCAGCAACTACTGCGTCAACGCAGTGTCCTTGTAGCGTCAACGCAGCTAGTGAACAGACAGCCAATGCGTCAACCCAATCTCCAACTGCGTCAACGCACTGCATGAACAATTAGCCACTACGTTAACCCAATCTAGCCATATTCATGAATTAGCTATTCAAGCAAACAATCAGATATTTAAGCAGTCAAACAGTCATCTAAATTAATTAGCACACCTCAGTGTGACTCATGGTGTGTCAGCCATCATCAAAACCACACAGGGGCACAACAATCTCCCCCTTTTTGATGATGGCAACACTATGAGTTACACTGACTCAGATTAGATTCTTATCCCCCTTTGCCTTCATCAAAAAAATGAAATAGGGAAACAATTCAGTAAAGCACAGGAATGTTATACTTCCCTTTGGATTGTTGATGGTTCGAAGGAGGCCTTTTCTTTGGAGACATCTATCTTCCAAATGTATCCTTTCAAGAGCTTCTCCCCCTGTAGATATGTCATATTTTCAATCACACAGGTGCACTGAAGTATGAAGAACTCAATCATGTAAAGAGTTAGGAGCTCAATAAAATGCATGAATCAAGTCTCCCCCCCTTTTTTTTTAGAATTATTGAAAGAACAGCTATTTTCTGACACTAATTGAAAGTTTCTGACATAACAAATTTCCCTTAACGAAGTGGAGCATAGCAGCAAGCACACAGGGAGTTCGAATTGGATCTGATTCCAGGACTTCAGGAGTCGACCCATGGGGTCGACCCATGAACACAGCAAGCAGTGACTTATGCATCAGAACATAAGGTCATCTCAGCAAAAATAACATTTAAAATTAACTATATGAGTGCAATTAACTATATGAATGCAATCAAAAATCGTCAACTAGAAAGGTGTTATGAATGCAGTGCAATTAACTATATGAGTGCACAGTCATTGACAATTCATGTAGGATATGAGAACTATGCATGAGTCAAAACCTGAAAGGCATGTTATGCAATTAGTTTGACTAGCTCCCCCTTAGTCATACAACCCTTATGCATCCACCATGCTTATGCAGGCCCAAGATATGAGTGGAAGTCAACAGTTGAGACCAATTGATAGAATTGAGTGCAAATGAATCAGTCAGTTTGGTCTGAACGACTGGAGTCCAATATGAGATAGTAAAAAAGAATTCAGAAAGAATGAGAAAGATTTTCAATGGAATATCAAATTTCATAAATCTGATTTAAACAGATGATTACAGACTCTTCCATCATAGAAACCTATGAATGAACCTACGTTGACAAACCAGATCAGAATTTTATGTATGCAAGGTTTGAACATGAGCCTTTTCTACTCATATCTGAAATCAGTTTTCTTAATAACAAGTGAACCAAGTTTTCATATTGAGAGACCTTTTTAACCTTCTTCATTCTTACTCACTTAATTTCAAAGATTTCCTCAAGAAATGCAATCGATAGTATTGAGGATAAACAAACAAGAAACCATTTATTTCTGTCAAAGTTTCTATTGAAAGAAGATTCTTTTCCAAATAATTTCAGATGATATGCTAGATAGGCAATGAATTTTTAACAACATTATTCAGGAGCAATTAAGTTAAGTACATCCTTACAACTAGAGGATACACGTTGTTTAGACGCTAGTATCCCTAAGCGCTTGGAAGGACTAGCTGTCATGCTTCTTAAGAACAGAGATATCATTTACACCTCATGACACACTGAAACTCATTTCTTTGATGAGGGACATGTATTTCTCAGTGTGCCTGTCATTGCTCTGCCAGATTTTTAATCAACATATTTAAGCAGAGTTAACTATGGCACTTCATGACATATCTTAATTCATTTCTTTGATGAATGAGATGTGTTTCTCAGTGACCAAAGATATTGCTCTGACAAGATTTGGTATTTGACATAATCCATATTCCCTGATGTTTAAAAATAATACATATTTTCATACAAATCAGTCAAGGAAAATCATGATTTCAGAATTTCAGATTTCAGAAGAGTTTAAAAGACACAACATGAAAGGGTTGGTTAAAGTTTATTAAGACTAACTCAGATATTTTCAAGAAGAATTCATAAGCAAACACAAGAAATACATGAAACTTCAACCGACTGAAAGCTTCAGACATTCATAGTCCTATATGATAGAAATTTTCTTAAAAGCAATGTTTTTGGATTTATGATCAAGATATGCGCAGAGAAATCTTTCTGGGACTTAAAGGAAGGCAAGATCATTTTTCAGGTACAGCCAAGTCAACAAATGCCAATGGATACCAATTGATAGTATGAGTGACAATGGCTGACAAGAGTTGAAGCAAGAGGCTGAAATACAATGCATTTCACAATCACCAAGGAGTTTATCAAGATTGCAGTTCAAACAGGAAGGTGAGTATTAGTCATCAGACATGAGCTTTGATGAGAGGTATGATGGTCACATGCAATTACATGAATTAATAATGAGAAATGCTCCCCCTCACTAAATGAATAAACTGAAACCCTCCCTTTTCTTTTGAAAAATTTCATGATTAAATGATGCCACTCTAAGATGCAATTAGATGCATTAACTACTCATGAAGGGCATGAAGACCCTGAAGGGTATTAGACTAGTCATGTAGCAACCCTGATAAAATATTAATAATAATAAAGATTTTAAAAATAAATCAAATAATTAGATAAATAAAACAATATAAAATAACGCCTCGGATCAAGGCGCTATTTAAATTATAAACGCCTCTAGTTAAGGCGTGACTCAAGAAGTGACGCCCTCACAACACGGCGTCAAATTCCAACGTCAAAAATGGTAAGGCCAAGAAATGCCCCTAGCTTGGGCGTGTTTTAAAACAAAGAACGCCTTCATATCAGGCGCTTCTTAAGAAACGACCTGAACCAGGTCGTCAATTCAAGAATCGACGCCCTGACCAAAGTCGTTAATTCCATTCGAGTTCCGTTCGACACGGGAGCTTATCCAGGGAAGGATTATGTTAATCTAGTAAGTGTTTACTAGGGCAAGGACTCTATTAGGGATATATTACCCTCAATCAAACACTACTTTTGTTAGGACTCCAAAACCCTATAAATAACCTACTGATCGAACCTTAAACGCTATTTGGCGTTTGGAAAAACTACAAGGTACGTAGTAGCAGTTCATATAGTTTCTCTTTGCCTCGGTTACATGAAGAACTAATGGTTCTTCATCTTCTTTTCCTCTAATACAGGTTAAGGGAGTTCTGCATACGAGAAAGAACAAGGTATTGTTCTTTTCCTTCCCCTCTGGTCAGACACGAGGAAGAAATTAATATTGGTTTATTCTGTAGGATCTGCATCTTTTGATTTACTGAAGAAACAAAGGTTCTTCTGCGTCCTCTTCATCAAAGCCATCAGCCAGTAGCTGCCATCTTAAGAGCCTGTTATAAATAGAGCATCGATCCTCTTCCCAAAAAACCTTCACGGTTCAATCTTCAGATTATCAATTAAGGTAGGATTTTCTCAAGTCACTGTAGCCCAAACTAAATTGATACAGTACAATAATCATCATGCATATACATGGTTTGGTTTACTATAGTTTCTGAACGATTTTCTGTTAATTTCTTGAAAGAAACGTCCTTAGCAAGGGCGTGATTATGAAATACACGCCCCAGACCAGGGCGCTATTTTACAAGTCACGACCCTGCCAAGGTCGTCAATTTTAGATTTGACGCCCTGTACACAGGCGTTAATTTCATTTAATGATTAATCACCCATGTTAAGAATTGATTATCTATGAAATCATGATTCTACAATAATGCATGATCATATGTCTTCAAACCTGTTAATTTTATTGTCATGACCATACATTCGTTCTCCATGAATTCTATTATCCTGAAATTATTACTGCCCATGAAAATTCATGGTATTTCTTGAATTCACGACCTAGACTAGGTCGTCTTTCACTGGACTAACGCCCGATGCTAGGGCGTGAATTAAAAAGTAACGCCCCTTCATAGGGCGCGTTTCTGTTAAAAGCCCGAACAATATATTCTGTAAAAATAAGAATTTAATGATTAACGCCCCTGCCAAGGGCGCGTTTTTGATAATTTCTGAAAATAAATATGTTCTGTAAAATATTGTAATTAAAAAGACACCTGCTGATGTAGTCGTCTCATTGAAAAGAAACGCCCTTGTCCAGGGCGCGTTTTAGATAAATTACTGAATTATTGAAAATTCTGCCAAAATGAAAACATATGTAAACGCCCTTCTGTTAGGCGTTAATTACTTGAGAAACGACTATACTTAAGTCGTTATTTTCTGTAAACTGATTTTCTATCCTGATTCTGTTAACCGATGGTTTCATATGTTATATAATATATATATCGGCACTATTCTCCACTCCGTGAGTATAGTCCCACGTTTCACGATTGTTTTATCGATCACACTCAACTCTCATTGACATACAAGCTCTCCATTGGACATTCCGTTCCTTTGGACTAGCGAGTTAGTCATAGAGACCTCCGTAAGACTCCTCCTAGCCTTGGATTCCCTCAAGGCCGACTGAGCTGGTTGTACCCTAAAAACCCATTACACCATTGATGCCATGTCACTCTAAAGAAATATGGGATACCGGCCCTTATGATTATACAAAGAGTATATCATAAGAAATTCTTAATGGGATGATGATATCATGCCATATCATGTCATTCTTGTAAACCTCAATTCTATGATAAGAATGAGGGTATCTTACCTTTGATATACTGTTCATGTGGACTTCAATTCTATATAAAGAATGTCCATATTGATTTGTCATGGTACCCAAGTTAAGGGAACCATATTCTACCTAGTTTTATCGATATCGTGATTATACCGTTATTATCGCCATTCTATGTCCTTTGTCATATTTTGGACTCTATTCTGTCAAAGTTGTCATACATGTCTACAAGCTTGATTATTGAAATTCTATGTTGGCTATAAACAAGAGTGGATGTCAAAATACATGATAAATGCCTGCGCATATAGGGCCCGATCTGGTCCTAGGAGGAGCACCCGAAAGTACTTGTGCCCATGGGAGTTAAAATGATAAGGTATCTGGCATTATACCGAGTACTTTACTTTCTAGATTGGACATTCCACATAAATCTTGTACTTGAATCGTACTTGACTTGACATGAAATGCGTGGCCCGAGAAAGGGTAATTACTTGCTTGCTTGATACATGATAGCCAAAATTCTTGACATGACTTGTTAAATGTACTTGCTTGAATATCTTGAGTATCTTGTTGAAAGTTCATGATCAGTTCATCTTAATTCCTTGATATTACATTCTCTCTATCTTGTCGTTTTATGCGAGCATGCATAGCTTTATTGCATTCATGAAAGATGTAATTACTTAAACCCCTTGCTAGTACTTGAGATATAATTTCCTACTGAGCGTTCGCTCATTCCGTTTGTCCCTTTTTACTTTTCAGGTAAGTCCGACGACGATGGAAGTCAATCGGATGGGGAAGGTCAAGAGTGAAAGAGCTAGAGCTTTCCCAAGTGTCAATTAGTCTTTTCTATAGTTTCTTGAGTCAACTATGTACTTTTCCTTTTTATTAAACAGAGTATTGGATTTGTAATAGTCTATTAATAATAAGGATTGGGTTATCTTACTATTTTGCGCATCTCTGTCTTTGTGTCGAATACACGACCACTCTGATTGACATGATTGATATAAACTCGTCACGCGTCTCCGGGTATCTTCCGCGCTCGTGGCGTGACAAGTCAAATGTGCATGATATGCAGTGCAGCTCCCCCTGACGGTATGCATTCAAAACATTTGAAAATCATTCATGAGTCATGAATTCTAGATGTATGCAGTCACATAATGAGCATATCTAGACGCAAGAACTATTGCATGGAAATGCAAACATGCATGTTTAAACCACTAATTAACAAATCTATTTATATACCTAATGCCATCTAAGCAGACTCATTGAAAAGTCAAGAGACTTACCTGAGAAGTGCATGAGTGGGGTTTACCTTTTTAGGGTGACTTGGTTTATTTGCCCCTTTTATTTCTGGTTCCCAAGACACACCTTCAAAAAGTTTCTCACTTGGCACATTTTGGTACCCAAGTTTCCTTGGGTCCTACAGGGTTAGTGGCATTTTGATGGGATGTTTTCCAAAGCTTCTGAGCCATCGTATCATCATGCCTTTTCATATAGCAACTAGGCATGGAATGTCTAGACCGACCACAATAATCACATGAACCACTCGGTCTGAATTTCTTACTATGCATGTAAGCAGGTGTGCTAAATTCATGAGCATGAATGTTTCTATTTTTACCACCACTTTGTTTCAGATGGTCAGAAAACCAGCAATCAGTCACCTTGTGACCTTGCTTTCCACACTCAAAGCATGTGAGGGATTTTCTTGTTTGAACAGATTTGTTCCTACCAAACACACTTTGTTTAACAAATTTAGAGTTGACCTTCTTTCTCTGAGAATGCCAGCAGTCTTTGACTGTATGGCCAGGTTTCTCACAGTGATAGCAGAAGATGGAATTTCTTCTACCAACATTAAGCCAGCAGTCAACCGCCCTATGGCCTGACTTGCTGCAGGTGGAACACACCATGTGTTGGCCCCTGGACCCATTTTTGTTCCTTTTAAAGACATGCTGATTTTCATACAAATTGACATGATTAGAATTTGAAAAATATTTGCCTTTACCTTTGGCAAACCAACATTGTTCACTAACATGACTTGTTTTTCCACAATGATAACAATAACTTTTTCTTTTCTGTTCAACAGGACTGTTTTTGTCATTGTACTTCCTAGCATGCATTCTATCATCCTGTTCCATCAATTTACATTCATGCATCAAATGACCAAACCTATGACAGTAATGGCATGAAATTTTCTTTTTATTTGCATGAATGTGTTTGTTCAATTTAGGCACAACATTCTCAGTGTTATCATGAGAGTTCCTTGAATCTTTGTTCTGAACATGAACAGTCTTTTTCTGTTTTTGAACTTGTTTCTCAGACTTAGGGTTGTCAGTGGAATTTTGATTCTTCTTAGCACTAAATTCAAAAATAGGCACATTCAATGTGCTGCCAGACTTAGAGCTACTCACAAATAAAGTTTGAAGCTTACTTTCAAAGCTCTTTTTATTTATTGGTTTGTAGCCCAAACCCTCTCTTCGGAGATTCACTTTAGATCCAAGAATTTTATCAAGATTTTCTTTTCCACTGACAAATTTCTCAAGAGATTTCCTCAATTCTGTAACTTCTGATCCAAGCTTTAATACATGGATTTCATATTCATCAACTTTCTTTTTATAGCAAACATCATCTTCTTTCAACATTTGATTAACAGTCCTAAGACTTTCAATTTCCTGTTCAGCTTTCATTAGCTCATCAGAGCTATCCAGGCTAACACTCTTCCCTTTTTCAAGAGTGATAAGTCTCTCAGACATAGCTGTATTTAACTGTTTTAACTTGCAGATCTCCTGTCTCATTTTACCATTTTGTTCCAGGATTTCATCATCAAATTTTAAAACACTTAAGGAGGTCTGACATTCACTAAACACTTCTTGTTCATCTTCAGATTGAAGATTTTCAAGCCTTTTCTGAAGTTCTGAGTTTTCTAATCTGACAGTCTCCAAAGTTTCAGAAATTAATCTATTTTCATTTTCAAGGCTCACTGATTTAGATCCAGATTCCTCAGTTTGTTTTTTGAGTCTAGCATTTTCAGATTTCAGATATTCCAGATCTGAAGTAATAGAATCAAGATCAGTCAGCTGTCTTCTAAATATCTGATTTTCAGTTTTCAGAGTATCACTGTCCTCACCAGTAAGTTTAGAATTCTCAAACCTATCTAACCGTTTTTTCATAGATCTGTTTTTCTTGCTCAATTTATTGCTAGATCTTAACAGCTTGGAATAAGCATCTACCCAATCATCTAAGGTATAGTCCGCAAAGGGTTTTACCTGAACTTCGTTCTCTTCTTTATCACTGTGGCTACTGCTATGGTCGCTCCCATCAGCCATCATGCAGTTTTCCTTCCCTGTCCTGCAAGTTAGTTTCATCTTGTCCAGAATGTCCTTGGCGGACCTACAATCATGAATACAAGACCACAAGGCTCTGTCAGTAGCTGCTCTCATCAGGTTAAAGGCTTTCTGATTTTCTCCATATTTTGACTTGTGACTTTTAGTCCATTTGGACTTTTCCTTTGGCAATCTATGGGGACCTTGTGAAATTAACTTCCACAGATCCGGATCAATCAATTTCACATAACTATGAAGACTGCTAATCCATGAGTTAAAGTTAGAGCCATTGAAAACCGGTGGAGAACCCATTAATTAAGTCGGCAAGCAGATTAATGCAGCAAAGAATAAAATCAGAAATGCACCAATGGACAATAGGATCCTCTGTAGATCGCTGGATCTGATCAATCAGAGAACCGCTCTGATATCAATTGATAGGATCGGTGCAAGGATTCAGAGGGGGGGTGAATGAATCCCACCCTTAAACAACTTTTCACTCAATAAAAGACTAGAACACTATCTAGGCAGAACAACCAATCTGAAGAACAAGTAGAATATTCTTTTAAACCAAAGAGCAAATATGTAACTCGCGCCCAAATAAACCACTAGCGGAAGCAGCACAGATATAAACGAGAATGCAATGCAACCTGTGAAGGGTGGTAGAAGATATGGAGGAGCACACCACAAAGCAACCAACCACTACACAGTAGATTTTTTAGGTGGTTCGGTCACCAAGACCTACATCCACCCCTCACTCCCAACCGGAGTGAGGATTCCACTAGCACGAGCTAGAACGCAGACTCAGTCTGCAAACAAGAGCTGCCACACAGCTTGACCAGGGGAACAACCTCCCCTCTTCCTCCCAACCGGAGGGACACCCCAAGTGACTCCCAGCCACTTGGAAACCAGAGACGTACAGTCTCTCTTCCTCCAAATCGGAGGGAACATCTACTCTTGCAACCCACAAGACTAGAACCGGAGGACCAATCCTCCCTTCATCCAAACCGGAGGGGAATCCTCTGAAACCCAGAGGGCAGCACAAGTGACCCCAAGTCACCTGCAAACTAGAGGTCTCGGACCTCTCTTCCTCCCAACCAGAGGGACCCCTGGACTCGAAACCTACAAGCCCAGAACCGGAGATAAATCTCCCTTCCTCCAACCCGGAGGGAAACAACCGATGACACCCTGTCAAAGGCAACCAGAGACGCAAGTCTCTCTTCCTTCACACCGGAGGGAACCCGACCTCACACAAGAGAATCGGAGGAACAACTAGAGAATAGTTGAAAAGAAAAACAAAACGTAGCAACAGTAAGCTGAAAAATAAAATGCACAAAGGCTCTCGCAGGAGCAGGCTGGCCTGGATTTGATCCACGGTCCAGCAGGAACGGATCTTCAGTTGAGGCTTCCTTTGCTCTAGCTCTCTCTTCTTCTCACTCTTCTTTTTCTTCTCTTTCGCAGGCTCTCTCTCTCTCTCTGTCTCTTCTTCCTTCTTTCTTTTTCTTCTGCTCACTACCTCTCTGTATCGTGGAGGCACTCACTGCTCTTCAGCTTTTCTTGATGGCTCACTATGTTTTTATCACTCACAGCCGATGGAGGAAACTCCATATTTATACCAGCAGCAGGCAGCTAGGGCGTGAACTCTCGACGATTCCCGCCCAGCAAGTTTGGTCCACGTGTCAGTATCTCAGCCTCTAGGATCACGTGCCAGTCTTAATAACCTCGTCCATTAATCCTGTCAGATAATCAGTCGAAGACAGTATCAGATGATGTATCGACTTGAAAGTTAACTGAGTGTACAGACTTCGTGTGAAGTAAGAGTGTATAGACTTGAAGCTTGATATCGAGTGTATAGAGTTGAAGCTTGATATCGAGTGTATAGAGTTGAAGCTTATCAAACGAATGCATAGACTTCATGTTAGCGAACGAGTGTATAGACTTCGTGATGCCAACAGACAATGACTGTGCAGACTTGTTAAACCATGCACACTGTATAGACTCTTCATGCAACAATGTATGGACTTAGTTTATGTACAGCTAACAGATGTATAGACTTGCTTTCTGAATGATGCACAAAAGCAGTGTATGGACTTAAAGGTTAACACTCGAATGTATAGAGTTGAAGGCCTAACAATCGAGTGTATAGACTTGAAAGGACAAAGCATCCACAGAACAGACGATGTACAGACTTTGCCAATATGAGACACTGTACAGACTTTGTCAAGTGACTGGCTGTACAGACTTCAGAAGATGAAGACTCTGTATCGACTTGAAGACCTTGAGCCAATGTATAGACTTGCCTTAACAATGAATGTGTAGACTTTGAAACAGGAGTCAGGCAAACGGATGTACAGAGTTGGCCAAAGCAGCAATGTATAGACTTTGAAACAAAGACAATGTATCGACTTTGAAAGAAAGGCAGTGTATAGACTTGATGCAGTTCTGCTGCCAATGTACATACTTTGATTCCCAAATGCGATGTAGAGACTTTGTGAGAGGCACACGATGCAAAGACTCTATACAGACTTAATGGCATACAGCAATACAATGGACGATGTATACACTTTAGAGCAACAAAAGAATAAGTGTGTACACTGAGGGAGTGTACAGACTTTGACTTGAAGATCGTTCAGGAACAAGCCATAGCAGTGTATAGACTTAAGCGTTCTGAGCATAACAAAAACCAATGTACAGACTTCATTCAATGCAAATGAATGTATGGACTTCGTTTCAAGCAACGTAGGTAAAAGAAGAGACACTGTATAGACTTTCACACAAAAAGTAGACAAAGCAGCATGGCGTCAACCTAGCTGTTCCACTGCGTCAACGCAGCAAGTAAACCAGCAACTACTACGTCAACGTAGTGTCCTTGTAGCGTCAACGCAGCTAGTGAACAGACAGCCAATGCGTCAACCCAATCTCCAACTGCGTCAACGCACTGCATGAACAATTAGCCACTACGTTAACCCAATCTAGCCATATTCATGAATTAGCTATTCAAGCAAACAATCAGATATTTAAGCAGTCAAACAGTCATCTAAATTAATTAGCACACCTCAGTGTGACTCATGGTGTGTCAGCCATCATCAAAACCACACAGGGGCACAACAAGACAATGTGGTATCATTTATGATAGAATTAACTTTCCTTTTTAAATGCCTATTCTCCTTTTTAACATCATGAAATTTTTCAAGAAGTTCAGCATATGCATCCTCCCAATCAGAAATAGTGTAATTCTCAAAGGGAGAGGTCACCTGATCATCTTCATCACTTTCACTGTTCTTGGCCATTAGACAGATTTGGCTTCTTTCCTCTTCACTTTCAGAGATGCAGCTGTGACTGCCCTCATCCTCGTCACTCCAAGTACTAATCATAGCCTTTCTGTTATTGTTCTTCATCTTTGGCTTTTCTTTTTGAAGCTCTGGACAATCTACCTTCAGGTGGCCAGATCTCCTACACTAATAGCAAACATTAGTATCATTCTTTTTGGCAGTATTAGATTTATACCTTGAATGTCTCCTGCCAGCCGGATTTTTCCTTCTGAATTGTCTTCCTTCTTTTCTCAGAAATCTTTTAAACTGACGGGTCAGCATAGCAAACTGATCATTTTCAATTTCTATTCCAAAAGAGCTACTTCCACTAGATGACCCCTTGCTACTAGATGCTGCCTTCAATGCAATGGGTTTCTTCTTTTTCTCTAACTCATCTGATCGAGGTAGATTCATCTCATAGGCCATGAGAGAACCTATCAGCTCATCCACTGTTGTATAAGCTAAATTCCTAGACTCCTCAATCACGGTGGCCTTAGTATGCCATATAGGAGTCAAAGAATGCAGAATTTTCCTCACCACCTCATAATCACTATAATTCTTAGCCAAGCTTCTAAGACTGTTGGTAATGACCATAAGATGAGCATACATTTCAGTGATATTTTCATTTGACTTCATCTTGAAAGCCTCATACTCCGAGACCATCATGTTTGCCTTGGTCTCCCTTACTTGTGAAGTTCCCTTATAAATCACCTCTAGTTTATCCCACATCTCTTTCGCTGTAGCGCAGGATGAGATCATAGAAAATTCTGTGGGATGTAGAGCACACTAGATGGTGTTGATAGCACTCCAGTTCAGTGTAGACTTTCGGATCTCCTCTCGTGTCCATAATTCCTCGTTCTCAGACAAATTGAAAGGACCCTTGCAGACAACCTTCTAGATTTCATAGCCCTTAGCTCTCAGAAATACCTGCATACGATTCTTCCAATAGGAATAATTAGAACCGTCAAAGTAGGAAGGCTTACTTGTTGAATGACCTTCGGCTGTTAATCCTCTAGCATCCATAATGACTACCTCTTCAGGATGTTAGTCCCTGCAGAAGAGTTAGGCTTTGATACCAAGTGTTAAGTAGATCTAGAGGGGGGTGAATAGATCTTTCCCCGTAAAATTGACAAGGTGAAACTATATATGCGGAATTTAAAATTACTTACTATCCACAACCAAAGCAATCACAGAACATTCAACTCATAGATCAATATCAGTTTGCAAAAATATTAGCAGATATGGTGACTGACTTAATTGCCAATTGATCTATTGCATATTAATGAACTTGGAAGAGGTACTTGGCGGAGGTTCGACTCTAGGAAACCCCTCACACAAGTGATTCACCTTCCAGGTAAGCTTGACCTACCCTTTGTGTGGAATCCTTTTATATACCTTCTTCTAGCTCATAAACGAACAAGAAATCAGGTAGAAAATTCAGACAGACCAGTAGTATAAATGCAGTAAACACACTTAATATGGCAACCACGGACACAAGGAATTTTTAGGTGGTTCGATCTCCTCCAGAGATCTACGTCCACCCCTTACTCAACTGAGTAAGGCTTCACTGCTGAGCTTTACAGCTTGCTACGGCTGATCCACAGCTTTGGGGAATAAGTTCCCTACAGACGCTGAGCCTTACAGCTTAAGCTATCTAGAGGAATCTTCCTCTGCCGCTGGGCAATATAGCTTGGCCGACTGCTGACTTACAGCTTTAACAACCCGCTGACACACAGCTTGAGTAAACAAAGGTTTGTAAAAGCAAATCAAAGAAACTAAGAAAACAAGAGAATGTAGCTCTGAATTGAGCGAATGTAGCTCTTAAATTGAGCAGACTGGTTCTGGTTTTGAACCAGGAACCAAGAACATAAAACACACTCACTCACTGAACTCCAACACACTACTCTTCATCAATTCTATCCTTTCTCCTTCAAACTGATCAGCCTCACTCAGGAATCTTCTCTATTCTCAATTTCAGTTTGCTGGATGCTCACCCTCTTCTCTACTTCATTTTCTGTGGCTAGCCTTCTGCTTCGCTCACCCTGAAACTGGGCGATCGGCCCTCCTTGTATAACCTTCTGGAGATGGGCGCGTGGTAGCCACAATTCCCACCCAAATTTGATGTTAGATCTAATCCATATTTATCCACGTGTTAACATCACTGGGCTTTTACTTTCCACGTGGCAGGATCGTCTGTTATAAGCCTTTTTCTCTGATCAGGTCCCATTCGCTTGGTACTTTAAATGACACGTGTAGTTTGCTCAGTAGATGCTCGACCATTGGCTGGCCTGGCAGAATAACTTACAGAGTGTTAGCTATTGCTAATATGCACAGACCTATCAAGCATTCATCACAAACATGCACGGACTAGATATAAGGGCTTGACGCACTAGCACCGACCTTGTGTGTGCGTAGACAAAGAATACACTGACCTACATATGTGCAAAAGAAAACCTGCACTGACCTTGTCTAGCTCAAGACAACAAGACTGCACAGACCTTATATGCAATTCTATGAGGCGTGCATCAACCTGATATGGCACAAAGAAAAAGATGCACCGACCTTCATGCAAGGCCCTGCATACTAACACTGACTTTAGTCAAGCGCAAAAACAACCTTGCACTGACTTTAATCAAGGCTGACATACAGTGTGCACCGATGCTAATAATGCTAACATTAAAAATGCATCGACGCTAGCATGGCTTACATAGACTCTGCATAGACTCTAATAAGCTCAACACTAAATGTGCACCGACCTTGTGTATGATAAAAGTGAATGTGCACTGACCTATATATTCGTTGCAGAAAACATGCACAGACTTCATTATGCATATGCGAAGTGTGCATAGACCTCAACTGCTATTGCTAGCAAATGTGCACTGACTTCGCATGGCAGACAGTCCACATGCACAGACCTTATAACATGCATAGGGCAAATGTGCACCGACCCTGAGACTTATGTGCATAGACTTTACGTGAGGGAGGAAAACATGCATCGACATTAGAAAGCTAGCATACATGCAGAGAGCTTGACTAACACTGACCAAGTTAATTTCATCAAAGTAACCAATGCTACAGGAGTCAATGTAAAGTCAACAATAAATGCAGTAAAGTCAATCTAGTCAATTAAGCTGTTGCCAATCATTCAAAACACACTGACTCCTTAACTAAAATCATCATCAAAGCAGAGGAGTCACAACAATAGATGTTCCCATTGGTGCGATTATTGCTTTGAGATTCTCCATCTTGAATTTCTTCAGAAGATCCTTGATATATTTCTCTTGAGTTATAAATGTTCCTTCTTTGGTCTGACATACCTGCAACCCAAGGAAAAATTTTAGCTCTCCCATTGAACTCATCTCAAATTCACTAGTCATTAAAGCTAAGAATTCCTCACACATGGATAAATTGGTTGATCCAAATACTATACCATTGACATAAATTTGAATGATCAAAATTTCTTTTTCCCATACCTTTGTGAATAATGTTTGGTCAACCTTACCTCTGGAGAATCCCTTTTCTATAAGAAACTTCCTCAGTCTGTCATACCATGCTCGGGGAGCTTGCTTTAATCCATAGAGTGCCTTATCAAGTTTATAAACATGATCAGGAAATTCAAGACACTTAAAACCAGGGGGTTGCTTTACATATACATCCTCTTTTATTTCACTATTTAGAAAAGCAGATTTGACATCCATATACTGTAGAGTTATTCCTAGACTGCATGCAGTAGCCAAAAGAATCCTGATGGCTTCTAGCCTAGCTACAGGGGCAAAAGACTCTTCAAAGTCAATACCAAACTCTTAGTTGTACCCCTGAGCAACTAACCTAGCCTTATTTCTAACAATTTTACCTTGCTCATCTGTTTTATTCCGAAAGACCCATTTAGTGCCTATTATGTTGCCATGAGAGGGTTTAGGAACTAAGTGCCAGACCTTGTTCCTTTGAAATTGACTAAGTTCATCATGCATGGCATTAATCCAATGTTCATCCCGAAGGGCACTATCTCTGTTCTTTGGTTCTATCTGAGATACTAAAGCAAAAGAGTTCAATTCATTTTCAATTCTTTAGTGAGCTCTAGTTCTCGGCGGTTTATTCAGGTTACCAATAATATTTTCAAGAGGATGGTCTCTAAGAAATTTAACGTTGGTGACCTGATTACCTGGATTTTCACTTACCTCCCCCTGAGCTTTAGATCCTTCTGCTTCAGCTTCTTCAGCATATTGTTCATTATGACCATCTTTGGTCTTCAAGATTTCTCCATCAATTTTGTCCCTGCATAAACCAGTTTCAGTTCTAATTGCAGACTCATCAAAGACAACATGAGGAGATTCTTCAACAATTTTAGAATTGAGATTAAAAATCCTGTAGGCTCTAGACTGATCAGAATAACCTAGAAATATTCCAGGTTCACTTTTGTGTTCAAACTTATCAAGGTCTCGTTTAGAATTTATATGAACAAAATATTTACAACCGAAAACCTTGAAATGAGCTAGAGAAGGCTTCTTACCCTTAAGAATCTCATAGGGAGTCATTTGAGTTGTGGGTCTCACCAGGGCTCTATTGATGATGTAACATGAAGTGTTAATAGCCTCAGCCCAAAACTTCCTTGGTAGGTTACCTTCTGCCAGCATAGTCCGAGCCATCTCAACTAAGGTTCGATTTCTTCTCTCCACCACTCCATTCTGCTCTAGAGTTCTTGGTGAGGAGAACATGTGAGTGATGCCATTCTCCCTGCAAAAATCATCAAATTGTGAGTTAACAAACCACCATGATAAGACAAAATGTTCAAAATAGCATGCTCATTGGTGTGTTTTATTTTATAAAAGAACTCCTGAAATTCTTCAAAAGCTTCAATTTTGTGAGACAAGTAGAAAACCCAAGTAAATCTAGAGAAGTCATCAACAAGCACAAAACCATATCTTTTTCCAGATAAGCTAACTGACCTAGTGGGTCCAAATAAGTCCATGTGAATTAGCTCATATGGTTTAGAAGATAGGTTTTCAGTTCTAGATTTAAAAGATTTTTTGGTCTATTTACATTGGGTGCATGCCTCACAGATTTTATTGTCCTTTTTAAAAGAAATTTCAGGAAGCCCTTTTACCATACTGTGTTTATTCAGTTTATGAAGCACACTATAGCTGGCATGACCTAATCTTCGATGCCATAGGTAGGCTAGGTCATCCTTATTAACATTAAGACAGAGATTAGAGTGTGCTACATCATCTAAGTCTACCATATAGATGTTATTGACTCTCTTGCCAATAAATTTCACAGAATCAGAATTGGGTTCATAGATGGTGCATGTAAGAGAGTCAAAGATAACTTTATGGCCTCTGTCACAGAGTTGACTTATGCTAAGAAGATTATAGGTTAAGCCTTCAACTAACAACACTTCTTCAATCAAACAGGAAGAACACTTACCAACCTTTCCCGATCCAATAATCCTTCCCCTAGTATTACCTCCAAATGTAACATGACCAGCATCTTTCTTCACCAACATGCAGAATTTCTCTTTATCTCCAGTCATGTGCCTGGAATAGCCACTATCCAGATACCACTTGTTGTGATTGGCTGCCAGACATACCCGCAAGGAAATCAAGTGAACTGATTTGGAACCCAGAACTTCTTGGGTCCCATAAAAACATTTATCTCATGCAGACTAGAAACTTGATGTTTTAGTATCCACATTTGATTTGGCTTCTTCATAGCAGTTGTGGATCTCTTATCATTCAGTTGTGTCTGCTTTTTCTTGCCACTTTTATTCTTTGAAAATTATTTCTTAGGTGTGTCTTGTTTCTTCTTTTTGAATTCATTCTGAAAGTTTCTTTGCCAACGATTAGTCCAACAGGCATTGGGAGTAGTAGGTGCACTATAGATCCTGGACTGACTTGGCATGGAGTTGACAAAGCTATAGGAATTTTGACTTCTGAAATTATTGTGCCTAGTCATATAAGAATTCCAAGGAAGAGGCTGGTGCCTTTGATTAGAGTATGGATTCTGAAAATGATGCTGCATTGGCCTCATATAGAAACTACCTAGACCTCCCTTTCCAAAGTTATGATGATAAGTGCTATAAAATGTAGGGTAGGTAGGAACTGTATTATAGTAACCTTGACCTGAGGTTCTTCCACTCGGCCCTTGATTCCTAGAGGACTTATACCCAGATGAAGTAAAGTTAGATGCACATTTATGGGTGCCTCGACCATTCTGTGGAGATTGGACTATTTTGGTCTTGGGGCTTCCTTGAACTCTAGCTCTAGAAGACTGACCCCTAGCCTGCCCCTTGGTCTGAGGCATGTGAGTGTATGAGTATGATTTCTTAGACACCTCTATCTTCCCTTTGCCCTTGTCCTTGGCACGGGGCTTAGTTTTCTCAATATTTTTTGTTTTGTTCTTATTCTGACTTTCTCCAGAAGTCCTTTTTATCAGGGGTTGAAATGTCCCTTTTTCTGTCACAAAGGAGATAGTTCTCATGTCAAACCTCTCCTTATTAGTTGGGTTGAAACCCAAACCTTCATTTCTGCAATTTTCTTTTGTTCTGAAGATGGCATTCAGATTTTCTACACCTTGTGTCATACCTTCAAGGGAGTTTTGTTTGTCTTTGTTTTCTTTTTCTAAATTTTCTATTGTCTTTTTCAGTTCAGTATTTACACCATTGATAGCATCATATTTTTCAGTGGCAATTCTTGTTTCTTCCTGAAAAGCATGAATTTTCATTTTGAGTTCATCAATAGTGTTCTGCAAATTCTCATTTCCCTTTTTCAAATCAACTAACATGCTTTTACTACATTCAGCTTCATTAAGGGATTTTTTCAGTTCTGAATTTTCAATTTATAGACAAGCAATCTTATCAGACAAAGAAGTATCATTAACTAATGAATTCAATTTCTTTTTTAAATGTCTGTACTCCCTATGCATGTGATGGGGGCATCCCTTGCCCCTCCACTTTTTTGAGGCTCGAATCGTCGTCAACTTATGCCATTATGTTCATCATGTGTTTGTGAGTCTAGTCATGTTATTTTTATATTTTATTTGAGTCTTAAACCATGTAATTTTCCTATTATTTGAGTCATGTACCTAGGTTAGTAGGTTATCTACCAAAGTCATGTGTCATTATGTTGGTTTGTTAAGCTATTGGGCCCAACTAGTGGGCTAGGCCCAGGGGCACCCCTCCCTTGGACTGCTTTGGTCATTAGTTAGCTTGTCAGGGTCATTATGGTCATATGAAAGTATGGAGCCTATAAATAGGCCTCCCCTCCCTCTCATTGTAACAACTTTTGATGAATATTGAAAAGCATTTGCCATCTCCCTCTCAATATCTCCCTCTCTCTCTCTCTCTTACTATCACTCTCTCTAAGTGGGTTGTACCCCCTCTCTCTCTCCTCCCCACCCCAATTTCGAAATTCATTCTCTCTCCTCCCCATTCACCCCTCATTAAGGCCCCTTTCCCTTCCCCATGCACTCATTCAATTCCCCCTCCAACCCCTAGGTGGAAACCCCTTCTCCTAGGCACCTTTCCACTTTCCAAAGCACCCCACCACCTTCCCAAGGCTGAATTAACCCCTCCCAAAGCCCAAATTCGAATTTTCCTCTCCCTAGGGCTGTGCCCTTCCATCTCCCCACCTCCTTAATCACCCTAGGTCGAAATTCCCTTCCTCCCTACAGCCAAATTCGCCCCCCACCTCCTCTCTCACTCATCCTCTCTCTAGTGCACATCCACCCCCCCATCTCCACCTCTAGCTGCTCCAGCCCCCCTCTCCATCTATCCCTGCCACTCCAGACCCTCCAGAAGCCCTAGCCACGTCCTTCCCATATCCACAAACCATCAGCCATCACCCCAAGCTGTGCTACTCTCCCTCCCACTCCCTTTGGTCTTGCAAGATTGGAGTTTCAGGTTGCAGGGTGCAGGCAGCAGAGTGGGGTCCTGAAGTTGCATCGTCTCCGGATGCTCCCTGATACTCCTGGTGGCAAGGCCTACATCTCTGGAAAGGTCGTCCAGAGAGCTTCCAAGGAGAGGTGGTTTCGTCGGCATCCGAGCTCCGAGCAGTTCACAGCAGCCATTCTCCCGCGACCTCGCAGAAGCTCTCAGGCAGGGAACCAGAGCTGCAGTCACAGTCCGACCACGGCTTCCTCCCTGAAGATCTGAGCGCCATTTTCGGAGGGCTGAAACTACTACCAGTTAGCTGTCATCTCCAAGAAGAAGGACTTCATTCGGCCTCCGGAGCTTCCAGTTACCATTTTCTTCGTCGGGGTGTGTCGTCTTCCCCCTGTGGGTCCAGGTTTGACCTGTCCCTGCTTATCTGGCTACGTCGCTTTTCCCCGACCTCCGATTGGGGCCCCGTCAATTCCTGCTCGAAGCTACTCCGACCACGATCACCTCACTGCCAGGCTCCCCTCATTTGGAGTTCAGGAGCCTCCGTGGTGCCATCTGCAACTCGCTGTACCTGTTCTGCACCAGCCAGAGGAAGAAGTTGCTGACCTGTTCCAGTCGCTGGCCCGACCAGCCCTGAGTTTCAGAGCTCCTGCCAAAATTCAGACACCATCCCCGTCCTGTTGGCGAACTTTTGGCGCAGGTTTCATCAAGATCCACGCTCTGTGGAATTTTTGCCCACATCAACACCGCCCCACTGTCCGGCGAATTTGCAGATTGGCAGAATCAGCGGGATTCGACAAGTCGGGTTCCTTAGCTTAATTCCCCACCCCGCTTGGCCGGCTGAAGGCCCCTCCCTGCGTGGAGTTAGTTTTGAATGTAATAAGTCTAATCCCCACCCCAATATCACCCCTCCTGTGCGAGGCGTAGTGTTGTACACCTTTACATTTTCAGGTCAAGCTACATCGCCGCGGCGATCGGGTGTATACCCTCGCCTCCCGGCGCGCCCTCGTCTCCGAGCGGGATCGGTGTCTTCACACCAATCAGGTGAGCCACTGATACTAACCTTGATAGCCTTACTTCTGCAAGTTTAGTATTGCTTTGATTGCTCGTCGGACGGTGAGAAGAGGGTCCGTTCTTCTATGTTCATTTGTTGGTGCCCACCGCGGGCCGTGAGAGAGGTGCCACCCAAACCCCGCCTTGCGGGCCAACCGCCCACTAAGTTGGGAATCCTAGACTCTTTGGGGTCAGCCTAAGCCAACTAAGTCCATTAGACTCATTGGGTCTCGCCTCGGACCCTTGCCATCATCCCCCGGCCCCGCCGGGTGATCGCGTGTGCTGTGTAAGTAAGACGCTATTGTGAGAATCATTGAGTGCTTGTATGCTTGTGGATCTAGGTCCTAGGTTGTTCATTACATATTTAGTCATCCTTGGGCTGTGCCACATCAGCATGTCTTCATATTTTTCCAAAATTTTAGCATAAACATCCTCCCATTCATTCTGTGTAAAATTATCAAATGGGGAAATTACCTCATCATCACTTTTCGCCATCAAACATATCCTGTCTTCTTTCTCACTATCAGAGGAGCTGCTCTGACTTTCTTCTTCTTCATCACTCCAGGTGCTAACCATAGCTTTTCCCTTTTTACTCTTCCACCTGCGCTGCTTGTCCTTGAGCTCAGGGCAATCCGCCTTGAGATGTCCTGCTTTCCTGCAATTGTAGCAAACAATGACATCAGTTTTCTTTGCAGGTTCAGATTTGCGTTTGGACTATCTTTTTCCAGAGAAATACTTTCTTCTTAGCCCTTTCCCTTCTTTCCTTAAGAATTTCTTGAACTTCCTGGTGATCATAGCAAACTCATCCTGATCCTCCTCAGAACTAGTGCAGCTGTACTCACTAGATGACCCTTTGCTAGAATTGACTTTGAGAGCTAGGGGTTTTCTTCTCTTCTCAGACTCATCAACCTTCTTAAGGTTTAACTCATATGTCATGAGAGAACCGATGAGCTCATCTATAGTGGTCGTAGCTAAGTTCCTATACTCCTCCACTACAGTGGCCTTGGTATGCCAGATGGGTGTCAGGGACCTTAGTATCTTTCTGACCAGCTCATACTCACTGTTGGCCTTTCCTAGACTTCTCAAGCTATTGGTGATCATGTTCAAGTGAGCATACATCTCAGATATGGACTCTTCATGCTTTATTTTGAAAGCCTCGTACTCAGAGACTAACATATTGGCTTTAGTTTCTCTAACCTGAGATGTCCCTTCGTAAATGACCTGTAACTTATCCCACATCTCCTTAGCGGTGGTACATGAAGAGACTCTAGAGAATTCGGTGGGATGGAGTGCACATTGTATAGAATTAATAGCACCCCAATTCAAAGTGGACTTTTGGATATACTCCTTAGTCCAGAATCCCTCCTCTGGAGGTAAATCAAATGGACCCTTACTAACAACCTTCCAGATCTCGTAGTCCTTAGCACGGAGAAAAACATGCATCCTATTCTTCTAGTAAGCATAATTGCTACCATTAAAGAATGGTGGCTTGCTAGTTGAGTGGCCCTCAGCGATCAAACCTTTAGCATCCATATCTAATCTTTCCGGGATGTGAGGCCCTAAGGGAGAGTTAGGCTCTGATATCACGTGTTGGAACGGATGGACGCTAAGATCTAGAGGGGGGGTGAATAGATTTACCCCTTAAAAACACAAACAAAAATTAACTGCTGTATTAAAGGTTCTACTACGAAACTATCAGATGCACTAATCACAGATATAAGAATCTATAACCAGATTTAGACAGTAGCAGACATAGAGAAGAAGTAAGAACATCTAAGCAAGCACATTAGGCAATATATGACCAGACATAGTTAATTTCAATTGGCGATCCTATGCATTCATCTAAGCGAAGAATGAACTAGAATGATAAGCACACAATCAATCACACAGAACACCAGGGATTTCAGGTGGTTCGGTTTTCACCTACATCCACTCCAGACTCAGACTAAGTGTGACTTACTACTGATTCACAGCTTCGATCCGCTGATCCACAGTTTCGGAGATTAAATCCCTACACACCGCTGATCCACAGCTTTGGGGAAATGATCCCAGACCGCTGAGCCTCACAACTTGCTACTACTGTGCTTCACAGCTTCGCTGTCCGAGGACTCACCCTCGCTCGCTGACTCATAGCTTGACAAAACTCAGAAATAGAAACAAAGGCAAGAGACAAGACAACAATAAAACTCTCTAGGAGCAGATTGACTCTGGATTTGATCCACGAGTCAATTACAAGTACCAATTCTCTTAAACTCTCTTCAATCTCAAACTTACGATACTATGTTCTCCTTCTAGTGTCTCCTCTCAGCTTTCGGCTCTCTTCAGCTCCGAAGACTTCTTCTTCTCTGCTTCTTCCGCTCGCTCTGCCAGTCTCTTCAGATCTCGCTCACTTCCTCTATCTATCCTTTTGCTCTCTATTTTTCTTGCTGTGACACACAAATTTTGGGTGACTTTCTTCCTTTTATAGGCAGCAGGCAATCGACGTGTGGTCACCACGTTCCCACCAAAAGTTTCGCTCAGATATGATCCCTCGAGGTTCCACGCGTTAGAATCTCAGCACTGTAGCTGTCCATGTGGCAGGATCATATGTTCCATTCCTTGCCTCATATCACGTGCCATTAACATGGTACTTTGACTTCCACGTGAGATAAGTTTGCAGGTTGTCAGTACACCCATCATTTGTTCGACCAAGTGACTGACCTGGCAATATAACAGACAGAAGTGTTAGCTTTTAGCACAAGGAGAATGCTGCTAGCATCGACTTTATATGCATGCGACACGAGACTAGCATCGACCTTATATACGAGTCAAAGGACTAGCATCGACCTTATACCTTCAAACATGCACCGACTTATATGCTGACCTTATATGTAGATATGCGAAATATGCAGGGACCTATATGCTGACCAATAAGAACATGCACGGACCTGATATGCATAAAAGATAAAGGTGCACTGACCTTGTATATCATAATAGAAAGGTGCACCGACCTTGTTGTATACAATGCAAAACCTGCATCGACTTTATGTGTGTTTCTACGGAAACATGCACCGACTATATGCATGCATGTTTCTACAGAGGCATGCACCGACTATATGCAAGCACAATGCAGACCTGCACAGACTCAATCAATGACTAAGACCGATGTGCATCGACCTTAGATACGCATGGCAAATTCTGCACTGACCTTATGTGCACTTCTACAAAGGCGTGCACCGACCTTGTATAGAGTCATACAAGACGTGCACCATCCTTAAATGCGTGCTATAAGATTTGCATCGACTTTAGTAGACTAAGAGATGATGTGCACCGACCTTGCCTCTGCTTACCATGAAATATGCATCGACCTTTATTATGAACAAAGTCTATCATGCACCGACCTTAGTATGAAATGCATGTACATGAAACTATGAAATGCTAACAGTTTTGAAAATCATGATTTATCAAAGTCCTAGGGCTGGAAAACAAAATGTATTGTTGCCAATCATCAAAACAAAATAGGAAATTAAATCCAGAGAATTAAGTCAAAGGAGACATGACATGAAATATAAAATTCCATGAAATCTCTCACAACAATGTCTGTCCGCCCAGTCCCTCAAGAAGGCCACAGCCTTGGCCGCCCAGCTCCTTTGAACGACCATCGACTTGGCCGCCTCCAGATAACCACCCGTCATCTCCACGATCCGCCCACTCCGGGCATGTCCTCTACAATTGACCCCACTCGGGAGGTCGAGGCTCATGAAGTCTCACGTGTTCCCACCTCCGAATCGGTCAAAGCTTACACGTAATCCATCTTTGAAGGTTTTTGGGAGGGAAAGACCCCACATAAAAAAGCCCATTCCGAACAATCTCAAGGGGAGTGGGGATTTTTGGGGAAGAGAGGTTCTGTCAGTTTGGAGCCCAGAGAGAGAGCTGCGAGGATGAGAGCACCCTTCCTGGCCTTCCCCTAGAAGCAAAATCTGAAGTCGAAGAGCTCCGCGATGGGAGAGTCCTAGTTCCAGGGGGCGGCCATCGACATGGCCACCCACCACCTCTGAGCGACCAGCTGTTTGGCCACCCTCTGTTGGTCGATGGGCAAACCCGTCCTTCTTCCCTTGTTCCCCGTCTTGCTATATTTCAGTTTATTTTACTGCATTGCATGCATACTAGATCTTTCTAGCTCTCTATTTCAAAGAGGTTTCCTCCTAAAACATGGGGAAGGCGGATGGTCGAAAGTCTCAACCATCCCCCTTCCCACCCCCCTTCCTGGTACGAGTGACCCCATTTGCATGTTTTCTTTACTTTTTTGAGCATATACTGTATTTCCATAGTTTAATGGTCTATTCTCTTCTGTTTGCTGGTTAATTTGCAGGAACTTCATCACCGACTCGCAGAGCTCGTTGTTCTTGGCCGGTCGAGAGCGAGGACAGGAAGAGCCCATATTCTCTATTTCCTAAGGCACTCACGATCATTCTATCCATGTGAGGCTCAGGTATAAGTCTCTGGCGATCACTGTATCTCTTTCTTTCTAACCCGCGCACTATAGGACACAACATAGTTCGGAGGGAGGCTACGCCACGCTCGCTCCCTTCCGACGCCTACAATGGTGTCTGAAACACAAGTATCTTCGGCAAATGCTCCTAATGAAAGGTTGACGTGAGATGAAACTCGATTAGCTTATCTAACTAAAATGTTAGTAGAACATCATCGAGTTGGAAAAAGGGTATCAATTAACTAGTTGGAAGCCCGAAGCATGGGAAGCAATACTGTCACGCCCCGAGATTATGCAGTGGAAACAATCGGGAACGTATACAGTCAGCTAGTACGCCTCGAGCAAGCAACATAATCAGAGCACAAGACAATCACATAAAAGTAATTGCACAATAATTCACTAAAAACCTTTAACTTTATTTCTTCATAAAATATTTCCCAAAGTACATAAAATCTTCTAACTCTCTTTACTAGACTCAAGAAAATAAAGATTACATCATGACTCGACTAGACATTTAATAACTAAGGCTTCTCTTGAATCGTTGGACCTTCAATCGCTCTCGGACCCATTACTTGCATAATCCGAATCCGATTCATCTGTACTTCCTGAAATGTTAAGAAAGTAGGTAATGAGCACACTTGTCCAGTAGGTATCTTCGTATAACCATGAAGGTAAATTTAAGTGATTATCATTTTAGCTCTAAAGAACAAGATAAATCATGCAGATATGATGAAATATGTGAATAAAACCAAGTAACAAGATATGCTCAAGTTTGAGATATGAGAATATGATTAATCAAGTATGTAACAAGAATGTAAATTTGGCCTTTTTCATGAACGAGAAGGTAACAAGAATGTACTTTTCATAACCATGAAGGCTATGCACTAGAAAGTAATGTAACAAGCAAGAAAGTACTCTTCACTTAGTATCAAGTACTTCGTGAATTTGAGTGGATCTTTCATGTCCCGTGGATTTTCACTTATTTATAAAGAAAGTACTCCCAGCGCAATATGACGCCAGTAGCATCATACCCCATGGTTTACAGTATGTTTTCGACAATCAGCCGAGGGGACTAGCATAGAGCCCTTGAACACAATCAGTGCTCGAACTGCATCTTCAAGTATAAATCAAGCTACTTCCACGATTATAACAATAATGTGGTCAATAATGCATAAGTTCAACAATAATTCCATGATAAGGTAACCAAAGCAAGAATGCTTCAATTAAGAATAAGAGATCTCAAGGATGACTTAAATGGACATCATGCTACGGAAGAAATTCGGCAGCATAACGGTACATTCTTTAGGTTTCATAATTCAAGTTTAAACTTGGTTAAACATAATTTAGGCTCCAGATAATCCTAAGGTCATCTAGGAACTCAAGAAAAATAATCTCGAAGGTCAAACCTCGGGTTAGACTAAATCAGGAACCAAGCGATCTATTACTGGACCATTTAGCATGCTTGGCGGTCTAGTCTTGGACCGTTTCATAGAATAAAAGCTTCGATGCAGTAAAACTATCTGGTGCGTTAGCGGTCTACGGATGGCCGTTTGGTATCCATTAGCAGTCTAGTGCAGGGGCGCTTACAGAATCAGACGGTCGTTTATATGGCCGCTAAGGTCTGGAGTATATAAAACATCGGTATAGTGCTTTCTAGACAATGAGCTTTAATGGTACAACCAGCTCGGCGTCCTGGTGAGAATCCCAGGCTCGCGGAGTCTTGTGGAGGCCTTGAAATAAGATTTCCTAATCCGTTGGAAGGAATATCCAATGGAGAGGTTATCAAGTCCAAGATTGTGTACTTAATATGTAAAAAGTGTAACTAATGATAACATATCGGAATATGTGCCATGTACTTAAGAAGAATGACTCTAGAAGAGAGAGAATCGTGATAAAATAATGATCAAGTTAAATCATGAATCCTCTATCATTTGAAACATATATTTATTACAAGAGTATATGATTTTGGTCATAAATTAACATAAGTTAAAATAATACCAATGTGCACAAAACATGAAATCTACTATGATAAACAATAAAATTAACTAAGTATATAAAACTATAGCTCAAACCAGGAATAAAACTCAGTTAACTAGGCTTATCATACATCAATTAAGGCTAATCTGCAATATGTTCGAGTTAACAATATTACAAAAATCAAAAACTCAAACGGTCTAGTGGAGGACCGTTTTACTGGGCCAAGTGGTCTATCGTGCGACCGCTAGGGTTTCTGGCAGTCTACAGGAAGTCCGTTTCTTCCTATATTATAGAAAACTTAATAAAAATATTAATCTAAGACATATCATGTCTGGAAATCAATATATATCAACTCTATAGCATGATAGAACAATGATAAGCCAATCAATATGCGTGGGTTTATGTAATGAACAAGGGAATTTCCTTTTAACTTCAATTAGGGCTAAGAATTATGCATGAAGAGCATACTAGATGCATAGTCTCAAGTAAATCATAAATTCTCGATGTACAATGCATGAAATCAATTGAAAACAGACGACTTTTATTCCTGACATAAAGTTTAAGCCTTTCATGAGATAACCTACCTTAATTAGCGCTCCTAGACTGCCAATTTCTGACTGGAAGTAAGCCCTAGTTCTGCAGGTCCTATGCTAAACCAGCAACTTCACGCCCTTGTATCTCCAGATTCTCTTAACCTAAGGATGCGAAATTTTGAGGGTAAGAAGATGGTACTAAAAGGAATAATTTCTTCTAAAGAACCTCTATCTAATTACCTTGTTTAGGGCTTCTATTTTCCTGATCTTCTTGGGTCGGTCGCACTATTTCTTGAGTTTCTTTCACAGATCCAGCGTCTTTGCAAGTCTCTATCTCCCCGTAGGCTTGATCTCCCAGAACGAAATTCGGAGGACAGTTAGACCTTAGTATTATGAACAAAATATTCTAAAGAACTTACCTTTAATTCTGCCTCCTTACCTTAGTTCCATGCGAGCCAAAAGTAAGGGTCGCGCTGCTTGGTCCTGGGATCTATTTATCGATTTAGCTAGGGTTTTAAGTATTAGAACGAACTTAGAGTCCCAATTAGGTATTCAATTCGATCGTCTAGCCTTCTAGACTTATCTAACTAGTAGATAGCATCGATCCTAAGCGATTTGGATGTCAAAGTTCCAAGCTTTTCACGTTTCCTTTCGCTCACGGAATCTACAGAGCCTAGCGGTCTAATGCTAGACCGTTTTCCTTGGCTATGCGGTCTCGTGATAGACCATTTTCCATGTTAGGCGCCGAATTTGAACTGTTTCAAACTCTTCCCCCTATTATCTATTTATTCATCCTATTTATCCACTTAAATTCTGAAATTCCAGAAATTAAGCTTCTAGAATATGGGCCAACTCTTTTGGGCTTGGGCTTTAAGTCCTTTGGGTTCAACTAAATGGGCCTAATCTATTTATTAGTAGAGGGCCTTTACTTAATGAGACTTAATTAATAGTAAATCATTTAGTAGCTCATTTAAATGGTTAATAATTCTATTTAAATCTAGAAAATTTCTAGAAAATTCTTGGGCGTTACACCCTCCCCCACTTAAGAGAATTTGGTCCCCAAATTCAATACATAGATTTATGGAGAGTGTACTTACATTCAAATATCTCTGGGAATCTTTTGCGCATGGCTTCTTCAGTTTCCATGTTGCTTCATGTAGACATGATTTGGTGCATTGGATGTTAACCATAGGAATAGATTTATTCCGAAGTTGCCGTACTTCTCGTTCAATGATCCTGATTGGCTTTTGCTCGTATGCCAAGTCCTTTTTAATTTCCAGGTTGTTGTAAGTGATGACATGAAATGGATCTGGTACATACTTCTTGAGCATTGAGACGTGAAATACATCATGAACTTCAGATAGTTTTGGGGGTAAAGCTATTCGATACGCGACTTCACCCACCCTTTCGAGAATCTCAAAGGGGCCAATGAATCTTGGAGTCAGCTTACCTTTGATGTCAAATCTTCGAATACCTCTACCTGGAGAGACTTTAAGAAATACATGGTCCCCTACTTGAAATTCCAAGTCGCGCCTTCGATTATTAGCATATGATTTCTGTTTGTCTTGTGCCGTCTGAAGTCTTTCCCGAATAAGCTTTATCTTCTCGGTAGTATCCCTAATGATGTCAGGACCGAGAAATTACCTTTCTCCTACTTCATTCCAGCAAATAGGCGAACGACAACTTCTACCATATAGGGCCTCGAACGGTGCCATTTGTATGCTAGCCTGATAGCTATTATTGTAGGCAAATTCCACTAGAGGTAAATGGTCATGCCAACTTCCTCCAAAGTCAAGAGCACAAGCCCTGAGCATATCTTCCACCACCGGACTTGTCCTTTCAGTTTGACCATCAGTTTGTGGATGGAACGCAGTGCTAAAATTAAGTCGGGTTCCCAATGAGTGTTGAAGACCCTTCCCGAATTGTGATGTGAACCGAGGATCTTGGTCAGATATAATGGTAATAGGGATACCATGTAATTTGACAATTTCCTTCACGTATAATGATGCTAATACATCCATAGACCATCGACTTTTGATCGGTAGAAAATGTGCTGATTTAGTCAATCGGTCTATGACCACTGATGGGAATCGACGCCGAGCACTGACATTTTTAATTTGCCTTTGTGTCCTTTTAGTTTATTTTTATATCCTTGGGTAAACATATGTGCAATTGTAAGGCTTTATAAGCCAAACTGTGAGTCTTTAGGTTTTAGTGGGTTTTTGTGTAAAAGTCCAGTAGGACCAGTAAGGGGCCCCCATCTCCTTCCCTATTGGTTCACCTAAGTCTTAGGGCCCATGTGGGGCCAGTCAAAGGTCCAAGGTGGGCTTCTAGATGGCTTGACCATTCAAGGGGACAATTGGATTAAAAAGTCTAATATTCCAACCCTTAAAGTCCAAGATGCTTCCCCCTTATAATATAGTTTATCTCATGTTATATTTTTTATTTAATTTGGTCATTTGACCACATGGGGAATAAAATCCCCTCTCTCCCATGAAATTCCCAGCCCCCCACCCCTTGCCATTCTCTATATAAGCCTATGTATAGTGTCATTAGAGAAATTAATGAAGAATTAAGTATTTTTACCAAGAGCAAGCCCAAGGACACCCCTTGTGTCTCTCCTCTCCCCCTTGCAGCTGTGATTGCTGCCCATTCTAGGGTGTGAAGCCCTCATCTTGGGGTGACTCCAAGATTTCCACCTCCGCTGGATGCGACTTCCGGCCACCGCCTTCCGTTCATGCCGCCAACGCGCCGCCACCGCCGCTTCGCCGGAGTTCTATCTCCATCAGGATAGAACTCCAATCCTGAAATTCTAGTTATTGCTCTTGTTGTCAGGTCGAGCCCTAATTTTGAGAGTTTGTTCTGCTCGTCTCCCCTAACCTCCAGTTCAAATTTTGTGTCATTTGGATACCATTTGGTATTTTTCTCACATTTATTGTTCTTCCCCCTATAATCTGCCATTCTGCAGATCTACGGGACAGAGTCACCTTGTTGTAATTTTCTCACCCACTTATAAATTTCCAAAAAAATCATAAATATTCCTCAGTGTTCATCACATATACCCCCTTCCACCATAATTTTCGTGGAGTCTAGAAAAAATCATTTCCCCTTCGGTCAAAGGTTAGTTTCAGGAAACACACAGTCTGTCCTCTGTGTCTGTCAGTCCGGATCAGAAAAAAACTCAGTCTTGCAGAGCCTTCCAATTTTTAAAATAATATTATAAAATCCTAATTTTATTTTCAAAATCATGTCTTTCCTGAACCATGTAGTCTGAAATAAAATTGACTAGGTAATGACCTTTTGAAATCATGATAATTCTCTTAACAACTATATTCTAATTTTCCTAAAGTTCATGTTTGATTGATTTTACCTTAATGACCTTATTTCTATATCATGCCTTGATTTTCTCTTCTAAATTGATCTCTTCATGTCTTAAAAGCTAGATCTTAAATTTATAGTTTTGTTACTTGGGTTATAAGATTTCACTTTCTATGATTAGCCTCTACTTTTAATTGATTCACTTGTTATGAACGACGTTTTTGATACATGATGATTTTAGATTGACGTTTTAATTGAGATCATGGCACCCCGGTGACGCTTATCTAATGAATTCATTCTGGTTTGGTTTCTCGCATACCCTTTTCTTGGTGAAGTTAGGACTCTCCACCAGATATTCCTCCTGTCGGACTGAAACTTCTTCAATAAGACCTCCATAAGTCTCCGCGAGTCGTAAATTTCCACATAGATGTCGAGCTAGTTGTACAACAAAATCCTAAAGACACTTCTAAATCTCGTCTCACTATTAAGATGGGATTTAATTAGCCTTTGAAAACACGTTCCCTATCTAGGACACGGTTCTGTTATGTCTTGTCTAAACGCGGCATAATCAGAGACCACGTTCAACCTCTATCTTTCTGAACATGGCACTATAATAGACCACGTTCAACCCGATTTCTTATGAACGTGGCCATGACCTGACTGCGTTCTACCCAATTTCTTGTGAGCGTCCCCGTGCCACCAACCGTGTTCTATCCGATTCGTTCTAAACTTTACCTTGTGATCGATTACATTTTATCAAATGCCTTTAGTCCGTGTCTGACTATAGAGATACGATTTGACCCATGTTTTGCGTAGTTTTCTGCTAAATTTTGTGATTATCATCTCTGTAAATCAGTACCTCTTAATCTTTGTGAAAACTAAAAATTTCTCTTCTTACAAACTTGATCTTTTGATTCCCTAAACTTATTAAGTTCTATACTTCATTTTCCTTCTAAACACATACTTCTCGATATAATTCTCGCATTCTTGTAAACTTGCATTCAATTGAGATCTTTGCATTCTAATTACTTGAACATGACTTCCTTGAATCTACTTGGCCATTATAAAGAATTGTCTGGAGAATTTAATGGAATTTTGGATCCACTTGACACTCAATGCTGGTAATTTGGGGGCTCCATTTGGTCTTGAACGAAATATCTGAAAGTACTTGTGCATATGGGAGTGTGAATGATCAGTGTGGCATTGCACCAACTGATATGCAAGATTTGATCTCACCTACATGCTATATGGATGATTGATTGATTCTCTTATTACACAATTGATTGTTTGACTTGTTCAGGAGCAAGCCTTTCCGCCAGATCCATGCCATACAAGTACACATCTTTGAATATTCTCTTCCATTCTGTGAGTGTATACTTGAAGTGTGACGACCCAGAGCGCCGGATACCGATATACCGATAACATCGATACACCGATACCAGGAACTGGGGAAGCCACCCAAGAGGCTGATGAGGCCCCTGAAGGGTTAGTGGAGTTTGTCGAGGGGATGCATAATGAATTGCAATCATAAGTGCGCGTATTAGAAATAATTTAATAGAAGTGCGGAAGCAAATTAAAATAGCCAGGGTGCTAAATATATATACTAGTCCAGAGGCACAAAAGTGCTAGTCCACAAGTACAACTACTCGGGGCATTCCCCGACAAAAGTACAGAAGATGGCCAAAAAGGCGACCCGACAACAGCTGGCTGGTAAGAACGGTCCCCAAGCGCACGGGAAACACCGGGAGATGGCGGACGCGGCTCACCTGAAAAGGGAAGGGTGAGTCACAGCCAGACTCAATAGGGGTCACGCGGATCCCTATCTCGCAGTAAATAAGCATACATGCAAAAATAAAGGCATTTAGAGCATGCATTGAATTAAATAACAGGCAATGGCATGAATAACTAATCACAATAAAGCTGTAAAAGCTAACTAAATAGATATAACAGCTAATACATGCCAATAACGAGTAAGTCTAAACGACTGAAACTAACTCTACCAGTAGAATATGCCTCAACTAATCCAAGCAGCAGGGAACAAGACAACCACTGGGAATAGAAACCAGATGCGTCCACTAACGGCTTACACTGCGTCTCAAGCACTCGCAGTCGGTAACATGACATGCTAAGCACGTAAACAGTACCAAACCAAGTGACCAGTCAGAGTGACACTCGTCAGTGTCAGTCCACAGCCTCTGACCACGTGTGCACACACTGACTCTCGCCTGAGCCATGCCCTCTAGCTAGATTTCTCCCTTGGTAGGACGCTACCATTGGCGGGGAGCCCACGGTACTAGCTTAAAAACTGTGTAATGGGATCACCCCCTCCGCTATTCCCAAGCGGGTCGATACTCAAAGACCTTAGGGCTACAGCAGTGGTTCCATTGCAAGGAAAGAAAAGCTACTCTATTGGGATCTAAAAACATGCCATTATATAATAAAATAACATAAGCATGGCATATTAACATTTCGGGAAGCATTAAGAATAGGCCGGCATCCTTTTGAAACTAATAGGCGTGTGGCGGTCTGCTGCCACCGCGTTACAGGTGTGTGACGGTCGGGGAAGGGCGCGTTACATCGGCTGTGACGTGTCCGCCCCTGGCCGTTACAACCACCGAAGCTCCAGCTCAAACTGATCAAACGGGATGTAACGCGCTCACGGTGGCACGTTACATCACCCTGACGACCGGCCGACAGGCCGTCAGGTCCACCCGAGACCAAAGATAACGCTAACAGTTTTTAAACGTTCAGAAAATGGTGTAATGCGCTCGCCCAGGCACGTTACAGCCTCCTGACGGCCGCCCGACAGGCCGTCAGGCCAATCGCCTCAACGGGTCAACGTAATTCAACAGAAATGTAACGGTCGGGAGCTTGACCGTTACACTCACTGTGACGCGCCTCCAAAGGGCCGTTACAGTGACGTAACGCGTCCCCTATGGATCGTTACGGATGTGAAGGTTCCTGGAAGGACTGTCACACCGTCTGGGTTACGGACGGGTTATGTTTGAAAGCGGGTTCCCTCCCAGGCGACCGGAATCGCCGGGTAACGATGAAAACCTGTAAAACTTGTCAAACCACACGTCCTAAACAACATAATACCAACAAAATAACAACATGCAACGCCTACAATGGCTTAAACATGAAGAACGAAGCTTAAACGCTAAACAAGAAAAATAACCAATATGCATGCCACATGGGTTTAAACAAGAAACCAAGCTATAGGAAATGATCCTAGCGAGTTCAGGATTCCATCCCCCTACCTCGTGCGAGCCGAAACGGCCGATTAGGCCACATGCAAGAGGAGGGTACCGCCGAGCCTCCACGCTCCGTGTCGCTCTCACGAGCCATGAAACACGTCAAGGTTGATAGGTCCAGAGGGGGGTGAATGGACCTTTACCAGTAAACCATTGAGGATTAAAAATTAAGTTCTCAATTAGGAGTTTCCGAAAAACATCTTAACGGTCAAACACTAATCGCGCAGAACGATCGGCTAGGAAAATAAAGATGGATCGGCCTAGACAAGCATCTACCGAAAAGATCCAAAGCCAGAATAGAAACCAAAGACACTGCGCCAGGGATTTTTAAGGTGGTTCAGTCAGACCTCCAGTCTGCCTACATCCACCCCTCACTTCAAACCGAAGTGAGGCTTTCACTAGCACCGGCTAGCCAAGCAGACTCAGTCTGCGACAACGGCTGATTCACAGCTTGACCAGGAGAACACCCTCCCCTCTTCCTCCACACCCGGAGGGAACCCTAAGGACTCCAAGTCCCTAGAAACTAGGAAACAAGTTCCTCTTCCTCCAACCGGAGGGAACACTAGTGATCTGCAGTCACTAGACCCAGAGACCAAGGTCTCTCTTCCTCTGAAGCCCAGAGGGAACCCACAAGCAGCACACGGCCACTTGCAACTGGAGACAGCGTCTCCCTTCTCCTAAACCAACAGAACAGGAGGACCACCGATCTCAACCTGAGACTCGGAGACAAAACTAGAATAGTAAAGAAAGATCAAAAACAAGAACCAAAAAAAGATACAGCATACTGAATGCTGGAACGATGAAACACGGAATATAGCTCACAATAGAGCAAACTGGTTCGGATTTGATCCTGAAACCAGAAACCTTCTTCTTCTTCTTCTTTCTGAACTCTCAGCTTCGAGCTCTCTCTCTCTCACTCTCTCTGCTATTCTCTCTTCTTCCTCTTCTTCAGTTTTTACCCTTTATTTTCTTCTCTTCTTTTGCTGGATCGAACTCTCTGCACTTCTGCTTTTTCTTTTTCCCTTTCGATCCCTCTTCATCTATGGACGAAGGCTTCAATATATAGCAGCAGCAGGTGGATAAGGTGCAGAATGCGTGTGCCTCCCACACTTGATCCAGAACCTTCTTGCCACGTGCCTTTATATCATTGGTTCCTTTAGCATTGGATCACGTGCAGCTCAGTCACTGGGGAATATTCTTCCTCAGACCACCTTCTTCTTCTCCTGCAAAGAAATTAAAACCATTAAAACTCAGGGCCACAAAAAAACTAAAACTGCATGAGGTAAAAAGAGAACGACACGAGATACACAATAATAAAGCTAACACTACAAAGGGAACGACACGAGGTCAGATGAGAACAGCACGAGGTAAAAAGAGAACGACACGAGATACACAAGAATAAAGCTAACACTACAAAGGGAACGACACGAGGTCAGATGAGAACAGCACGAGGTGAGAAGGAAATAACACGGAGTAAAACGGTAGTAAGACACGCGATCAGAGGAAACCTGGACGAAGATAGAAAGAAGCAACACGAAGACATAAAAACAACATTAAGACACAAACATAGAAGATAACACGAAGACACAAAAAGAAAAGATAACACGAAGACATAAAACACAAAAGATAACACGAAGACATAAACACAAAGGATAACACGAAGACATAAAACACAAAAGATAACACGAAGACATAAACACAAAGGATAACACGAAGACATAAAACACAAAAGATAACATGAAGACATAAAACACAAAAGATAACACGAAGACATGAAACACAACTCGAATACAAGATTGCTCGAACTAACGAACGACTCGAAGACGAGGACGACACGAAAACAACATGGACTGAAACCAACTCGAAGACGAAAATAGAATTCGACACGAAGTGTGGTCACAAAGCAAGAAAGACACTTGCAACGTACAGCCTTCATATGATGTGAGGCGATGTGTAGACTTTACGTTCAACAGGATGTATAGACTTGGAACAGCTTCAAGGCAACAATGTACAGACTTTGAAATAAAGAGTGTACAGATTGAGAGTTCAAGGCCACGATGTATAGACTTTGCCCAAGGAAACGAATGTGTAGACTTTGGCTTGGAACGAAGGTAACGATGAGGCTATATAGACTTGGCCAGAACATAAGACTCGAAGACATAGGGGTGACACAGATGGAGCGACACGAGGTGGCACAGAAAACAGCACGAGGTGCTGCAGTGTTCAGCACGCGATGGAACAAATAATGACACGAAGACAACCCCTGAACATAACTGAAGAAACTCTTTTTGTTCTCCACTAAGGCTCATAGTGTTGTCATCCTCAAAACATGTAAAGACTCAACAATCTCCCCCTTTTTGATGGATGGCAACACTATGAGTCTTGAGTCTTTGCAGGAATAATTTTCAACCTGTTCAAAGCTAAACGTCATCAGCACCATCGTTAATCATCATTAAAGAATATTAAAGAATCATAAAAAAAATCATTCATTCTCAATCGTAGTAGTAGCAAAGACTTGAGTTCTCCCCCTTTGTCAACATCAAAAAGAAAGAAACAAAGGAGGCAGAAATGCATATGATATGAAGTGTAATTAACAAGTCCAAGATTGTGAGAGAGCCTCAAAATGGACAAAAGATACAGAACACTATTTTTTAAGGAGAAAAGAATCTGGCATGTCTGCTGGAAGGGCCACGCTGCCTGTCTTGTGGTGGTCTACCCCTAGGAGCAACAGAGGAGAATTCTTGAGTTGGACTTCTGCTGGAGGAAGCCTGACCAGGAGCTGAACCCAAAGCAGAGTGAAGATCCTTCAAGTCATTGGACAATTCAGCTAGCCAATACACAACAGAGCTTCTGACATGTGCCACTTCTGAAATGATGTCTTCCTGGCGAATATTAACATATTCATATCTGTCAGTTAGAGTTCTCACTTCTGTTAAGAAAGCGATCAATCTGTCATAGATCTTCTGGACATCTGGACCTAGGGCACTAGATGACCCCTTCAAAACTTCTAAGGATGTCCTGATCTCAAAACAATGATTTATAATGCTGGCAGATGACTTAACAGAGGAAATATGAGCATCTTGTAATTCACGAAGGGCTGTTGCTATCTTCGAACATACCACCTGCAGGATTTCCATCGAGGACCTGGTGGCATCATCTGAAGCTTTCTTGTTTAGCAGGAACTTTTTCCATTCAATCAGGAGAGAAATTTCAAGCTTCAGTAGCCTGGAATGAACTTGATTAATATTTAGAGTGACATACTTGAGCAGATCATCCATTTTCTTATCCTGTCTCTACATCTGCTGAGTCAAATTTATAAGGAGTTCTTCAATGTTGGGCGCCCGAGCAGATAGAAGTCGAGGTTGACCTAGAGGAGTACCATAAGATTCACAGCCAGGTGCAGTTCCCTCATCTGCTTCTCCTTGTACTGGCGTTTGGCTGTCTTCTGCTGGAACCAGATCTTCATCTTCAGCTTGGATTTCTTTATCAGGAATTACATTTTCAGGAGCCTCTTCTTCACTTGATGATTCTGCTTCTTGTTCTAGGTCAATAACTTTCTCCTGAACCTCATCCACTCTTTCTTCCATGAGATCATCATATGCAGAGATTTCAACAGGTGCCTGTTCTATAATTTTAGCTGTAACCACGATGTCAGCCTCTTCCAAACTTTTCTCCACAGTTTCTCTTAGAATGAAATTAACAAACTCAGCCAGGTCTTGCCCATTACTTTCTTGCTCTTGAGCAGGCTGTTCCATGGGCAACCTCATTTCTTCTGATGTCTTCCCAAAGCAATCAAACAAACCATCAATGTTTGTATCTAGTTCAGGCTGAATGCTGTTTTCAGACATCCTAACTTCTTTAGATGCAATCTCAACAAGCCTCTGAAAAGATAGAGATGCTTCAGTGGGTGCAGCAGACATAGCAGACTGTGGTAGTTCAGATGGTGTTTCCTGTAGAGCAACCTCAGAAGCTGATGCTAAAACTGTTTGGGCAGAATCTTGAGGGTGTTCCAGGAGCTCCCCCTGAGCTTGTGATTCCTTGACTTTCTGGGCCTTAACGTGCCCCATGAGAGAAGAGCCCTCCAAGCCCAAAAATACTGAAACAAAATTCATGTTAAATATGTTTCGAGCCCTAACTTCAGACATGACCTCTCCATCCAGGGAAATCTTTGAATACTTGAAGATATCTGTCAGATGGGTGGCGTAGGGCAGGTGTCTTTTGGACCCAATACACCCCTTCATGACATTAAAAATAATTTCAGGTAAACAGATCTTTACGTGCTGAATCAGACAGAACAATAGAAACCTCTGAGTGTCTGTGATTCTTCCTCTAGCTCCAGTCTGTGGGGTGATTATAGAAGCAATGATGTTCTGAAGAAGCTTGTGAAGAGGGGGAAATGACGAGGTTTGGTAAGCTTTCAGCTTCAATTGTCCCTTGTCATGAATGTTACTGGGTTTACCAGTAATGATCGAAAAAGCTTCGTGCAGACTATATCTAAACCCTCTCTCCACTTCCCCTTTTTCTGGAATACCGAGAGCTTTATGGAGAGAGTCACACGTTACTGCAATCTCAACCCCTTTAACAGACGAGATCAGAGCAAACTTATCTCGGCTCAAAGACAAATTATTATAAAATTCCATTACCAGGCTAGGGTAATAGACACGGTGATTTTCTAGGAATTTCCTCCATTCCTGAAACTCAAAAATCTCCAAAAGTTCTGGAAACTTCAAAACCAGGGTTTCATCTCCGAAATCTATTATCCTTGGAGGAATAATTTTCCCACTCTCTAAAAACACGGTAGACTGAGAAGGCCTAGTACCTTGTGCAGAAGAAATATCCACCGCTATTTCTGGTTCAACACATCTTTGCTGCTTGGACGAAGGCTCCTCAACTGTTTCTTTTCCCTTCCTCTTCCTTTCAACAGGAGCGACGGATTCTAGCTGATCCATTTGCCGTAACTCCCAGAGTATCAACCCTTTCTTGCTGGTTGCTGCTGGAGATGAAGCTAGGACCAAGAACGGAAGAGAACTCTGTGGGGCAGATGAGATTTTCGTGAAGAATAATGAGCGAGAGAGAAGGGTTTGAAGAAGCATACGAGATGTATCGACACGAGGAGACACAGGAAGTGGCAAGGGCACGCGAGGTTTTTTGGATGTAACCTTGAGGAACAAGTAGGATTTTGGGGGGTCACTTTTCACTCTTATCGAACTTTTCAGGAAATACCCAAACTACCCTTATTCAATATGTAACACAGCCATTGCCCGTTAAAGTTCGCTCTTCAATATATGGAATTATTATATTCTTCCGAATACCTTGGTCAGTTACCTCAAGACATTAAATCAACACGATCACAAAACTAGCTGTTAAAGGTACTTAGCCTACAGAAGGTCACGATTAAGATACTCCTTATGTTTGTCAGGCAGGAAATAACAAAAGATAGTCAAGCAGGGTTCATTACTTCATTTAAAGGACAAGAGAGGGCAAACAGAGTCAACCAATTTGTTGAGCACTTAGGTAGAATTGTCCCTTTTTACACAAGGAGACATGTTTATAAGACACTAGAATCCCTGGTTACTCAGGACAGGCTACCTTTATGCCAATGAAAACCAATGAATTTTTGTTGACTTTTCTTTCCCCTTTATTTTATTTTAACTTTTCGAGAGACACAGAGATAGCTAATTGTATCATGACAGAAACTTTAGACTTCTTTGATCTAGAATATCTATTTCTCCACAATTGCCATTGCTCTGCCACAAAGTATGTCGTATTCCCTGGTAACACCTCTCATGATCTTGGACAAAAGACAGAGCCTTACATAACATAATTTTTTATCTCATAGCCCTCTTCACATAAGTTTCAGTTAAAACGAAATTCTCAGCAAGGTTTTTTCCATTTAACAGAAAGTTTTACAATATGTTGACCAACAATAGAGAGGATAACTTAGAAGGATTAAAGGACATGATATAACCCCCATACATTAAAGTTCTTTATTAACAGATGTAACTTGTTACAATAAATTTTGGGTGGTTTAAGGTATTCATGATCAAATCTGATAAGAGTAACAAGGCTATAAGAAGGAATTTTTCTTCAAGACTATACCTGAACCAGAAGGGATAATAAAAGGATAAGTAGGTGACAACCAGAATGGATAGAGATGAGATGAGATGAGAAGCACTCCTTACAGCAAAGCAGCAAGTGAGAGACTACTCTAGAGAGTAAAGACCAAAGGAGCTCACAAATGAAATCTTCCTGAGGAAATACAATCTCGTAACCAGAGAATGCTCTTGGGCAATAAGCTGCAACCTCATGAGATGACTGAACTCAGCACCAATTAACCACATAGGCAGACAAAGGTTCTTCAGATACCAGATGACCTGACATGCTCCTTTTCAGCCCACGCGAGGACATCTCACACACACAACTCTTGGAAATATTAATTATTTATTGAGTAACATGCATGCTATCAGCTGAAGTGCAATACGTTGAAGCAAACTTATGGTTTTTCAAATAAATGGAATGTGATGCAATGAGCATGCAGTGAACACGAATCAGTAAGTTGACCCAATACTTGTATGCCTCCCCCTGACTATGAGCATGATCATGGAATTCTCAGTTGCATATTGACTACATCACAGAACCAAATTTAAGTCACAATACACCAAAAATTAAAGTAGGTATTGGAAACTGACCTGAATATTAAAATCCTGGGGTTTTTCCTTTCGAGTGCCTTGGTTTATTACCCCTCTTTATTCTTCAGCTTCCAAGGCACACTTGCAACAAATCAAATTATTTTGGTCCTGCAGGGACCCAGGCAAACTTGGGTCCTGCTTCAATTCTAGCAAATTTTTTGGAAACCAACAACTTACCTTTGGACATGGTATGTCCAAACCGACCACCATGGCGCTCACAACCTGATTTCAAATTCTGTTCATACAGACTATGATAAGGATGAAATATGTGTGCATTGACAGGAAAATGTTTGTTATTAACATGAAAATTTTCTTTTTCATATCTAGCCTGCCAACAGTCATCAGCTCTGTGGCCTGATTTTCGGCAGTTGATACATGCTGAGAGATTCTCTTTAAAGACAGCCACATTGGGAGTAGGAAGTTTTCCAGATCTAGAATTGAATTTACTCCCCTGAGCATGCCAACAATTTTTAAGAGTATGGCCGTGTTTCCCACAGTAGTAACAGTGAATTTTCTTTTTCTGACGAGAGAAGTCCCTTTCATGAAAGTTCCCTGTATGTTTTTCACTAGCCAACCAGTCATCTTTATCTTTTATCCTACACTCATGCATCACATGTCCAAGTCGGTGACAGTAGTGACATTGAACTTTCCGTTTAGAGGCATGAGTGTGTGTGTTTGTATTGTGATCCACATGCACAGATGAGCCCTTTTTATTCATTTTCTGTCTCTTATCCTGTTCTTGTGTTTTCTTAGCCTTATAGTGAGGTGGGGATGAGGTAGAAGGCATTTCCTGTTCAGAAGATTTAACACGAACATTTTTTAGCTTGGATCCATCACCCTTTTTTAACTTTTCAGTTTGTTTTTGGTTTTTCTGAACGGTGGATTGTTTATCTTCTGAGGTGGTGGCTACATCAGATGCTTTGATAAACGATGTCATTAGTTTATTTTTGAAGGTCTTCTTGTTGACATTGTTGTAGCCTAACCCTTCCTTTTGAGTATTGACCTTAACACCTAACAGCCTGTCCAGATTTTCTTGTCCTTCCACAAATTTTGACAGGGATTTATTCAAATCTTCAATTTCATTTTCCAGAGAAACGATGTGTATTTCATAACTGGCAATCTCTTGTTCATTGCAATTTACACATTCACTTAGCACTTTGTTTGCAATTTTGCAATCCTCAACTTCTTGTTCCAGATTTCTTACTCTTTCAGATTCTTCAATGTAAACGGATTTTCCTTTTTCTAAAGCTAGAAGTCTCTCAGACATAGTGAAGTTCAGCATTCTTAACTTCTCATTTTCTTCCTTAAGTTTGTCATTATGAACTAATTCATTTATCAAAATCTGATCATCAGAGTCAGTTTCAGATTTTCTTCCATCCTTAAGAGCTTTCAAGTCTTTTTTGCAGTTTCTCAATGTTTTTCTGTAATTGAAAATTGACAGACTTAATGGCTTCAAATTTTTCAGCAAGTAATTTATTTTCAATCCTGATCTTCTCTAAACTTTCCTTGCTTTCAGCTGAGGATTTTCTCAGGGAATCAATCTCACTCACATGATTCTTATTACCATTGCTTAGCACTTCATTTTGTTTTTTCAATCACAGGCATCATGAGAAATCTTCAATTCAGCACATTTTTTACAGTCAGACTTTGAATTATCTAGCCCCTTATTCCTTTTCAATTTTTTATATCGTTTTTGCAATTTTTCATATGACTTAGATAAATCGCTGTAAGCATTTTCCCAATCTTCTATAGAAAGGTTCTCGAAGAGGTTTACCTCTTCTTCATTCTCCTCCACCTCTTGGCTGGTACTGTGGTCACTTCTGCTAACCATCATGCATGTGCTTTCATTTCTCCTGTGAGCTAGCTTCAGCTGGTCCATAATATCCTTGGCGAATCTGCAATCATTGAAACAAGAATGCAAGGCTTTATCAGTCGCTGTTAACATTAGGTTTAAAGCCTTTTGATTCTCTTGGAACATCTGATTCTCACTGTCCGTCCACTTGGACCTTTTCTTGGGCAGTTCATACGGACCTTGTGAAATCAACTTCCACAAGTCCTTATCAACTTGTTTAACAAACATGCGAAAAATGCTGAACCAAATGTCAAAATCAGATCCCTTAAAAATCGGTGGATTAACCATTGCCATCAGTTCAAACGAACAGATATCAAACACTAACTCACAAGCAGAACAATACACACAGGAAACACGAAGAGGATCCTCTGAGAATCGTTGGATTCTGAACCAGAGACCTCTCTGATACCAAATGATAGGTCCAGAGGGGGGTGAATGGACCTTTACCAGTAAACCATTGAGGATTAAAAATTAAGTTCTCAATTAGGAGTTTCCGAAAAACATCTTAACGGTCAAACACTAATCGCGCAGAACGATCAGCTAGGAAAATAAAGATGGATCGGCCTAGACAAGCATCTACCGAAAAGATCCAAAGCCAGAATAGAAACCAAACACACTGCGCCAGGGATTTTTAAGGTGGTTCGGTCAGACCTCCAGTCTGCCTACGTCCACCCCTCACTTCAAACCGAAGTGAGGCTTCCACTAGCACCGGCTAGCCAAGCAGACTCAGTCTGCGACAACGGCTGATTCACAGCTTGACCAGGAGAACACCCTCCCCTCTTCCTCCACACCCGGAGGGAACCCTAAGGACTCCAAGTCCCTAGAAACTAGGAAACAAGTTCCTCTTCCTCCAACCGGAGGGAACACTAGTGATCTGCAGTCACTAGACCCAGAGACCAAGGTCTCTCTTCCTCTGAAGCCCAGAGGGAACCCACAAGCAGCACACGGCCACTTGCAACTGGAGACAGCGTCTCCCTTCTCCTAAACCAACAGAACAGGAGGACCACCGATCTCAACCTGAGACTCGGAGACAAAACTAGAACAGTAAAGAAAGATAAAAAACAAGAACCAAAAAAAGATACAGCAGACTGAATGCTGGAACGATGAAACACGGAATATAGATCACAATAGAGCAAACTGGTTCGGATTTGATCTTGAAACTAGAAACCTTCTTCTTCTTCTTCTTTCTGAACTCTCAGCTTCGAGCTCTCTCTCTCTCACTCTCTCTGCTATTCTCTCTTCTTCCTCTTCTTCAGTTTTTGCCCTTTATTTTCTTCTCTTCTTTTGCTGGATCGAACTCTCTGCACTTCTGCTTTTTCTTTTTCCCTTTCGATCCCTCTTCATCTATGGACGAAGGCTTCAATATATAGCAGCAGCAGGTGGATAAGGTGCAGAATGCGTGTGCCTCCCACACTTGATCCAGAACCTTCTTGCCACGTGCCTTTATATCATTGGTTCCTTTAGCATTGGATCACGTGCAGCTCAGTCACTGGGGAATATTCTTCCTCGGACCACCTTCTTCTTCTCCTGCAAAGAAATTAAAACCATTAAAACTCAGGGCCACAAAAAAACTAAAACTGCATGAGGTAAAAAGAGAACGACACGAGATACACAATAATAAAGCTAACACTACAAAGGGAATGACACGAGGTCAGATGAGAACAGCATGAGGTAAAAAGAGAATGACACGAGATACACAAGAATAAAGCTAACACTACAAAGGGAACGACACGAGGTCAGATGAGAACAGCACGAGGTGAGAAGGAAATAACACGGAGTAAAACGGTAGTAAGACACGTGATCAGAGGAAAACTGGACGAAGATAGAAAGAAGCAACACGAAGACATAAAAATAACATTAAGGCACAAACACAGAAGATAACACGAAGACACAAACACAAAAGATAACACGAAGACATAAAACACAAAAGATAACACGAAGACATAAACACAAAGGATAACACGAAGACATAAAACACAAAAGATAACACGAAGACATAAACACAAAGGATAACACGAAGACATAAAACACAAAAGATAACACGAAGACATAAAACACAAAAGATAACACGAAGACATGAAACACAACTCGAATACAAGATTGCTCGAACTAATGAACGACTTGAAGACGAGGACGACACGAAAACAACATGGACTGAAACCAACTCGAAGACGAAAATAGAAACCGACACGAAGTGTGGTCACAAAGCAAGAAAGACACTTGCAACGTACAACCTTCATATGATGTGAGGCGATGTGTAGACTTTGCGTTCAACAGGATGTATAGACTTGGAACGGCTTCAAGACAACAATGTACAGACTTTGAAATAAAGAGTGTACAGACTGAGAGTTCAAGGCCACGATGTATAGACTTTGCCCAAGGAAACGAATGTGTAGACTTTGGCTTGGAACGAAGGTAACGATGAGGCTGTATAGACTTGGCCAGAACATAAGACTCGAAGACATAGGGGTGACACAGATGGAGCGACACGAGGTGGCACAGAAAGCAGCACGAGGTGCTGCAGTGTTCAGCACGCGATGGAACAAATAACGACACGAAGACAACCCCTGAACATAACTGAAGAAACTCTTTTTGTTCTCCACTAAGACTCATAGTGTTGTCATCCTCAAAACATGTAAAGACTCAACAGGTGGGCGTCCACGCGTTCCTCTCGACGCGAGGATTCCACCGGCATGCTCCGTGCCTCAAACCGACGTCGTCTCGCCCGAATTCCCTAGGAGAGGGGGAGAGGCGATCGGACAAGAGAGAGAGCGTGAGGGTGAGTGAGAGATCGACGAGGGGAGAGAGAGGGGGTGAGGGATTAAAGGAAAAAAAATAAAGTTAATATATATAATATATATAATATATTTATTATATATAAAAACCTTATTATTTCCATAAAACCTTAATTAAATCCAATTAAATCTGGAAAAATACCAGAAAAATTCCTAAAAATCTAGGAAAATAGCCAAAAATTCCAGAATGAGTTCTAGGTCTGAACCACTAAGGATCCATCAAGGCACAGGCCTCACAGTCCCTCCCTCCTAATAAAAATTTTACCCTCGAAATTTACAACAAAGGATAAGGAGGAAACTGAGAAACGGAATTATACCTTACTGGAATAAGAATGGAAAGAGCTGACGCATCTCATCTTCACACTCCCAAGTAGACTCATTACCAGAGTGACGCTGCCAAGCAACTCTTACCAGAGGAATAACCTTATTTCTCAACCGCTGCTCACGACGATCTTCAATTCTAATAGGAAACTCTGGCGTAGACAAATCAGCGGTCACTTCGGGCCAAACAGAGTCATCGAGAACATGGGATGCATCTGGGACATATTTCCTCAGCTGAGAGACATGGAACACATCATGAATAGCTTGCATAGCCGCTGGTAGTTGCAGATGATAAGCTACCAGACCCACAGCTTCAACAATAGTAAACGGGCCAACATAACGCGGACTAAGCTTTCCACGCTTCCCAAATCTGGAAACACCTTTCATCGGAGACACCTTGACAAAAACCATATCTCCTGGCTCAAACTGTAGTGGGCGTCTGCATTGATCTGCATAACATTTCTGTCGACTCTGAGCCGTCAACAATCTCTGCCAAATCAGACGAAACACATCAGAACATTGCTGTACCATATCAGGTCCCGTCAAAAGTCGATCCCCAACATCAAACCAGTTCAGAGGAGTACGACAAGGACGACCATACAGTGCCTCATAAGAGCCATGCCAATACTGGAGTGAAAACTGTTATTATAAGCAAATTCAACAAGTGGCAAATATTGACTCCACGAACCCTGCCAGTCAAGGTAACACGATCTCAGCATATCTTCCAGGGTCTGAATAGTCCTCTCCGACTGTACATCTGACTGCGGATGATACGCTGAATTGAACACTAACTCAGTGCCCAAAGCTTTATGAAAACTGCTCCAGAAGCCGGAGGTAAAACGTGGATCTCGATCTGACACAAGTGAAATTGGAATTCCATGCAGTGGCACTATCTTCTGAACATAAACCTCGGCCAACCTCTGCACATTCCAAACAACCTTTATTGGCAACAATCTGGCAGTTTTTGTCAATCTATCAACAAGCAACCAGATACCATCAAAACCTTGAGAAGTCCAAGGCAAACCCACCACAAAATCTGTAGTAACATGATCCCATTTCCACACTGGAATCTCTAATGGCTGAAGCAATCCACATGGCTTTTGATGTTCGACTTTAACCTGCTGACAAGTCAAGCACTTAGAAACAAATACAGCCACATCTCTCTTCATACTTGGCCACCAGAACTGCTTCTTCAAATTCTGATACATCTTGGTGACACCTGGGTGAATAGCAAAGTGGGATCCATGGGCTTCACTCAGAATTGTAAATCTCAAAGAATCATCAGTGGGAATATACAATCTGCCACGGAAACTGACAACCAGCTCGTCATCAAATTCAACATCATATCTTGATATAACACGAGCCAAATCAGAATCAGCTTGCTGAGCTTCTTGAATCTGCTGATATAAAGAAGAACCCAAAGTCAAGGTAGCACAAACCGCTGTCTTCGGGTCGGCAGGAATATCCACGCTAATCGCCTCGCTCGGAAGCTGTTCCCAAAGTTTCCATTCATGAAGCAACAAATGACTGACTTGCACCTTCCTGCTCAGAGCATCAGCCACAACATTCATTTTACCCGACTGATAGGAGAGTGTAAAGTCATAATCTTTCATGTATTCCATCCATCGCCTCTTCCTGAAATTTAGATCTTTCTGGGAGAATATATACTGTAAACTCTGATGATCAGTAACAATTTGAAACTTTTCACCATACAGATAATGTCTCCAGATCTTTAAGGCAAAAATAACTGCAGCTAACTCCAGATCATGCGTGGGATAATTTTCTTCATGCTGTTCCAATTGCCTAGATGCATATGCAATAACCTGACCATGTTGCATCAGCACTGCACCCAATCCCACTCGAGAAGCATCTGTGCAAACCATAAATCCACCCGAGCCGGAAGGCAAAATCAACACTAGAGAAGAAGTCAAGAGCCTTTTCAATTCAACAAAGCTATCCTCACACTGATCCGACCAGACAAAAGGCACATCTTTACGAGTCAGTCTAGTCATAGGTGCTGCAATCTTTGCAAAATCCTGGATGAATCTTCGATAATACCCAGCCAAACCTAAAAAGCTTCTTATCTTTGTTACAGTTCTCGATCTCTGCCAATTCAGAACAGCTTCAATCTTTGCAGGGTCCACTGCTACTCCATCACCAGAAATCATGTGGCCAAGAAAATGAATTTCCCGAAGCGAGAATTCACATTTACTGAACTTCGCATAAAGCTCGTGATCTCTCAGAGTCTGCAGAACGATCCTCAAATGCTGCACATGATCTTCGTCAGAAGTAGAATAAATCAGAATGTCATCAACAAAGATAACCACGAACTGATCTAGATCTGGACGAAAAATACGCTGCATTAGGTCCATGAAAGCTGCTGGGGCATTAGTTAAGCCAAACGGCATTACCAGAAATTCATAATGACCATATCGAGTGCTGAAAGCTGTCTTCTCCACATCAGATTCCCAGATTCGCAATTGAAAATAGCCAGACCGAATGTCAATCTGTGAAAGACAGTAGCAGACTGTAACTGGTCAAACAAATCATCAATCCTGGGAAGCGGATATTTATTCTTGATAGTCACCTGATTCAGCTGTCTGTAATCAATACAAAGTCTCAGGCTTCAATCTTTTTTTTTCACAAACAACACTGGAGCACTCCATGGAGAAAAACTGGGGCGAATATAGCCTTTTACCAGCAATTCAAGTAGCTGTGCTCGCAGTTCTTTTAGTTCAGCTGGAGCCATTCGGTACGGTGCCTTCGCTAACGGGGCTGTACCAAGAATCAGTTCAATCACCATTTCAATTTCTCGCTCTGGAGGCAAGCCTGGCAACTCGTTAGGAAACATATCAGGGAACTCACAAACAACAAGAATATCACTAACGTCCTGTCGTGGTTTTTCAACAGCAACCACAGAAGCTAAGAATCCCTGGCAACCTGCACTAAGCAACCTATAGGCTCGAATAGCAGAAATAATCATGCGAGAAGAACGGGATCGAATACCTTGGAAATAAAACGCCGAATTCCCCTGTGGCTGAAAATAAACCTTCTTTGATCTGCAATCAACCACAGCTCCATATTGCTCCAACCAATCCATACCCAAAATGATGTCATAGTCTGCCAACTGCAACGCATATAATCTCGCTGGCAATTGATGATTATTAATTATAACAGGAGATTCTTCCAAACACAAAGGTGTAATCATGAAATCTCCAGAAGGCAACTCAACAAACAGCTCACAAGTTATCTCTGATGTCGGCTCCTCAATGCATGCAATGAAATCATCAGAGATAAAAGAGTGAGAAGCACCAGAATCAAATAAGACACGTGCTGAATGACCATAAAGTATAATCGTACCTTCCACTAGATGGGATGCAACCGCTTCAGCTCGAGAAATATGGAAAACCTTGCCCTTTTGCTTCTTGGATCCGGCTGAAGACTGCAGGGAAGATGCTGAAGCTTGCGGATAAAATTACTGCTGAGGTTGAGGTACAGAAAGATGTCTAAACTACGACTGCTGAGGCTGAGAAAATAGAGGAGCCTGCACCAACTTCAGCCTCAACAGACAATCTCGAACAACGTGACCAGGCTGGTCACAGCGAAAACAAACAACTGGAAGAGAACACGGCTGACCCTTATGGTGACCACCGCATCTCCGACAAGTCCACGGCTGACTGACAGCGGAACTCTGACGACTCTGGGGTGAAGGCGCTGTCGAATGCTGAACAGTACCCGTACCAGGAGATTCTTGCTGAAAGAACTTCTTCTTCTTCTTGAACCTTTTGAACTTGGTCTTGGAAGGGGAAGAAGCACTGCTAACCTCTGATGCGACTAAGGGGACTCCTGCCACTGGCGGTCGGTAAGTCTGCTAAAACTGCATCACCGGCTGAACCAACCCCATTTGTGGATACCCTCCTGGTCTCGACATTTCCAGCTCAAGTGCCACAGCTGCCTGGCACGCACCATCTAAATCAGCAACTCGACTCGCGATCAAGGGCAACTTCAACTCTGGCCTCAACCCTCGTAAGAACTGCTGAGTCTTCAAAGCTTCATTAGCCAGCACATGGGGCGCATACTGACCCAATTCCATAAATTTATTCTGATATTGAACCACGGTCATATCGCCTTGGAATAATTCCATGAACTGGTACATCTTTGCCATCTGCAAACATGCATGAGTATAGGCACGCTCGAAAGCTGCAACAAACTCTGCCCAAGTGATCTGCCGAAGGGGCCTGAAATGAAATGCAATCTGCCACTCGGCTTTTCACCACGTAATGGCTGTACCTTGGAGTTGAAATGCTGCTAGCATAACCTTCTCATCCTCCGCGCACTCCATAGACAGGAACACGCGCTCAATCGTATCCAGGCACTACCTCGCTACCTCTGGATCAAGCTGTCCGTCGAAAGCAGGCGGATTGAACAAGAGAAATTATTTAAGAGCCTTGCCTCGACTACCAGGCACTTCAACCTGAGGAGCAACGACTGGTGCTGGAGGAGGAACTACAGGAACAGCAGGAACATCAGGAACTGCAGGAGGTTGAGCAGAACCACTCTCTTCTCTAGGCGCATCTCTAGGAACTCGAGGAGGTCTTCCTCGACGAGGCGGCATCTTGCACTGCCAAAAAACATAAAACAACAGCAAATCCATCAATCACGCGGAAAACAACCTAAGCCAGTAATAGACAACTCAAAAGGACTAGCTCTGGACAAGTGCAAATTCCAATTCCTTATACAAATTCTCAACTTCTGCTCTGATACCAACTGTGACGACCCAGAGCGCCGGATACCGATATACCGATATCATTGATACACCGATACCAGGAATTGGGGAAGCCACCCAAGAGGTTGATGAGGCCCCTGAAGGGTTAGTGAAGTTTGTCGAGGGGATGCATAACGAATTGCAATCACAAGTGCGCATACTAGAATTAATTTAATAGAAGTGCGGAAGCAAATTAAAATAGCCAGGGTGCTAAATATATATACTAGTCCAGAGGCACAAAAGTGCTAGTCCACAAGTACAACTACTCGGGGCATACCCCGGCAAAAGTACAGAAGAGGGCCAAAAAGGTAACCTGACAACAGCTGGCTGCTAAGAACGGTCCCCAAGCGCAGGGGAAACACCGGGAGACGGTGGACGCGGCTCACCTGAAAAGGGAAGGGTGAGTCACAGCCAGACTCAGTAGGGGTCACGCGGATCCCTACCTCGCACTAAACAAGCATACATGCAAAAATAAAGGCAATTAGAGCATGCATTGAATTAAATAACAGGTAATGACATGAATAACTAATCACAATAAAGCTGTAAAATCTAACTAAACAGATATAACAGCTAATACATGCCAATACCGAGTAAGTCTAAACGACTGAAACTAACTCTACCAGTAGAATATGCCTCAACTAATCCAAGCAGCAGGGAACAAGACAACCACTGGGAACAGAAACCAGATGCATCCACTGACGGCTTACACTGCGTCTCAAGCACTCGCAGTCAGTAACACGACAAGCTAAGCGCGTAAATAGTACCAAACCAAGTGACCAGTCAGAGTGACACTCATGAGTGTCTGTCCACAGCCTCTGACCACGTGTGCACACACTGACTCTCGCCTGAGCCAGGCCCTCTAGCTAGATTTCTCCATTGGTAGGACACTACCATTGGCGGGGAGCCCACGGTACTAGCTTAAAAACCGTGTAATGGGATCACCCCTCCGCTATTCCCAAGCGGGTCGGTACTCAAAGACCTTAGGGCTACAACAGTGGTTCCATTGCAAGGTAAGAAAAGCTACTCTATTGGGATCTAAAAACATGCCATTATATAATAAAATAACATAAGCATGGCATATTAACATTTCGGGAAGCATTAAGAATAGGCCGGGAGCCTTTTGAAACTAATAGGCGTGTGGCGGTCTGCTGCCACCGCGTTACAGGTGTGTGACGGTCGGGGAAGGGCGCGTTACATCGGCTGTGACGCGTCCACCCCTGGCCGTTACAGCCACCGAAGCTCCAGCTCAAACTGATCAAACGGGATGTAACGCGCTCACGGTGGCACGTTACATCACCCTGACGGCCTGCCGACAGGCCGTCAGGTCCACCCGAGACCAAAATTAACGCTAACAGTTTTTAAACGTTCAGAAAACGGTGTAATGCGCTCGCCCAGGCGCGTTACAGCCTCCTGACGGCCGCCCGACAGGCCGTCAGGCCAACCGCCTCAACGGGTCAACGGAATTCAACGGAAATGTAACGGTCGGGAGCCTGACCGTTACACTCACTGTGACGCGCCTCCAAAGGGCCGTTACAGTGACGTAACGCGTCCCCTATGGACCGTTACGGATGTGACGGTTCCTGGAAGGACCGTCACACCATCTGGGTTACGGACGGGTTATGTTTGAAAATGGGTTCCCTCCCGAGCGACCGGAATCACCGGGTAACGATGAAAACCTGTAAAACCCGTCAAACCACACGTCCTAAACAACATAATACCAACAAAATAACAACATGCAACGCCTACAATGGCTTAAACATGAAGAACAAAGCTTAAACCCTAAACATGGAAAATAACCAATATGCATGCCACATGGGTTTAAACAAGAAACCAAGCTATAGGAAATGATCCTCGCGAGTTCAGGATTCCATCCCCCTACCTCGTGCGAGCCGAAACGGCCGATTAGGCCACATGCAAAAGGAGGGTACCGCTGAGCCTCCACGCTCCGTCTCGCTCTCACGAGCCACAAAACACGTCAAGGTGGGCGTCCACGCGTTCCTCTCGACGCGAGGATTCCACCGGCGTGCTCCGTGCCTCGAACCAATGTCGTCTCGCCCGAATTCCCTAGGAGAGGGGGAGAGGCGATCGGACAAGAGAGAGAGCGTGAGGGTGAGTGAGAGATCGACGAGGGGAGAGAGAGAGGGTGAGGGATTAAAGGAAAAAAAATAAAGTTAATATATATAAAATATTTATTATATATAAAAACCTTATTATTTCCATAAAACCTCAATTAAATCCAATTAAATCTGAAAAAATACTAGAAAAATTCCTAAAAATCCAGAAAATAGCCGAAAATTCCAGAATGAGTTCTAGGTCCGAACCACTAAGGATCCATTAAGGCACGGGCCTCACATGAAGCATTCACTTTTGACTTCCGAGATTTGATCGTATGTGATAATGTTTTTATAGACAAAAGCACAAAGAAGATGATTGATCCCTTGAGTGCTCTGGCCTTGAATCCTAATAGTAGTGTTTATTCTCAACATTCAGACAAATAATTCTCTATAATGCTTCAACCTGATGAAGTGGGTTTGAAAAAGAGGGTATTTTTAATCATCATCTTTATGTGGAGGAACAAACTGGAATCTGGGTCTAGGATCAATTTAAGGATAGAAAGATGTAGAAGACCAGGATGGAGTTCTATGTGCTCGTGTAGCTCTGACCTTTCTTCTTCTCCTAGACACAAGAATGAGATCATTTCTTCCTGACAGAGCATCCTGTAGGTCCCGTGCTACAAGAGGATAAATGTCCTCTCTTTCTTCCTTGACCTCAGGAATCTAGGCAGTGACCTAAGACAGTGTAGGTTCTTGAGCAGGAGGAGATGCAAAAGAGGTACCTTCAGAGTGCTTGGTTCTCTTATAAATAGAGGAGACCCTACATTTCCTTCGGTAGGTAGTAGGAGGAGGAGTAGATGCTACCTCTTGAATAAAGGAATGGGGAGTAGTGTAAATAATAATATCTGTACAAACTGAAGAAATAATAGGAGGGACTTGAGGTGGTATTTGAGGAGAGATTGGAGGAGGAACAGGTGATGGAGTAAGAGGAGAAGAGGGAATTGAAGGAGTAGGGATTGCAGAGGGAGGCTTAAAAGTATGGTACTGACCGGCTTGGTTTTGTTAAGCAGGTACAGGTGGTTGTCTAGATAGCTGAGTTGCAACCCTTGTAATTAAGCTATCATAATTATGAGGAGGTTTTGATTGGACTTGACAATTTCCTTTACCTCCTGGATTTCAGCTCTTTGGCTCTAAATGTCCTCTTCAAAATGAAGCTTCATTTTAATCAATTTTGCCTCTAAAGATATCTTACCAGCTTTAAGTTTGTTCAGGACTGACTGTTGTACACTAGAGACAAATAGAAATTGATTTTTCATCATTACAACGTCCTTATGGTGGGTTCGCAGATTCTCGGTAAGATCACTTCTGACCTCATTCATTTTCTCTTCAAGTTCCCCATGAGAGTCAAGGACTTTTTTCTCAACATCTTATACCACATCGCTGATATATTCATAGAAATGTTAAATATATTGAATTTATATCTACCAACTCATTGTGGAGTTTCTCAAGGCTTCAATTTATTCTGCAGGAACTAAGGAAGTGAGAGTGGAAGAATGTGCTTCTGCAAAGGCCTTCTTTACAGACTCCTTCTGAGGAGCCAGAGGTGAGGGTTGCTCAATATCAACCTCAGCTCATGGGGTTGGAAGTTCCTCTTCATGAGTGGAGGTGGAAGGAGAGGAATGAGCGTCCACGGGCTCCCCCTCAACTTGTGGTATAATGTCACACCCCGACGTGGAATATCAGGACGCGAACTAGTCGTAAAGAAGCGTGTCGATCAGAGCATGTACAATTTTATTTCTAAAGTCAGAAATGAATGGGAAAATGATACTTTTATTCCATCAAAATTAAGTTTACATCACTAATTCATAAGCCATAAAGGTAATTTACAACTTCCAATCCCAAAGTATATCATTCTTGTAAAAACACTAATGATCTACATAAACCTAGGTAAAAAGGAAAATCACTCTCTCACTCTTGTCCATTCCTTTGTTCATTTTCATTTCCTGCAACAATTAACCAAAACGTAGGGTGAGCTAAAAGTTCAGTAGGATTTTATATCTCTAAGAACCAGACAATCTTTAAGTATTAACAATTTAAACAATTTTCTAACTTGTATCGGGAAGTGTAAAAACATGAATGGAATTTCCAAGTAATTGAGATAATATGATATCAAGATGAATTTCCAAGTAATGACTTTGAATAGGTAAAGAATTTCATGTAATTGGCCATTTTCACGTAAGTCAAGTAATTCATGTAATTTTCAAGTAAACAAGTAACAAGTAAACGAGTACGAATAGTGGAATGCCGTAAAATCTAGCAAGTCATGCACTTCGATGCAATGCCACACCGTGGTCAATCAACTCCCATGGGCATAAGTACTTTCGGGCGCTCCTCCTAGGACCAGACTGGGCCCCATTAATGCCAGACATTGGGTCAATGGATCATACGATCCCAAGTACGTTTAGACATCCACTTAACACTATGGCCAATGAATTTTAAGAATAAGCTCATTTGTAAAAAGTACAGATCTGACAAAAAGTGGTGATATTTGCAAGAAAAGTTTGAAAATGCATTTTAGGCATCATGTTTAACGACATTAAGTCGTGGAATTCAAGAAAGAATGGTAACTAGGAAGAAAATTCAAGTAATTAGAGTTTAATAGAATTAATTTAATTCCATAGTTTAATCTTGTGTGTATTTGGTTTACAAGTGTTTAGACATGTTTACAGGAAGTTTTTTTTTTGTACACTAGAGATGCATTAGTTTACCCAAAACGGTGATTTATTATAAAAATCAGAATTTGATTATGAAAATAGGTTTTTATGCCGAAGATAATTCTAACTTGCTGAAAATAATTTTAACATGCTGAAAATAATTTTCATATGTTACTTTACTGATAAGATGATAAAAAATAAATTTTCATGCTGGATTTAATTTTTACATATTGAAAATTAATTTTTAACATGCTAAAATTAATACTTAACATGCTAAAATAATTAACTTACTGATAGGATGATAAGATAAGTTTATCATGCTGATTACAGAAATTCTCTGATAACAACATAAAATTTATCATGCTGAAAATTATTTTTCTATATTTATTTACTAATTATTTGATAAAAAAATAGAATTATCATGATGAAAAATAGTTTTAATATACTGAAAATAATTCTAACATGCTAAAAATAATTCTAACATGCTGGAAATAATTTTATCATGCAGGAAGAAATTTTTATCATACTGGAAGTAATTTTCATGCATCAATTTACTAATTATTTAATAAGAAATTAGGTTTAGCATGCACAAAAAAATAGTTTTAAATGGATTTTAACATGCTGAAAATAGTCTTTATATCTCAGTATGGATAAAATATATTTATCATGTTGGAAGTTATTTTTAACATGCTGGAAATATTCTTCATGCATTAATTTACTAATATGGTTATAATTTACTAATATGGTTAAAAATAGATTTTTACATGCAAAAATAATTTTATTCTACAAAAATAATTTTTAACATGCTGTAAGAATTAAAACATACTAATATTGCCTTTCCTTACTTTTGGTGACTAAATGCATATAATTAACGTGGATTTCCAAGTGATATAGTTCCTATTGTATAGTGACTTAAGTTTAGTCCCACATTGGAAGTTACAAAAACTTTCTTGGCTTTATATGTTGGAGAGCTCACCCTTAGGTTAGGACCCAAGGGGCATAGGATGTGAACTCGAGTTGTGAGTTGAATTAAATGGATACGAAAATCTCAGTGTATTTATTTATTTGTGCCGTGCCGAGCCGAGCCGCACTGAACTGAGGTGTGGTTGGTTGGTTTTGAAATTATTTTGTTTGACCCCTATATATATTTATTTATTCTTTTTTCTCTTAACGCGCTAGCCTAGACTAGCGCGATCTGAAGAACGCGCTAACCAGTGCTAGCGCGATCTGGACATTATATACATTTTTTTCAAAATAATTATTTTGACCTCCGGTAAATTTAATGAACGCGCTAGCATAAGCTAGCACGATTATGAAGATCGTGCTACCTTAAGGTAGCGCGATAGCGTGTTCTGAAGAAAAATATATATATATATATATATATTTAAATTATCTGTTTGCCCTTTGGGGGACGGGAAAACACTATATGAACGCGCTATGTCGGGCTAGCGCGTTCAGAACGTGCTACTGAGGTATAGCACGTTCTAGACCTGATGAAAAAATAGAAATACCCCTCCAATAAAATGACCATAACTTGCTCATTTCATAACAGAATTTAATAAATGAGCTATGAATGGAAAGAGGACAGAAAAATAAACAAGATGGCATGATTTAATTAGAGTTTAGCCTGAGAGACACCTACCTTTTTGTGAATCTAAAGAAATATTCCCAAATATAAGAAAACCCTTTGATCTTCCAAATCTTCCTTCAAATCTCCACCAATTTTCGCAGCAGCGTAACCTTAACATCCAGGGATGATTTGAGGGTCGAATGGGGTTCTATTTATAGCCAAAACTTGGTCAAATTTGTCAAGATTCCTTGCCTAACAATGCCAAACTTTCCAACTCCGAATTAGAAGAAAATTCTAATTTTTCTTCTTAACCTAGCCTCTATTTGGTGTGAAACCAATGTAAAAATGGCTGGTCCAAGGTGGGCTGTTAGGTAAGGGTCGATTTTTGTGCCAAACTTCTAGAAATGGGGTTATTTTAATCCCTTAAATTACATATTAAACACATGTTACGAATTTAGGTCAATTTAACCTTTAATAAATCCTTTAATCTATTAATCTAGCCCATTATGGATTATCCAATGGGCCAATTGTGATCCTAGTCCATTACATGGACTTTTATTGGGCTTAATATCTATTGACTTCTAGTTAATTCAAGTAAATTCAATAAACTAGCTTATTTCATATAGGAAAAATGTAATTTGATTATTTCATGAAAATTTTAAATTACATAATGAAATTAAAAAAATTTATTTCTCATTTTAATTATCGGGTTTCTACATATAACTTGAGGCTCCCCCTCAATCGGTGCACTTTCCTCAATTTGAGGCTCTTCGTCAATCCTTGGCTCTATAGCTGTTTCTTCTTCAGCCATTTGTTGAACGACAATTGTAGACGCCTAATTTCGGACATCCTGTGGACCTAGTCTAGTCATCATAGAAGTGACACTTTCTCTTAGATGATTGGGAGTGTGGGATCTCATCTTTATTTAGGTAGGCTCCACCCTGCCCCTTCGTGGATCCAACTTCCCGGTAAGTTGGCAGGGGGTTGCAAGGGGGTAGCGCCCCCTGCTCGAAAGGTCGTGGTTCGGGGGCGTGAGCCACTGAGGTGAATTTTTTTGAGGTTTTATTATACATTTTCCCCAGAATCCCTAGGCGGCCAGACTCCAGGCTGCCCAGCTGACCAAGGCGGCTAACGACCTAGCCGCCTAGACCACAAGGTGGCCAGGGTAGTGGCCGCCCAGCTGACCAAGGCGGCCACAACCTTAGCCGCCCAGTCCCCTTTGAGATGGCCATCGACCTGGCCGCCTCCTGACAACTGCCCGTCAACTCCACGATTCTGCCCACTCCGGGCATGTCCTCCGCAACTGTTCCCACTCGAGGGGTCGAGGCGCACGTAGTCTCACATGTCCTCACCTCTGAATTGGTCAATAAATGATTTTTTAATCTATCTTTGAAGGTTTTCATGGAGGGAAATCAACCCACATACAAAAAAAACTCCATTCGGAACAACATGAGGGGGTTGGACATTTTGGGGAGCAGGTGAGGTTGGCAGTTTGGTGAGCCAGAGAGAGCTGTGAGGACCAGAGCTCTCTCCCCGACCTTCCCCTAGATGAAGAACTCGAAGTCGAAGAGCTCCGCCGTGGAAGAGGCTCGGGTTCTAGGAGGCGGCAATCTACATGGCCACCTAACACCTTTGAACGGCCACATGCTTGGCCGCCTTCTGTGGGTCGATGGACAAACCCGCCTTTCTTCCTCTGTCCTCTATCTTGCTGCATTTTAGTTCGTTTTACTGCATTATACACATACTACATTTTCCTAGATCCTAACTAAAGAGGTTTTTAATCCAAAATATAGGGAAGGCAGATGGTCGAAAGTCTCGGCCATCCCCCTTCCCATTCCCCTTCCCGATACGATCACCCCTAATTGCATGTTTTTCTCTTCGGTCTGAGCATATACCACACTATCAAAGTCTAATAGGTTTATTTTCTCTATTTGCTAGTTAACTTGCAGGAACTTCATCACCGACTCGCAGATACGAGCTCCCCGTTCTTGGCCGGCCGAGAGTGAGGACAGGAAGAACCCATATTCTCCCGCTTCAAAGGCTTTTGCGATCATCACTACTGTGAGGCTCAAGTATAAGTCTCTGACGATCACACCCATTTCTTCCTTTCTAATCTATGCATTGTAGGATAGCATTCCGAGAGGCACACGCCTTTCTGGCACCTACTCCAATATCAACGTGTGCACTGGCTGCTATAATTTCTTCCTATGTAGGACTAGGTTCTTCTATTTCCATTTGCTACTCTGCTAGATGGGAAGCCTGACATGTTAATTCTCGTTCAGGTGCAGGCTCAAACTCGATTGTCATGACTACTTTAGACTGTACCCAGAGTCTGCCTTTCAAAGTGAAATCACATCTCTTCAGTTGATTGGCATGAATCGAGATGTAGGGGCTGGATTTCTCATGACTAAGATCAACATTAAAATGCTTGAGAATTGTGGTCACTAAGGATCCATATGGTAGCTAGTGTAGTTGTTTTCTGCTTCCTGCTTTGGCTTGCCCCTTGAGTCATTATTTCCATAATGATTAATGTCAAATTTATCTCTCTTTTTTTCAGAAGGAAGAAAAATAAGTTGGAATCTTCAAAAGTGCACACAGAGTGACTTTCTCTTCGTGGAGTTAGAATGTATGTAATGATTAGATGTAGCAGTCTTGCCTTTGCGTCTAACTTGGTGATGTTCATACTTCCTTTTCTAACATTTCTGAACTATGGCCTAACAATTCTCAATTTAACGACCCAAGATCCGGATATCGAGAATAACCCGATACCATTCGAATCCTGGCCCACCACCCATGAGCCGGAGGGCTCGGAAGGGTTAGAAAGGAGTGTGGAGGTACAATGGAATTTAAAATAATGTAGGAAGATCAATATAATCAACAATTTAAATTTCAGGAAATAAATTACATTTTCAATTAATAATCTAACTATAGAGTCCAGTCCAACAAAAGCACAATCTACAAGGAAAAAGAACGAACTCATTACTGAGTGAACACTTGGCCCGGCAAGCTGGCAACTACGAACCTCCGCGCTGCACCTTCGAACCTCGAGGAGGAACCGCTACACTTGAAAAGCAGGGGGTGAGCCTTATCTCATTAGCTTAGTAGGGGTCTGTTGACACCCGATTTCGGCCCACAAAGTTGTGTTATTTCTCTTATTTATCTCCGTGATGCCCTGAATTAACCACTATTTTGAAGTCTTCTTTGAGCTTATTTCGAGCCCATTTTGGTCATTTCTAAGCCCATTAAGCCTTGGAGCCTTTGGAGGACGTTTTTTCTTAAATAAAAAAATAATATTTTTTTCATGGTCAACTATTGACCGTCATGGTCAACTATTGACCATCACAGTCAAATGTTGACCATCATGGTCAACTATTGACCACCCCTTTCCCTCTTCTACCTTAAGAGTCCTAAGTGTTCTGGACTATTTCTGGGCGTTTTTGCTCGACGTGACCTCCTTCTTGGGTCTCTATCTTCTAAAATCCTCTTCAAAATTGAGTCTCGTTTGTTTCTATCTCTTGTCCTTACTATTATCTCGAGTTTGGTCTATAAAACTCAAATTTTAGTGGACTATATACTTGGGAAACGGGGAGGAAACTTCTGGATTTATGCAATTTCTGCATAGATCAAACTCTATTTTCTGCTCGATGGGCCTATCTTGCGGCGGCCATATCTTCTAGAATATAGCTCCGAATTGACCCCCGTTTGTTTCTATATCTTTTTCTTTGGATTATCTAGAGTTTGATCCATAGAACTTGAATTTTCATTAGCTATATCTCTCGGAATAGTTGATGTAAGTTCTGTATTTAGGTATCCTAGTACAAGTCAAACTCTATTTTTCTGTGCGATGGACCTATCTTACGGTGAGCATATCTTCTAGAATCCTCCTCCAAATTGAGTCCCACTTGTTTCTATCTCTTGTCCTTAGTATTATCTCGAGTTTAATTCATATAACTTGATTTATCTTGGACTATATCTCCGGGAATCGTGGGAGGAAGATGAGGCTTTTCTGCAAACTCTATATAAACTGCCCAATTCGCAGTAGCGAAGGGTGGACTGTCATGCCCCGACGCGGAAAATCAGAACGTAGAAGTTTATATCAATCATGTCAATCAGAGCACACATTGCCACAAGAGACTAAACCACCAGCTAAAAATAAAGAAAGCAATTAACCCATCTTTATTGATAAATAAGAGGAAGTATTTAATTACACCCGACTCCTTGTGGACTTCTGACTTATACATTATATATCAACTCTATATAACAATTTAACACAATCTAACTTGACTTGATCAAAATCTCTAAATGGTTCGCTCCTAGAATCACTCGTTCTCGTCCCCATCAGAGCGCACGTCCTCATCCGAACTACCTGAAAAGGATTGGAAAGTAGGGGTGAGCAAAGCTCAGTAGGATTTTATATCTCTATCATCAGGCATAATTAAAGTGCTTAGCCAATTCAATTATAAATAACGTTGTAACAAAAGCAAGGGTAATTAAATGACAAGAGAATAGATAGAAAAATGAATACGAACTTTCAAGTGAAGAGTAACCACAAGTATAACAAGAATGATTCATGAAATTGCACGAAAATGATAAGTGGAATTGGCCATAACAAGCACATATATCATGTCACGCAGTAATTGAGTAAAAGTGGAATGTCTTCGACCAATCACGCTAGCCATGCACTTCGGTGCAATGCCATACCTTGTCATTACAAACTCCCCGGGGCACAAGTACTTTCGGGTGCTCCTCCCAGGACCAGACCAGGCCCTTTATGATGCGTTGGCATTGACAAGTTAGATCATAGATCCTAGTCTTGACATTCATCACATTAAATGGCCAAGAGTTCCAAGGTTTAAGCTTACGAACTTACTTCTAAGATTAAGAGAAATTCCAACAACATTGGAATGAACATTAGGTAGAAAGACAAGGATGCAAACAAGGACTTCGCAGGATTCCATAGTTCAAAGCCAAGCTTGATGACTGCTACATGATAATAAATCAAAAGGGAACATAAGAACGTCGAGAATACAAGAATATCTTACCTGTGTCGGTCGATAACTAGGCCGTTACAAGAACGTGACGGTCTTACACAAGGCCTTCACAGATCGGTCCAGTTTGGACTGGCCCAAAACACGATTCAAACCATGTTCATAGGTTCAGGTTTTTGAGGTACAACCTGTCCGACGTCTTGGTAGGAATCCCAGGCTCACGGGGTCTTACGAAGGTCTCATAAAAGTGGTCCTAGTCTGACGGAAGGAATATCCGGCGGAGAGTCCCATCTATTATAAGAATTGAGGCTAATAAACACGGAAACCAAGATGGTGCGGTCAGTCAATCCCACCGGAGTGGCATGACTGTCAAACAGTAATGTTAAGATCATAACATACATCTTGCATAGATCAAAATTTATACAAGTATTTAAGGGTTTCTATCAATTTTCATATGATCATTCATTTTAGAACTATCTAACAACTTTCATGTTGAATTTAAAACTTAATGTTCATGATACTAGGTTATTATCACGTTCTGTATTATTACAGATCAAGAAGTCATACTAAAACATAGCAAGTCCCTGGTTAAAACAGATGAATTAAAGTTTAAAAACACCCTGCCAGAAGAACGTGACGGTCTATGCAAGGGGCGTTACAAGTATGTAACGGTCCATAGTAGGTGCGTTACGTATCAGAAAATAAATAGGTAAAATCTTAAAAATTTTAAAACACAGGGGCATGTGACGGTCTGTCGTGGGGCCGTCAGGCTCATGTGACGGTCTGTCGTGCGGCCGTCACATCGTAACGGTCTCTGAAAGATGCGTCACATAAATCTGGGAACCCGCCAACGACGAACTTGACATGTTACACTAAAACTTCGATTTCTCATGATAAAATGAACAAAATTTAGGGCAAATACTACCGTTGGAAAGAGCATAAAATTTCGTACAAGATAGCATGCTTTGATTTAGATCTAAAATAATAATATTCAACCTTTAACTAATAATCATGAAAGTTGCCCTTTTTGTATACCTCAGAGTAAAACATGAAATTCGAATAACATGGTGAACAAAAATTGGGCAATTAGGTATCAAAAAAAAGGGCTCGGAGAGACGCACAAGATGGTATTATTAGATTCTTGTTTGGCCTGAGAGACACCTACCTTTCGCTCAAAGAAATGAAGGACTAGAAGAGAGGTCGCCGGAACCCTAGGTATCGCTCCTAGAACGCCCAAATTCTCCCTCGTCCGGTCACGATCGGCTGCGCCACCCGCCGCTGGTGCAAATAGGGTTCTAGAGCAACGAAAGCCCTCAATAAATAGAACCTATAGGGACTCCTAGCGAATGAATTTGGTTGAAGAGTCCAATGGTGAAACTCCGGTGAAAACTTCGGATAAGGTTCTAATCCACGGCCGCCGCCGCCAGTAGAAGCGTCTAGACTTAGGGTTTTCGAAGAGAAAGCAAAGACCTAACAATGGGCTAGGATTTGGCTCGAATTGGAGCAGAATTGGGATTGAATTGGACTCAAAACGTGATGGTTAAACTAGGTCTTCTAAGCCACGAAAAATAGATAAAAACATGAAATTGGGCCTTCACGAATTTTATTTTGGGCTTTTACCTTAAGACAAAGTTGTTACAAATTCAATTTTACACTAGATTCATATTATTTTAGATTTTTAATAATTTCTTTAGAGGTTGAGCCAATAAATAATTAACTTATGTGGGAATATTATAATAATAAAAAATACAGGATGCTACACCCTCCCCCACTTAAGGAATTTGGTCCCCAAATTCACCGAACTAAATAATAACCAACCTTAAAACAATTTGGGATATATTTTCCTGATTGCATCTTCGGATTCCCATGTTGCTTCCTCTGCTCCTCGCCGACTCCACTGGACCTTGACCATCGGAATAGATCGATTCCTGAGTTGCTGTTGCTTGGAGTCCAATATCTTGATAGGCTTCTCTTCATAAGATAAGTCTTTCTTCAATTCCAAATCAGCATGTTGGATGATGTGCGAAGGGTCATACACATACTTTCGAAGCATAGATACATGGATCACATCGTGAATACCAGCTAACTGTGGTGGTAGGGCCAATCTATAGGCAACTTCGCCTACCCTCTCTAAAATCTCGAATGGGCCAACAAACCTTGGGCTTAACTTGCCTCGAATTCCAAATCTTCTGATTCCTCTTGATGGTGACACTTTCAGAAATACACGATCCCCAATCTGAAATTATAGCTCCCTTCTTCTATTATCTGCATAGCTCTTTTGTCTGGATTGTGTGACTTTCAAACGGTCTTTGATAACTTGGATATTCTTGGAGGATTCTGAGATAAGATCTGGCCCGAGCCATTGCTTCTCACCAATTTCTTCCCAACAAAGAGGGGATCTACAACTCCTGCCATATAAGGCTTCAAACGGTGCCATCTGAATGCTGGATTGGTAACTATTATTGTATGCAAATTCAATCAAAGGTAAATGTTCATGCCAACTGCCTCCAAAATCCATTATACAAGCCCTCAACATGTCTTCAACAATCTAGTTTGCTCTCTCAGTCTGCCCATCAGTCTGAGGGTGAAAAGTGATACTGAAGTTCAAACGAGTGCCTAATGATGCTTGTAGCCCTTTCCAAAAGTGAGATGTAAACCTGGGGTCTCTATGAGATATGATCGATACATGCACTCCATGAAATCTAATTATTTCCTTCACATACAGGGCCGCCAAAATATCCACAATCCACCTTGACTTAATAGGCAAAAAGTGTGCAGACTTCGTTAGTCGATTAATGATCACCCAAATTCCATCGAGGCCTCCTCGTGTTCGGGGTAAACCCATAATAAAATCTATACCGACACTTTCCCACTTCCATTGTGGTATTTCAAGAGGCTTTAATTTCCCAGCAGGCCTGAAATGCTCTGCTTTAACTTGTTGACATACTAAACACCTGCTCACAAAATCGGCCACTTCCCTTTTCATGTTCGGCCACCAGAAAGTTCTCTTCAAATCTCTGTACATCTTTGTAGCTCCTGAATGTATAGTATACTTAGATCTGTGCGCTTCTTCAAAAATCTTCTTCTTTATTTCCATGGAATCAGGGACACATGTTCTCCCTCGGAACAACAATCTCCCATCAACAGCTAACATAAAATCGGGTCGACTAGCCATCTGTTCTTTAATTTCAACGAGCACAGGGTCATTATCCTGTAACTGCTTAATTTCTGCTAGCAATTCTGAACAAAGCTGGACATGTGCCACCAAGATTCGATCTTCCTTTTCTGTAATATCTAAATTGGCAAACTGCTCTAACAACTTCCACTCATGAAGCATCAAGCTGGCTAGTCTAGCTGTCAGCTTCATGCTTAAAGCATCTGCTACAACATTCCCTTTTCCGAGATGATATTCAATAGAGAAGTCAAAATCCTTTAAGTACTCTAGCCACCTTCTCTGTCTCATATTCAACTCCTTTTGAGAAAATAGATATTTTAAGCTCTTATGGTCTGAGTACAAGGTGAAAGTTTATCCATAAAGATAATGCCTCCATATCTTAAGAGCAAACACAACAGCTGCTAATTCCAGATCATGCACAGGGTAATTCTCTTCATGTTTTCTCAACTGCCTGGAGGAATAAGCTATCACTCTCCTTCGTTGCATCAATACGCAACCTAAACCGATTCCCGAAGCATCGGTAAAAACTTCAAAACCTCCTCCACCCAAGGGGAAGGCCAAAACTGGGGCAGTGGTCAAACACTCCTTCAAAGTCTGAAAACTCTTCTCACAATCATCAGTCCACTCAAAACAATTCTCCTTGCGAGTTAACCTTGTCAAAGGCACTGTAATCTTGGAAAAATCCTTGATGAACCTTCGGTAATAGCCTGCTAAGCCTAAGAAACTTCTGATCTCAGTTACATTCACAGGTCTTTCCCAGTTACGTACAGCCTCAACTTTGGAAGGATCTACCGCAATTCCCTCTTTAGAAATAATGTGGCCTAGAAAAGATACCTCTTGGAACCAGAACTCACATTTACTAAACTTGGCGTATAGCTGATGCTCTTTCAATATTTGCAATGCCATTCTCAAGTGCCTTTCATGCTCTTCCTTGCTCCTCGAATATATTAGAATATCATCAATAAATACCACGACCCACTGATCCAAATAGGGCCGGAACACACTATTCATTAGCTGCATAAAAGCTGCATGAGCATTCATTAGTCCAAACGCAATTACCACAAATTCAAAATGCCCATACCTGCTACGAAATGTCGTTTTAAAAATATCTTCATCCTTTATCCTTAACTGATGATACCCAGACCTGAGATCAATCATTAAGAAGTACTGGGCTCCAGATATCTGATCAAATAACTCATCGATCCTTGGTAATGGGTACTTGTTCTTCACGGTGAGCTGATTCAACTGACGATAATCGATACACAGCCTCAAGGAACCATCTTTCTTCCTTACAAAAAGAACAGGAGCACCCCACGGGGAAGTACTTGGACGAATGAACCCTCTTTCTAGCAAGTCTAACAACTGCACCTTCAATTCTCTTAACTCAACAGGGGACATACGATAGGGAGTTCTCAAAATAGGTGAGGCGCCAGGAATCAGATCAATAGAGAAAACCACCTCCCTTTCAGGGGGAAGACCTGGTAATTCATCTGGAAATACCTCTGAGAAATTTTGAATAACATGGATGTCCTTCAACTCCACTTCCTTCTTATCCGTTAAAGAAATCAAAGCCAAGAATGCTGGACACCCCTTTCTTAACAACTTATCTGCCCGAAGTGCCGAAATGAGTGGCACGGACTTGGATAGCCTAGAGCCAGAGAAAGAAAGCTCCGGATGTCTAGGGAAAGACACTACTCCTGACTTACAATGAACACTAGCACAATGCTTAGATAACCAATCATCCCCTATAATTACATCATAATCTTCATGCATACTAAATCAGCAGATAAATTACAACCATTGATCAAAACCTCACTAAAAGGATAATAATATTTAATCTCGGATCTCGAACCAATAGGGGTGGATACATAAGATGAGACTCCAATAACACTGGTTCCACAGATAAAGTCTTAGCAAATTTCAGAGATATAAAAGAATGAGTGGCTCTAGTGTCGAAAAGTACGAATGCCGGCTTGGAAAGAATAGTAAGAGTACCTTCGACAATACCTACTTCCTCGGTAGTCTGTGTAATACCCGGATAATTTTTATTGAGCCCAATGTATTTATTAAGCTTTTATTAACTTAAAATTGAATTTTTAGTGAATTAATGCTTGAATTTCGGATTTATAATATTTAATTATTTAGAAAATAGAATAGTCAAAATTCGACTACCTTATAAAAATCTGGAAAAATGCTAATCAGGTTAAGGACGATGTAGTTAGCAACTTTGTCTTCTGTGATCGACCCAGAAAAAATCCGTAATTAGGGCTAATTAGTGGATTAAGCCTAAAAGTGCACACTTAGTTAACATTTACCTAACCTCATCTTAAAACATCAAATTAGAGCTTAATACTCAACCAAATGAGCTCAAATTGGTGGCAAATGAAAGGCCACGATCTAAGGATCAATAGCCCTCTATCAATCGAACCAAACCCTAACCCTAGCACATGGTGGCGGCCGAGTTTTGGCTTGGTCAACCATGGCGGCGCCGTTTTCCAACACCACCTTGTGTGGTCGATTTCTCCCAGCTCCGAAGTCTCCAGAAGCTCTATGAGCTATCAAAATGAAGCTCTACGAGTCTATTTTCTTTTGGTAGTTGTGGTGTTTGCATTGGATTTAGATCTAGGAAGATCTTGGTCATTTAGTGGAGGTGGGTCGGCAGCCATCATCCTCTTTCCTCTCCTCTTTTTCCCCCTTTCCAGGCTATTCAGGTGATGATGTGCATACCGATGGGGAAGGGCAGGAGTGATATCTTTTGAGTGTACATGTTAGTAGATGCCGTTTTGGCATGGTTGTTTACCTCTAGTTATTTCCTTAGAGTTGTGTTAGCACTTATTACTTTTGGAAGTCATGTTTGATCGTGTATTAGCAGTGTTGGTTCTTGTAATAATTTGGAATCATCTTGATCAATAGAGTTACATCTTTCCTTAGCACTTATGTAATTGTTTAGTTTAGTTTATAAATGTTATTTCTAGCTAGTTTCTAACTGTACGACCCGATATTCCGCGTCGGGGCGTGACCGTTTAGTTGGTATCAGAGCCCTAGATTTCACATTCCTAGGTTCTTTAAGTTCTAGGTTTTCTACGTTTTAGGGTTCTAAGTGTTATCATAGGACCCCTAACCTTGTTAAAGTCTAAGAACCCGACCTGGTGAGATTGGGTAGAAATTGGGTTAAGTTCATATCGTAATTGTGTTATTATCCATTCTTATTGAACCTAAGTAATCTATTCCTCATGTAGGCCGTTGCAATGGCAGCTGACCGTGCGGAATGGAGGAACTTGCAACGTACGGTTCAAGGCCTTACGCAGGCTTTACAGCAAGTGGCTTAAGTAGAAGCAGCACACCATGGCACTGGTGACTTATATCGGAACTTCCGAGGAATGAATCCGCAGAGATTTGGAGGCTCGATTGACCCCGATGAAGCCGAGCACTGGCTAGATGAGATGGGAAGGATATTCGAAGTGATGCAATGCAGCAATCAAGAGCGTGTCCTTCTCTCAACTTTTCAACTGGAATGAGATGCACGTACTTGGTGGGATTCTATCAAGGCGACTCTTGGTGATCAGCAAGTTACATGGGAAGAGTTCGAGGAGTTCTTTAACAGCAAGTATTTTTCTGATAGAGTACAAGAGAAGAAGGCAGCGGAGTTCGCGGCCCTGAAACAGCGAGGTCTGTCCGTGGCAGAATATGAGGCTCAATTTTCACGGCTTTCTCGTTATGCTACACACCTTATTTCCACCGAGAAGAAGAAGGTGAAGAGTTTTCTCAACGGTCTGAAGCTGCATTATATTAATCAGTTGGCACCGATGGAGATCTCAACTTATTCTGAGATGGTGAGGAAAGCTCAAGTTCTAGAAGATACTCTTGAGATGACGGAGAGAATCCGTGGAAAAGGCACCAAGAAGGAACTACCTACGGGTTCCGGGAATATCAAACCCGGGTATAGCAAGAAGAGGCCCATTAGTGGGTCTAGTTCATGGACTGGATCTGGATCGTGGAAGGGCAAGATGCCGAGGCATGAAGACAAGAAGCCTGGCTCTATTGTTCCATTCAAGGGCGTGTGCAAGTTTTGTGATCGTCCTGGTCACAAGATGGAGGAATGTTGGCGCAAGCTAGACGCCTGTCTGCGATGTGGAAGTAAAGAGCACCGTATCCCTAACTGTCCTCTTATATCAGAGAAAGCTACACCGACAAAACCTCAAGGTATCAAGAAACCGCAAGGCAATCTTCAAGCGTTGCATGCAGATGAAGCAGGAACCGCCGAGGATGGTGGACTCGTCGAACGTACTCTTATTATACTCGACAAGCCAGCATTTGTTCTTTTTGATACTGGTGCCACGCATTCATTTATTTCTCTGAGATTTGCTAAGTCTTTATCTGTGGAGCCTGTTTTGATGAAATCTCCGTTAGAAATATCAACCCCTATTGGTACTAGATCGGCAATACAGTACTTCTATCCTTCTAGTACGGTTATGTTTGGTGAACAGAATTTACCAGCTGATTTAGTTTGCATGGACATGAAAGATTATGATGTGATCCTAGGAGCAGATTGGTTGGCTCGATATAAGGCTAATGTTCACTGCAGTTCTAGCTCCGTGTCTTTTACTAGGCACCCGAGACTTTCTTTTGTGGGAGTTAAGCACCGTAACTCCGTATCACTTATCTCGGCTCTTCGAGCTGATAAGCTGATGAGACGAGGATGCGAGGCTTTTCTGGCCTTTGTCTGTGCAACCCCTGAGCAGCAGATTGAGATTAAAGACATTTCTGTTGTCCGAGATTTTCCTGATGTCTTTCCAGAAGAACTACCAGGACTTCCGCCTGAGCGAGAAGTTATCTTTTCTATTGATCTCTTTCCTGACACATCTCCTATTTCCAAGGCTCCTTATCATATGTCTCCTACGGAACTGAGGGAGTTAAAGCAACAGTTGATGGAATTGCTCGAGAAGGGTTTCATTCGTCCAAGTTCTTCTCCTTGGGGAGCCCCTGTATTATTCGTCAGGAAGAAAGATGGTTCGTTGAGGTTGTGCATCGATTATCGGCAATTGAACCAGTAGACTGTCAAGAAAAAATATCCATTGCCGAGGATCGACGAATTATTTGACCAGATAGCGGGAGCTCAGTATTTTTCTAAGATCGATCTTCGATCTGGATATCACCAGTTGCGGATTAAGGAAGAGGATATCTATAAAACAACTTTCCGCAGTAGGTATGGTCATTTTGAGTTTGTCGTTATGCCTTTTGGTCTAACGAATGCACCAGTAGCTTTCATGCAGTTGATGAACAATGTATTTCGGCCCTATCTTGATCGATGGGTCGTGGTATTCATTGATGACATCTTGATTTATTCCAAGAATGAGGAGAAGCATGCTGAGCATCTAAGGATGGGATTGCAACTGTTGAGAGATCATCAGCTATATGCCAAGTTCAGTAAGTGTGAATTCTGGCTGCAAGAGGTGTCCTTTCTCGGACATATCATCACCAAAGACGGTATTTCTGTTGATCCTTCGAAGGTAGAGGCAGTGAAGAATTGGGATCAGCCTACCAGTGTTACTGAAGTTAGAAGTTTCCTAGGCCTGGCAGGCTACTACCAAAGATTTATCCAAGATTTCTCTAAGATTGCGGTACCTATGACAAGATTAACCCGCAAGGAGAACAAGTTTGATTGGTCAGATGATTGTCAGCGAAGCTTTTAGACTTTAAAGGAATGTTTGACTATTGCACCTGTATTGGCTTTACCTTCTGGTGAAGGAGGTTTTGTGGTATACACTAATGCTTCAGGTATTAGTTTAGGCTGTGTACTCATGCAGCATGGGAAGGTGATTGCCTATTCTTCTAGGCAGTTGAGGAAGCATGAAGAGAATTATCCTGTTCACGATTTGGAACTAGCAGCAGTCGTGTTCGCATTGAAGATATGGAGGCACTACTTGTATGGAGAAACATTCACAGTGTTTTCAGATCACAAGATTCTGAAATATTTGTTTTCTCAGAAGGAACTTAATATGAGGTAGCGAAGATGGTTGGAGTACTTGAAAGACTTCGACTTCTCGATCGAGTATCATCCTGGCAAAGGCAATGTTGTGGCAGATGCATTAAGCAGGAAGCCTATGGCTAGATTGTCTAGTCTCATGTTACAAGAGTGGAAGCTACTGGAACAATTGGCTAGCATGGATCTGAATGTCGATAATGATCGGGTTATGATTGCACAAATTCAACTTAAGTCCGAATTGTTGATGGAAATCAAGTCCTTGCAAGATAATGATCCCGAGTTGGTAGAGATCAAGGGAAGCTTGAGCAGCAGACCTGACTTCTTGATGGTTAACGATGGAAGATTGTTATTCCAGGGTAGAACTTGTGTACCTGATGAAGTTGGAATAAAGAACAAGATTCTGGAGGAAGCACATAGATCCCGATATACCATTCATCCTGGAGGCACTAAAATGTTCAAGGATTTGAAGAGATCTTTTTGGTGGCCGAACATGAAAAGGGAAGTTGCAGACTTCGTGAGCAGATGCTTGGTTTGTCAGCAAGTTAAGGCCGAACATTTCAGACCGGCAGGAAAGTTGAAACCACTTGACATACCCCAATGGAAGTGGGAGAGCATTGGCATGGATTTCATTATGGGTCTACCTAGGACTCGTGGTGGATTTGATGCAATATGGGTGATTGTTGACCGATTGACAAAGTCAGCTCATTTCTTACCCATTAAGTCCAAGTGGACAGTTGATGTATTGCCTGCTTTGTATTTGAAGGAAGTGGTAATGCTCCATGGCATACCAGTCAGCATTGTGTCTGATCGAGTCCCCAGATTTACTTCACATTTCTGGAAGGGACTGTAAGAGTCTCTTGGTACTCGCCTGAATTTCAGTACTACTTTTCATCCACAGACCGATGGACAGACTGAAAGAACCAATCAGATAGTGGAAGATATGCTTAGAGCATGCATGATTGATTTCGGAGGTAGTTGGAGTGATCATTTGGCTTTGATTGAATTCGCCTGCAACAACAGTTATCAATCCAGTATCCAGATGGCTCCTTTTGAAGCATTGTATGGAAGAAGCTGTCGTTCCCCATTATGTTGGGAGGAGATAGGTGAGAAGCAATGGCTTGGACCGGATCTTATTACAGAATCATCACAGAACATCTGTATTATTTGAGACCAGTTACAAGTGGCTCAATCAAGACAAAAGAGTTATGGCGACAACAGAAGAAGATAATTGGAGTTTCAAGTTGGCGAGCATGTATTCTTGAAGGTCTCTCCTTCGAGAGGGATTCGCAGATTTGGCATTCATGGCAAGCTGAGTCCGAGATATATTGGTCCGTTCGAGATTCTGGATAGAGTGGGAGAAGTTGCTTATAGACTGGCATTACCGCCACAGTTGTCTGGCGTACACAATATTTTCCATGTGTCTATGTTACGGAAATATGTGTATGACCCCACTCACATCATTCAGCATGTGGATTTTGAATTGAAGGAAGATTTGACCTATGAAGAAAGACCTATCAAGATTCTGGACCGGAAAGAGCAGCAACTCCGGAATCGTTCTATACCTGGAGAGGGGGATTTCTGCAGCCCACCACAATGGCAGCCCAACAAGACCCACAAGGTCCAACCAGGCGAGCCCGCCCGAGTGATAGCCCACAGGGCCCACTTAGGGAAGAAAAGCCCAATAAATAAGACTTGAGGAACTAACTCTCCCCGGCGGCCTTCTAGGCTCGGAGGGCCCGAGACAACGGTCAGGTCCCAAGGAAGGTCCGGCCTAAAGCCCTCTCCCAGTCCGAGAGAGATAGGCTCCAGCCGACCTATCCGACCCCACCCTCACCGGGCCATGCCTATCGCTCGGACATGAGCTAGCATCCCCGAGGCTCGGTAAGGCCGGTTGATTATCTGCAGGTGCAGCCGTTCAGAGTCCTCCGCCAGCGAGAGAGTCAGGGGAGCCGCCGGACTCCAAGGGGATAACGTTCCCACGATCAGGCCATGAAAGCCCCCGTTAAAGACGTAACTCCCGCCGGGAACCCCTCAGCTTACAAGACTCCTGAAGGCGGCGCACTATTTAAGCAAGGGATACCCTCCGGAAGATGGTAAGATGAACTAAGCATTCACACACCCTAAGCTCCTGAGCACGATTCGCTTCACCCTTTGGTGGAGAGGATTCTCGCGCATCAGCTCTCTCCTCCCCCCATTATTGCTTCCACCATAGCTCTACTGACTTAGCCATCGGAGGGTTTTCCCCCAGGGAGATCCCCTGGGCCCTCTGATACGTTTCCTTCTCTTGCAGATTCATCTTCTGGTGATCCATAGCCCGCTCAGGATCCAGCGCGAGATCTCACCTCTTCATCTGGCACCGTCTGTGGGAAACGCACGAAAAGTCGAGATGGTGAGAAGAAGCTCAGGGAGGAGATCCGCCGGTGGGGCAGGTAAGGCTGTGGCGGCGGTGGGAGGCGCCCCCTGTAGGGTCTCACAGAGCCCCCCCTCCAACGCCAGCACCCCCACCAACAGGCCACCGCCCCCCCCGGCGGAGACAGGGGCACCCCCCGACGGTGGCGCCAACGCCTTCCAGGCTCTCAACGAAAAGATGGACGTCCTCGTGGAGCTCATGAGGGCCCAGGCGGCCAGGGACGCAAGGTCCCGCGCCCCGTCAGGAAGTCCCCCTCGAAGGAGTGCGACGCAGCACACCGCCGGAGGCCGCATCACCCTCCGCGGCCGACAGCTCCTCCGCAACGATGTCGGAGGACCCTCGCATGCTCTGCCTGCGGAGCAAGAGGCTTCCTCCACGCCGAGGAGAGGGAAGCAGGGAGCGAGGCCGCCGTTCCCGGGCACTAGTGCTCCGGGAGATCGCCAAGACGCCCCCCCCAGCCCCACGGTGCGACTGCAGCCAGAGCTGTCCCTCCGGCTGCGAGATTTCGAGAGACGGTTCGCAGAGCAAGAGCGCGCCCTCCGCGTCCTGCAGAAGACCTCTCTCCCGGAGGACGAGGAGAAATCCCCTTTCTCCGAGTACATCTTTAAGGCAGAGGTCTCTCCCAGGGCCTCCATTCTAACCTTCAAACTCTACGACGGCCAGGGTGACCCAGCCGACCACTACGATAGCTTCGACGCCCTGGTGACCCTTCATGGAACGCCGGATCCCATCAAATGCCGAGCCTTCGCAGCCACCCTGGTCCAAGGTGCTCAGGCATGGTTCCGAGCCCTCGCCCCTGGGTCCATTCGAGACTTCAGGCAATTCGGACGAATTTTCAAGGAGAGTTTCGCCGGTAGCGCCCCCCCAAGGTCAGTAGCGGGGCTCCTGGCTCTCAAACAGGCGCAAGGGGAGAGGCTCCAGACTTACGTCCACCGATTTAAATCGGAAGCCCTCAGGATCCCCTGCCTGGATGTAGCCTCAGCCACAACCGCACTAACCGGGGGCACCCGGGATGAGAATCTCCACCGCGAGCTTGTCCTCCACCCTCCCTCGACCCTTGCCGAGCTAGTGACTCTGGCCCTGCGCCACGCCGAGTGCGAAGAAGTACTCAGCGCCTGCCGAGACGCAACCGGCTCGGGTCGGGAGGGGGACAAAAAGCGAACCTCCGAGCCAAATCCTGGCTCGAGTAAGAAGCGCGATCGAGAAGGAGAGCACAAGAGAAAGTACGAGCGGTACACCCCCTTGACCGCGCCAGTCTACGAGATCTATGAAGACATCAAGGACTCGGGACTTCTCCGCCAGCCCGAGCCGATGAGGTCGAAGAACCGCAAGCGGGACAAGCATTGCCTGTTCCACGGCGACCACGGGCACCACACCGGAGATTGCCATCAGCTCCAGGACGAGATCGAGCGCCTCATCCGTCTGGGGCATCTAGCCCGGTTCACGACCGGGCACAAAGAAGACCGAGACGCCGTAGAGGAGATCGACAACGCCCCTCGAGGGGTTCACATCAACGTCATCTCCGGAGGAGCGGCATCGGGCGGCGACACCAGTCGAGGGAGGAAACGTCATGCCGAGCGAGCCAGCCGAGCCTTAGAGCCCCCCAGAGGCCCGCCGATGGAGCCCAGGTCATAGTCTTCTCCGACCAAGACCTGGAAGGGCTGAGCACCCCGCATGACGATGCCCTCGTTATCTCGGCCATGATAAATCACTGTAATGTAGACAGGATTTTGGTTGATAATGGGAGCGCCCCCGATGTATTATCTTATGACTGTTTTCTCAAGATGGGGGAAGACCCGTCCAAGCTCCGCCCGATCCGAACGCCCCTTTGCGGGTTTAATGGCCTGGCCACTTACCCCGAGGGAGCCCTAAGCCTGCCAGTCACTATCGGCACCCCACCCAAAACCGTTACGGTCATAGTGGACTTCATAGTGATTAAAGGTATGATAGCGTACAACGCCATTTTCGGCCGAAAAATTCTCAGCCGAATAAAGGCCGTACCATCTACCTATCACCAAAAAATGAAGTTTCCCACCAAAAATGGGTTGGGGGAAGTCCGAGGTAACCAGGCCACGGCTAGAAGGTGCTACAACATCTCGGTAGAAGCCTCAAGGCCAGACGGAAAGGATAAGGGTCCTAGGGGAGTCGAAGGAAGAGCCGTGACCACCGAGCCCGGTGGCGAGTTATTAACGGTATTCCTGAACGACGACCCGGCCCTAGGAGTAAGGATCGGCGCCGACCTACCACCAAAGGAACAACAACAATACAAGGAGTTTATTTCTAAGTATGTTCGGGTCTTCGCTTGGTCCGATGATCAACTCCCTGGTATACCAGAGAAGACTGTGATGCACAAGCTCAACCTCGACACCACCGTGAGACCCGTTCAGCAGCAGAGAAGGAAGCATGCGCCCGAGAAACAGGCGATCATCAAGGCGCAGGTCACCAAGGGACAAGAAATTGGTCTTTTCAGACCGGTCCTGTACCCAACGTGGCTAGCCAACGTCGTCCTGGTGCCGAAGACTATAGACAAGTGGCGAATGTGCGTAGACTTCACCGATCTGAATAAGGCCACCCCCAAGGACTGCTATCCGCTACCGAGCATCGACCAATTGGTTGACTCAACCTCGGGCAACGAGATACTCAGTTTCCTGGATGCCTATTCGGGTTATCATCAGATCCGAATGAACCCTGAAGATGTCGAGAGGACTGCCTTCATCACCGACTACGGCGTGTACTGCTACACCCGGATGCCCTTCGAATTGAAGAATGCTGGAGCCACATACCAGCGACTGGTCAACCATATGTTCGAGGGACAGTTAGGTCGGAACGTCGAGGCCTACATCGACGACATGCTCATCAATACCCCGAGGGCCCAAGACCACTTCACCGACCTCGCCGAGACTTTCGGCACCCTCCTGAAGTACAGCATGAAGCTCAACCCCGCCAAGTGCGCCTTTGGAGTAAGATCCGGGAAGTTCCTGGGTTTCCTGGTCACTCAGCGAGGGATCGAAGCCAACCCCGACAAGGTCCAGGCCATCCTGGACATGCGCCCGCCCACATGCATTAAAGACGTCCAGCGTCAGAAGGGGCGTGTCGCTGCTCTCAGTCGTTTCCTGTCCCGTGCGGCCGAATGATGCTTGCCCTTCTTCAAGCTGATGAGGGGGCCCAAGATAGCATCTGCTACGTTCGCATGGGATGGGGAATGCCAGACAGCGTTCGCCGAGCTCAAAGAGTTCCTGGCTTCGCCCCCGGTGCTTTCCAAGCCCGTCCCGGGCGAGGTCTTGTTGCTCTATCTCTCGGCGACGCCATCAACGGTCAGCTCGGTCCTAGTCAGAAATGACTCAGGAATCGAGAGGCCGGTCTACTACACCAGCAAGGTGCTCAACGAGGCCGAGCGGAGGTACCTCGCAACCGAGAAACTCGTGCTAGCGTTGGTTACCTCCGCAAAGCGCCTCTGACCCTACTTCCAGGGGCATCCCATCACCGTGCTAACCGGCGAGCCACTGAAGAAGATTCTGGCCCATCCCGAAGCCTCGGGGTGACTCGTCAAATGGGCCATCATGCTCGGGGCCTACGACATCTCGTACCGGCCGCGATCAGCTATCAAAGGACAAGCGCTCGCCGACTTCATCGCCGAGAGCACCGTTCCGGTCGAGGACAGGCCTCCGACAGCAACCGGGCCAACCTGGGAGCTGTTCGTCGATGGATCGTCCAACTCGATCGGCAGCGGCACAGGGATCCTCCTAAAGTCCCCCGAAGGAATAGAGTTGCAATACGCCCTAAAGTTCAACTTTCTGGCGTCCAACAATGCTTCCGAGTACGAGGCCCTTATCTCAGGAGCCCGCATGGCCCGACGGTTGGGGGCCGAGCGAGTCAGGATCCACACCGACTCCCAGCTAGTTTCAAGCCAGATCAATGGCGAGTACGAAGCTCGGGAGGAACCTATGATCAAATACCTACAGTTGGTCCGGAGCCTGGCCCAGCAGTTCGAGGAGTTCGAGGTAGTCCGAATAGCTCGAGAGCAAAACTCTCGGGCGGACGCTCTCTCCCGACTGGCCTCCTCCCTAGACCCGGAAGGTACACGATCGGTCCTCCTAGAAGAGCTCGAGCGCCCGAGCATAGACTTGGAGCTCCTCGCCATTGACTCGGCCACTCCCGGCGACTGGCGCTCCCCCTACCTGTCCTGGCTACGGGACTCCCGGGAGCCCTCCGACCCTCGAGAAGCCCGCCGAATGAAGTACCAAGCTCGGCGCTTCGTCATCCTCGACAACGCTCTCTACCGAAGGTCGTTCTCCGGGCCCCTTCTGAAGTGTCTCGGTCCCGACGAAGCAAGCCAAGCTGTTGAAGAGATTCGTCAAGGCCTGTGCGGAGCACATTCAGGAGGTCGGTCGCTGGCCAGAATCCTGCTAAGACAGGGGTACTGGTGGCAGACCCTGCAGCGCGACTGCACGGCCTACGCACAACATTGCGACCGTTGCCAGCGGTTCGACCATTTGGTCCATCAGCCGGCCACAGAACTTATCACCCTTACCGAGCCCTACCCTTTCGCTCGGTGGGGGATCGACATCCTTGGGCCATTCCCAACGGCTCAATCCCAGAAGAAGTTCATCATCGTCGCCATCGACTACTTCACCAAGTGGATCGAGGCTGAAGCTACAACAAGGATCACCGAGACAGTCGTCTGGGGTTTCGTATGGAAATCGATCATCTGTCGCTTTGGCATCCCCCGAGTGATAGTGAGCGATAACGGGCGGCAATTCGACTCTCAGTACTTCCGAGACAGATGCGCCGACCTCAATATCCGCAACCACTTCACTTCGGTCACCCACCCTCAGGCCAACGGGCTGGTTGAAAATGCCAACAAGACCATCTTGAAGGGCATAAAAACCAGACTCGGCAAGGCTAAGGGTAGCTGGCTCGAGGAACTGCCTAGCGTACTATGGTCGCACCGAACGACCCCCAGGACGGCAACCGGTGAGACCCCTTTTCATCTGGTATATGGCACCGAAGCCGTCGTTCCGTTAGAGATCGCCAATCCGTCTCTCCGAGTGATCAGCTTTTCGCCCGAGGCAAACGAGCAGAAGTTGCTCGAGAACCTCGACCTGGCAGACGAACTCCGAGAGATCGCGAACGTCCGAGCTACAAAATACCAGCGCCGCCTCACTCGGTACTACAACGCCAAGGTCCGAGGCAGACAATTCCGACCAGGGGACTTCGTCCTCAGGAAGACCGTAGCCTCTCGACCACTGGAGGCGGCGGGCAAGCTATCCCCCAACTGGGAAGGCCCCTACCGAGTGATCGAGACGCTCGGGAAAGGTGCGTACAGGTTAGTCACAATGGAAGGGGAACCCATTCCCCGGACATGGAACGCAACCACACTACGCAGATTTTATTTCTGAAAACTGTATCGACAAATCGGGTAAAATAAACCCCCTTTTTTGCATTCATTCAAGATAACTGTTGGTACATCAGAAAGGCAACTGCCAGTACATTACATAGTGAAAAGTAAAAATCCATCTAGCACCGCGGCAAACGGCCATCGCCCGGCCGACCCGGTCTTGACCTTCTCGCATCCAGCCACTGACTCTACCTCGCGTAGAAACTGGCTCGGACAAGAGATGGTCGACCCAGTTGGCTCGGGTGGACCGTGACAAAGGTGACAGAGGGATAGCAAGGAGAAGGCCACCTTTCACGCGAGGAAGGCTACCTTCCAAGTTGGCAACAACCTGGAAAAAGGAGCGCCGTGAAGGTCTCCTCTCTGCCAAACTACCAACTCTTTGGAGGCGAACAGAAAGCAAGCAGCCCCCGAAGAGTGAAAGAAATGAAGAACAAAAGAGAGAGAAAGAGGCTGCGGACAGAGGTGAGGAAGGAACTGGAGCCGCCTCCTCCCCTCCCACGGAGGGGAATGGCGGCCGGCATCCCTAACTCCCCCGTCCGCCCTCCATCTTGGCGTCCGCCCGGAAGCCTCGCCGGAGCCAAGAGGAGGCAAACGGCGTGCCCCCGCATGTCGAAGCCCTCTCCAGATCCGCGCGGTGACCGTCGGACCCGTCTCATGCACGCGCGGTGACCGTGGGACCCGACCGATATTCCAGGACAGCTGGAGCCGGCCGCTCCCCGTCGTCTGCGGCGTCATCTTCTGAAGGGCCCTCCATGCTCCGATCGCGGCGGCGCAACGCAGAGCAAGGACGAGGAAATAAGAGCAGACCGCCGGCGAGAGTCCTAAGTGTTAAGAGGGAGGGAGCACCCTTCGGTCCTTTTTATAGGCCAAGGGAGGCCACGCGCCTTAAATGACTCCCCCCTCGAAAACACGCTATAGGACCTCCCTTGGAAGGTCACCTCCAATTCCTCGGCCCCCGCCCTAGCGGGATTCGCGAAGCGCCTCGACTTTCAAAGCATGGTGGAATGAAAGGACGCCCCGCCAGAAGTCTCCCGAATCGGCATGCGAGAACGGTGCAGAGAATATCGGCACCTTCCAACTGCCCCCGATATGCCAGCCAAATCACGGCAAAGATAACGATCAAACGAAGTAAGTCCTTTATTGCCTCCCATAAAGAAATCCTCTTACAGAAGGTAAAACAGACAAAAAAGGGGAAGGGGCAAAATAAAGCAAAATACATCAGGCCTCGGGCCCACTTTGAAGCTCGGGAACAGCAGTAGGGGACGCGTCACCCCCGGTACCTTCGGTGACGGCCGGCCCGGACACTGACCTCGCCTGTGCGAGAACTGTCCCGCTCGTGAGCCCTCCTGGAGCCTCCGGAGTTGGTGACCCCGCTGGAGATGACTCCTCCGGTTCTTCCCCGGCCGAAGATGAGGAGCTGGAAACTGACTCATCCGAGTCATAACTCTGGCCGTAAGGAAAATCACCCCCGGCAAGGTGCTCATTGGCATAGCTCATCGCCCGGCGATAGCCCTGCCTGAATCCCTTTCGGGCACCCCGGCGGAGCGCTACCTCGTAGTAGGGTAGGGCAGCTTCAATCAGGTCGGCCGAGTAAGCTTCCGAGCCTTTGTAGCGCTCGATCGCCTCCGCCTCGACCTGCCCGTCCCGAGCCCGCTCCGCCTCGGCCGCACGCTCTTCCACCCTCGCCAGACGCTCCTCTAGCTCGGTCATCCTCCGCTCGGCTTCGATCGTCCGACCCTCCACCCGGGCTCGGTCCGCCTCGGCCTCAGCGCGAAGGCGCTCCGCGTCCTCCGCCCGATCCTGCAGCTCGCCGCACTCAAGCTCCCAGAGGCCGTCCAGCTCGATGTGACGTTGACGCTCATCTTCTAGACGTTTGCTCTTCCTCTCGAGCGATTCTTGGGCCCTTGCTAGCTGCTCGGCCAGCGCCTCGGCTTCCCGTCGGCTCGACCGCGCCAACTCCCTGAATGCGAGGAACTCCCGTCGGAGCCCCTCATGCTCCCCCTCGAGCCGGGCTAGTTTCCCCTCGCATCCACCAAGGGTCCAGGCGAGCCTCGACCGCTCCGCCTCCGTCCGGGCGTGCGCCTCCGCCATCACGGCCGCTGTCCGAGCTATGACCAGGCCGCCCTCCATCAGGACATCAAGGACCCCGGCGGGAGTGCTGCGCCTTTCTCCCCCCCTCTCGGCGATCGACCGGCAGAACCGGTACAAGTCGCCCGAGATACCGAGCCTGACCAGAGGTTCCGGCAAAGGGGACTGCTCCACCCTGGGCACCCCGCCAGAAGACCCTATTCGGGCAGCGAAGCTGACCGCCCCGCGCGCCACGGTCGGTTGGGGTTGCAACGCCTCCCCGGGCGAACCCCCACCCTCGACCGGCGCCGCGGGATCAACTGCACCAGAAGCTGCCGGCACTTGGGGTTGCGACGCCCTCGCCGGCGAACCCCCATCCGCGCCGACCAATCCCTCGGTCCCAGCGCCGGCCACACCGGCACCGGCCACCTCTGCCCCCACAGAGGGGAGAGCCGACCCATCACCTCCCTCTGAGGGGCCCCTGGTCTCCTCGGCCCCGTCTCGCCCGGCGGATGGGAGAGCCAGCCCAGAGAGGTCGGCCCCATCCTGCCCCCGAGGGGGGAGCGCCGCCGAGCCAGAGTCGCCCCCGACGGCGGTAGGAAAACCGGCTTTCTTGGCCCTTTTCCTGGCCTTCGTGGCCTCCCGCAGTTTCCCCGCCAGGGGATCCTTGCGCTTCAGGCCGGTCGATCGAGAAGACCCCTCGGGGGCCGCCCCCTTGCCCTTATCTCGGGCATGGATGCGACCCACCGGGGCATCAGGCTCATCGGCTGCCGAGTCATCTCCCAGATCGATGACCTCGGCCGCCTCCTCCAGAGGCTCCCGCCTCACGTCTGCAACAAGAAGAAGCCCCGGTCAGGAGGAGGAAAAGAGCTATCACCCCCGAAAAAGAGCCTCAAGAGATGTACCTGTCGACGTCAACCGCGAGAGAAGACACCGTTCGATGTTTTCTGGCGTCACCAGCTCCTCGGTCGATTGACGGTTCTCCAGCAGACGGGCAGCCTGCTGCTCCACGTGGGGAGGGAACTCCTCCTGGCGAGGGGGCAGATTCGGGTGAAAGTTGGGCGAGGTCCGGCATCTCCAGATCTCGTCCGTCGCCACCGCCTTCACCCAGAAGAATTGGGTCTTCCACCCCTTGTGCGAGGAGTCCTTCGCCGCAAGCGAGATGCAGCTCCTATTCCGTCGCGCCTGGATGAAGTAGAAGCCTTTCCCCGCCGACTGGTGCGCTTTCAACTCAAAAAAGAAGTGGAAGAGGTCCAAAGAAGGAAAAATGTCATGCTGACGACAAAGAATCCGGAAGGCCGAGAGCAGCAGATATGAATTGGCCACCAACTGAATAGGCGCCAACCGGAAAAAATTAAGAAGCTGCAGCACGAAAGGATCGAAAGGGAGCCGAAATCCACTCTTCCAAGCCAGAAGGAAGGTGCAAATGAGCTCATCACGATCATCCAGACTCATCTCGTACGGAGTGGCGGCAACAAAGCTGTACCTGAGAGGCAGGCGGAAACGATGCTCCAGCCTCATGACCTCCACTTCCCCCAACTCACTACAGTTGGGGACGGGTTCCCGCCTCACCGGCACAAGCTCCGGACTCTGATCCGCCATCGAGTCGGGAGGAGATCCCTCGTACGAGCTCGAAGACTCCGGGGGAGAAGGAAGTTGCCGGACCGCCTCTGCGGTTATCCTCGCCAACTCCTCGAACGCCGCCGCAAGGCTCCGCGTCTCCGCTGTGCTCTCACGGCGCATCAAGAAGTAAGGAAAGCCTAAAACCCTGGAAGCCTAGAATGATGAATAGCGCCCCCTAAAAACCCCTGAGGGTGGCGGCACGCCGTTCCGTGCTTCGAGAAAAAGGGGGGCCCCTTCGTTTTGAATCCGTCAGGATCATCATTACGGGCCTCGGCGACCGCTATAAGCGGCTCCATAACGCCAACGGAATTCCACCCACCTGAGCCACGCCGGTCCAAAGCCTCGAAAAAATACTCATCCGAGCTTCCTTGGCTCGGGAGTAGGAGGGGGACAAGTGGAGAGGGGGATTTCCGCAGCCCACCACAAAGGCAACCCAACAAGACCCACAAGGTCCAACCAGGCGAGCCCGCCCGAGTGATAGCCCACAGGGCCCACTTAGGGAAGAAAAGCCCAATAAATAAGACTCGAGGAACTAACTCTCCCCGGCGGCCTTCTAGGCTTGGAGGGCCCGAGACAACAGTCAGGTCCCAAGGAAGGTCCGGCCTAAAGCCCTCTCCCCGTCCGAGAGAGATAGGCTCCAGCCGACCTATCCGACCCCACCCTCACCGGGCCATGCCTATCGCTCGGACATGAGCTAGCATCCCCGAGGCTCGGTAAGGCCGGTTGATTATCTGCAGGTGCAGTCGTTCAGAGTCCTCCGCCAGCGGGAGAGTCAGGGGAGCCGCCGGACTCCAAGGGGATAACGTTCCCACGATCAGGCCATGAAAGCCCCCGTTAAAGACGTAACTCCCGCCGGGAACCCCTCAGCTTACAGGACTCCTCAAGGCGGCGCACTATTTAAGCAAGGGATACCCTCCGGAAGATGGTAAGATGAACTAAGCATTCACACACCCTAAGCTCCTGAGCACGATTCGCTTCACCCTTTGGTGGAGAGGATTCTCGCGCATCAGCTCTCTCCTCCCCCCATTATTGCTTCCACCATAGCTCTACTGACTTAGCCATCGGAGGGTTTTCCCCCAGGGAGATCCCCTGGGCCCTCTGATACGTTTCCTTCTCTTGCAGATTCATCTTCTGGTGATCCATAGCCCGCTCAGGATCCAGCGCGAGATCTCGCCTCTTCAATACCTATGGTCAAGATTCAGTGGAGTCGAAGCTACTTGGGAGTCCGAAGATACTATGCGGAAGCGGTATCCTGACTTATTCTAGGTGAGCGATCTCTTTCCCTACTCTCAGTTGTAATGCAGTGAATTTGGAGGATCAAATTCCTTAAGTAGGGGAGGGTGTAATACCCCGATAATTTTTATTGAGCCCAATGTATTTATTAAGCTTTTATTAACTTAAAATTGAATTTTTAGTGAATTAATGCTTGAATTTCAGATTTATAATATTTAATTCCTTAGAAAATAGAATAGTGGAAATTCGACTACCTTATAAAAATTTGGAAAAATGCTAATCAGGTTAAGGACGATGTAGTTAGCAACTTTGTCTTCTGTGATCGACCCATCAAAAATCTGTAATTAGGGCTAATTAGTGGATTAAGCCTAAAAGTGCACATTTAGTTAACATTTACCTAACCTCATCTTAAAACATCAAATTAGAGCTTAATACTCAACCAAATGAGCTCAAATCAGTGGCAAATGAAAGGCCACGATCTAAGGATCAATAGCCCTCTATCAATTGAACCAAACCCTAACCCTAGCACATGGTGGCGGCTGAGTTTGGGCTTGGTCAACCTTGGCGGCGCCGTTTTCCAACACCACCTTGCGTGGTCGATTTCTCCCAGCTCCGAAGTCTCCAGAAGCTCTATAAGCTATCAAAATGAAGCTCTACGAGTCTATTTTCTTTTGGTAGCTGTGGTGTTCGCATTGGATTCAGATCTAGGAAGATCTTGGTCGTTTAGTGGAGGTGGGTCGGTAGCCGTCGTCCACCTTCCTCTCCTCTTTGTTCCATCGATTGAGGTAGGTTTCCTTAACCAAAACCTGCACATGAATACATCAAATTGTTCCTCTTGACGAGATCTTTCCAATGATATAAGAAGCCCTAAATTTCATTAGGTATCCGAGGAGATATCGATGTTTTTCTAAGGTTCTGTCCAGTTCGTTCTTCATTCTAGGGCTTTAAGTTCTCTCTTCGATTGAGGTAGGATCTAACAGTTCAACTCTAATTAATATACATGGATGTAAGCATCATCATGTTAGCTTTCATTTGGCATAGAATCCCCAAATTTCATTGAGCATGTCTAGAGAATTTTCGATCGAAGTAAGAGCATGTCTAGGCTTGATTTATGCAGTGTTCTTATGAGTCAAAGCATGATTTCGGGCTGATTTTGAGTTGCATATCTTGATTCCCATATAGCATATCATACATGGATGGAATCAGCATCGAAGTAGCTTTCTTTTGATATAAGAAGCCTCAAATTTCGTTGTATATATTGAGAGAATTTTACGATTTAGTAACAGCATGTCAAAATTAGGGTTTCCCGTGTTCTTGCTTTGATAAATCATGATTTCAGAAAGATATTATGAAATTGATCTTTCTGTTAGGTAGAGTTTTTCATTATCTTTCCAACAGTACCAAAAGCCCCTTATTTGGAGTCCGTTTCCATGAGTTATTAGTGTTTTAGTTCAACCCTAGCAACCCTTGGCATCCCGGCGTTCATCGGACGTGGAAGGGATGATCGGAGAACACCTAGAGATGGACGGTCTTACGATAGACCGCACAAATCAAGCCTAGACTTTGACCAATTTTGACCCTGGTATAGTCATAGTTAAACGGTTTCTCAGGAACCACACATCTCAGGATGAACGGTTCCAAACTAACCACATATCTAGATATAAGGTCCAGAACGGACCACATAACTTGGACGGTCCCAGAGCAACCACACATCCCAGGGGATGGGCGGCCCTCTCAGAACCGCACAACACCCTTGGGCGGCCCTACAGGAACCGTCCATCTGATGGGCAGCCCTTAGGGAGCCGCCCAACTCCCTGGCTTGCCCTTTGACCCCCGTTCAACCCTTTTTAGTCCAGAGGCTATAAGGTTCATTCCGAACCGTTTATCCATACAGTAAGTGACTTAGTTATGATTCTAAATGCTTCATATTAGTATCCTAATGGTAATTAATAAATTAGAAACTCACATGATTAGTGGTTAATTATGTAACTAAATTTCTGTTAATTGCATGTTGTTCATCCTACGCGAGCTTGTCCATTCTCCTTATCAACTTGAATCATTCTTTTTGGCAAATTGACTTAATGTAAAACTTAATCCTTGATAATTTGACATGGAATTAGGATTAATGTGATTATTAGCTTGCGGGTTAGCTACTGTACTACAGTAAACAGCATGACCAACTTACCGACTTTTAATAAGTCGTTAGCCGATTAGTGTGCTAGTCTTGGTTTTACCCCCGGAAACTCTATCCGGCGGTTTTACCATCACCTTGGAACCTTGTTATATCCCTGTTATGAACCTAATGAACTACCAAAAACATCGTTTTATGTGTTTAAACCGTTGGTTTAAGGCTTGGATCGTATCGGACAACGAGAGGCATGCGCGACTAGTAGTTGACCGCATATCCCCGAGTGCATGACTTGTGTAACGTCTATGACATAAAATCTCTTGTTACTTGTTACTTGATCGTGCTTGGAATGGCGTTTAAAATACTTGCTTGTTGGCCAATTCTCTATTACTATCTCCTATTATAAATTCTTGTACTTGTTATCTTGTTATCTCTTGTCATCATTATATTTCTTGACCTTGCAAGATCTTTGTATTACGCTGTTTTATTGTATCATCTTTTATTTCCTTTATTTAGCATGGCATATGAAAAATGTAATTAACTTGTTAATCACGTACACTTGCCTGTTATTTCCTACTGAACGTCAGCTCATAGTTGTTATTTTCCCCCTTTCCAGGCTATTCAGGTGATGATGCGCATACCGATGGGGAAGGGCAGGAGTGATATCTTTTGAGTGTACATGTTAGTAGATGCCGTGTTGGCATGGTTGTTTACCTCTAGTTATTTCCTTAGAGTTGTGTTAGCACTTATTACTTTTGGAAGTCATGTTTGATCGTGTATTAGCAGTGTTGGTTCTTGTAATAATTTGGAATCATCTTGATCAATAGAGTTACATCTTTCTTAGCACTTGTGTAATTATTTAGTTTAGTTTATTAATGTTATTTCTAGCTAGTTTCTAACTGTACGACCCGATATTCCGCGTCGGGGCGTGACAGTCTGGGTCTCGGTCTCTGCCTCCTAGAGAGCTTGGAGCTTGCCTTGCCGCTTGAAACTTCCTTGCCACTTATCAGATGCTGCCGGTTCATTAATAAGGGGACATTCTGGAATTCGGTAGTGTCACGCCCTGACGCGGAATATCGGGACCGGCAGTAGAAAACACCAGTAAAGATAACATGCTAAGCTAAGAATTAACATAATACCATGAACAGAAATTACTCCAATTCTATTATAATAATCATCAAACATCTTACAAATGACTCAAACACAATCAAACATAATCTCTAATCGACTCCGGTACAATAACTAACACCTGTTCTAAGACATAGCTAGATGTAACCAACTAAACAATCTCAGTATAGTGACTAGCTGACACACTCCAAGTAATCACTCTCGCCCATTCCCATCCATCTGTGAATCTTCACCTGAGCTGCCTGAAAAAGGGGGGAAACAACTATGTGTGCGAACGCTCAGTAGGTAACGACAGGCAAGTGTAAGTGATTAACCAATTAATTACATGTATATGAACGGAAAGAAAAGATATAACGATCAAATGAAACAACGTAATAACAGAAAGTGCTAAAGAATGGAATGGAATAACAATATGACAAGAATGATAAGATTACAAGAATTACAAGTTTATGAACAATATATATAACAGGAAATTGCAAGAAATTGGCCAACATGCAAGAACATAACCAAGTCAAACACGATCAAATAAGAGATAAGAGATCATTGTCATAGACATCACGCTAGTCGTGCACTTGGTGCAATGCCTCACCTTATTATTACAAACTCCCATGGGCACAAGTACTTTTCGGGTGCTCTCCCCAGGACCAGTCCGGGCCCCTATGGTGCGTTGGCATTGATTAATTGGATCCAAGATCCCAAGTTGTCTAGACTTTAATAAAGTTAAATGGCCCATTATAATCAAGTATAAACTTACCTCGGAACATCCCAAGGCTAAGTTGAAGAGATATTGTCCAGAATTTCTGTCCAGGAGTCCAAATTATCAAGAACCATCATGTTATTGGATTCAAAACCATAAAACACGGGGAAAACTAGTCTCTGGAAGACATGCGGTCAATATTGGGCCGCTCAAGGCTTGTGCGGTCGAAACTGGGCCGCACTAACAGGAACTGGGCTGGGTGTAGCCCTCGGGAGGTCAAGGTTGAACGGCTGCTGACGGGCCGCCCTTCTATATGAACGGTTAGGATAGGGCCGCAGAAGGCCAGAAGGTTACAGAATCGAGGACAGGATGTGTGGTCCTGACAGAGCCGCTCATTAGTTGAACGGTCCACTCAGGGCCGCCTGTAAGAAGTACGGTCCATTACTGGCCGCACAACACAGGGCCTAACCAAGAGTTAGAATTTAGCCCAAGTGGGCTTCCGGGCTACCATAGGTAGGGTGGAACTGAACCAGATTCCAGCCCACTGTCTACTGGTCGGCCTAGGGTCTACTGGACTGATCAAAACAGTATTTGGCCGAAGATAGATCTAGGATAATCGGCCAAGAGAAATTGGCATCTGCCAGGGATGAACGGTCTCCACTGGCCCGTTCATTGGTATATGCGGTCTATCAATAGCCGCGTAAGTCTCTGTTAATCGAATTCGGATTAACTCAAGTAACAACGGTTCGATTAAGTCTAAATCAAAACTAGGGGTTACAATGGTTCAAGATTAAGGTTATCACAAGTATGAACCTAATAGCCATTCAATTATAAAGGATTCACAATTAAAATTTGACATTCATTAGAAAGATGAATCAAGATCAAGCTCAATTTAAATAGATCAGCAAGAATTATTTACTGTCATGAATTACAGTTTCTTAGGTGTGTTGCTAACATGCAATTAACCATTAATCTACTAACCTAACATGCTGTAATGACACTTTAATCTGCTCTGTTATAGATGTGCGGTCGATTCTGGACCTTACATCCCCATGAACGGTCATAGACTGGCCGCACACGTCCCCTCAGATCCGAAGACCTGCTGGATATGGATGGTCGGTAGTGTGCCGCATGGAGGGATGTGCGGTCTGGAACTGGCCACAGGAAATACATGCGGTTAGGGGTAGGCCGCAAGTTCCAAGGACACGAACAGATATAGAAAGCTATAAATGGTCAACATAGGGCCACCTGTCTGGATGTGCGGTCTATCGTGTGGCCGCACATGTCCAAACAGGTCGCCGCCCCTTCGCCGTGCCTGACTCCGGCGAGGTTTCTAGGGTTAAATTTAAAACACTAAATTCGCACGATATAAAGCATGAAATTTGGGAATTTTACTATCAAAAGAAAGAGCACGAAAAACTATACAAGATGCATGTATCAAATTTATGTTTACAGCCTGAAATCATAACTTAATCAAAAAGGAACAATTATAACCCTAGATGTGACATGCTTCTACTAAAACCTAAAATTCTCGCAGGATACTTGTTAGAATTTAGGACTTTCTACATCAATAGAAAGCTAACACGATGCTGCTTCTAAACATATATTATTTGTAGGGTTTGGCTTACTATCACCTACCTGAATCGGATGAAGAATGAAGGAGAAAGAAAACCAAGGACGCCGGTACACGCAGCCACCAATCGCTCGAGATCTCCCTCAGTCCAACTCCTCTGCAGTCGCCGCTGGTTCTAAACGATTCTAGGGTTAGAGAGCTTCATTTTAATTGGTCACACACCTTCTGGAGGCTTCTATGCACGGAGTATTCATCCACGCAAGTCGGGTCGATGTGAACGCCACCGTAAAGGTTGACTCCATCCAAACTCCGCCGAATGCATCTCCTAGGGTTAGGGTTTCGAGAGATTGAGAGAGGGTAAATGATCCTCTCATCCTGGCCTTTTATTTGCCACTGATTTGGGCTCATTAGATGGAGTATTGGGCTCGAATTTGGCGTTTTAAGGTATGGTTAACTAAGTGTTCAATTTGGGCTTAAACCACTAATTCGGCATACTTACAGATTTTATTTGGGTTGGTCACAGAAGACAAATTTGTTAAACGTGCTATCCTTTACAAGAATATGATTTTTTCTGAATTTTTATAAAATAGTCGAAATATAACTCATTCTATTTATTAAGAAATTATTATAATTAATTCTAATTAATTTCTAAAAGAAATCGGGGTATTACACCCTCCCCCACTTAAGGAATTTGGTCCTCTAAATTTAATGCACTTAATAAAAAGAGGGAGTGAGACAGCTCACCTTGAATAAGTCGGGGTACTGTCTCCGCATAGTATTTTCCGACTCCCACGTAGCTTCTTTAGTCCCACGCCGACTCCACTGCACTTTAACCATCGGTATGGAACGATTCCTGAGTTGTTGTTGCTTCTGATCCAAAATCTTGATCGATCTTTATTCATAAGTCAGATCTTCCTTCAATTCGAAGTCCATATGCTGAATAATGTGAGTGGGATCATACACATATTTCTATAACATAGACACATGGAAAATATTGTGCACTCCAGATAAATGAGGTGGTAGTGCCAAACAGTAAGCAACCTCCCCCACTCTTTCCAGAATCTCGAATGGACCAATGTATCTTGGACTCAATTTTCCCTGAATACCAAACCTTCGAATTCCTCTCATAGGAGAGACCTTTAAAAATACATGTTCACCAACCTGAAATTCCAATGCTCTCCGCCTGGTATCGGCATAACTCTTCTGTCTCGATTGTGCTACTTGCAACCAATCTCTGATAATACGGATGTTCTTGGACGATTCAGAAATGAGATCTGGTCCAAGCCATTGCTTCTCACCTACCTCATCCCAACATAACTGGGATCGACAGCTTCTACCATACAAAGCTTCAAATGGAGCCATCTGAATGTTGGACTGGTAACTGTTGTTGTAGGCGAATTCAACCAATGTCAAATGATCACTCCAACTACCTCCAAAGTCAACCATGCAGGCTCTAAGCATATCTTCCACTATCTGGTTGGTCCTTTCAGTCTGCCCGTCTATTTGTGGATGGAAAGTAGTACTGAAATTCAGACGAGTTCCCAAGGATTCTTGCAATCCTTTCCAAAAATGAGAAGTGAATCTGGGGTCTCTATCAGACACAATGCAGATTGGTATACCCTGTAGTCTTACAACTTTCTTCATATACAAAGTAGCCAAAACATCAACTGTCCATTTAGACTTAATGGATAAGAAATGAGCCGATTTTGTCAATCTGTCGACAATCACCCATATTGCATCAAATCCACTACGAGTCCTAGGTAGACCCATAATGAAATCCATGCCAATGCTCTCCCACTTCCATTGAGGTATATCAAGGGGTTTCAATTTCTCTGCTGGTCTAAAATGCTCCGCCTTGACTTGCTGACAAACCAAGCATCTACTTACGAAGTCCGCCACTTCCCTTTTCATATTCGGCCACCAAAAAGATCTTTTCAAATCCTAAACATTTTAGTACCTCCAGGATGAATGGTGTATCTGGATCTATGAGCTTCCTCGAGGATCTTAGTCTTTATCTCAGCTACATCAGGTACACAAGTTCTTCCTTGAAATAACAATCTTCCATCATCAGCCATCATGAAGTCAGGTCTGTTACCCAAGCTTCCCTTGATCTCTACCAACTCCGGGTCATCATCTCGCAGAGGTTTGATTTCCATCAGTAATTCAGGCTTAAGTTGAATTTGAGAAATCATAACCCGATTCTTGTCAACATTAAGATCCAAACTAGCTAACTGTTCCAACAATTTCCATTCTTGTAACATGAGACTTGACAACTTGGCTATAGGCTTGCGGCTTAAGGCATATGCCACAACATTACCTTTTCCAGGATGATACTCAATGGAGAAATGAAAATCCTTCAAATACTCCAGCCATCTTCGCTGCCTCATATTGAGCTCCTTATGAGAAAACAAGTATTTCAAACTCTTATGATCTGAAAACACCGTGAATGCTTCACCATACAAGTAGTGCCTCCATATCTTCAAGGCGAACACCACTACTACTAGCTCCAAATCATGAACATGATAATTCTCTCATGCTTCCTCAACTGCCTCGAAGAATAGGCTATCACTTTCCCATGCTGCATGAGTACACACCCTAAACCAATACCTGAAGCATCAGTGTATACAACAAAACCTCCTTCACTAGAAGGTAAATCCAAAACATGTGCAGTAGTCAAACATTCCTTCAAGGTCTGAAAGCTTCGCTCGTAATCTTCTGACCAATCAAATGTGATCTCCTTGCGGGTTAATCTTGTCAGAGGTACCGCAATCTTGGATAAATATTGAATAAACCTTCGGTAGTAACCTGCTAGGCCTAGAAAACTTCTCACTTCAGTCACATTAGTAGGCTTAGCCCAATTCTTTACTGCCTCTACCTTCGAATGATCAACAGAAATACCTTCTTTTGTGATGATATGCCCTAGAAAGAACACCTCTTGCAGCCAGAAATCACACTTACTAAACTTGGCATATAACTGATGATCTCTCAATAGTTGCAATGCCATCCTCAAATGTTCAGCATGCTCCTCCTCACTCTTAGAATAAATCAAGATATCATCAATGAACACTACGACCCATTGATCAAGATAGAGCCGAAACACATCGTTCATCAGCTGCATGAAAGCTGCAGGTGCATTCGTTAGCCCAAAAGGCATTACTACAAATTCGAAATGCCCATACCTGCTGCAGAAGGCTGTTTTATAGATATCCTCCTCCTTAATTCGTAACTGATGATATCCAGATCGAAGGTCGATCTTAGAAAAATACTGAGCTCCTGCTATCTGATCAAATAACTCATCAATCCTTGGCAATAGATATTTGTTCTTGATAGTCAATTGGTTCAATTGCCGATAATCGATGCACAACCTCATCGAACCATCCTTCTTCTGGACGAATAATACAGGGGCTCCCCACGGGGAAGTACTTGGTCGAATGAACCCTTTCTCAAGCAATTTCATCAACTGTTGCTTTAGTTCTCTTAGCTTCGCAGGAGACATACGATAAGGAGCTTTGGAAATAGGGGTCGCACCAGGAATTAGATCAACAGAAAAGATAACTTCCCTCTCAGGAGGAAGTCCTGGTAGTTCCTTAGGAAAGACATCTGGAAAATCTCAGACGACAGAAAAGTCGTCAATCTCAATCTTCTGCTCAGGGGTCATAAAAACAAAGGCTGGAAATTAAAGCCTTACATCCTCTTCTCATCAGCTTATCAGCTCGAAGAGCCAAAATAAGCGGAACAGACTTATGGTGTCTAATTCTTAAAAAAGAAAGTCCAGGGTGTCCAGTGAAAGACATAGAATTAGATCAGCACTGAACATTGGCCTCATACTTAGCCAACTAATCTGCTCCTAGGATTACGTCATAATCCTTCATATCCATTGAAACTAAATCAGTTGGCAGGTTTTGTTCATTGATCAAGACCTTACTAGAAGGATAGAAATACTTAATTGCTGAACTGGAACCAATAAGAGTTGAAATCTCTAATAGGGAATTCATCAAAACTGGCTTCACAGCTAAAGACTTCACAAATCTCCGAGAAATAAAAGAATGAGTGGCACTAGTATCAAAAAGAATAAAAGTTGATTTATCATGTATAATAAGAGTACCTTTGACAAGTCCACCTTCCTCGACGGGTCCTGTCTCATCTTCTTGTAGAGCCTGGAGCTTGCCTTGCTGCTTCCTGATTCCTTACGGTTTCACCGGGGTAGCTTGCTCAGATAATAGAGGGCACTCGGGAATACGGTGGTCCCTACTACAACAACGTAAACAGGCGCTCAGCTTGCTCCAGTACTCCTCCATCTTGTGACCTGGGCGGTCACAATACTTGCATACGCCCTTGAATGGAACAATAGGGCCATGTTTCTTATCTACAATCTTCGGCATCTTGCCCTTCCGCGAACCAGACCCGCTAATGGGCCTCTTCCTGCCATGACCAGGCTTGATACTCCCAGAACCAGTATGGTGTTGTTCAATCTTAACACTCTTCCCACGGATTCTCTCCGTCATGTCTAAAGTATCTCCCAACACTTGAGCCTTTCTCACCATCTCGGAATAAGTTGGAATTTCCATCGGTGCCAACTGGTTGATATACTGCAGCTTCAGCCCATTAAGAAAGCGCTTAGCCTTCATCTTCTCGGTAGATATCAAATGAGTAGCATAACGAGATAGCCGAGAGAATTGAGCTTCATATTCAGCTACGGATAGATTTCGTTGCTTCAAAGTAGCAAACTCATCGGCCTTCTTCTCTTGTACTCGATCAGAGAAATATTTACCATTGAAGAAATCCTCGAACTCCTCCCATGTGACTTGTCTATCACCAAGGGTAGCCTTCACTGCGTCCCACCATGTCCTCGCATCACGTTCAAGTTGAAAGGTCGACAAGAGGACACGTTCCTGATCGCTGCATTACATCACTTTAAAAATCCTCCCTATCTCTTCAAGCCAGTGCTCGGCTTCATCAGGGTCAGTCGAGCCACCAAATCGCGGGGGATTCATCCCACGAAAGTTCCGATAAAGGTCGCCAGTGCCATGATTTGCAGCTCCTCCTTGAGCCACTTGTTGCAAAGCTTGAGTAAGTCCTTGAACCGTGCACTGCAAGTTCCTCCATTCTGCGCGTTCTCCTGCCATTGCAAAAGCCTACACGTGGAATAGATTATATTAGGTTCAATCAAGAATGGATAATCGAGCAATGAGATTATTAACTCAACCCCAGTCTTCTACTCAAATCTCACCAGGTTGGGTCCTTAGACTTATAACAAGGTTATAGGTCCTACAGTATAACTTAGGATCCTAGAACTTAGAGAACCTAGGGATATTAGAAAGCCTCGGCTCTGATACCACCAAACTGTCACGCCCCGACACAGAATATCGGGACCGGCAGAAGAAAACGCCAGTAAAGATAACATGCTAAGCTAAGAATTAACATAATACCATGAACAGAAATAACTCCAATTCTATTATAATAATCATCAAACATCTTACAAACGACTCAAACATAATCAAACATAATCTCTACACGACTCCGGTACAATAACTAACACCAGTTCTAAGACATAGCTAGATGTAACCAACTAAACAATCTCAGTATATCGACTAGCTGACACACTCCAAGTAATCCCTCTCGCCCATTCCCATCCATTTGTGAATCTTCACCTGAGCTGCCTGGAAAAGGGGGGAAACAACTATGTGAGCGAACGCTCAGTAAGTAATGACAGGCAAGTGTAAGTGATTAACCAATTAATTACATGTATATGAACGGAAAGAAAAGATATAACGATCGAATGAAACAACGTAATAACAGAAAGTGCTAAAGAATGGAATAGAATAACAATATGACAAGAATGATAAGATTACAAGAATTGCAAGTTTATGAACAATATATATATAACAGAAAATTGCAAGAAATTGGCCAACAAGCAAGAACATAACCAAGTCAAACACGATCAAATAAGAGATAAGAGATCATTGTCATAGACATCACGCTAGTCATGCACTCGGTGCAATGCCTCACCTTATCATTACAAACTCCCATGGGCACAAGTACTTTTCGGGTGCTCTCCCCAGGACCAGACCGGGCCCCTATGGTGCGTTGTCATTGATTAATTGGATCCAAGATCCCAAGTTATCTAGACTTTAATAAAGTTAAATGGCCCATTATAATCAAGTATAAACTTATCTCGGAACATCCCAAGGCTAAGTTGAAGAGATACTGTCCAGAATTTCTGTCCAGGAGTCCAAATTATCAAGAACCATCATGTTCTTGGATTCAAAACCATAAAACACGGGGAAAACTAGTCTCTGGAAGACATGCGGTCAATACTGGGCCGCTCAAGGCTTATGCGGTCGAAACTGGGCTGCACTAACAGGAACTGTGCTGGGTTTAGCCCTCGAGAGGTCAAGGTTGAATGGCTGCTGACGGGCCGCCCTTCTATATTAACGGTTAGGATAGGGCCGCACAAGGCCAGAAGGTTACAGAATCGAGGACAAGATGTGTGGTCCTGACAGAGCCGCTCATTAGTTGAACAGTCCACTTAGGGCCGCCTGTAAGAAGTACGGTCCATTACTGGCCGCACAACACAGGGCCTAACCAAGAGTTAAAATTTAGCCCAAGTGGGCTCCTGGGCTACCGTAGGCAGGGTTGAACTGAACCAGAGTCCAGCCCATTGTCTACTGGTCGACCTAGGGTCTACTGGACTGATCAAAACAGGATTTGGCCGAAGATAGATCAAGGATAATCGGCCAAGATAAATTGGCATCTGCTAGGGATGAACGGTCTCCACTGGCCCGTTCATTGGTATATGCGGTCTATCAAAACTCAAGTAATAGTGGTTCGATTGAGTCTAAATCAAAACTAAGGTATACAATGGTTCAAGTTAAGGTTATCACAAGTATGAACCTACCTAATCGATTGAGGTAGGTTTCCTTAACCAAAACCTGCACATGAATACATCAAATTATTCCTCTCGACGAGATCTTTCCAATGATATAAGAAGTCCTAAATTTCATTAGGTATCCGAGGAGATATCGAGGTTTTTCTAAGGTGCTATCCAGTTCGTTCTTCATTCTAGGGCTTTATGTTCTCTCTTTGATTGAGGTAGGATCTAACCGCTTAAATCTAATTAATATACATGGATGTAAGCATCATCATGTTAGCTTTCATTTGGTGTAGAAAGCCCTAAATTTCATTGAGCATGTCTAGAGAATTTTTGATCGAAGTAAGAGCATGTCTAGGCTTGATTTATGCAGTGTTCTTATGAGTCAAAGCATGATTTCGGGCTGATTTTGAGTTACATATCTTAATCCCCATATAGCATATCATACATGGATGGAATCAGCATCGAAGTAACTTTCTTTTGATATAAGAAGCCCAAAATTTTGTTGTATATATTGAGAGAATTTTACGATTTAGTAACAGCATGTCAAAATTAGGGTTTCACGTGTTCTTACTTTGATAAATCGTGATTTCAGAAAGATAGTATGAAATTGATCTTACTATTAGGTAGAGTTTTTGATTATCTTTTCAACAGTACCAAAAGATCCTTATTTGGAGTCCGTTTCCATGAGTTATTAGTGTTTAAGTTCAACCCTAGCAACCCTTGGCATCCCGGCGTTCATCGGACGTGGAAGGGATGATCGGAGAACACCCAGAGATGGACGGTCTTACGATAGACCGCACAACTAAAGGCTAGACTTTGACCAATTTTGACCCTGGTATAGTCATAGTTAAACGGTTTCTCAGGAACCACACGTCCCAGGATGAACGGTTCCAAACTAACCACATATCTAGATATAAGGTCCAGAACGGACCACATAACTTGGACAGTCCCAAAGCAACCACACATCCCAGGGGATGGGTGGCCCTCCCAGAACATCACAACACCCTTGGGCGGCCCTACAGAAACTGTCCATCTGATGGGCGGCCCTCAGGGAGCCGCCCAACTCCCAGGCTTGCCCTTTGACCCCCGTTCACCCCTGTTTAGTCCAGAGGTTATAAGGTTCATTCCGAACCGTTTATCCATGCAGTAAGTGACTTAGTTATGATTCTAAATGCTTCATATTAGTATCCTAATGGTAATTAATAAATTAGAAACTCACATGATTAGTGGTTAATTATGTAACTAAATTTCTGTTAATTGCATGTTGTTCATCCTACGCGAGCTTGTCCATTCTCCTTATCAACTTGAATCATTCTTTTTGGCAAATTGACTTAATGTAAAACTTAATCCTTGATAATTTGACATAGAATTAGGATTAATGTGATTATTAGCTTGCTGGTTAGCTGCTGTACTACAGTAAATAGCGTGACCAACTTACCAACTTTTAATAAGTCGTTAGCCGATTAGTGTGCTAGTCTTGGTTTTACCCCCGGAAACTCTATCCGGCGGTTTTACCATCACCTTGGAACCTTGTTATATCCCTGTTATGAACCTAATGAACTACCAAAAACATCATTTTATGTGTTTAAACCGCTGGTTTAAGGCTTGGATCGTATCGGACGACGAGAGGCATGCGCGGCTAGTAGTTGACCGCATATCCTCTTCGACGGCCCGATAATGACCGCATATCTGTAATACAGCCCAGTATGGTCCGTAAATCTTATCATGGGTCTTAATGTCTTCTGGACATGAGCGGCCCATAATGCACCGTTCATACCTTAGAGCGGCCCACTGTCAGCCGTTCTTTCTTGACCTCGCTGGCTGAGTTTCAGCCCAGTTTCTGTATGCACGGCCCTGTGTTAGCCGTACATACCTTGCGCGGCTTCTGTATGACCGCACATCTCTCGGAGATGAGTTTCATCGTGTTTATGTGCTCTTGAATCCAAGGACAAGGTTAGTCCTTTAAATCTTGAACTTCTGGCAGTAATTCCCCCGATTAAATTGGCCATTAAACGTGACTGAATGTCTAGACAATCGTGGGATCTTGGATCCAATAAATCAATGCCAACGCATCATAGGGGCCCGGTCTGGTCCTGGGGAGAGCGCCCGAAGAATTATTGAGCCCATGGGATGTTATAATGACATGGTGAGGCATTGCACCGAGTGCATGACTTGTGTAACGTCTATGACATAAAATCTCTTGTTACTTGTTACTTGATCGTGCTTGGAATGGCGTTTAAAATACTTGCTTGTTGGCCAATTCTCTATTACTATCTCCTGTTGTAAATTCTTGTACTTTTTATCTTGTTATCTCTTGTCATCATTATATTTCTTGACCTTGCAAGATCTTTGTATTACGCTATTTTATTGTATCATCTTTTATTTCCTTTATTTAGCATGGCATATGAAAAATGTAATTAACTTGTTAATCACGTGCACTTGCCTGTTATTTCCTACTGAGCGTCAGCTCATAGTTGTTGTTTTCCCCCTTTCCAGGCTATTCAGGTGATGATGCGCATACCGATGGGGAAGGGCAGGAGTGATATCTTTTGAGTGTACCTGTTAGTAGATGCCATGTTGGCATGGTTGTTTACCTCTAGTTATTTCCTTAGAGTTGTGTTAGCACTTATTACTTTTGGAAGTCATGTTTGATCGTGTATTAGCAGTGTTGGTTCTTGTAATAATTTGGAATCATCTTGATCAATAGAGTTACATCTTTCCTTAGCACTTATGTAATTGTTTAGTTTAGTTTATAAATGTTATTTCTAGCTAGTTTCTAACTGTACGACCCGATATTCTGCGTCGGGGCGTGACCGTTTAGTTGGTATCAGAGCTCTAGATTTCACATTCCTAGGTTCTTTAAGTTATAGGTTTTCTACGTTTTAGGGTTCTAAGTGTTATCATAGGACCCCTAACCTTGTTAAAGTCTAAGAACCCGACCTGGTGAGATTGGGTAGAAATTGGGTTAAGTTCATATCGTAATTGTGTTATTATCTATTCTTATTGAACCTAAGTAATCTATTCCTCATGTAGGCCATTGCAATGGCAGCTGACCGTGCGGAATGGAGGAACTTGCAACGTACGGTTCAAGGCCTTACGCAGGCTTTACAGTAAGTGACTTAAGTAGGAGCAGCACACCATGGCACTGGTGAGTTATATCGGAACTTCCGAGGAATGAATCAGCAGAGATTTGGAGGCTCGATTGACCCCGATGAAGCCGAGCACTGGCTAGATGAGATGGGAAGGATATTCGAAGTGATGCAATGCAGCAATCAAGAGCGTGTCCTTCTCTCAACTTTTCAACTGGAACGAGATGCACGTACTTGGTGGGATTCTATCAAGGCGACTCTTGGTGATCAGCAAGTTACATGGGAAGAGTTCGAGGAGTTCTTTAACAACAAGTATTTTTCTGATAGAGTACAAGAGAAGAAGGCAGCGGAGTTCGCAGCCCTGAAACAGCGAGGTCTATCCGTGGCAGAATATGAGGCTCAATTTTCACGGCTTTCTCGTTATGCTACACACCTTATTTCCACCGAGAAGATGAAGGTGAAGCGTTTTCTGAACGGTCTGAAGCTCCATTATATTAATCAGTTGGCACCGATGGAGATCTCAACTTATTCTGAGATAGTGAGGAAAGCTCAAGTTCTAGAAGATACTCTTGAGATGACGGAGAGAATCCGTGGAAAAGGCACCAAGAAGGAACTACCTACGGGTTCCGGGAATATCAAACCTGGGTATAGCAAGAAGAGGCCCATTAGTGGGTCTAGTTCATGGACTGGATCTGGATCGTGGAAGGGCAAGATGCCGAGGCATGAAGATAAGAAGCCTGGCTCTATTGTTCCATTCAAGGGCGTGTGCAAGTTTTGTGATCGTCCTGGTCACAAGATGGAGGAATGCTGGCGCAAGCTAGGCGCCTGTCTGCGATGTGGAAGTAAAGAGCACCGTATCCCTAACTATCCTCTTATATCGGAGCAAGCTACACCGACAAAACCTCAAGGTATCAAGAAACCGCAAGGCAATCTTCAAGCTTTGCATGCAGATGAAGCAGGAACCGCCGAGGATGGTGGACTCGTCGAAGGTACTCTTATTATACTCGACAAGCCAGCATTTGTTCTTTTTGATACTGGTGCCACACATTCATTTATTTCTCTGAGATTTGCTAAGTATTTATCTGTGGAGCCTGTTTTGATGAAATCTCCGTTAGAAATATCAACCCCTATTGGTACTAGATCGGCAATACAGTACTTCTATCCTTCTAGTACGGTTATGTTTGGTGAACAGAATTTACCAGCTGATTTAGTTTGCATGGACATGAAGGATTATGATGTGATCCTAGGAGCAGATTGGTTGGCTCGATATGAGGCTAATGTTCACTGCAGTTCTAGCTCCGTGTCTTTTACTAGGCACCCGAGACTTTCTTTTGTGGGAGTTAAGCACCGTAACTCCGTATCACTTATCTCGGCTCTTCGAGCTGATAAGCTGATGAGACGAGGATGCGAGGCTTTTCTGGCCTTTGTCTGTGCAACCCCTGAGCAGCAGATTGAGATTAAGGACATTTCTGTTGTCCGAGATTTTCCTGATGTCTTTCCAGAAGAACTACCAGGACTTCCGCCTGAGCGAGAAGTTATCTTTTCTATTGATCTCTTTCCTGACACATCTCCTATTTCCAAGGCTCCTTATCGTATGTCTCCTGCGGAACTGAGGGAGTTAAAGCAACAGTTGATGGAATTGCTCGAGAAGGGTTTCATTCGTCCAAGTACTTCTCCTTGGGGAGCCCCTGTATTATTCGTCAGGAAGAAAGATGGTTCGTTGAGGTTGTGCATCGATTATCGGCAATTGAACCAGTAGACTGTCAAGAACAAATATCCATTGCGGAGGATCGATGAATTATTTGACCAGATAGCGGGAGCTCAGTATTTTTCTAAGATCGATCTTCGATCTGGATATCACCAGTTGCGGATTAAGGAAGAGGATATCTATAAAACAACTTTCCGCAGCAGGTATGGTCATTTTGAGTTTGTCGTTATGCCTTTTGGTCTAACGAATGCACCAGTAGCTTTCATGCAGTTGATGAACAATGTATTTCGGCCCTATCTTGATCGATGGGTCGTGGTATTCATTGATGACATCTTGATTTATTCCAAGAATGAGGAGAAGCATGCTGAGCATCTAAGGATGGGATTGCAACTGTTGAGAGATCATCAGTTATATGCCAAGTTCAGTAAGTATGAATTCTGACTGCAAGAGGTGTCTTTTCTCGGACGTATCATCACCAAAGACGGTATTTCTGTTGATCCTTCGAAGGTAGAGGCAGTGAAGAATTGGGATCAGCCTACCAGTGTGACTGAAGTTAGAAGTTTCCTAGGCTTGGCAGGCTACTACCAAAGATTTATCCAAGATTTCTCTAAGATTGCGGTACCTATGACAAGATTAACCCGCAAGGAGAACAAGTTTGATTGGTCAGATGATTATCAGCGAAGCTTTCATACTTTAAAGGAATGTTTGACTATTGCACCTGTATTGGCTTTACCTTCTGGTGAAGGAGGTTTTGTGGTATACACTAATACTTCAGGTATTGGTTTAGGCTGTGTACTCATGCAGCATGGGAAGGTGATTGCCTATTCTTCTAGGCAGTTGAGGAAGCATGAAGAGAATTATTCTGTTCATGATTTGGAACTAGCAGCAGTCGTGTTCGCATTGAAGATATGGAGGCACTACTTGTATGGAGAAACATTCACAGTGTTTTCAGATCACAAGAGTCTGAAATATTTGTTTTCTCAGAAGAACTTAATATGAGGTAGCGAAGATGGTTGGAGTACTTGAAAGACTTCGACTTCTCGATCGAGTATCATCCTGGCAAAGGCAATGTTGTGGCAGATGCATTAAGCAGGAAGCCTGTGGCTAGATTGTCTAGTCTCATGTTACAAGAGTTGAAGCTACTGGAACAATTGGCTAGCATGGATCTGAATGTCGATAATGATCAGGTTATGATTGCACAAATTCAACTTAAGCCCGAATTGTTGATGGAAATCAAGTCCTTGCAAGATAATGATCCCGAGTTGGTAGAGATCAATGGAAGCTTGAGCAGCAGACCTGACTTCTTGATGGTTAACGATGGAAGATTGTTATTCCAGGGTAGAACTTGTGTACCTGATGAAGTTGGAATAAAGAACAAGATTCTGGAGGAAGCACATAGATCCCGATATACCATTCATCCTGGAGGCACTAAAATGTTCAAGGATTTGAAGAGATCTTTTTGGTGGCCGAACATGAAAAGGGAAGTTGCAGACTTCGTGAGTAGATGCTTGGTTTGTCAGCAAGTTAAGGTCGAACATTTCAGACCGGCAGGAAAGTTGAAACCACTTGACATATGCCAATGGAAGTGGGAGAGCATTGGCATGGATTTCATTATGGGTCTACCTAGGACTCGTGGTGGATTTGATGCAATATGGGTGATTGTTGACCGATTGACAAAGTCAGTTCATTTCTTACCCATTAAGTCCAAGTGGACAGTTGATGTATTACCTGCTTTGTATTTGAAGGAAGTGGTAATGCTCCATGGCATACCAGTCAGCATTGTGTCTGATCGAGTCCCCAGATTTACTTCACATTTCTGGAAGGGACTACAAGAGTCTCTTGGTACTCGCCTGAATTTCAGTATTACTTTTCATCCACAGACCGATGGACAGACTGAAAGAACCAATCAGATAGTGGAAGATATGCTTAGAGCATGCATGATTGATTTCGGAGGTAGTTGGAGTGATCATTTGGCTTTGATTGAATTCGCCTGCAACAACAGTTATCAATCCAGTATCCAGATGGCTCCTTTTGAAGCATTGTATGGAAGAAGCTGTCGTTCCCCATTATGTTGGGAGGAGATAGGTGAGAAGCAATGGCTTGGACCGGATCTTATTACAGAATCATCACAGAACATCTGTATTATCTGAGACCAGTTACAAGTGGCTCAATCAAGACAGAAGAGTTATGCCGACAACAGAAGAAGATAATTGGAGTTTCAAGTTGGCGAGCATGTATTCTTGAAGGTCTCTCCTTCGAGAGGGATTCGCAGATTTGGCATTCATGGCAAGCTGAGTCCGAGATATATTGGTCCGTTCGAGATTCTGGATAGAGTGGGAGAAGTTGCTTATAGACTGGCATTACCGCCACAGTTGTCTGGCGTACACAATATTTTTCATGTGTCTATGTTACGGAAATATGTGTATGACCCCACTCACATCATTCAGCATGTGGATTTTGAATTGAAGGAAGATTTGACCTATGAAGAAAGACCTATCAAGATTCTGGACCGGAAAGAGCAGCAACTCCGGAATCATTCTATACCTATGGTCAAGATTCAGTGGAATCGAAGCTACTTGGGAGTCCGAAGATACTATGTGGAAGCGGTATCCCGACTTATTCTAGGTGAGCGATCTCTTTCCCTACTCTCAGTTGTAATGTAGTGAATTTGGAGGATCAAATTCCTTAAGTAGGGGAGGGTGTAATACCCCGATAATTTTTATTGAGCCCAATGTATTTATTAAGCTTTTATTAACTTAAAACTGAATTTTTAGTGAATTAATGCTTGAATTTCAGATTTATAATATTTAATTCCTTAGAAAATAGAATAGTGGAAATTCGACTACCTTATAAAAATTTGGAAAAATACTAATCAGGTTAAGGACGATGTAGTTAGCAACTTTGTCTTCTGTGATCGACCCATCAAAAATCCGTAATTAGGGCTAATTAGTGGATTAAGCCTAAAAGTGCACATTTAGTTAACATTTACCTAACCTCATCTTAAAACATCAAATTAGAGCTTAATACTCAACCAAATGAGCTCAAATCAGTGGCAAATGAAAGGCCACGATCTAAGGATCAATAGCCCTCTATCAATTGAACCAAACCCTAACCCTAGCACATGGTGGCGGCCGAGTTTTGGCTTGGTCAACCTTGGCGGCGCCGTTTTCCAACACCACCTTGCGTGGTCGATTTCTCCCAGCTCCGAAGTCTCCAGAATCTCTATAAGCTATCAAAATGAAGCTCTACGAGTCTATTTTCTTTTGGTAGCTGTGGTGTTCGCATTGGATTCAGATCTAGGAAGATCTTGGTCGTTTAGTGGAGGTGGGTCGGTAGCCGTCGTCCACCTTCCTCTCCTCTTTGTTCCATCGATTGAGGTAGGTTTCCTTAACCAAAACCTGCACATGAATACTTCAAATTGTTCCTCCTGACGAGATCTTTCCAATGATATAAGAAGCCCTAAATTTCATTAGGTATCCGAGGAGATATCGCCGTTTTTCTAAGGTGCTGTCCAGTTCGTTCTTCATTCTAGGGCTTTAAGTTCTCTCTTCGATTGAGGTAGGATCTAACAGTTCAACTCTAATTAATATACATGGATGTAAGCATCATCATGTTAGCTTTCATTTGGCATAGAAAGCCCCAAATTTCATTGAGCATGTCTAGAGAATTTTAGATCGAAGTAAGAGCATGTCTAGGCTTGATTTATGCAGTGTTCTTATGAGTCAAAGCATGATTTCGGGCTGATTTTGAGTTGCATATCTCGATTCCCATATAGAATATCATACATGGATGGAATCAGCATCGAAGTAGCTTTCTTTTGATATAAGAAGCCTCAAATTTCGTTGTATATATTGAGAGAATTTTACGATTTAGTAACAGCATGTCAAAATTAGGGTTTCCCGTGTTCTTGCTTTGATAAATTATGATTTCAGAAAGATATTATGAAATTGATCTTTCTGTTAGGTAGAGTTTTTCATTATCTTTCCAACAGTACCAAAAGCCCCTTATTTGGAGTCCGTTTCCATGAGTTATTAGTGTTTTAGTTCAACCCTAGCAACCCTTGGCATCCCGGCGTTCATCGGACGTGGAAGGGATGATCGGAGAACACCCAGAGATGGACGGTCTTACGATAGACCGCACAAATCAAGCCTAGACTTTGACCAATTTTGACCCTGGTATAGTCATAGTTAAACGGTTTCTCAGGAACCACACATCTCAGGATGAACGGTTCCAAACTAACCACATATCTAGATATAAGGTCCAGAACGGACCACATAACTTGGACGGTCCCAGAGCAACCACACATCCCAGGGGATGGGCGGCCCTCCTAGAACCGCACAACACCCTTGGGCGGCCCTACCGGAACCGTCCATCTGATGGGCGGCCCTCAGGGAGCCGCCCAACTCCCTGGCCTGCCCTTTGACCCCCGTTCAACCCTGTTTAGTCCAGAGGCTATAAGGTTCATTCCGAACCGTTTATCCATACAGTAAGTGACTTAGTTATGATTCTAAATGCTTCATATTAGTATTCTAATGGTAATTAATAAATTAGAAACTCACATGATTAGTGGTTAATTATGTAACTAAATTTCTGTTAATTGCATGTTGTTCATCCTACGCGAGCTTGTCCATTCTCCTTATCAACTTGAATCATTCTTTTTGGCAAATTGACTTAATGTAAAACTTAATCCTTGATAATTTGACATGGAATTAGGATTAATGTGATTATTAGCTTGCTGGTTAGCTACTGTACTACAGTAAACAGCATGACCAACTTACCGACTTTTAATAAGTCGTTAGCCGATTAGTGTGCTAGTCTTGGTTTTACCCCCGGAAACTCTATCCGGCGGTTTTACCATCACCTTGGAACCTTGTTATATCCCTGTTATGAACCTAATGAACTACCAAAAACATCGTTTTATGTGTTTAAACCGCTGGTTTAAGGCTTGGATCGTATCGGACGACGAGAGGCATGCGCGACTAGTAGTTGACTGCATATCCTCTTCGACGGCCCGATAATGACCGCATATCTGTAATACGGCCCAGTATGGTCCGTATATCTTATCATGGGTCTTAATGTCTTCTGGACATGAGCGGCCCATAATGCACCGTTCATACCTTAGAGCGGCCCACTATCAGCCGTTCTTTCTTGACCTCGCTGGCTGAGTTTCAGCCCAGTTTCTGTATGCACGGCCCTGTGTTAGCCGTTCATACCTTGCGCGGCTTCTGTATGACCGCACATCTCTCGGAGATGAGTTTCATCGTGTTTATGTGCTCTTGAATCCAAGGACAAGGTTAGTCCATTAAATCTTGAACTTCTGGCAGTAATTCCCCCGATTAAATTGGTCATTAAACGTGACGGAATGTCTAGACAATCGTGGGATCTTGGATCCAATAAATCAATGCCAACGCATCATAGGGGCCCGGTCTGGTCCTGGGGAGAGCGCCCGAAAAATTATTGAGCCCATGGGATGTTATAATGACATGGTGAGGCATTGCACCGAGTGCATGACTTGTGTAACGTCTATGACATAAAATCTCTTGTTACTTGTTACTTGATCGTGCTTGGAATGGCGTTTAAAATACTTGCTTGTTGGCCAATTCTCTATTACTATCTCCTATTATAAATTCTTGTACTTGTTATCTTGTTATCTCTTGTCATCATTATATTTCTTGACCTTGCAAGATCTTTGTATTACGCTGTTTTATTGTATCATCTTTTATTTCCTTTATTTAGCATGGCATATGAAAAATGTAATTAACTTGTTAATCACGTACACTTGCCTGTTATTTCCTACTGAACGTCAGCTCATAGTTGTTATTTTCCCCCTTTCCAGGCTATTCAGGTGATGATGCGCATACCGATGGGGAAGGGCAGGAGTGATATCTTTTGAGTGTACATGTTAGTAGATGCCGTGTTGGCATGGTTGTTTACCTCTAGTTATTTCCTTAGAGTTGTGTTAGCACTTATTACTTTTGGAAGTCATGTTTGATCGTGTATTAGCAGTGTTGGTTCTTGTAATAATTTGGAATCATCTTGATCAATAGAGTTACATCTTTTCTTAGCACTTGTGTAATTATTTAGTTTAGTTTATTAATGTTATTTCTAGCTAGTTTCTAACTGTACGACCCGATATTCCGCGTCGGGGCGTGATAGTCTGGGTCTCAGTCTCTGCCTCCTAGAGAGCTTGGAGCCTACCTTGCCGCTTGAAACTTCCTTGCCACTTATCAGATGCTACCGGTTCATTAATAAGGGGACATTCTGGAATTCGGTAGTGTCACGCCCCGACGCGGAATATCGGGACCGGCAGTAGAAAACGCCAGTAAAGATAACATGCTAAGCTAAGAATTAACATAATACCATGAACAGAAATAACTCCAATTCTATTATAATAATCATCAAACATCTTACAAACGACTCAAACATAATCAAACATAATCTCTAATCGACTCCGGTACAATAACTAACACCTGTTCTAAGACATAGCTAGATGTAACCAACTAAACAATCTCAGTATAGTGACTAGCTGACACACTCCAAGTAATCACTCTCGCCCATTCCCATCCATCTGTGAATCTTCACCTGAGCTGCCTGAAAAAGGGGGGAAACAACTATGTGTGCGAACGCTCAGTAGGTAACGACAGGCAAGTGTAAGTGATTAACCAATTAATTACATGTATATGAACGGAAAGAAAAGATATAACGATCAAATGAAACAACGTAATAACAGAAAGTGCTAAAGAATGGAATGGAATAACAATATGACAAGAATGATAAGATTACAAGAATTGCAAGTTTATGAACAATATGACAAGAACATAACCAAGTCAAACACGATCAAATAAGAGATAAGAGATCATTGTCATAGACATCACGCTAGTCATGCACTCGGTGCAATGCCTCAGCTTATCATTACAAACTCCCATGGGCACATGTACTTTTCGGGTGCTCTCCCCAGGACCAGTCCGGGCCCCTATGGTGCGTTGGCATTGATTAATTGGATCCAAGATCCCAAGTTGTCTAGACTTTAATAAAGTTAAATGGCCCATTATAATCAAGTATAAACTTACCTCGGAACATCCCAAGGCTAAGTTGAAGAGATACTGTCCAGAATTTCTGTCGAGGAGTCCAAATTATCAAGAACCATCATGTTATTGGATTCAAAACCATAAAACACGGAGAAAACTAGTCTCTGGAAGACATGCGGTCAATATTGGGCCGCTCAAGGCTTGTGCGGTCGAAACTGGGCCGCACTAATAGGAACTGGGCTGGGTGTAGCCCTCGGGAGGTCAAGGTTGAACGGCTGCTGACGGGCCGCCCTTCTATATGAACGGTTAGGATAGGGCCGCACAAGGCCAGAAGGTTACAGAATCGAGGACAGGATGTGTGGTCCTGACAGAGCCGCTCATTAGTTGAACGGTCCACTCAGGGCCGCCTGTAAGAAGTACGGTCCATTACTGGCCGCACAACACAGGGCCTAACCAAGAGTTAGAATTTAGCCCAAGTGGGCTTCCGGGCTACCATAGGTAGGGTGGAACTGAACCAGATTCCAGCCCACTGTCTACTGGTCGGCCTAGGGTCTACTGGACTGATCAAAATAGTATTTGGCCGAAGATAGATCAAGGATAATCGGCCAAGAGAAATTGGCATCTGCCAGGGATGAACGGTCTCCACTGGCCCGTTCATTGGTATATGTGGTCTATCAATAGCCGCGTAAGTCTCTGTTAATCGAATTCGGATTAACTCAAGTAACAGCGGTTCGATTAAGTCTAAATCAAAACTAGGGGTTACAATGGTTCAAGATTAAGGTTATCACAAGTATGAACCTAATAGCCATTCAATTATAAAGGATTCACAATTAAAATTTGACATTCATTAGAAAGATGAATCAAGATCAAGCTCAATTTAAATAGACCATCAAGAATTATTTACTGTCATGAATTACAGTTTCTTAGGTGTGTTGCTAACATGCAATTAACCATTAATCTACTAACATAACATGCTGTAATGACACTTTAATCTGCTCTGTTATAGATGTGCGGTCGATTCTGGACCTTACATCCCCATGAACGGTCATAGACTGGCCGCACACGTCCCCTCAGATCCGAAGACCTGCTGGATATGGACGGTCGGTAGTGTGCCGCATGGAGGGATGTGCGGTCTGGAACTGGCCGCAGGAAATACATGCGGTTAGGGGTAGGCCGCAAGTTCCAAGGACACGAACAGATATAGAAAGCTATAAATGGTCAACATAGGGCCGCCTGTCTGGATGTGCGGTCTATCGTGTGGCCGCACATGTCCAAACAGGTCGTCGCCCCTTCGCCGTGCCCAACTCCGGCGAGGTTTCTAGGGTTAAATTTAAAACACTAAATTCGCACGATATAAAGCATGAAATTTGGGAATTTTACTACCAAAAGAAAGAGCACAAAAAACTATACAAGATGCATGAATCAAATTTATGTTTACAGCCTGAAATCACAACTTAATCAAAAAGGAACAATTATAACCCTAGATGTGACATGCTTCTACTAAAACCTAAAATTCTCGCAGGATACTTGTTAGAATTTAGGACTTTCTACATCAATAGAAAGCTAACACGATGCTGCTTCTAAATATATATTATTTGTAGGGTTTGACTTACTATCACCTATCTGAATCGGATGAAGAATGAAGGAGAAAGAAAACCAAGGACGCCGGTATACGCAGCCACCAATCACTCGAGATCTCCCTCAGTCCAACTCCTCTGCAGTCGCCGCTGGTTCTAAACGATTCTAGGGTTAGAGAGCTTCATTTTAATTGGTCACACACCTTCTGGAGGCTTCTATGCACGGAGTATTCATCCACGCAAGTCGGGTCGATGTGAACGCCGCCGTAAAGGTTGACTCGATCCAAACTCCGCCGAATGCATCTCCTAGGGTTAGGGTTTCGAGAGATTAAGAGAGGGTAAATGATCCTCTCATCCTGGCCTTTTATTTGCCACTGATTTGGGCTCATTAGATGGAGTATTGGACTCGAATTTGGCGTTTCAAGATATGGTTAACTAAGTGTTCAATTTGGGCTTAAACCACTAATTCGGCATACTTACAGATTTTATTTGGGTTGGTCATAGAAGACAAATTTGTTAAACGTGCTATCCTTTACAAGAATATAATTTTTTCTGAATTTTTATAAAATAGTCGAAATATAACTCATTCTATTTATTAAGGAATTATTATAATTAATTCTAATTGATTTCTAAAAGAAATCGGGGTATTACACCCTCCCCCACTTAAGGAATTTGGTCCTCTAAATTTAATGCACTTAATAAAAAGAGGGAGTGAGACAGCTCACCTAGAATAAGTCGGGGTACTGTCTCCGCATAGTATTTTCCGACTCCCACGTAGCTTCTTTAGTCCCACGCCGACTCCACTGCACTTTAACCATCGGTATGGAACGATTCCTGAGTTGTTGTTGCTTCTGATCCAAAATCTTGATCGGTCTTTATTCATAAGTCAGATCTTCCTTCAATTCGAAGTCCATATGCTGAATAATGTGAGTGGGATCATACACATATTTCTATAACATAGACACATGGAAAATATTGTGCACTCCAGATAACTGAGGTGGTAGTGCCAAACAGTAAGCAACCTCCCCCACTCTTTCCAGAATCTCGAATGGACCAATGTATCTTGGACTCAATTTTCCCTGAATACCAAACCTTCAAATTCCTCTCATAGGAGAGACCTTTAAAAATACATGTTCACCAACCTGAAATTCCTATGCTCTCCGCCTGGTATCGGCATAACTCTTCTGTCTCGATTGTGCTACTTGCAACCAATCTCTGATAATACGGATGTTCTTGGATGATTCAGAAATGAGATCTGGTCCAAGCCATTGCTTCTCACCTACCTCATCCCAACATAACGGGGATCGACAGCTTCTACCATACAAAGCTTCAAATGGAGCCATCTGAATGTTGGACTGGTAACTGTTGTTGTAGGCGAATTCAACCAATGTCAAATGATCACTCCAACTACCTCTAAAGTCAATCATGCAGGCTCTAAGCATATCTTCCACTATCTGGTTGGTCCTTTCAGTCTGCCCGTCTGTTTGTGGATGGAAAAGAGTACTGAAATTTAGATGAGTTCCCAAGGATTCTTGCAATCCTTTCCAAAAATGAGAAGTGAATCTGGGGTCTCTATCAGACACAATGCAGACTGGTATACCATGTAGTCTTACAACTTCCTTCATATACAAAGCAGCCAAAACATCAACTGTCCATTTAGACTTAATGGATAAGAAATGAGCCGATTTTGTCAATCTGTTGACAATCACCCATATTGCATCAAATCCACTACGAGTCCTAGGTAGACCCATAATGAAATCCATGCCAATGCTCTCCCACTTCCATTGAGGTATATCAAGGGGTTTCAATTTCTCTGCTGGTCTGAAATGCTCCGCCTTGACTTGCTGACAAACCAAGCATCTACTTACGAAGTCCGCCACTTCCCTTTTCATATTCGGCCACCAAAAAGATCTTTTCAAATCCTAGAACATTTTACTACCTCCAGGATGAATGGTGTATCTGGATCTATGAGCTTCCTCGAGGATCTTAGTCTTTATCTCAGCTACATCAGGTACACAAGTTCTTCCTTGAAATAACAATCTTCTATCATCAGCCATCATGAAGTCAGGTCTGTTACCCAAGCTTCCCTTGATCTCTACCAACTCCGGGTCATCATCTTGCAGAGATTTGATTTCCATCAGTAATTCAGGCTTAAGTTGAATTTGAGAAATCATAACCCGATTCTTGTCAACATTAAGATCCAAACTAGCTAACTGTTCCAACAATTTCCATTCTTGTAACATGAGACTTGACAACTTGGCTATAGGCTTGCGGCTTAAGGCATATGCCACAACATTACCTTTTCCAGGATGATACTCAATGGAGAAATGAAAATCCTTCAAATACTCTAGCCATCTTCGCTGCCTCATATTGAGCTCCTTATGAGAAAACAAGTATTTCAAACTCTTATGATCTGAAAACACCGTGAATGCTTCACCATACAAGTAGTGCCTCCATATCTTCAAGGCGAACACCACTGCTACTAGCTCCAAATCATGAACATGATAATTCTCTCATGCTTCCTCAACTGCCTAGAAGAATAGGCTATCACTTTCCCATGCTGCATGAGTACACACCCTAAACCAATACCTGAAGCATCAGTGTATACAACAAAACCTCCTTCACTAGAAGGTAAATCCAAAACAGGTGCAGTAGTCAAACATTCCTTCAAGGTCTGAAAGCTTCGCTCGTAATCTTCTGACCAATCAAATGTGATCTCCTTGCGGGTTAATCTTGTCAGAGGTACCGCAATCTTGGATAAATATTGAATAAACCTTCGGTAGTAACCTGCTAGGCCTAGAAAACTTCTCACTTCAGTCACATTAGTAGGCTTAGCCCAATTCTTTACTGCCTCTACCTTCGAATGATCAACAGAAATACCTTCTTTTGTGATGATATGCCCTAGAAAGAACACCTCTTGCAGCCAGAAATCACACTTACTAAACTTGGCATATAACTGATGATCTCTCAATAGTTGCAATGCCATCCTCAAATGTTCAGCATGCTCCTCCTCACTCTTAGAATAAATCAAGATATCATCAATGAACACTACGACCCATTGATCAAGATAGAGCCGAAACACATCGTTCATCAGCTGCATGAAAGCTGCAGGTGCATTCGTTAGCCCAAAAGGCATTACTACAAATTCGAAATGCCCATAACTGCTGCAGAAGGCTGTTTTATAGATATCCTCCTCCTTAATTCGTAACTGATGATATCCAGATCGAAGGTCGATCTTAGAAAAATACTGAGCTCCTGCTATCTGATCAAATAACTCATCAATCCTTGGCAATAGATATTTGTTCTTGATAGTCAACTGGTTCAATTGCCGATAATCGATGCACAACCTCATCGAACCATCCTTCTTCTGGACGAATAATACAGGGGCTCCCCACGGGGAAGTACTTGGTCGAATGAACCCTTTCTCAAGCAATTTCATCAACTGTTGCTTTAGTTCTCTTAGCTTCGCAGGAGACATACGATAAGGAGCTTTGGAAATAGGGGTCGCACCAGGAATTAGATCAACAGAAAAGATAACTTCCCTCTCAGGAGGAAGTCCTGGTAGTTCCTTAGGAAAGACATCTAGAAAATCTCAAACGACAGAAAAGTCGTCAATCTCAATCTTCTGCTCAGGGGTCATGAAAACAAAGGCTAGAAATTAAAGCCTTACATCCTCTTCTCATCAGCTTATCAGCTCGAAGAGCCAAAATAAGCGGAACAGACTTATGGTGCCTAATTCTTAAAAAAGAAAGTCCAGGGTGTCCAGTGAAAGACATAGAATTAGATCAGCACTGAACATTGGCCTCATACTTAGCCAACTAATCTGCTCCTAGGATTACGTCATAATCCTTCATATCCATGCAAACTAAATCAGTTGGCAGGTTTTGTTCATTGATCAAGACCTTACTAGAAGGATAGAAATACTTAATTGCTGAACTGGAACCAATAAGAGTTGAAATCTCTAACAGGGAATTCATCAAAACTGGCTTCACAGCTAAAGACTTCACAAATCTCCGAGAAATAAAAGAATGAGTGGCACCAGTATCAAAAAGAACAAAAGTTAATTTATCATGTATAATAAGAGTACCTTCGACAAGTCCACCTTCCTCGACGGGTCCTGTCTCATCTTCTTGTAGAGCCTGGAGCTTGCCTTGCTGCTTCCTGATTCCTTGTGGTTTCACCGGGGTAGCTTGCTCAGATAATAGAGGGCACTCGGGAATACGGTGGTCCCTACTACAACAACGTAAACAGGCGCTTAGCTTGCTCCAGTACTCCTCCATCTTGTGACCTGGGCGGTCACAATACTTGCATACGCCCTTGAATGGAACAATAGGGCCATGTTTCTTATCTACAATCTTCGGCATCTTGCCCTTCCACGAACCAGACCCGCTAATGGGCCTCTTCCTGCCATGACCAGGCTTGATACTCCCAGAACCAGTATGGTGTTGTTCAATCTTAACACTCTTCCCACGGATTCTCTCCGTCATGTCTAAAGTATCTCCCAACACTTGAGCCTTTCTCACCATCTCGGAATAAGTTGGAATTTCCATCGGTGCCAACTGGTTGATATACTGCAGCTTCAGCCCATTAAGAAAGTGCTTAGCCTTCATCTTCTCGGTAGATATCAAATGAGTAGCATAACGAGATAGCCGAGAGAATTGAGCTTCATATTCAGCTACGGATAGATTTCGTTGCTTCAAAGTAGCAAACTCAGCCGCCTTCTTCTCTTGTACTCGATCAGAGAAATATTTACCATTGAAGAAATCCTCGAACTCCTCCCATGTGACTTGTCTATCACCAAGGGTAGCCTTCACTGCGTCCCACCATGTCCTCGCATCACGTTCAAGTTGAAAGGTCGACAAGAGGACACGTTCCTGATCGCTGCATTACATCACTTTAAAAATCCTCCCTATCTCTTCAAGCCAGTGCTCGGCTTCATCAGGGTCAGTCGAGCCACCAAATCGCGGGGGATTCATCCCACGAAAGTTCCGATAAAGGTCGCCAGTGCCATGATTTGCAGCTCCTCCTTGAGCCACTTGTTGCAAAGCTTGAGTAAGTCCTTGAACCGTGCACTGCAAGTTCCTCCATTCTGCGCGTTCTCCTGCCATTGCAAAAGCCTACACGTAGAATAGGTTATATTAGGTTCAATCAAGAATGGATAATCGAGCAATGAGATTATTAACTCAACCCCAGTCTTCTACTCAAATCTCACCAAGTTGGGTCCTTAGACTTATAACAAGGTTATAGGTCCTACAGTATAACTTAGGATCCTAGAACTTAGAGAACCTAGGGATATTAGAAAGCCTCGGCTCTGATACCACCAAACTGTCACGCCCCGACACAGAATATCGGGACCGGCAGAAGAAAACGCCAGTAAAGATAACATGCTAAGCTAAGAATTAACATAATACCATGAACAGAAATAACTCCAATTCTATTATAATAATCATCAAACATCTTACAAACGACTCAAACATAATCAAACATAATCTCTACTCGACTCCGGTACAATAACTAACACCAGTTCTAAGACATAGCTAGATGTAACCAACTAAACAATCTCAGTATATCGACTAGCTGACACACTCCAAGTAATCCCTCTCGCCCATTCCCATCCATTTGTGAATCTTCACCTGAGCTGCCTGGAAAAGGGGGGAAACAACTATGTGAGCGAACGCTCAGTAGGTAATGACAGGCAAGTGTAAATGATTAACCAATTAATTACATGTATATGAACGGAAAGAAAAGATATAACGATCGAATGAAACAACGTAATAACAGAAAGTGCTAAAGAATGGAATAGAATAACAATATGACAAGAATGATAAGATTACAAGAATTGCAAGTTTATGAACAGTATATATATAACAGGAAATTGCAAGAAATTGGCCAAAAAGCAAGAACATAACCAAGTCAAACACGATCAAATAAGAGATAAGAGATCATTGTCATAGACATCACGCTAGTCATGCACTCGGTGCAATGCCTCACCTTATCATTACAAACTCCCATGGGCACAAGTACTTTTCAGGTGCTCTCCCCAGGACCAGACCGGGCCCCTATGGTGCGTTGTCATTGATTAATTGGATCCAAGATCCCAAGTTGTCTAGACTTTAATAAAGTTAAATGGCCCATTATAATCAAGTATAAACTTACCTCGGAACATCCCAAGGCTAAGTTGAAGAGATACTCTCCAGAATTTCTGTCCAGGAGTCCAAATTATCAAGAACCATCATGTTCTTGGATTCAAAACCATAAAACACGGGGAAAACTAGTCTCTGGAAGACATGCGGTCAATACTGGGCCGCTCAAGGCTTATGCGGTCGAAACTGGGCTGCACTAACAGGAACTGGGCTGGGTTTAGCCCTAGAGAGGTCAAGGTTGAATGGCTGCTGACGGGCCGCCGTTCTATATTAACGGTTAGGATAGGGCCGCACAAGGCCAGAAGGTTATAGAATCGAGGACAAGATATGTGGTCCTGACAGAGCCGCTCATTAGTTGAACAGTCCACTTAGGGCCGCCTGTAAGAAGTACGGTCCATTACTGGCCGCACAACACAGGGCCTAACCAAGAGTTAGAATTTAGCCCAAGTGGGCTCCCGGGCTACTGTAGGCAGGGTTGAACTGAACCAGAGTCCAGCCCATTGTCTACTGGTCCATTCATTGGTATATGCGGTCTATCAATAGCCGCGTAAGTCTCTGTTCCAATTCGGATTAACTCAAGTAATAGTGGTTCGATTGAGTCTAAATCAAAACTAAGGGATACAATGGTTCAAGTTAAGGTTATCACAAGTATGAACCTAATAGCCATTCAATTATAAAAGATTCACAATTAAAATTTGACATTCATTGGACAGATGAATCAAGATCAAGCTCAATTTAAATAGATCAGCAAAATTTTTTTACTATCATGAATTACAGTTTATTAGGTGTGTTGCTAACATGCAATTAACCATTAATATACTAATATACCATGCTGTAATGACACTTTAATCTGCTCTGTTACAGATGTGCGGTCGGTTCTGGACCTTACATCCCCATGAACGGTCATAGACTGGCCGCACACATCCCCTCAGATCCGAAGACCTGCTGGATATGGACGGTCGGTAGTGTGCCGCATAGAAGGATGTGCGGTCTGGAACTGGCCGTAGGAAATACATGCTGTTAGGGGTAGGCCGCACGTTCCAGGGACACAAGCAGATATAGAAAGCTATAAACGGTCAACATAGGGCCGCCTGTCTGGATGTGCGGTCTATCGTGTGGCCGCACATGTCCAAACAGGTCGCCGCCCCTTCGCCGTGCCCGACTCCGGCGAGGTTTCTAGGGTTATATTTAAAACACTAAATTCACACGATATAAAGCATGGAATTTAGGGCTTTTATTAACAAAAGAAAGAGCACGAAAAACTATACAAGATGCATGAATCAAATTTATGTTTACAGCCTGAAATCATAACTTAATCGAAAAGGAACAATTATAACCCTAGATGTGACATGCTTCTACTAAAATCTAAAATTCTTGCAGGATACTTGTTAGAATTTAAGTCTTTCTACATCAATGGAAAGCTAGCATGATGCTGCTTCTAACCATATATTATTTGCAGGGTTTGGCTTGCTATCACCTACCTGAATCAGTTAAAGAATGAAGGAGAAATAAAACCAAGGACGCCAGTACACGCAACCACCAATCGCTCGAGATCTCCCTCGGTCCAACTCCTCTACAGCCGCCGCTGGTTCTACACGATTCTAGGGTTAGAGAGCTTCATTTTAATAGGTCACACACCTTCTGGAGGCTTCTATGCGCGGAGTATTCGTCCACACAAGTCGGGTCGATGGGAACACCGCCGCAAAGGTTGACTCGATCCAAACTCCACCGAATGCATCTCCTAGGGTTAGGGTTTTGAGAGATTAAGAGAGGGTAAATGATCCTCTCATCCTGGTCTTTTATTTGCCACCGATTTGGGCTCATTAGATGGAGTATTGGGCTCAAATTTGGCGTTTCAAGGTATGGTTAACTAAGTGTTCAATTTGGGCTTAAACCACTAATTCGGCCTACTTATAGATTTTATTTGGGTTGGCCACAGAAGACAAGTTTGTTAAACGTGCTATCCTTTACAAGAATATGATTTTTTCTGAATTTTTATAAAATAGTCGAAATATAACTCATTCTATTTATTAAGGAATTATTATAATTAATTATAATTATTTTTTAAAAGAAATCGGGGTATTACAGGTGGTCCCTACTACGACACCTCAAACAAGCGCCTAACTTGCGCCAACACTCTTCCATCTTGTGACCTAGACGGTCACAATACTTACAAACTGCCTTGGACGACACATCTGGTCCAACTTTCTTCTCGCCTTCCCTGGGTTTCTTATTTTTAGAAAAACTCGGCCCGCCATTAGAGCTCTTCTGACCATTGCCGGGTTTAAAATTTTCGGAACTTGTAGTCTGTTCCTTCTTCTTATCTCAACCTCTTATCCGGTCAGTCATCTCCATCGTGTCCTCCAAAACTTGTGCTTTCCTGACTATCTCTGAGTAGATTTGGATTTCCAAGGGTGCTAATTGATTGATATACTGAAGCTTCAAACCATTCAAAAATATTTTAGCCTTCATTTTCTCTGTAGACACCAAGTGTGGGGCATACTTACACAATCTGGAAAACTGGGCTTCATATTCCACAATCGACAAGTTTCTTTGTTTTAAAGCAGCAAACTCAGCCGCTTTCTTGTCCTGCACCCAGTCTGATAAATACTTGCTATTGAAAAACTCTTTAAACTCGTTCCTCGTGGCACGCCTATTCCCCAGCGTGGCTTCCACGGCTTCCCACCAAGCTCGAGCATCCCGTTCTAATTGGAAAGTCGCTAGCAAGACGCGATCCTGATCTCCACATTGCATGACCCTGAAGATCCTTTCCGTCTCCTTCAGCCAGTTCTCAGCCTCATCTGGGTCCGAAGATCCACTGAAACGCGGGGGATTCATGCCTTGAAAGTTTCGATGTAGATTGCCTGCTCCTTGTTATCCGCCGCCTTGAGCTACTTGCTGTAAGGCCTGGGTCAGGCCCTGCACTGTACGTTGCATGTCTCGCCATTGAGCGCGTTCTGCCGCCATCACAGAAATTTCCTACAACATAAAAGAAGTGATTAAGAACGTTATATTGGATCTATCTTTTTATAGCTAGTTAATTAATTAACTAATCTTAGCCCAATTCTCTACCCAACACACTGGGTCAGATTCTGACTTTACTAATGTTAAAGGTTCTATAACACTACTAGCAACCTAAGGTCTAAAGAAAACCTAGACTCTGATACCACAAAAACTGTCACACCCCGACGCGGAAAATCGGAAGGTAGCAGTTTATATCAATCATGTCAATCAGAGCACACATTGCCACAAGAGACTAAACCACCAGCTAAAAATAAAGAAAGTAATTAACCCATCTTTATTTATAAATAAGAGAAAGTATTTAATTACACCCGACTCCTTGTGGACTTCTGACTTATACATAATATATCAACTCTATATAACAATTTAACACAATCTAACTTGACTTGATCAAAATCTCTAAATGGTTCGCTCCTAGAATCACTCGTTCCCGTCCCCATCAGAGCGCACGTCCTCATCCGAACTACCTGAAAAGGATTGGAAAGTAGGGGTGAGCAAAGCTCAGTAGGATTTTATATCTCTATCATCAGGCATAATTAAAGTGCTTAACCAATTCCATTATAAATAACGTTGTAACAAAAGCAAGGGTAATTAAATGACAAGAGCATAGATAGAAAAATGAATACGAGCTTTCAAGTGAAGAGTAACCACAAGTATAGCAAGAATGATTCATGAAACTGCACGAAAATGATAAGTGGAATTGGCCATAACAAGCACGTATATCATGTCACGCAGGAATTGAGTAAAAGTGAAATGTCTTAGACCAATCATGCTAGCCATGCACTTCGGTGCAATGCCACACCTTGTCATTACAAACTCTCCAGGGCACAAGTACTTTCGGGCGCTCCTCCTAGGACCAGACCGGGCCCTTTATGATGCGTTGGCATTGACAAGTTAGATCATAGATCCTAGTCTCGACATTCATCACATTAAATGGCCAAGTGTTCCAAGGTTTAAGCTTACGAACTTACTTCTAAGATTAAGAGAAATTCCAACAACATTGGAATGAACATTAGGTAGAAAGACAAGGATGCAAACAAGGATTTCATAGGATTCCACAGTTCAAGGCCAAGCTTGATGACTGCTACATGATAATAAATCAAAAGGGAACATAAGAACGTCGGGAATACAAGAATATCTTACCTGTGACGGTCGATAACTGGGCCGTTACAGGAACGTGACGGTCTTACACAAGGCCGTTATGATGATGTGACGGTCCAATCTTGGGCCGTTATAGTTCACAGATTGGTCCAATTTGGACTGGCCCAAAACACGATTCAAACCATGTTCATAGGTTCAGGTTTTTGAGGTACAACCTGTCCGACGTCTTGGTAGGAATCCCAGGCTCACGGGGTCTTACGAAGGTCTCATAAAAGTGGTCCTGGTCCGACGGAAGGAATATCCGGCGGAGAGTCCCATCTATTACAAGAATTGAGGCTAATAAACACGGAAACCAAGACAGTGCGGTCAGTCAATCCCACCGGAGTGGCATGACTGTCAAACAATAATGTTAAGATCATAACATACATCTTGCATAAATCATAATTTATACAAGTATTTAAGGGTTTCTATCAATTTTCATATGATCATTCATTTTAGAACTATCTAACAACTTTCATGTAGAATTTAAAACTTAATGTTCATGATACTAGGTTATTATCACGTTCTGTATTATTACAGATCAAGAAGTCATACTAAAACATAGCAAGTCCCTGGTTAAAACGCATGAATTAAAGTTTAAAAACACCCTGCCAGAAGAACGTGACGGTCTATGTAAGGGGCGTTACAAGTATGTAATGGTCCATAGTAGGTGCGTTATGTATCAGAAAATAAATAGGTAAAATCTTAAAAATTTTAAAACACAGGGGTATGTGACGGTCTGTCGTGGGGCCGTCAGGCTCATGTGACGGTCTGTCGTGTGGCCGTCACGTCGTAACGGTCTCTGAAAGATGCGTCACATAAACCTGAGAACCCGCCAATGACGAACTTGACATGTTACACTAAAACTTCGATTTCTCATGATAAAATGAACAAAATTTAGGGCAAATACTACCGTTGGAAAGAGCATAAAATTTCATACAAAATAGCATGCTTTGATTTAGATCTAAAACAATAAGATTCAACCTTTAACTAATAATCATGAAAGTTGCCCTTTTTGTATACCTCGGTGTAAAACATGAAATTCGAATAACATGGTGAACAAAATTGGGCAATTAGGTATCAAAAGAAAGGGCTCAGGGAGACGCACAAGATGATATTATTAGATTCTTGTTTGGCCTGAGAGACACCTATCTTTCGCTCGAAGAAAAGAAGGACTAGAAGAGAGGTCATCGGAACCCTAGGTGCCGCTCCTAGAACGCCCAAATTCTCCCTCGTCCGATCACGATCGGCTGCGCCACCTGCCGCTGGTGCAAATAGGGTTCTAGAGCATCGAAAGCCCTCAATAAATAGAACCTATAGGGACTCCTAGCGATCGAATTTGGTTGAAGAGTCCAATGGTGAAACTCCGGTGAAAACTTCGGATGAGGTTCTAATCCACGGCCGCCGCTGCCAGTAGAAGCGTCTACACTTAGGGTTTTCGAAGAGAAAGCAAAGACCTAATAATGGGCTAGGGTTTGGCTCGAATTGGAGCACAATTGGGCTTGAATTGGACTCAAAACGTGATGGTTAAACTAGGTCATCTAACCCAAGAAAAATAGATAAAAACGCGAAATTGGGCCTTCACAAATTTTATTTTGGGTTTTTACCTTAAGACAAAGTTGTTACAAATTCAATTTTACACTAGATTCATATTTTTCTAGATTTTTAATAATTTCTTTAGAGGTTGAGCCAATAAATAATTAACTTATGTGGGAATATTATAATAATAAAAAATGCTGGATGCTACAGGGACTCTTTCCAGACGTGGGGCGAAGCCATGCTGCATCTCCAACCCAACCCTTCGACCCCATCTTGAAGAGTGAAGTATTAGCTTTTCATTCCATCTTTTTGGGCTTGATTTCATGGTCTATTCTCTTAGTTCTTCTCTCCTCAAAATCATACATCATCATAGTTTTCTGCACTTTCTGCTACACCTACACTTTTGCACATTTTGCATCATCATTTTCTCTCTATTCTTCTCATTATATCTCGTGATTTCAACTCCTATGCATGCACAACACACACACCTATTATTTTCACCTTTCCACCGGGGTTAAAAACCTCCCCCCGGTGAGTTTGCCCTCAATTTCTACCCCTATTTTATCACTGCGGGATTGACGCTACACTTATAATTTCTAATGGGTTTTTCCTTTGTGTTTTAACTTTGTTTCGCAGGAGAGCATGATATGAATGTGAGGCCCTTTTCTTCTAGCCGGCTGGAGGACGAGGAGGTTTGAATCTACATTATTCCCACACCCCGTTGTCAAGCGCGATCAAGTCTTAATCCTTTTCCAAGGTACACGGAGCCATCCTTTGATCTCTTCATCCTTTAGACGTTGTTGGAACCTTGGTGGCGATCACGGCATGTCTTCCCCATCCTTTTACCCCCCCTTTTCTTTGATTCACATGTTCATGCATACACATTAGTTTAAAGGGAGTGGGGTGAAACATATTAAACAATCTACAATTTTTTGGCGATCACGGTGGGACACCAATGCCCATCACGTTTGTTTTCATGCTCTTTTGTAAGTTGGGTGTGTGCATGTTCATGTTTAGGTAGTATTTTACCCATTCTCCCACTATTTTAGGCATTTTAAGGGCTCTGGTAGCCTGGCGGTCTTCTGGTAGACCGCAAGGGGCACAAAAACGGTCATTTGGTAGACCACTTATAGATTCTGGCAGTTCTGTGCGCGTGCTCACATGGCCATGTTCGTTGAGGCATAACTTTTGATCCCGAGGTCAGATTCCGCTGATTTTTATTCCATTGGATAGCCCTTTGTATTGTCTTTCCATTCATATCTTATTTGTATTATTTGGGTCACATTTCCATAGTCTAATATTGTCATACTTTTTGAGTTTTTTTGCATAAAGTCTGCAAGCAGGCTCAGGGATAGGTTCACAGGTACGACTTTGATTAATGATTTGATTACCTTCCCAACGTCTGATTGCGATGATTTTTGTTCCATTGGGTAGTCCTTTGTATTATCTTTTCATCCATAGTTTATTTGCATCATTTGGGTTTCATTTTCTTAGTTAAATATTGTCATCATTTTAGCATTTTGTGCATAAAATCTGCATGCAGCGCGCACAGGCTCACCGGAGCAACTTTGCTCAGTGATTTGATTGACCTCCCGGGGTTGAATTGCTCTATTCTTGGGCTCATTGTGCAGACCTTTGTATTGTCTCTTCATCCACATCTCATTTGCATCATTTGGGTCACGTTTGCCTAGTGAAAACTTTTCTCCATTTTTACATTTTATGCATAAAATCTGCATGCAGGTTCAGGGGCAGATTCACAGGTACGTTTTGCATTGATAATTTCTTTACCTTTCGGGCTCCGATTGTGTTGTTTCTTGCTCCTGTCTTGTTGTCCTTTGTATTGTCTTCATTTTCATATATTGTTTGCACTCATATCATTGTGTTTGCGTAATTGAATCTTGCCCTCATTTTCACTTTTGTGCTAGAAATTGCATGCACTCCGGTGCACATAGGGCCATGCATTGCATATCATAGTCGCATTCCTACCATGGTAAGTGATCCTCTCGCCCCCATATTCCTTGGGGTTGACTAGGTGATCTTATCCGGGACCTCCGTAAGTCCCCGTGAGCCGTGAATTCCTACACAGACGCCGGGCCGGTTGTACCTTTTCCACCCCTTAGGCTTGCATTTGCATACGTTTGAGAAAATTAACCTTAGTCAACCCAAAGTTTAGACCTTATTCTCATAGGATTCCTATCTTGAGGGAATCATATTTAACTCAAATCATTAAAAGGTCTATTAAAACTTCTAAAATATTTCCTATCATATCAACTTGTTTGACTTGGGTGAAAACTCCCATATTGCATTGTTTGTGTTGTTTGGGCTTGTCCAAGCCCATTAGTGGTATTTGTGTTGCATTTTCATCATCACCCACATGTTTTGTTGTTGATAGGCCTACTTAGGTCTGTCCATTTGGTGTGTCCATTGTCTAGTCCACTGTCATAGGTCTGTCTTCCCTTGGTCTTTGCATTAGTGGGTCAGCCCCCTCTTGTCCTCAAGCCCATTAAGCCATTGCTTCCCCACCTGTATTTTCCCTTGATATCTTTGTATTAAGTCTCCATTTGCCCTCATGGAGCATCATTCCAACCCCTTGTACCATTCTTCTTCCCAATCTTCTTCTTATTCCTGCGTGGAATCCTCTTCCCACGCGGGCCCATCTTCACGTGCTCCTTCTGATCAATCTGAGGAACAATCTAATCTCATGGCCCATCTATCATGCCTTGTTCGTCAAATGGACCCGACCCAGCCCCAAAGGCTCATTGCAAATCATCTTCATGGGCCCTCTTCTTTTAATGGGCCCTTTCCTTCTCCTTGCCACGCAGCTGGCTAGTTTCCAATAGCCGATCCCATACTAATGGGCCTTATTCTTCTTCTACTTATGCTGCTGGCCCAATGGGCCCTTATGCTCATGCTTCTTCTAGGCCCACATATCCTTCCACTCTTGGAATGAGCCCTTTTTCTTCTCAGCCCAGATCCTCTTATCCGGCCCAATACCATGCTCCTGGTCTAAATTCACACTCTCTTGTTGAGGCTGGCTGGCATCCTTCCCGATCTCTCCCCATCGAGGAGATGATTGCTCAAAACCAATGCTAGCTTGATGAGCTATAACACCAAATTGATCCCAAATCCTCTTTGAGTGTCCCGTTTGCATTTGAAGGTCTTCGGCTCCCACCGCGTTCACAAATTCCTGCGTATCATCGTTATGGTGGAGTCGGTGACGCCTACGTGCACTTAAAGGAGTTCATTTATGAGTCGGCCCAGTTTTTACACAACTAGCACTTGATGGCTTATCTATTCGATTTGTCGTTGGAAGGCCCGGCTCGTGATTAGTTCTTTTCTCTTCCGCAAGTGCAGATTGTGAATTTTCAAGTCATTCAAGAGAAATTTCTTCAGCAGTTTCAAGACCAGGTTGGGCCCATGTATTCCATGGTTGATCTGGCCCATGAGAAGATGAAACCCGATGAGGAGTTCTCTACCTTCGCCGACCGCTGGCATCGCCTGGCCGTGCAAGTCTCGGGGCATATTCCGGAGGGAGAACAGATCAAAATGCTCATTTCTAATGCAACGCCCGAGTACCGCTTTATCTTAGCCTTGAATGATGTCACCTCCTGGCAACAATTGTATAATCGATCCCGGTTCATCCATCAACAACTTCATAATTCCCTTGACCCCGAGTCACCTTCACCTTCTAGGCCCACATACGCCTCCTGTCCATCATCTCCCGTGAGTCAGCCCTCCACCATATATCCTTCCATGAGTTGGCCCTCCACTCCCGCTTATACACTCTCCATGAGTCAAACCACACATCAACCCTTCACGAGTCAGCCCTCCACCTCCACATATGTGTATCCACCTGTGTCTTCCCCTCTAGTCAAAGGAACATCACACCCCAAGCAGGTAGATGCCATCCACTATATTCCCGCTCCATACGTGCCTCCACCTAGTCCCTCCACCAATTGCCATGCGCCTTTGCCTACGCAACCTCCGCTTCCACCACCGCAACCTTCTCCATCACCTTCCCATATCCCTTGGCATCCACTGTGCCCAAAGCAGGCTCCATCTCTGCAGTTGCCGGAGTCGTTTACAGATATTTTCAGGGCTTTGATGGTCGCTCACGCGTTGCAGCTCCCTCCGGTTGTGCCTTGCCGACCCGCGGCCGGAATATTTTTCAATATTGTGAATTTCACCGCCAGCAAGGGCATGTGGTTAAGGATTGCCCCAAGTTTTAGGAACTTGTTTATGATTTGGAAGTCAAGAAGATGATTGATTGGGCTGCCATGCATGAAGTTATTTTAAATCTTCGTAGCGAGCAGCAGCAGCAATCGCCGCCTAGGCAACCGTCTCCACTACAAGACCAGGGGCACCCCTGTGATTCTTTATCTGGCATTGCACCCACTCCGTCACCTACTCCATCACTTGTTCCCTCACCTATGCTTTTGCCTACCTCATTGCCTAACTCACCACCCTCTTCATCTCCACCTACCCCCTCACCTTCACCATCTCCTACTAAACCTCTACAACCTCCACCAACCCATGCCTCTGCTCAGGCAAGTGCCACCCTTTTCTCCTCCATTTCCATTACCACCACTTCCACTCCTAACGCTGCCCCGCGGGTCGTGCCGATACGTCGACGGTGGGCGCCGCGACCCTCCTCTTCACCCTCTTCATCATCGGCACCACCTCTAATACCTTCATTGCCTACATCACCATCTCCACCACCGTTACCATTGCCTAACCCTTCACTACCTTCACTATCCTCATTGCCTGCATCACCATCTCCACCACCGTCACCATTACCTAACCCATCACCACCACCTTCACCGCCTCCTCCCCCAAAGACCCCTATCCCATCACCTCCACCATCTCCACTGCCTTTGCCATCCCCTTTGCCATTGTTGCCCGAGCCTGAGCAGGCTATACCTACACCTAGACCTCAACCTTCACCTTTACCCCCTTCTACGCTTCCACCTTTTCCTTTAACACCACCCGAGCCTATTATCGCCATTATCCCTCCACCGCCCGAGGCCTCTACACCTTCTAAACCTTAACCCACGCCCTCCAAGCCTTCTCCACCCCTTTCTCCACCTATTTCCACCCCACGGAGTGGGTGCGCACTACCTCTGGTGCCCCTTCGGTCTAGTCCCCAGGGGGATGATGAGCCGGATCAGAATAATTCGTTGCCAGTTATGCATTTCAAGATTCAAGATTTCATTTGCCGAATGCCGATCCAGGTCTTGGTCCCCGACCATTTTGGGGAGAGTGAGCCTGCATTTCCTATGGAGACGGTTGCTGAGAAGAGTTCCCTTGCACTAGTGCCAGTTTCTTCACAAGCGAGGCCGGTGGCAATCTCATTGCTCGCCGGGGGATTCACTATCGATGCTGTTATTTCTCCTCGCTCCATTGCTATTCAGTTCACTGGCCAAGAGAGGTTCTCTACTCGGATTGTGCTAACTCGTACGACTGCCAAGGAAATGATGAATTCGATATTTAAGGGGAAATTGGCCGTATTTTCAAGATTTTCTAAGGATGTTATGCACTTGTTATGCAATCTCCCTTGGTTTATTGGTAAGCCGGCCACGTCAATACAGTGCATTACACTCCCTCAACTTCATCCCGCTCTTCTAGTAAGGGAGTTGTAATTCATGCCCAATTGCCGAGTGGAAATGCCGAATCTCATGTTGCTAGTGCCAAGTGACAAAACTCCATGGTTTTCCGATATTCATTCATTTGAGGGGTTATCTGTTCAAGAACATCCACATATTATTAGCGCCGGGTGTCTAGGGGCAACTGCCCCGATGAAGCTGCATGCCCATAGTTGGGCCAGGCCGTCTGTTAGATGGGCACATTATTTGAGAGGACACTACAGATCAAGAAACCCGAAGGCCCAAGCCCGCGCCAGGCGGGTCCAATTCAAGCAAGTTTCAGCTAAGAAGAGGCGGCGGTGCAAGCTCAAGGGCCGTCAATTGTGCATTCAGGGGTCCACCTCTTCCTCCCCTTCTTTTCATTCATCCTTTCTCTTGCTCAGCTCCTACCCTTGGGTGGTGTATCTTCACACTTCAGATCCTGTTTTAATCATCTTCTCCTCTCTTCCCCAGTCTGCAAACCCCCATTCCTCTTCTTCCCATCCAAAGTCTCCGGATTTTCCCTCTCACAATTCTAGGCCTCGGCCTATGCCCTCTAATCATCCCGATCCTAGGACATCTTCTGATTCTTCTCCTCCGGTATCTCCAGCTTCTAATTTTTCTTCCCCGATTCTGTCGGGTGGTTCTCGTTTCCTTCCCCGACTCTGTCGGGTGGTTCTCATTCTTCTTCCCCGACCTTGTCGGGTGTCTATGATTCTCATTCCTCGACCTTGTCGGGTGTCTACCGTTCTCTTTCTCCAACCACGTCGGATGATTCTTCTTCTCATCTTTCTACTCACTCTTCTTCACCCTTTTAGGGTTCTTACCCTTTTTCATGTTATTTTCGAGGCTTTAGTCCGCCTTGATCTCAGCTGATCTCTGCTTATTCTATATCTGGTTCCTTGTTATTAGGGTCTCTGTGCCTTAACAAGGGAGTTCTAGCCCTCGTCTCACTTCTTTTTATCCTTCTTCGTCCAGTTTGGTGCCTGCCACTCCTCCGTGTAGAGTAATCTTCAACCCCTTGTTATCCTCTCCCACTTTGTCTTGTCAAGCAAGGAATACAAAGCTCATGCTGTTCAAAAGCTCGATGGTCAAGATCACTTTAGGACACTGGTTTCCACGCTATGGATTTGCAAGGTATCTTTATTTTGTGCAAGAACATGCTATTATCTCTATCACTGTTATTCCTGCGCATGGTTAAGATAATGCTATTCCTCAACATGGTTTGAGTGGCCTTAGTTCATTAAGTTTGCTTATTTTAGTCAAAAATGAGTTCGCTTCTGCAGCATCTTAGGCTGGTGATAGCTCCACGCTGGGAGTGTAGTTTCTTTCTCCGATCGTTGAGGATGACCTTTTGTACGGGTTTTCACACACTACACGGTAAGTGAAGAGGCGAAATCTCGCGCTGAGTCCTGAGCGGGCTGTGGATCACCAGAAGATGAACTGCAAGACATGGAAACATATCAGAGGGCCCAGGGGGTTTCCCTGGGGCAAAACCCTCCGATAGCTAAGTCAGTAGAGTTGTGGTGGAAGCAATGATGGGGAGGAGAAAAGCAGGTGCGCGAGATTCCTCTCCACCAAAGGGGTGAAGCGGATTGCTCAGGAGTTTCGGGTGTGAGTGCCTTAATGGCTCCCTTTTTTCTTCTTACCTTCCACCGGAGGGTAGCCCTGGTTTAAATAGTATGCCGCCATCAGGAGTCCTGTGAGCTGAGGGGTCTCCGGCGGGAGTTACGTCCTCAACGTGGGCTTTCATGGCCTTTATCGTGGGAGCGTTATCGCCTTGAAGTCCAGCGGCTTCTTGATTCCCCTGTCCGTTGGGGACTCTTAACGGTAGCATGAACGGATAATGTCTGGTCCGGCCGAGCTCCTGAAACGCCAGCCCTGTCCGGGCGATGAGCATAGCTCGGTGAAAGAAGGGTCGGGTAGGTCGGCTAATGCCTGTCTTTCCCGGGCGGGGAAACGGCTTGGATCGGACCCACCTTGTGACCTGACCATCACTCGGGCCCTCCGAGCCTAGGGCCGCCGGGGAGAGTTGTTTCCTCGAGTGTTTGTTCATTGGGCTTTTCTTCCCTGAGTGGGCCCCGTGGGCTATCACTCGGGTGAGCTTGCCTCGTTGGACCCTGTTGGGTCTTGTTGGGCTGCTCTTTGGGTGGGCTACAGAAATCCCCTCTCCACTTGTCCCCCTCCTACTCCCGAGCCATGGAGGCTCGGTCGAGTAGTTTTCGAGGCTTTGGACCGGCGTGGCTCAGGTGGGTGGAATTCTATTGGCGTTGTGGGGCCACCTGTAGTGGTCGCCTGGGCCCATAATGATGATCCTGACGGATTTGAAACGAAGGGGCCCCCCTTTCCTTGGAGCATGGAACGACGTGCCACCTCCCTCCAGGGTTTTATAGGCGTTGGGCGCTGTTCGTCGTTCTAGGCTTTCCAGGTTTTGAGCTTTCCTTAGTTTCTTTGCTTTTGGGGCTCCTTGATGCGCCGTGAGGGCACAGAGGAGGCGCGAAGTCTTGCGGCGGCGTTTGAGGAGTTGGCGAGGATAACCGCGGAGGCGGTCCGGCAACTTCCTTCCCCTCCAGAGTCTTCAAGTTCGTGCGAGGGATCATCTTCCGGCTCGATGGCTGGTCTGCCTTTGGAGATCGGGCAGGTGAGGCGGGAGCCCGTCCCCAACTGCAGTGAGTTGGGGGAGGCAGAGGTGAGGAAGCTGGAGCATCGCTTTCGCTTGCCTCTCAGGTATAGCTTTACTGCCGCCGCCCCGTATGAGACGAGTCTGGACAGCCGTATGGGGCACATTTGCACTTTCCTTCTGGCTTGGAAGAGCGGGTTCCGCCTCCCCTTCGAGCCCCTTGTACTCCAGCTTCTCGAGTTTTTCCGGTTGGCGCCTATTTAGTTGGTGGCCAACTCGTATCTCCTCCTCTCTGCCTTTCGGATTCTCTGTCGTCAGCACGATATTTTTCCTTCCTTGGACCTCTTTCATTATTTTTTCGAGTTGAAGGTGCACCCGTCGGCGGGGAAGGGCTTCTACTTCATCCAGGCGAGGAGGAACAGGAGTTGCATCTCCCTCGCTGCGAAGGATTCCTCGCACAAGGGGTGGAAGACCCAATTCTTCTGGGTGAAGGCGGAGGCGACGGATGAGTTTTGGAGATGCCTGATCTCGCCCAACTTTCACCCGAATCTTCCTCCTCGCCAGGAGGAGTTCCCTCCCCATGTGGAGCGGCAGGCCGCCCGTCTGCTGGATAACCGCCAATCGATCGAGGAGCTGGTGACGCCGGAGAACATCGAACGGTGCTTGCTTACGCGGTTGACGTCGACAGGTATTGCTCTCGAGGTTCTTCTCCTGGGGTGGTAGTTACTTTTCTTCTCCTGACCGGGTCTTCTTTCTTTGTTGCAGACGTGAGGCGGGAACCTCTGGAGGAAACTGCTGAGGTCATCGATCTAGGAGAAGATGACTCGGCGGCCGACGAACCAGAGGCTCCTGCGGGTCACGCCCAAGCCCGGGATAAGGGCAAGGGGGTGGCCCACGGGGGGTCTTCACGGCCAGCAGGTACGAAGCGCAAGGATCCCATGGTGGGAAAGTTACGGGAGGCCGCGAAGGCCAAGAAACGGGCCAAGAAGGCAGGTCTCCCTCCTACCGCCGGGGGCGACTCCGGCTCGGCGGCGCTCCCCTCTCGGGGGCAAGATGGAGCCGACCCCTCGGGGCCAGCTGCCCCACTTCCCAGGCGAGAGGGGGCCGAGGAGACCGGGGGCCCTTCAGAGGGCGGCGATAGGTCGGCTCTCCCCCCCACGAGGGTAGAGGGGGCCGATGCTGAAGTAGCTGACGCTGAGGCCCGGGGGTCGGCCGGAGGCGGCGTCGCCCCGGCCAACGAGGTTCGGGCCGAGATAGGCAGGGCTGGGGGTTCGCCCGCTAGGGCGTTGCAGCCCCAGGTGCTTGGAGCTCCCGGTGCGGTCGGTCCCGCGGCACCGGTCGAGGTTGGGGGTTCGCCCGGGGAGGTGTCACAACCCCAACCGACCGTGGCGCGCGAGGCGGCCGGTCCCGTCGCTCGAGCAGAGCCTTCTGGCGGGGTGCCCCGGGCGGAGCGGTCCCCTCTGCCGGAGCCCTTGGAAAGGCTCGGCATTACGGGCGACCTGTATCGGGTCTGCCGGTCGATTGCCACCAGGACGAAGGGGGGAGAAAGGCGCAATACCGCCCCCGGGCTCCTTGATGTTCTGATGGAGGGTGGCCTCGTCATAGCTCGGTCGGCGGCTTTGATGGCGGAGGCGCACGCACGGACGGAGGCGGAGCGGTCGAACTTTGCCTGGACCCTTGGGGGATGCGAGAGGAAACTGGCCCGACTCAAGGGGGAGCATGAGGGGCTCCGGCAGGAGTTCTCCGCGTTCCGGGAGGTGGCGCGGCTGAGCCGACTGGAAGCCGGGGTGCTGACCGAACAGCTCGCCAAAACCCGAGAGTCTCTTGAGAGGGAAAGTCGATCCCTGGAGGAGGAGCATCTGCGTCGCCTCGAGCTAGACAATCGCTGGGAGCTTGAACGTGCCGAGCTGCTAGATCGGGCGGAGATGGCGGAGCGTCTCCGAGCTGAGGCTGAGGTGGACCGGGCCCGGGCAGAGGAGCGTGCGGCCGACGCGGAGCAGGCTCGGGTCGAGCTCGTCGGAAGGGCGGGGCAGATCGAGGCGGAGGCAATCGAGCGTTACAGGAGCTCGGATGCTTACTCGGCCGACCTGGTGGAAGCTGCCCTACCCTATTACGAGGTAGCACTACGCCGGGGTGCTCGAAAGGGGTTCAAGCAGGGCTATCACCGGGCGGTAGACTGCGCCAATGAACAAAACTCCGCGATCGAGTTCCCCTTTGGCCAGTGTTACGACTCGGATGAGTCGGTTTCCAGCTCTTCTTCGTCGGTTGGGGAAGGTTCGGAGGGGTCGTCTCCGTCGGGGTCACCGGCTCTGGGCGTCTCGGGAGGGCTCACGACCGGGACAATTCTCGCACAGGCGAGGTCAGTGTCCGAGCCGGCAGTCACCGAAGGCGCCGGGGGTGACGCGTCTCCTTCCGCCGGTCTCGAACGTCAAAGTGGGCCCGAGGCCTAATGTATTTTGCCTCTTTCCCTTTTTATCTCTCTTTCCTCTTTTTAGAGGGTTTCCTTTTGGTGTGATAATAAATGACTTGCTCTGTTTGAGTACTATCCTTGCCATGATTTGGTTGGCGGATCTTGAGTAGTTGGGAGGTGCCGATATGTCCTGCACGGTTTTCGCACGCTGTTTTGGTAGGCTTCTGACGGGGCGTCCTTCCGTTCCCTCATGCTTTGAATGTCAGGCCGCTTCGTGAATCCCGCTAGGGCGGGAAATGAGGAGTTGGAGGTGACTGTTCAGGGGAGAAATCCTTTGGCGTGTTTCCGAGGGGGGGTCATTTAAGGCGTGTAGCCTCCTTTGGCCTATAAGAAGGACCGAAATGCGCCCTTTCCTCTCCACTGCTTGGGATTTTCTCTAACAGTCTTTCCTCGTTCCTTCTTTTTCACTCTGCGTTGTGCCTTTGCATTCGGAGCATGGAGGATCCTTCGGAGGGCGATGCCGCTGACGACGGGGAGCGGCGGGCTCCCGCTGTCTTGTAATGTTGAACGGATCCCACGGTCGCCGCGCGTGCACGAGACGGGTCCTACGGTCGCCGCGCAGATCTGGGGAGGACTTCGGCATGCAGAAGCACGCCGTTGGCTTCTCCTTAGCTCCAGCGAGGCATCCGGGTGGACGCCGAGGTGGAGGACGGATGGGGGCATCAGGGGAGTCTACCGTCACTTCCCTCCGTGTGAGGGGAGGAGGCGTATCAAGCTCCCTCCTCACCGAGGCCTTCCTCCGTCTGCAGCCTCTTTCTCCCTCTTCTGCTCTTCATTTCTTTCACTCTTCGGGGGCTGCTTGCTCTCTCCTTCCTTCAAAGGAGTTGGCAGATTGGAAGAGGGGAGGCCTTCACGGCCCTCCTTTTTCCTGGTTGTTGCCAACTTGGGAGGTAGCCTTCCTCAACATTTAAAGGTGGCCTTCCTCTGAAGTTCCTCTGTCACCTTTGTCACGGGCCATCCGAGCCAACTGGCTCGACCACCTTTTGTCCGAGCCAGTTTCCGCATGAGGCAGAGTCAGTGGCTGGACGTGAGGAGATCAAGACCAAGTCAGTCGAGCGATGACCCTTTGAAGCGATGTTAGACGGATTTTTTGTTTTGTTTTTGCTATGTGATGTACTGGCATTTGCCTACCTGATGTACCAATGGTTTGGAATGAAAAGAATAGGGATTTATTCTTCCCATTTTGCTGTACAATTTCAAAAGTAGAATCTGCGTAGTGCGGCTGCGTTCCATGTCCGAGGAATAGGTTCCCCTTCCATTGTCGCTAACCTGTACGCACCTTTTCCGAGTGTCTCGACCACTCGGTAGGGGCCTTCCTAGTTGGGGGATAGCTTGCCCGCCGCCTCTAGTGGTCGAGAGGCTTCGGCCTTCCTGAGGACGAAGTCCCCCGGTTGGAAACGTCTGTCTCGGACTTTGGCATTGTAGTACCGGGTGAGGCGGCGCTGGTACTCCGTTGCCCGGACGTTCACGATCTCTCGGAGTTCGCTTGCTAGGTCGAGGTTCTCGAGCAACTTTTACCCGTTTGCCTCGAGTGAGAAGCTGATCACTCAGAGGGACGGATTGGCGATCTCCAATGGAACGACGGCTTCGGTGCCGTATACCAACTGAAAAGGGCTTTCACCGGTTGCCGTCTGGGGGTTGTTCGGTGCGACCATAGTACGCTAGGTAATTCCTCGAGCCAGCTACCCTTAGCCTTGTCGAGTCTGGTTTTTATGCCTTTCAAGATAGTCTTGTTGGCATTTTCAACCAGCCCGTTGGCCTGAGGGTGGGCGACCGAAGTGAAGTGGTTGCGGATATTTAGGTCGGCGCATCTGTCTCGGAAGTACCGAGAGTCAAATTGCCAACCGTTATCGTTTACTATCACTCGGGGGATGCCAAAGCGACAAATGATCGATTTCCAAACAAAGCCCCAAACTACTGTCTCGGTGATCCTGGCCGTAGCCTCGGCCTCGATCCACTTGGTGAAGTAGTCGATGGCGACGATGATGAACTTCTTCTGGGACTGGGCCGTTGGGAATGGCCCAAGGATATCGATTCCCCACAGAGCGAAAGGGTAAGGCTCGGCTAGGGTGACAAGTTCCGTGGCCGGCTGATGGACCAAATGGTCGAAGCGCTGGCACCGGTCGCACTGCTGAACATAGGCCGAGCAGTCGCGCTGCAGGGTGGGCCACCAGTACCCTTGTCATAACAGGATTCTGGCCAGCGACCTTGCCCCTGAGTGCGCTACGCACAGGCCTTCATGAATCTCTTGGATGGCTCGGCCTGCCTCGTCGGGACCGAGGCACTTCAGGAGGGGACCGGAGAATGATCTTCGGTAGAGGGTGTTGTCGAGGACAACGAAGCGCCGAGCTTGATACTTCATTCGGCGGGCTTCTCGAGGGTCGGAGGGCTCTTGGGAGTATTGTAGCCAGGACAGGTAGGGGGAGCGCCATTCACTTGGAGTGGCCGAGTCAACAGCGAGGAGCTCCGTGTCGATGCTCGGGCGCTCTAGCTCTTCTAGGAGGACCGATCGTGTACCTTCCGGGTCTAGGGAGGAGGCCAATCGAGAGAGGGCGTCCGCCCGAGAGTTTTGCTCCCGAGCTATCCGGACTACCTCAAATCCCTCGAACTGTCGGGCCAGGCTCCGGACCAACTGAAGGTATTTGATCATGCATGCCTCCCGAGCTTCATACTCGCCGTTGACCTGACCTGCGACTAGTTGAGAGTCGGTGTGGATCCTGACTCGCTCGACCCCTAGCCGTCGGGCCATGCGTGCTCCCGAGATAAGGGCCTCGTATTCGGAAGCATTGTTGGATGCCTGAAAGTTAAATTTTAAGGCGTACTGTAGCTCTATCCCTTCGGGGGACCTCAGGAGGATCCCCGCACCGCTGCCTGCCGAATTGGACGATCCATCGACGAACAGTTCCCAGGTTGGCCCGGTCGTGGTCGGAGGCCTATCCTCGGCAGAGATGGTGCTTTCGGCAATGAAGTCGGCGAGCGCTTGGCCTTTAATTGCTGATCGCGGCCGGTACGAGATGTCGTAGGCCCCGAGCATAATGGTCCATTTGACGAGTCACCCTGAGGCCTCGGGGTGGGCCAGAATCTTCTTCAACGGCACACCGGTTAGCACGGTGATGGGGTGTCCCTGGAAGTAGGGGCGGAGACGTCTCGCATAGGTGACCAACGCTAGCACGAGTTTCTCGGTTGCGGGGTACCTCCGTTCAGCCTCATTAAGCACCTTGCTGGTGTAGTAAACTGGTCTTTCGATCCCCGAGTCATTTCTGACTAGGACCGAGCTGACCGTGGATGGCGTCGCCGAGAGGTAGAGCAGCAAGACTTCGCCGGGGACGGGCTTGGAGAGCACCGGTGGTGAAGCCAGGAGCTCCTTAAGCTCGGCGAACGCTGTCTGGCACTCGTCATCCCATGCGAACGTAGCGGATGCTAGCTTGGGTCCCCTCATCAGTTTGAAGAAGGGCAAGCATCGTTCGGCCGCACGGGACAGGAAACGGCTGAGAGCGGTGACACGCCCTGTCAGACGCTGGACGTCTTTAATGCACGTGGGCGGGCGCATGTCCAGGATGGCCTGGACTTTGTCGGGGTTGGCTTCGATCCCGTGCTGAGTGACCAGGAAACCCAGGAACTTCCCAGATTTTACTCCAAAGGCGCACTTGGCGGGGTTGAGCTTCATGTTATACTTCAGGAGGGTGCCGAAGGTTTCGGCGAGGTTGGTGAAGTGGTCTTGGGCCTTGGGGGTCTTGACGAGCATGTCGTCAATGTAAGCCTCGACGTTCCGAACTAGCTGTCCCTCGAACATGTGATTTACCAGTCGCTGATATGTGGCTCCGGCATTCTTTAACCCGAAGGGCATCCGAGTGTAGCAGTACACGCCGCAGTCGGTGATGAAGGCGGTCTTCTCGATGTCTTCTGGATTCATTCTGATCTGGTGATAACCCGAATAGGCATCCAGGAAACTGAGTATCTCGTTGCCCGAGGTTGAGTCAACCAATTGGTCGATGCTCGGTAGCGGATAGCAGTCCTTGGGGGTAGCCTTATTCAGATCGGTGAAGTCCACGCAAATTAGCCATTTGCCTGTGGTTTTCGGCACCAGGACGACATTGGCTAGCCACGTAGGGTACAGGACTGGTCTGAAGAGGCATGTCTCTTGTCCCTTGGTGACCTGCGCCTTGATGACTGCCTGCTTCTCGGGCGCATGCTTCCTTCTCCATTTTTGTACGGGCCTGACGGTGGGGTCGAGGCTGAGCTTGTGCATCACGGTCTTCTCTGGTATGCCAGGGAGTTGATCATCGGACCAAGCAAAGGCCTGGATGTACTCAGAAAGAAATTCCTTGTATTGCTGCTGTTCCTTGGGTGGTAGGTCGGCTCCGATCCTTACTCCGAGGGCCGGGTCATCGTTTAGGAATACCGTTAGCAATTCGCCACCGAGCTCGGCGGTTACGGTCTTCCCTTCGATTCCCTTGGGGCCCTTATCCCCCCCGTCCGGCCTTGAGGCTTCCTCCAAGATGTTGTAGCACCTTCTAGCCGTGGCCTGGTTACCTCGGACTTCCCCCAACCCGTTTTTGGTGGGAAACTTCATTTTTTTGGTGATAGGTAGATGGTACGGCCTTTATTCGGCTGGGAATTTTCCGGCCGAAAATGGCGTTGTACGCTATCATACCCTTGATCACTATGAAGTCCACCATGACCGTAACGGTTTTGGGTGGGGTGCCGATGGTGACCGGCAGGCTTAGGGCTCCCTCGGGGTAGGTGGCCAGGCCGTTAAACCCGCAAAGGGGTGTTCGGATCGGGCGTAGTTTGGATGGGTCTTCCCCCATCTTGAGGAAATAGTCATAAGATAATACATCGGGGGCGCTTCCATTGTCAACCAGAATCCTATCTACGTTACAATGGTTTATTGTGGCCGAGATAACGAGGGCATCATCATGCGGGGTGCTTAGCCCTTCCAGGTCTTGGTCGGAGAAGACTATGACCTGGGGCTCCCTCGGCGGGCCCCCTGAGGGCTCTGAGACCCGGCTGGCCCGCTCGGCATGACGCTTCCTTCCTCGGCTGGTGTCTCCGCCCGATGCCATTCCTCCGGAGATGACGTTGATGTGGACCCCTCGGGGGGCGTTGTCGATCTCCTCGGCGGCGTCTCGGTCTTCTTTGCGCCCAGCTGCAAACCGATCCAGATGCCCCTGACGGATGAGATGTTCGATCTCGTCCTGGAGCTGGTGACAGTCGCCGGTATGGTGCCCGTGGTCGCCGTGGAACAGGCAGTGCCTGTCACGCTTGCGGTTCTTCGATCTCATTGGTTCGGGCTGGCGGAGGAGTCCCGAGTCTTTGATGTCTTCATAGATCTCATAGACGGGCGTGGTCAACGGGGTGTACCGCTCATACTTTCGTTTGCGCTCTCCTTCCCGATCGCGCTTCTTGCCCGAGCTAGGGTTTGGCTCGGAGGCCCGCTTCTTGTCCCCCTCCCGACCCAAGCCGGTTGTGTCTCGGTAGGCGCTGAGTACTTCTTCGCACTCGGCATGGCGCAGTGCCAGAGTCACTAGCTCGGCAAGGGTCGAGGGAGGGTGGAGGACCAGTTCGCGGCAGAGATTCTCATCCCGGGTGCCCCTGGTCAGAGCGGTCGTGGCCGAGGCCACATCCAGGCGGGGAATTCTGAGGGCTTCCGATTTAAATCGGTGGACATAAGCCCGGAGCCTTTCCCCTTGTGCCTGTTTGAGGGCCAGGAGCCCCGCTACTGACCTTGGGGGGGTGCTTCCGGCGAAGCTCTCCTTGAAGACTCGCCCGAATTGCCTGAAGTCCCGGATGGACCCAGGGGCGAGGGCCCAGAACCATGCCTGAGCGCCTTGGACCAGGGTGGCCGCAAAGGCTCGGCATTTGATAGGATCCGGTGCTCCATGCAGAGTCACCAGGGCGTCGAAGCTATCGTAGTGGTCGGCTAGGTCGCCTTGGCCATCATAGAGCTTGAAGGTCGGAATGGAGGTTCTGGGAGACACCTCTGCCTTCAAGATGTATTCGGAGAAAGGGGATTTCTCCTCATCCTCCAGGGGAGAGGTCTTCTGCAGGGCGCGGAGGGCGCGCTCTTGCTCTGCAAAATGTCTTTTGAAATCCCTCAGCCAGAGGGATAGTTCGGCTGCGGTCGCGCCGTGGGACTGGGGGGAGCGTCGTGGCGATCCTCAGGACCGCCGGCCCTCGGGCGTGGAGGCCTCGCCCCCAGTTTCCCTTTTCTAGGCGTGGAGGAAGCCTCTTGCTCCGGGGGCGGAGCTTGCGAGGGTCCTCCCGCGTTGTTGCGGATGAGATGTTGACCGCGGAGGGTGAAGCGGCCCCCAGCGGTATGCTGGGACGCACTTCGACGGGGGGGGGCTCCCGGACGGGGCACGAGACCTGGCATCCCTTGCCGCCTGGGCCCTCATGAGTTCCACGAGGACGTCAAGCTTCTTATTGAGGGCCTGGAAGACCTCGTCGCCACCGTTGGGGGGTACCCCTGTCGCCGTCGGGGGGGGCGGCGGCCCATTGGTGGGGACGCTGGCGTTGGAGGGAGGGTTCTGCGAGGCCCTAGAGGGGCCATCTCCTGCCGCCACCACGGCCTTACCCTTCTCGACGGCAGATCTCCTCCCTGAGCTTCTTCTCACCATCTTGGCTCTTCGTGCGTTTCCCACAGACGGCGCTAGATGAAGAGGCGAAATCTCGCGCTGAGTCCTGAGCGGGCTGTGGATCACCATAAGATGAACTGCAAGACAGGGAAACGTATCAGAGGGCCCAGGGGGTTTCCTTGGGGCAAAACCCTCCGATGGCTAAGTTAGTAGAGCTGTGGTGGAAGCAATGATGGGGAGGAGAAAAGCAGGTGTGCGAGATTCCTCTCCACCAAAGGGGTGAAGCGGATTGCTCAGGAGTTTCGAGTGTGAGTGCCTTAATGGCTCCCTTTTTTCCTTTTACCTTCCACCGGAGGGTAGCCCTGGTTTAAATAGTATGCCGCCGTCAGGAGTCCTGTGAGCTGAGGGATCTCCAGCGGGAGTTACGTCCTCAACGTGGGCTTTCATGGCCTTTATCGTGGGAGCGTTATCGCCTTGAAGTCCGGCGGCTTCTTGATTCCCCTGTCCGTTGGGGACTCTTAACGGTAGCATGAACGTATAATGTCTGGTCCGGCCGAGCTCCTGAAATGCCAGCCCTGTCCGGGCGATGAGCATAGCTCGGTGAAAGAAGGGTCGGGTAGGTCGGCTAACGCCTGTCTTTCCCGGGCGGGGAAACGGCTTGGATCAGACCCACCTTGTGACCTGACCATCACTCGGGCCCTCCGAGCCTAGTGGCCACTGGGGAGAGTTGTTTCCTCGAGTGTTTGTTCATTGGGCTTTTCTTCCCTGAGTGGGCCCCGTGGGCTATCACTCGGGTGAGCTTGCCTCGTTGGACCCTGTTGGGTCTTGTTAGGCTGCTCTTTGGGTGGGCTACAGAAACCCCCTCTCTAGTAAGCCATAGCTGATTCCTCTGAGGCACACCGTTGCTACTTTGGCCATACTATGGGTATGCACAAAGGTCTTTTCTTTTCTCTTCTCGGTCAAGTGCAGGGGCAAGAGATGGATGGATGAGATGACCAACCTAGGCACTCCCTACTACGAGAGAGGTCTCAAATAGGAGCAATCTTGACCCTCAAAAGTGAGCTTTCATGCTAAATCTAGCCAGCAAGGGCTATCAAAAACAAAATCAAAATGAATGAATATGCAAGGTTATGAAATAAGGCATGGCAAGAGTGGCAGTACAGTTCCCCGCGAGACGTCATGAGCCCAGTCGTATGTGTGCCTAATAAATATGGGTCTCAAAATCAAAGACACAAAGTCCCGGCGCAACAGACTGTATCTTTGAGGGGTAGTGCTCTGGAAGGAAGTCGAGTCCTGATATCTCCCATCCTGCATAAAGTTTGTCTTCAATTTTTCTTCTGCTTCTCCCTCTTAGACTGGGTTGTATCCCAGATATGGCCTTAGTAGGGGCACCGTTCTTTAGAGACGGTTAGTTGTGGTAAGTCACCCTCACATGCATGCCCTGCTTAAGAGAAGACTTCAATGAGAGGGGGAGGGATGACGATCCCTGGTCAATAGTTTAAGCCCGTCCTTGGGTGCTGCAGATTGCTAGTTCAAAAATTCAAAAAAAAAATCAGATATTCAAAAAAATAAAGTTTCAAAAAAAAATCAAATATTGGCAAAAAATACAAAAAAACTAAATATTTCCAAAAATCTAAAAAAATTTAAATATGGCCAAAAATCCCAAAAATCAAATATTATCAAAAACAAAAAAATTAAATATTTCAAAATTTCAAAAAAACATCAGATATTCCAAAGAATGAAAAATCCAAAAATATGTGTCTTTTGGTCTTTATTCATCTATTTATTTGTTTTGAGGACATGTATGATCTGTTTGCTCAATGTGTAGGTTGCAAGTTGCAGGTATTCAAGCATCCTGGCTGCTTATCATTTGCTCTATCTCCTGCTCACGTGCTTCTGATCTGTTCTCTCTTCTTCAATCTTGTCTCTCAATCTATTCTGAAGCTCATGTCCTTCTCATGCTTTGCTTAGCTTTAGCTCATTTTGATCATATCTTTGTGAGAGGGCTCTTTGCCTCACGATTATGAACCTGGCAGTTTTGCTTCATTTTGATCTTGGGATTTGATTGAAGAGCATATTTGTCATGTCTTGTGTTGCCTCATCTCATGTTGTCATCCCACATGTGTTGTTGTCCCTCGTGTTCTTGTCCCAACTGTACATTGTCCCACTGCATTGTTGTCTTGTCCCACCATGTTCGTCATACATGCATGCTATTGGTTCATGTCTTGCATGTGTTGCTAGTTCATCCTTTGTTATGTTATGTTATGTTCATATTTCTGTTATATTCATGTTATGGTTCTCTTATATCGAAAATTCAAAAAATACCGTTTTGCTTGGCAGGTAAGTCAGGTATGGCTCTCTATTCCTGCTCATTATTGTATTACTATATGGTATCTACATATTTATAGCCACTCAAGGATCGGCTAGTTTGCCGTGTGTTCTAGGATATGATGTTCCCCTTTAACAAAAATGATGATGATCTAGGTACATACAATTAATCGTTGGATAGGCCGCTGAGTTGAATCGGGTGGGGGACGATAGACTCTGTCTCGCACGCCGTGGTTGCAAGAAGATTCTTGACCCCGTCCTGCTCAGTCTAACAATATTATCCTTGAGTACCTTCTATTTTATCTTTCTTTGTATTCGTTTTGATGATTTCTTTATTTTAGCTCATCATGCATCATGTCATTTTGAGCACTCACGTCTCGTGATTCTTTCAAGGTTTCTCCTCAACAATGGTTAATTGCTCTTCAATTCTCTTGGATAAGAGATCTTCATTCCACTTTGAATTTGAACGTTCTATCTGATCTGCCCACTTGGTCTGGTTGGCCAGGGTGATTCCCGTCTGGATTTTATTTCAGTTTTATCTTTCCGTTTCCAGCTTGTTAGTTATGCTCTTTTCGATCCCCTCATTGGTCATGGATTGTGTCCCCAGTGAGGTTTGTCGTGTTTTCTTTCCCTTAGTTTAGTCTTTCCAGACATGTCTCATCCGCGTCAGTCATTCCTTGTGGTTAGTTTGACATTTTCGAGAGAATTCCTGTTGCTTGTTGGTTGTGACGGGTGTCTTTTGCCTTGATGCCCGCTTATCAGTTCTCTCCGCTTCATCTCCATTTCACGTCACTGTCTCTTTCACTCCATATCCTTTCCATTTCACCTCCGCGCCGCTTTCGCTCGTTCCCTTGCAAAGTGAACATCAAGGAGGGGCATCTGTTGACACCCATTTTCTGCCCACAAAGTCGTGTTATTTCTCTTGTTTATCTCTGTGATGCCCTGAATTAACCATTGTTTTGAAGTCTTCTTTGAGCTTATTTCGAGCCCATTTTTGGTCATTTCTAAGCCCATTAAGCCTTGTAGCCTTTAGAGGACGTTTTTTCTTTTTATAAAAAAATAAAAAATAAAATTTTTTTCATAGTCAACTATTAACTGTCGTGGTCAATTGTTGACCATCATGGTCAAATGTTGACCATCATGGTCAACTATTGACCTCCCCTTCCCCTCTTCTGCCTTAAGGGTGGCTTTGGTATGGAGTTAAGCTAAAGGTGGGCTAACTCAACCCGATTAAAATAGCCCAGAGTTAACTCATTTTTAATTTGATAGGAGGGTAGTTAATCTAAGAGTAAGGATGTGGGCTAACCTACTTTTAATCTAGTATGATTTGATAAATAAAAGGTTAACCCAATAATAATGAGAGAGAGAAATAGCATTGATTATGAGAGAGAGAGACACATTTATTGAGCATAGGAGGCTAACCCACCTTAACCCACCTCTGGATGTGGGTTCAAAACCCAAGAATAACCCTGGGTTAGTCCTTAACCTAAAACGATTAAACAAAACCCTCAACCAAAGCAAAAAAAAGATTAGTGCTGGGTTATTTTCGAGTTAACCTAGGGGTAACCCATAACCAAAGTGGGGCTAAGAGTCCTAAGTGTTTTGGACTGTTTCTGGGCGTTTTTGCTCGACGTGGCCTTCTTCTTGGGTCCCTATCTTCTAGAATCCTCCTCCAAATTGAGTCCCGTTTATTTCTATCTCTTGTCCTTACTATTATCTTGAGTTTGGTCTATAGAAATCGAATTTTAGTGGACTATATCATTGGGAAATGGGGAGGAAACTTCTAGATTTATGTAATTTCTGCACAGATCAAACTCTATTTTCTGCTCGATGAGCCTATCTTGCGGCGGCCATATCTTCTAGAATATAGCTCCGAATTGACCCCAGTTTGTTTATGTCTTTTCCTTTGGATTATCTAGAGTTTGATCCATAGAACTCAAATTTTCATTGGCTATATCTCTCGAATAGTTGACATAAGTTCTGGATTTAGGTATCCTAGTACAAGTTAAACTCTATTTTTCTGTGCGATGGGCCTATCTTGCGGCGAGCATATCTTCTAGAATCCTCGTCCAAATTGAGTCATGCTTGTTTCTATCTCTTGTCCTTAGTATTATCTTGAGTTTGATCTATAGAACTTGATTTATCTTGGACTATATCTCCGAGAATCATGGGAGGAAGATGATACTTTTCTACAAACTCTATATAAACTGCCCAGTTCATAGTAGCGAAGGGGGACTCTTTCTGGACGTGGGGAGAAGCCATGCTACATCTCCAACCCAACCCTTTGACCCCATCTTGAAAAGGGAAGTATTAGCTTTCCATTCCATCTTTTTGGGCTTGATTTCATGGTCTATTCTCTTAGTTCTCCTCTCCTCAAAATCACAAATCATCACAGTTTTCTGCACTTTCTGCTACACCTACACTTTTACACGTTTTACATCATCGTTTTCTCTCTATTCTTTGCATTATATCTCATGATTTGAACTCCTATGCATGCACAACACACACACCTATTATTTCCACCCTTCCACGGGAGTTAAAAATCTCCCCCTGGTGAGTTTGCCCTCAATTTCTACCCCTATTTTATCACTAGGGGATTGATGCTACACTTATAGTTTCTAATGGATTTTTCCTTTATGTTTTGGCTTTTATTCGTGGGAGAGCATGATATGAATGTGAGGCCCTCTTCTTCTAGCCGACTGGAGGATGAGGAGGTTTGAATCCACATTATTCCCACACCCCGTTGTCAGCACAATCAAGTCTCATCCTTTTCCAAGGTACACGACACCATCCTTTGATCTCTTCATCCTTTCGGCGTTGTTGGAACCTTGGTGGCGATCACGGCATGTCTTCCCCATCCTTTTGCCCCCCCCCCTTTTCTTTGATTCACATGTTCATGCATACACATTAGTTTAAAGGGGGCCGGGTGAAACATATTAAACAATCTACTGGGTCCCGCGGAACCCTACCACAAAATAACAACAATAACAACATCGCTAAACAGTAACAACAACAACGAAAGCAAGAGTAGTAATAACGGTGGAAGAAACTACCGTACAAGAACAAAAAACACGGTAGTCATTGGAACCACAGTTCTAGCTACTCTTAACGGTATAGAAAGCACGCCCCGATCTCACAGTCGGGGGACCACCAAATAACGGGAAACCCTAGCTACGCCGCCAGAAGAAATGCCATGACACCTCTATCAGAAAGGCCTGTCCTCACAAGTGAAGGCCAGCCCAAGACCACGCGGTCCAAGGGAAACAGTCATGAACTCGCAGTCGTGAAACCTACACCGTCTAGGGTAAAAACCTCGGTAACCCTTACCGAAAACCCTAGACCACAACATCAGGAAAGTACGAGGAAGCTATCCAAAAAGCCACATCTCGCAGATGAAAAATGGAAACTAGAGTCATGAACATTCATACGTCACATGACAGGAGTACCTGGCCACTAGAAGCAAGGCCGGATGCGTCCACTAATGTCTTAGTCCGTGCCCCAGATGTCTCCCTACTCGCCCCAGGCGAAAACTGAGACACTATACACAAGTAACCACAAGACAAGGGTCTTGTTGGGGTCGTGCTTGTCAGCAGGTGTCCGAAGTCCCCAATGACATGTGCACACACTGACTGACTGCGCTACGTCAAGCCCTCTAGCTGGTTTTCCTCCAAGCCTAGACTCGAGCCGCCACAGTGGGAGGCCCTACGGCAACCAGCCTAAAACCGTCTGTCCCGGGTGTACCTCTCCACCTACTCCTTGGTAGGTAAGCACACGCGTGCTCAGACAACCTACGACTAGTGGGGGCTTATTGAACGTGAACACTCTCCGTAGAGAGGAAACACGAAGGTCACACACACACCCATCGCGAGTAACAAGGAGTACCAGGTGGCTCGAGGCCACCAAACTCTTGGACAACCAACTAGGCCTACTAACCTAATGGCCCTTGAGTCATAAGACTCGTGTCAAGACTGCCGTACAACACGGCATCATGCCGTGAATCTTCCCTACTCCTAGGGTCAGAAACCACAATTAAAAGGAACCTCAAGGCGGTCCACAACTGCCGAGTTCATTCCCTTTCCAAGGGAACCTAAGAAAACCCCCAGCCCCTGGCTGGGTCATAAAACTCATAATTCATAGGCCATACGCATGGCCCACATGGAAACTGCTTTTCGAAGAAGCCAACGGCGTGTCGGAATAACCCTCCGCACTCATATCGATCCACGGTGACTCGATCTAGCGAAACAGGAAAGCCCAGAACACATGGGGTCACTCGGACCATCAAAATCACACGGACACACTAATCGAGATAATACGATACCCTCGGAGATCCAAAACATGGTCTTGGTACCCACGGGGTGTCCGGGACATCCACGGGGCCAAAGGTAGACCATTGGGTCTCAACCGGGTTGACCGGGGGCCGAAAGGAGCAGAAACCCCCATTTCGATTGACCAACCCCTTGGGTCCGTCGACCCAAATGGGTTGGTCGACCTGCCCAAGAAGGCTCAGTCGACCGGCTAGTCACGGTTGGTCGGCCGACTGCGACCAGGGCCAGGCCCTGTCAGTGGCGATAGGCCGTTCGGTCGACCGAACTCACCCATCAGTCAATCAAAAATGGTAAAGAACCCTCCGGTCTCAACCCCAGAGTCCATTTCCACACCCCATTCACCCCCGGGTGATGGGGAAAACATGGGAAACCCATTCCCCAGCCTCTAGACCACCTAGAGGATGCGTTTAAACCCCCAAAACGTGATCGAAACAGTGAATCCGTCACTCACCCCCAAATCTTGTAATTTAACCCGTCGTGAAATAAACCCACTCTCTGCCTCGCCTCGACCTATAAAACGTAGGGAAATAAAGTACAAGGGCCAGGGATCCATCCCCTTACCTCCACCGAAGTTTTCCTGCGCCGAGATCGCCGTTTCCTCGCGAAATGCCTCACGAATCACTGCCGAGGTCCCGAAATCTGTGGATGAAGCCTCCTCGCGCCACCGCCCATTTCCACGCTCCATCCTCGCCACTCCTCGCCCCACGAGCCTCGCCGCCTCGCCCTGCTCAACTCCGTCGGCCGCTGGAGGGAGAGGGAGAGAAATAGAGAACCGGGAGGAGAGAGGGAGAGAACTGAGAGAATGGGGAGAGAGGGGGGTGAGGGTTGATATTTATAGGAAAAATTTTGGGGTTTTAAAAATATGGAAAATAAAAAATTAAGGAAAAATCATTCCCACGATCTTTGAAAAATGCACAACGGGGCTGCAACGTCCCGGAGCCCGAAAACACATCGGTTCACCCTACATAGGGTTCCGAAGGCTCGACAGCTAAAAACCTGATTAAATCACAAAACTCACTCTAGGACCCACAACAGCGCTCCGAAAGCCACGGATTCTGATCTAAATAAATCGGGGGTGTTATAGTCCTCCCTTCCTTACAGAAATTTCATCCTCAAAATTTGAGGCAACGCTCAACACAAGGGGAAGAACAACTCATCCAGCTGGCAACGCTCCCAGAACTCCAGTAAAAACCTCGATTCTCATAGAAAAACCTCTCATGATGGATACAACAAGACTATGATCGCAGACGATACATCTCGCTCCGTAACCCAATACACACCGATTCTCAGAGCGAGCATAGCACACCAAAAACACAAGTCTAGCCCTACCTCAGCCATAATAAAATTCCAATCATGGCCTCACTGCCACCATCTTGCTCATCGAGGAGACGTAAACCTCGCCACGATAAACTTGCCACTGATATCATCCCATGCTAGGTGGACCAATCTAATGTCAGCTTCTTTACCTACTGACTGACCTCATGCCCTGCACAGGGGACAATCCTCACTGAGCCTTAACCAGCTCACACAGTCATCTCAACTGACTACCACCAATTCATCGGCTCCATGCCATGAACCATCTCACACCTGGCAAGCCAAATGCCAATAACAACACTAGACCAACTTTGGTCCACACATAAACCTCCAACAGATCCCAGATCCAATCCAAGAAGAAGGCATATCTCATAACTGGCCACCCAAGGCCTCACTTGCACACGGCTCTCGCCATTCTCGATTCACTACAACCGGCATCTTCTGTCTGTAAAAGTCCCACTCACCGGTCACTAATTACTCGTCAACGGGAAACCCTTACTGGCTCATCTTCCTCTTTCCTGCTCCTTCACCAAGCCCGATAAGCACATTCCAAATCTCAACAGGCCATCCATTGACTCTTCCACTGACCATTACCGCATCTTGAGCCGATCCTCACTCAGACACTGCATCCGATTTCGATCCTCACGCCAACTCTACCCTCTCAGGGGAGTACAATGAAACCAAATGATGACATTCCACAATCCTCAGTCCACAACAGCACTAGACTCAGACTTATAGGGAGATCCTCCCATGCTAGTCACGAGACCAAGGCTCTCCATTCCATGACATCCCTCCAGGGACTTCCATACACAAGCATCGTCCATTATGCAGCCTCAGCCCATCTTCATCACAATTATTCCAAATGGACACCTACCAATCCTTGGCTCCGCTCTCACCACAGAGCCACAGGACACAACCTGAATAATCCATGGCACATAACTCCAAGACAACCAAATACTGCCTTAACACCATAGGAGTCTGGTCAACGGCCCGCCAAACAACGTGGGTCTCCAGCAATCACAGAACCTTATTACAGCTGGGTCCTTCTCACAACATTTTGAAACTCCTGGACCAATGGGGCCTTTTCCAGGCATTACCACAGCTGACCACTTGACTAGCCTCACCAGGCGCTCACAGCTACCAACTGGGACCCATAATTATCTCTTGGAGATCACATCTCTAGAACCAAGATCCCATCCGAGGGCACAACTTCCAATAAAGGAATAGGGTACTCATGCAGCAAACTTGCCGTCATATTTTCCCAACTCTCCATCTTGCTAGTGCCACAAGCCTCAATGCCTCAAACAACAGCACGACAAACGACATGGCTCACATAGCCATAGACAATATTACACAGGGGAACCAATTTTCCGATGCTATACACATCCTCTGGAATCCGCCCGTAGTAACCACTACTACGATCCTGGACTTGTGGGTTATGGGCCTACCAGGCTACCACTGCACACTCTGCACAACACGTGCACAAACATCACAATGACTCAGGATCCGCCATCTCGACAACCCTTGACTCGGATGGCTAACACCAGAAAATAGGGTGAGGAAAGCTCAAATACCTCAAACCCAGAGCACCGCTTCTCTCTCTTAATCTGGCAATCCTCTGCAACTCTGCAGGCTCCGATCCGCCACACATCGGAAATCATGACACCAGCCATGAATCCTCACGAGCACCGCCCAACTGGCACTCATCCATCCATAATAATGCCAGCACCCCCTTAAGGATCAAGGGAATGGGCATCGCTTCTCACAGGCAACCACATTGCCAAAACACATAGCACGTCTCACATGGACTTCATGGCACACAGAAGGCCAACCAATCCAAACACGCAATGCAAGACGAGCAAAAATGCCATTCTCTCCGATCAAGGAGGACCAACATACCTCCTAAAAAATGGAAGATCTACATGCCTGACCAGACCTTAAACCTCATGCACACTGGGAACCGCACCTTCCAGCACCAGGGAAAACCATCACTTCGTCAGGTCAACCCCTTCGACAACACTCGCCAAGTGACCCGTCGGACCACACTCGCAGCATCTCCCGATGCACCTTCATTGGAATTCCCGGAACTACAACTCACTACGCCTCAAGCACTGGCTCTGCTGATCGCCAGCCACCCACTGCCATAACGGTTAAGCTAGACGCTGCCACACACTCCCTACCTACGCCTGCCTCTAATCCCAAAACCATTAACACGTCAAAACGCTTACCGAGGAGCGAAGAAACCACAAAAGATGCCAAGCTCAAAGGCTGCTACACCTCTAGCCACCGGACATTATTCTCTCAAATCTATCTTTGCTAACACCAATCTAATCTCAATTCTCGGGTCCTCGAAATGTCCATCTCCTGAGCTACTGCCGTGCGGACCACCATGCCAAGAGCCACAACGCGAACCACGATCGGCACCTGCCAATGCTCATCCTTAGATCCTGAATCTATCGCGGAACCTTCACATCTCATCTGCCGCCTCGCACGGCCCATCCAAGGTAGTAGACAATGGACTCAAATTCTACAATCTAGGCCAAAAACCAAGCCACCGCCATACAATCTCGAATTCAATTCCAGGACTAACACAGCCCATTCACGCGCAAGCGCGCATGACTTAGAACTTACTGGGACACCTCTGTCCAATCCTACCTCAAAATTCATAAAAATAACCAAGACTGGCACGTCATCTCCGACGCCACAGAGCATGAGGAGAAAGCCAGGCTCAACAACCAGTAGCTCACTAGGAAATCCTCCACTCACCCGAGCACATCTCTCGACCAGAACATCCGTTCTGCAACCTCAAACCACGACCTTGACACCTCAAGGGCTGGATAACCTGAAGCTAGGGTGGCCAAAATAATAATAACTCCCTCAGAGCACACTCATGGCCACCTAACCATAAGCAATCCTCGCCAACCACCTAACCTTGTCGCAGATTCCTTGAACGCTGCACCACAAACTCTCCCCTACCGACAAAACTCTGCCCAACTTACCACAACCGGGGCCACCACCTTTGGGAAAGGTAACTCTCTATTTCATTCCTTAGACCCCACGTTAGCACTCCAACAAAAATAGCAATCGCCTTCACAGCGCCAATGTCGCGCACTCAAGCTCTCACGCGAGAAATAATGCGGTAAATAAACACAAAACCCAATGCCAGTTGCCGATTGTACTGGGCCTTATGAACTCTAATCACTACAATTATCTCAAATTCCCATGTATGTCCACAACCACTGCTCTAATACAACCTGTAATGACCCAAGAACCGGATACCGGGAATAACCCGATACCATTCGAATCCAAGCCTATCACCCACTAGCCCGAGGGCTTGGAAGGTTTAGAAAGGAGTGTGGAGGTGCATTGGAATTTAAAAAATATAGGAACATCTATATAATTAACAATTTAAATGATAGGAAATAAATTACATTTTTAATTAATAATCTAACTAGAGAGACCATTCCAATAAAAGTACAGTCTATAGGGAAGAAGAATGTACTCATTGCCAAGTGAACACTCGGCCCGGCGAGCTGACAACTACGAAACTCCGTGCTGCACCTCTGAACCTCGAGGAGGAACCACTACACCTGAAAAGCTGGGTGTGAGCCTCATCTCATTAGCTCAGTAGGGGTCCCGCGGAACCCTATCACAAAACAACAACGGTCATAATATCGCTAAACATTAATAACAACAACGAAAGCAAAAGTAGTAATAACGGCGGAAGGAACAGCTGTACAAGAATAGAAAACCCGATAGCCGCTGGAACCACAGCTCTAGCTACTCCTAATGGTACAGAAATACGCCCCGATCTCACAGTTGGGGGACAACCAAATAACGGGAAACCCTGGCTACGCCGCCAGAAGAAATGCCATGACACCTCTGTCGGGAACGCCCATCCTTATAGGCGAAGGCCAACCCAAGACAACACGGTCCCGGGGAAACAGTCACGACCTCATAGTCATGAACCCTACACCGTCTACGGTGAAAATCTCAGTAACCGTTACCGGAAACCCTAGACCACTACATCGGGAAAGCACGAGGAAGCTACTCGAAAAGCCATATCTCACAGACGAGAAATTGAAACTCGAGTCACGGGCATTCACACGCCAAGTGACGGGAGTACTTGTCCACCAGAAGCCAGGCCAGATCTGTCCACTGATGTCTTAGTCTGCGTCCCAGGTGTCTCCCTACTAGTCCGAGGTGAAAATTTAGACACCGTACACAAGTAACCACAGAACAAGGGTCTAGTCGGAGTCGTGCCCGTCAGCACGCGTCCGAAGTCCCCGACCACGTGTGCACACACTAATTGACTGTGCTACATCAGGCCCTCTAGTTGGTTTTCCTCCCGGCCTGGACTCGAGCCGCCATAGTGGGAGGCTCTATGGTAACCAGCCTAAAACCGTCTCTCTAGGGTGTAGCTCTTCACCTACTCCATGGTAGGTAAGCACACGTGTGCCGAGGCAAGTATGACTAGTGGGGGCTCACTAAACATGAACACTGATAAATGCTATATTTTACATCATAATTTACATCACATTCATCATCTTTGAGTATTATTTGAGTATATTTGTGCAACATGAGCATTAATTACATTCTCACACATTATTTGGGTCTTCATGCATTTTATCATCTTTTTGAGCTTAAAAGACCATGTGAGAAATATTTAAATATTTGCATAATTATTTTGGAGCTAAATAGGTTGATATTTTAATTTTCAGGAAATAGCGACCTAGATCAAGGCGCTATTTAAATAACGACAGATTCAAGAGCGCGTCTTCAGCAAGAAGCGACAGCTCCAAGGGCGTAAATTTAGTTGATAAAAGAAAGTGGAAAAAGAATAAAAAAAGAAAAAAAAAGAATTAGCGCCCGAGATGAGGTCGCTACTCATTGAAAGGACACCCATGGTGGAGGTCGTCAAATTCCTATTTTACGAAAAATGTGGAAATAGCAAAATAAGGAAATAAGAAACTGACGCCCGAGATGCAGTCGCTACTTCAAGAAAGGACGCCCTAGATTAAGACGTCATTTAAAGAAAAGACGCCCCAATATAAGTCGCTATTCAAAGTTGAACCAGAAAAGGCAACTGCAGTTCCCGATCAAGCTAATCTTCATTATTTTGATTTATCTACGAAGAAACAGTGGAAAGGAGGACTCTATTATGAGTAAGGACTCTATTAGGGTAATGATCCATTGCTGGAAATAAGGATATGCATCAAGATTGGAGTCCACGGTCGAAGGAAACTGCCGAATGCCATTAAAAGGATGCCATGGTCGTAGGGTTACGAGGAGGACAGTTTGAAGATCTGCCTTAGGGATTAATTTCGAAGCCTTTCCTTTCATCTTTTGCTATTAAGTTCTTCATCAAAGTTCTTCGTTTTTAAGTCCTCTCCAACTTCTTCCTCTTGCTCAGCTTCTAATTCTTTCACGTTTTTATGCTATAATTAGTTTTTCAAAGTTCTGTCTACGGATTTTACTGTTCACCCGATTTTCACATCTTCTGTTCTTCATCATTTCCCCCCCCCCTTCTGGTCCGTATCTCTCTCTGTGTTCTTCATGAAAGTTGTGCGTTGTTGAACGTGCTTCAACTTCTTAGTTTACCACTTCGTCCAAATCTTCACCATTTTCAAGCTACAGTCAATGTTCTAAAGTTCAGATTTTTAGAGTTCTGCACTGTTCATCCGCGACCACCTCCTGTTCATCCTCCATTTTCTCCACCTTCCTCTCGTTTTTAAACTCTGAAGTCTTCACCAATCTTCTTCCCCTTCTCACCTTCTACAACTTTTATGTTTATCATTTTTCCTAATTCCTTCTTATTTTAAAGTTATTCTTCCTCCAATCTCCCTCTATTTTTACCAAAATTTTGTTTACTGCACGTTTCCATCTCTCACACACATCATACGTGGTTTTTAAACTTTTTCTTCCACCTTCCTCTCTTCATCTCCCATATTTCATCCATATATCCCTTTGGCGGATTTTCATCTCTTGATCTTCTCACGGCGTCGGCATCCTAAGCGGGGCGACATCCAAGGCTTGGCAAGGAGACGGCGTTGCTCTTCATCCATTAGCTCTCAAGCTCTTTTCTTTTTCATGTTCTAAGTTGTACTTTTTTTATTTACATTGTACTTGCCACCTCCTAAGGTAATAAAACTCAGTTTTCGCATATTGTGGTTGTCTTAATTTTCTCTCTCTATCTCCTCCAATTTCTCTTCTTAAACCCTCTCAACTTCTTTAATTAAGTTTTCCTTGTAGTTTTTTTTTTGTCTTAATCACACTCAAAACTCGGTTTTCAAAAGCACAAAGTGATTTTTCCAACTTGTTCAATAAGGATTATTTCTCCTCGTGAGATCGACTCCGCCTACCACTATATTCTTAATTTTTTACCTTTTAAAGTGAGTGAGTGTGAATATTTTGAAATTGTGGCACGACTTTCTTAACGACACTAGTCGGTGCGCATCAATTTTTGGCGCCATTGCCGGGGAGAAAATTAATTTTTATGTTGGGAAATTCCTTGTGCTTGATTTGTATATAGTTTTCTTATTTTTCTATTTTTATTTTGCAGGAAAAATCCAAAAAAAATCAAAAAATCAGAAAATTACAGAAAATCGGATCTGCAAATTCCCAGGAAATAATCTGTCGCAGAAAGTTGGAAATCAGGAATTCTGGGATATTTCAACGTCACTAAAGGTTGGTATACGTAGGAAAAGGTCCATTTCTTGTAAAATTCTAGAAAAATTCTAAAAAAATCTGAAAATTCTGATAAAAATCCAAAAAATAAAAAATCCAGAAAACATCAAAAATATGATTGTTGGCTTTATTTTTCATTAGTTTGCATGTTAATTATCATTTTTAGTTAGTTTATTGATTTTATTTAACCTCTTTCATAAAAAAAATTCCATAAAAATAAAAAAAATCAGAAAATTCAAAAAAAAAACAGAAAAAGAATTTTTTTTTTCATTATGTTAGCATATCTTCATCTTAGTTGCATTTTGTTCGTGCATCATGTATTTTTAGTTGATTTTATATTTGCTTGCATTCTTATTTAAAAAAAAATCTTTCTTTTCTCATCTATTTCTCCTCTTAAGGGCATTAGGATCCACACACCTTTCTTGGATTTGGAAGGACACTCCATTGAGCACTCCATCTCTTTGGACTTGAAATTCTATTTCTAAGACCTCCATAAGTCCGTGCACCCGTGGATTCCCTCACGGACGCCGGGCCGGTTGTACCACGAAGTACCTTGGAGTTAGAGCGCCCTTAGAAGGTTTTCCTAAAATAATAAAAAAAAATTCATCATCATTCTCGTTGCATATATCATTCATATAGGAATTAATTCCTTGCATTTAAATTTTTTTTTTCATAAAAAAGGCATTCATATAGGAGATAGTTGATTGCATCCTTTATTGCATTTGAAAAAAAAAAGAGAAAAAGAGAAATAAAAAAAATTATCATTCATATTGGGCCCTTTGCATTGCATGCAAGGTAGGAGATCTCTCCACCCACAGTTGTTAGGACCCATTAGTGAGATTGAAAGGTTAGTGCATTTCAAAGCTCAATCCCAACCTAACCTTATGGAGAACCAAAATCAGATCCAAGCTCCTAAACACATGAAGGATTATTTCATTCCAAATCAATATCAGCCATCCTTCTATGTGCAAGTACCACAGAATCAAGCTGCTCAGTATGAAATTAAATCCAGCACCATCCAGATGTTGCCATCCTTCTATGGCAATACTAATGAAGATCCATATAAACATCTAGATGAGTTTCTCCAAATATGTTCCACTGTCAAAATTCAAAACTTCTCAGATGATGCCCTTAAGCTCACTCTTTTCCCATTCTCCCTTAAGGATAAAGCTAAATACTGGCTAGGCTCCTTGGGTAGAACGATCAATACTTGGGAAGAGATGCAAAAGGAGTTTTTAAAGAAATTTTATCCCATTGGTAGAACTAACACCATGAGAAGGGCCATCACTGGGTTTACACAAAATCCTGAAGAATAAATTCATGAGGCCTGGGATAGATTGAAAGATCTATTAAGGAAATGTCCCCATCATGGCCTATCTAGATGGCAAATTGTTCAAGCTTTTTATGAGGGATTAACTGAAAATTACAGACAGATGGTGGATGCTTCTTGTGGGGGAGCCTTTATGAGCAAAAGTGAAGATGAAGTTTATGATTTATTTGAGATGTTAAATGAAAATTCTATTAGTCATGCTTCACTTTCTTCATATGAGAGAATGATTGGACCGTCTAAGAAGGGTGGGCTATATGAAGTTAAAACACAAGGAGATTTTGAGAATAGGTTTGATGTTAATGCGCTTGCCCAGAAATTGAATAAAGTTGATTTATTGGCGCAGAAAATTGAGAAGGTGGATTTAGTGGCCCAAAAGTTAGATCAACTTTTGTCGATGAATAGATAGGAGCCCTCCCTTCCTTCTTCTCAGCCTAGCTCAAATTTAAACATGCAAGAACTGTGTGCCTTGTGTTCAAGCCCAAATCATGTTGTCATAGATTGTCCTACAGTGGCCCAACTACCCCCTTTTATTCAAGAATAAGTTTTTGCTGCTCAGGGAGTCTTCAAGCCCAATTATGATCCATATTCTAATTCCTACAATCCAGGCTAGAGAAATCACCCTAATTTCTCTTGGAAATCTCAGGCAGGTCCATCCAATCAAGTCAATCCCTCAGTTCCCTCAGTCCCTAAGCAATCTTTTCCAGTTCCAAATCAATCTCATCAAAATTTTTCATCTCCTTTTCAACAAAATCACCAACAACTTCCATTTCAACAGTCAGCATTCCATCAAGCTCAGGCCCAATTTCAACAAACTCCACCATATCAAGGCCAGTTCAATCAGTTTCCATCACATCGCTACTCACAGGGAGCCCAATTTCAAGTTCCTTATCAGCCACCGCCTCAATTTCACCAGCCTAATTTTGAAGATAAGTTTGACCAACTTCAGCAACTTATTCTTTCTCAACAACAATCAATTGCCAAGTTAGAAGGTCAAATAGGTCAGCTGGCTGCGAGTAATGTGAGGAGAGATGTTGGGCAACTACCTAGTCAACCCGTTGCTAATCCCCGTAATCAACAACCTCCAGGTTTCCAACAAAGAGCTCCTATTCTTCCTCCTCCAAATCAACCCAATCAACCCCAGCCTCCTCTTCCTATTGCTCCTCAATTCGAAAATGCCAAAGCTATTTCTACTCTTAGGAGCGGGAAGATTCTAAGTGATCCTTATCACACTAAGGATGAGGGTTGTAGCAAGGGCCGAGACATTCAAGAGGAGAGTGAGGAAGATGAAGAAGAGCCAATAATTATTCATGAGAAAAAGCAGTCGGATGGGGGGAAAAGACAATGGATAAAGGAAAGGGTAAGGTTGATGAAGGTGTTGAAAGATATGTTCCTAAGGTTCCTTTTCCAGATGCATTAAAGCCGAAAGCTCAAAAGAAGCCGGTCCAACAAGAAGAGATGTTGGAACTATTCAAGCAAGTTAATATCAATATTCCGCTCTTGGATGCCATTAAGCATGTACCAGCTTATGCCAAGTTTTTGAAAGAGCTTTGTACCCCAAGAAGGGAGCCGAGGGCCACAGCACAGAAGATCCGTCTATCTGAAGACGTTAGTGCTGTTTTAATGAATTCTTTACCAAAGAAGTTGAAGGATCCTGGAGCTCCATTAATTTCATGTGATATAGGTGGGGTGACATTTGATAAAGCTTTGCTAGATCTTGGAGCGAGTGTTACTTTGCTACCCACCTGCATATATGAGCAATTTGATTTAGGGGAATTGAAACCCACTTCTATTATCCTTCAACTGGCGGATCGGTCTGTTAAGACACCAAAGGGTTTGTTGGAGGATGTGATAGTGAAAATTCATGAATGCTATTTCCCAGTGGACTTTTTAATCTTGGATATGGCCTCATCCCAAGAGTTAAAACATACACCAATCATTTTGGGACGCCCATTTTTGGCTACGGCAAAGGCCAACATTAATTGTGCAACTGGGATGATGGATATTACTTTTGGAAGAGAAAAGGTTTCTTTGAATGTTTTCAAAGCCTCAAAGTACCCGGACAATGAGGAAGAATGCAATATTGTTGATATTTTTGAGGAAATAATTGAGGAATGTCCGGACGAAAATGATATTGTGTTAGAAGAGGGTAGTTTGCTTCAGGATTCACCCCTTCTTTCATCTAGAGTAGAACCTCTGCCTCCTTTAAGATCTGAACCAATCCTTCCATCTTTGGCTCAGCCACCTGTTTTAGAACTCAAACCTTTGCCGGATTCATTGAAATATGCTTATTTAGGCCCAGATCATACTTTGCCAGTTATCATTGCTTCTAATATTACCTCTGCTCAGGAATCCAAACTTTTAGAAGTTCTTAAGGAGCATAGGGGGGCAATAGGGTGGTCTGTGGTACATTTGAAGGGAATAAGTCCTGATGTTTGCATGCATTACATTTATTTAGAGGACAATGCCAAACCCAGCATAGAAATGCAGCGGAGGCTGAATCCGAATATGAAAGAGGTGGTGAAAAATGAAGTTGTAAAGTGGCTAGATGCTGGGATAATTTATCCCATTTCTGACAGTAAATGGGTGAGCCCGACACAAGTGGTTCCTAAGAAGTCGGGACTCACTGTGGTGACGAATGAGAAAGGAGAGGAGGTACCTATGCGATTGCAGACGGGGTGGAGAGTTTGTATTGATTATAGAAAGCTCAATTCTGTGACAAAGAAGGATCATTTCCCACTTCCGTTTGTTGATCAGATTCTGGAGAGATTGGCTGGACAGAATTATTTTTGTTTCTTGGATGGTTATTCCGGATACAATCAGGTTGCTATTTATCCGGAGGATCAGGAAAAGACCACCTTTACGTGCCCCTTTGGCACGTTTGCTTTTAGAAGAATGCCATTCGGTCTGTGCAATGCTTCTGCTACTTTTCAGCGGTGTATAATGTCAATATTTTCTGACATGGTAGGGGAGACTTTGGAAGTTTTTATAGATGATTTTTCAATTTTTGGATCTTCATTTGAAGGATGTTTGGATAATCTATCAAAAGTTTTGAAGCGGTGCATGGAAGCTAATCTAGTATTAAGTTGGGAGAAGAGCCACTTCATGGTGCGAGAAGGCATAGTTCTAGGCCATGTGATTTCAGAAAGGGGGATAGAAGTCGATAGAGCCAAGGTTGACTTAATTTCCAATCTTCCTCCTCCTACTTCTGTTAAGCAGATCAGATCTTTCCTTGGCCATGCCGGGTTTTATCGCAGATTCATTCAGAACTTCTCCACCATTGCTCGTCCCCTCACGCAATTGCTTGCTAAAGATATTCCATTCCAGTTTGATGATGCTTGTCTTAAAGCATTCAATTCTCTGAAAATAACCCTTACTCAAGCTCCAATTCTTCAATCTCCAGATTGGTCGCTTCCTTTTGAGATTATGTGCGACGCTTCTGATTATGCTATTGGAGCTGTCCTAGGTCAAAGGATAGATAAGAAGCCCGTGGTAATCTACTACGCGAGTCGCACCCTTGCTGATGCACAACTGAATTACACTACCACGGAGAAGGAGCTGTTAGCTATTGTTTTCACCCTGAAAAAATTTCGATCATATCTTCTAGGGGCCAAAGTTATTGTTTACTCCGATCATTCAGCTTTGAAATACTTACTCTCCAAGAAGGATGCTAAGCCCCGTCTCATTAGATGGATTTTGTTGTTGCAAGAATTTGATTTGGAGATTCGAGATAAGAAGGGGTTAGCTAATGTTGTTGCTGATCATTTGTCCAGGATAGTGATTCCTAAAAGTACTCCAATGACAGATTCTTTCCCTGATGAACAAATTCTTTCCATTTCTCATTCATCCACTCCTTGGTATGCTAATATTGTTAACTACCTGGCGGTAGGACAAATTCCGGGAGGTTGGACTAGACAGAAAAATGATCACTTCTTTTCTAAGGTAAAACACTATTGCTGGCAGGACCCTGAGTTGTTTCATGTGGGTCCCGATCAGATTATAAGAAGATGTGTCCCAGAAGAAGAACAATAATCGGTATTGAATTTTTGTCATAATCTTGCTTGTGGGGGACACTTCTATGGAAAGAAGACAGCGGCAAAAGTGCTACAAAGTGGATTTTACTGGCCCACTTTATTCAAGGATGCATATGAATTTTCTAAATCTTGTTTGAGGTGTCAAGCTGTGGGCAATAATTCAAAGAAAGATATGATGCCGCTAAATCCCATTCTGGTAGTTGAAATATTTGACGTTTGGGGAATAGATTTCATGGGACCGTTTCCATCTTCATTTGGTAATGAATATATATTGGTGGCGGTCGATTATGTTTCCAAATGGATTGAAGCCATTGCTACTAGGACAAATGACCATAAGGTGGTGATGAAATTTGTGAAGAAGAATATCTTTTCTAGGTTTGGCTGTCCTAGGGCTTTGATTAGTGATGGGGGTTCTCATTTCACTCATTCTCAATTTCGAGCTTTACTTCGTAAGTATGGTATTTCTCACAAGCTTGCTACCCCCTATCATCCCCAAACTAGTGGTCAGGTTGAAGTATCCAATAGGGAGATTAAAAACATTCTGCATAAGACTGTTAGGCCGGATAGAAAAGACTGGTCTGAAAGACTAGATGATGCATTATGTGCCTATAGAACTGCATACAAAACTCCCTTTGGTATGTCACCATATCGCTTGATCTTTGGTAAAGCCTGCCACTTGCCCGTAGAATTGGAACATAGAACTTATTGGGCTATTAAGCAAGTTAATTTTGATCTTAATCAAGCTGGTGCCCAAAGAGCTCTACAAATTAATGAACTGGAGGAATTAAGAAACGAAGCCTATGAAAATGCAAGGATTTACAAAGCTAAAACCAAAGTATTTCATGATAAACACATTCACAGAAAGAGTTTTCAAGAAAATCAAAAGGTTTGGCTATTTAATTCAAGGCTGCGTTTGTTCCCCGGTAAGCTAAAATCCAGATGGGATGGGCCATTTGTTGTTGTTAAAGTATTTGATCATGGTGCTGTTAAGATTTTGGATCCTAAAAATGGTCACATTTTCACTGTCAACGGTCAACGATTAAAACCTTACGTGGAAAGTGAGCAGCTGTTAAAAGAATCAATTGCTTTGTGTGATTTGGAGTAATTATTTGTGAGCCTTAATGCGTCTGGCTGAAGACGGAAAACTTAGCGCTTCTGGGAGGCAACCCAAGGTTTTTGTTATTTGATGCTTTTTGTTTGAGTGTGTTTTAGTTGTTAGATTTAAGCCAAGGAGAAAAAGCTGTTGCCGTCTATTGATGGAGTTCTGCCCGCACACCAGGTTGTCTCTTTCCTACTCAGCAAACTTCATTGTTACATTATTCTTGCATTTCAACTGTACATGCCATTGAGGACAATGTCATTCAAGTTGGGGGGAGAGGGCAGAAAATTTTCATTGCATATAGTACAATCTGGTAGGGATTTGGCATGAATTCTTGCATATCATATCATTTTTTTACAAATTTGTATGAAAGTGAAAAGATGAAATTCCCGACTGAGTTTTATTGTTTCATGCTTGAATTGAAAGTAATTCTAGATTAGAAAAGGCTAGAGAGAAGGTTGAAGGAAAATTAAGTTCAATCTAGCCATGTAAAACTGATATAAGAATCTTTTTAAAGCTCATGCGCACTATTAGAAAAAAAAATATTCACTATGCACTCTGATGAAGCAAAATAAGACAAGCCCTCTGTTATTTTGGGAATTGTATCTGATACTTTGCATTTCTTGAGGAGGAGATCTATTTCAAGAAAAAACTTTCTGTCAAGTTTTATAAAAAAAAGAAGAAGAAGAAGAAGAAAGAAATGATGAAATAGAAAGATCACGCCATGAAAAATACCCCTGATCTGAGTAACTGGGCCTACTTCACCTAAGACGTGTTGAGGTTCGCGTAAAAAAAAGAAAAGGCAACTTGGATCTGCGATAGCCGGGCCTGCTTCTCCTAAGGCAAGAGTTGAGGTTTGTGTGAAACAGAGAAAGGTAGTGCAGCATCATGTGTGTACAAATAGAAAATAAGATCCCAAAGGGACAGAAGAAAAAGGCAGACAAAGGCTAGTATGCTTAAATGCTCCGATCTAAGAGGTGCAGGGTTGAAAGGTACTTACTTAGAATAACAACTGGGGGATACAATTATCTTAACTGCAGATTTGGAATTACACATGCACAAGTGCTATTGAACTTTGATTTGTATTCTTAAGTCATGTGCTTTAAATTTCCAATCTAAAGCTAGTATGAGCATTAATGATTCTGGATTCCTAATCTTTGGTTGATTCTATGAAAGAAGAGCTGGATATAAGAGTATGATCTTTGTGAACTCTTGTTGGTCCTTAATTTTAATTTAATTATATTGCTAAGGGTCTAGCAATAAGTAAGTTGGGGGGTGTGATAAATGCTATATTTTACATCATAATTTACATCACATTCATCATCTTTGAGCATTATTTGAGTATATTTGTGCAACATGAGTATTAATTACATTCTCACACATTATTTGGGTCTTCATGCATTTTATCATCTTTTTGAGCTTAAAAGACCATGTGAGAAATATTTAAATATTTACACAATTATTTTGGACCTAAATAGGTTGATATTTTAATTTTCAGGAAATATCGACCTAGATCAAGGCGCTATTTAAATAACGACAGATTCAAGAGCGCGTCTTCAGCAAGAAGCGACAGCTCCAAGGGCGTCAATTCAGTTGATAAAAGAAAGTGAAAAAAGAATAAAAACAAGAAAAAAAAAGAATTAGCGCCCGAGATGAGGTCGCTACTCATTGAAAGGACGCCCATGGTGGAGGTCGTCAAATTCCTATTTTACGAAAAATATGGAAATAGCAAAATAAGGAAATAAGAAACTGACGGCCGAGATGTAGTCGCTACTTCAAGAAAGGACGCCCTAGATTAAGGCGTCATTTAAAGAAAAGACGCCCCAATATAAGTCGCTATTCAAAGTTGAACCAGAAAAGGCAACTGCAGTTCCCGATCGAGCTAATCTTCCTTATTTTGATTTATCTACGAAGAAACAGTGGAAAGGAGGACTCTATTATGAGTAAGGACTCTATTGGGGTAATGATCCATTGCTGGAAATAAGGATATGCATCAAGATTGGAGTCCACGGTCGAAGGAAACTGCCGAATGCCATTAAAAGGATGCCATGGTCGCAGGGTTACGAGGAGGACAGTTTGGAGATCTGCCTTAGGGATTAATTTCGAAGTCTTTCCTTTCATCTTTTGCAGTTAGGTTCTTCATCAAAGTTCTTCATTTTTAAGTCCTCTCCAACTTCTTCTTCTTGCTCAGCTTCTAATTCTTTCACGTTTTTATGCTATAATTAGTTTTTCAAAGTTCTATCTACGGATTTTACTGTTCACCCGATTTTCACATCTTCTGTTCTTCATCATTTTTCTCCCCCTTCTGGTCCGTATCGCTCTCTGTGTTCTTCATGAAAGTTGTGCGCTTTTAAAAGTTCTTCAACTTCTTAGTTTACCACTTCGTCCAAATCTTCACCGTTTTCAAGCTACAGTCAATTTTCTAAAGTTCATATTTTTAGAGTTCTGCACTGTTCATCCGCGACCACCTCCTGTTCATCCTCCATTTTCTCCACCTTCCTCTCCGTTTTAAACTCTGAAGTCTTCATCAATCTTCTTCCCCTTCTCACCTTCTACAACTTTCATGTTTATCATTTTTCCTAATTCCTTCTTATTTTAAAGTTATTCTTCCTCCAATCTCCCTCTATTTTTACCAAAATTTTGTTTACTGCACGTTTCCATCTCTCACACACATCATACGTGGTTTTTAAACTTTTTCTTCCACCTTCCTCTCTTCATCTCCCATATTTCATCCATATATCCCTTTGGCGGATTTTCATCTCTTGATCTTCTCACGGCGTCGGCATCCTAAGCGGGGCGACATCCAAGGCTTGGCAAGGAGGCGGCATTGCTCTTCATCCATTGGCTCTCAAGCTCTTTTCTTTTTCATGTTCTAAGTTGTACTTTTTTTATTTACATTGTACTTGCCACCTCCTAAGGTAATAAAACTCATTTTTCGCATATTGTGGTTGTCTTAATTTTCTCTCTCTATCGCCTCCAGTTTCTCTTCTTAAACCCTCTCAACTTCTTTAATTAAGTTTTCCTTGTAGTTTATTTTTTTAGTCTTAATCACACTCAAAACTCGATTTTCAAAAGCACAAAGTGATTTTTCCAACTTGTTCAATAAGGATTATTTCTCCTCCTGAGATCGACTCCGCTTACTACTATATTCTTAATTTTCTACCTTTTAAAGTGAGTGAGTGTGAATATTTTAAAATTGTGACACGGCTTTCTTAACGACACTAGTCGGTGCGCATCAAACACTCTCCGTAGAGAGGAAACATGAAGGTCACACACACACCTATCGCGAGTAACACAGAGTACCAGGTGGCTCGGGGCCACCATACTCTTGGACTGGTAACTAGACCTACTAACCCAATGTTCCTTGAGTCATGAGACTTGGGTCTAGACCGTCGTACAACACGGCATCATGCCGTCAATCTGCCCTACTCCTAGGGTCAGAAACCATGATTAAAAGATATCTCAAGGCGTTCACAATCGCCGAGTTCATTCCCTTTGCAAGGGAAGCTAAGAAAACCCCCAGCCCCAGTCTTGGTCATAAAAGTCACAGTTCATAGGCCATATGCATGGCCTACACAGAAATCGCATGGACATGCTAATCGAGATAATATAGTACCCTTGGACACCCAAAAACATGGTCTCGGGACTGTAACACCGCGGATTTTTTCGGATCAGAATCCGTGGGTTTCAGAGTGCTGTTGTGGGTCCCAGAGTGAGTTTTGTGATTTAATCAGGATTTTGGCTGTCGAGCCTTTGGAACCCGATGTAGGGTGAACCGATGCGTTTTCGGGCTCCGGGACGTTGCAGGCGCGTTGTGCATGTTTCGAGGATCGTGGCAATGATTTTTCCCTAATTTTAAATTTATGGATTTTTAAAACCCCAAAAGTTTTCCTATAAATATCAACCCTCACCCCCTCTCTCCCCATTCTCTCATTTCTCTCTCTCTCTTCTCCCGATTCTCTCTTTCTCTCCCTCTCCTTTTGACGGCCGACGGAGTCGAGCAAGGTGAGGCGGCGAGGCTCGTGGGGCGAGGAGTGGCGAGGATGGAGCGTGGAACGGGGTGGTGGCACGGTGAGGCTTTCTTCCCAGATTTTGGGACCCTAACTATGATTCGTGAGGCGTTTGGCGAGGAAACGACGATCTCGGCATGGGAAAACTTCGGTGGAGGTAGGGGGATAGATCCTTGGCCCCTATACTTTATTTCCCCGTATTTTATAGGCCGAGGTGAGGCCGAGTGTGGGTTTATTTCACGTCGAGGTTAAATTACATGATTTTGGGGTGAGTGACGGATGTTGTGCCTCTTAGGCACAAGCATGTGCTATGTTGCTTTGATGATAGCAATGCTATTTGGTTTTGATGATAGCAAGACAGTGAGTGCATTTGAGTGTATTTGATATTGTATTTTGATGATAGCAATGTTATTGTGTTTTGATGATTGCAATAAACAAAGTGCATTTCTGTGCATTCTTATTCTTGAGCATTCTGCATATGATAGCAACATGAATGATGATGTTTAGCATTGATGGCATTTGTTCTTTATATATATGCATTGCATTCTGTCAGATATCATGTCTCTGCATGTATCTACAGTCTGAACAGTAGTGGGTCGACCCACCCTTGCTGATGCGTCGACCCATCAGAACATTGATTGTTTGAGTTGAAGTCTATACAGAGTCTGCATCCTCTAAAGTCTGTACATCTGATTGCATTTGCTTTGGTCAAGTCTATACAGCCAACGCCTTCATTGATTCCAAGTTTGGACACTGGTCTTCGGGCGTTCCAAGTATGCACATTGATTCAGGTTCTCCAAGTCTATATAATGAAGTCTGTACATCAGTCTTCACATTCTAAGTCTGTACAGCCGTTTGGTTTGGACTCAGAGTCTGTACACTCGATTCGCCTTTGAATTGGTCCAGTGTGTACATCCTTCCAAGCTTCAAGTCTACACATTGGGTTGTCAGGCTTCAACTCTATACATTCGGTTGTTAAACCTTGAGTCTATACACTCGATTGTTAGGTCTTCAACCCTATACATTCAATTGTTAGGCCCAAGTCTATACACTCGTTGTTAGAGGCCTGAACTTAACTGAAGTCTATACACTGGACTTCACTTTACCAAGTCTATACACTGGACCTTGTTTTACCAAGTCTGTACACTCGCTGCACTGTTCAAATCCATACACTGGCAGCTCTGCTTAAGTATATACATTCATCTGAACTAAGTTCATTTTCCTCTGTCTGTCTGCAGATGATTCAGGCCATCAAGACTTGGCACATGATCCAAGAGGCTGAAATGCTGACACGTGGACACAGCAGTTCAAATAATCAAGAAAGAAGCTCCTGGATTATTCTGGTGCGTCAACGCATTGATCAAGTAGCGTGGATGCAGCAGTTCAAGTATCCCTTATTGCAGCCTCTGGAGTACATTGGCAGCATCGACGCTGTAGCTCCATGCGTCAACGCAGCATGCTGAGAGCGTCAACGCAGCACATCTATCTGCTGAAGACGTGATCATTGGATCACCTACGCGTCAACGCAGTAGTGGAGCAGCGTCGACGTAACAGTTAAAAAGGCTAGGCTGGTTGCTCACTGGAACGCATCAATGCGTCAACGCCACGGGTTGGAAGCGTCGACGCAGCAGTTAAAAAGGCTAGGCTGTTTGTTCACTGGAACGTATCAATGCGTCAACGCAGCAAACTGATGGAGTCAACGCAGCAGACTTGAGTTTCATAGGTTGAAGATCTCTGAAGGGTGCGTCAACTCCTTGGAGCAAGTGGGTTGATGCCATCTAACTCCAGTTGCTGAGCGTACTGATGAAAGGGCACGTGACCTGAAGCTGGCACCTGACACGTGATCCGAGGTGGGTGCTGAGCACGTGATCCGAGGAGGAATCTTCTGGATGAAAGGCGTGGGAAGCACACGCCTATCTCCCTACTGCTGCTGGTATATATTGGAGCCTTCGTCTTCAGATGCAGGCTGATCGTGATCGAAGCCAGAGAGCAGAAGCTGAGAGAAGAAAGGGAAAAAGAAGAGAGAGCTTCCACGATCCAGCAGAAGAAAAGAAAAAGAGAAAGAGAGAAAAGGAGAACAGAGATCGAGAGAAGAAGAGAAGTGCAGCAGATAAGAAAGAGAAAGAGAGAGAGTGAAGAAAGAGAGTGAGATCGAGGGAGATCTGTTCTTGATGGACCGTGGATCAAATCCAGGCCATCTAGCTCTTTAAGAGCCACATTGTGCTTCATTGTTTACAGCTTTCAGATTGCTGTTTATTTCCATTTTCTATTTTCTATTTTACATCTTCTTCAAGCTGTTAGTCAGCGGATTGCAGAGGTGCTGCCTCTGGACGGCTGAGCTGTATTGCCCAGCGGTTTGCAGTGGAGGATTCCACTGGACAGCAAGCTGTGTTGCTCAGCGGGGCGAGGAGGATTCCTCGGACGGCAAGCTGTGTTGCCCAGCGGTTGTATGGCAAGCTGTGATGCCCAGCTATTCAAGCTGTAAGTCAGCGGAATCCACACTCGGTTTGAGTGTGGGGTGGATGTAGGTCTGCTGGACTGAACCACCTAAAAACTCCTTGTGCATTGTGGTTTGTTTTGTTCTATTGTGCTTCCGCTAGATGAATGCGTAGGGGCGCTCCATGTGTTTGGCTTCTGGTTGAGCAGAAGAGTTAATTAGTCTTCTTAGAGTGTTTTAATTTGTCAAGAGAGCGAAATTCTAGTTGAGCTATATTTTGTCTAAATCTGTCTTGTTAGCACTCTAGTGATCTTAATGTGTGTTTGTTTAGTTCCACATCTGCCCATTAGCATTTAAGCTTGTCTAGTTTACGAACTAGTAATTCTAGTGAGCATCATATTTTAATTGGTCGAAAGATTTTGAAGGGCTATATTCATTCCCCCCCCCTCTGAATACTGCATCGAACACAACAATTGGTATCAGAGCTGGTCTCTAATCTATCAGATCTAACAATCTGTAGAGGATCCTGCTAGTGTTTGGTGCATTTCAGAGTGTGCTTTCTGTGTTCGTTGTTTTGATTCTCCGACTTAGTGCTTTGTCTTGCTTATTTGGTTTAGGTGCTTCAGTTTTTCTGTGTCTTCAGATTATTTGTAATGGAACCAATCGTGTTGAAGGCTGGCTCTAGCAAAGTAAATAGATCCAGCCACAGTGGATCATCAAGCGAGGAAATCAGCCTGTCGCGGTCTGAAATTGATAGAGACCACATTGGAATGGTGATCAGTGATTTCAGGAAATTTCTGAGAAAAAGAGAAGGAAAGCTTGATGGTGGCAAAAAGCAAACAAGGTATAATTCTAATCCTGCCAAGATTGCTGACACTAATGTTTGCTACAAATGCAGGAAGGCTGGCCACACGAAGGATGATTGTCCAGAGTTACAGAAAATCAAAGGAAGACCATGGAAGAAAGCGCCAAAGGGAAAGGCCATGGTCAGTACATGGAGTGATGAGGAAGAAGGCACGCTGAGCACTTCCTCAGATAGTAGAAAATCAGAAAAGGACATCTGCTTGATGGCCAGAAATGGAGAAGAAAAAGAAGAGTCTGATCAGGTATCATCCCTTTTCGAACAATACACTATTTCTCATTGGGAAGATGCTTATGGAGATCTATTAAATAAAGCTAATGAGATTAAGAAGAAAAACAGACACTTGAAGAAGAAAATGAATTCTCTGGTTAATGATAAAACACTTACTGATAAAGTTGCATGTTTACAATCAGAGAATGAAAAATTGAAAATTGCTTGTTCTGATTTTGATAAATTAAAGCATGTTGTGATTGATTGTAGGAAAGAAAATAATTTGCTGAAAAATGTTGTTGATGAATTGAAATTGAAAATTCAGAAGTCTGAAAATGAAATAAAGATTTCAAATGAAAAATATGAAGCTGTTTTGTCAGGGAATGCTGAATTAAAGAAAACTATTGAAAATCTGGAAAATGAAAATTCTGACAAAATGAAAATCATTGAAAGCATGACCCAAGGAACAGAAAATCTAAATGCCTTGCTAAGGTCAAAAGTTAATTTCAGAAAGGAGGGTCTCGGTTTTAATCCCTCAGCTAAAAAGAGCTTTGAATTGAAAAATGTTTCATTAATGGGAGAAGAGAATAAAGGACCACTCATAAAAATGGTCAATGAAAAATCTACTTTCAAAAATGTAAAATCAAAAGTGTCCAGTGCTAAGGACAAGGGAAAGCAGAAAGTTGTTGAGCCTAGAGCTGTATGCTCTTCACCCAAGGATAAGTCCAAGGCTAGGGGTCAGCCAGCTAGCACATCAAAACCCCAGCCCAAGGCTGCTAAGTCTCTATCACCATCAACTGCTCAGAAAAAGACCCAGTATAAGTCAGTAAAGAAACCTAGTGGGTCAAAGGTGGGAGGGAGACCTAGTGAAGCTAGGAACTAGTTTACTTATCCCTATTTCCCTAGAGCCCAAGTCTATCATAACTTTCATCCTCAACCACTTAATAGGTTTGGGTGGTACCCTGTATACATGAGGTCTGGGTATCAGAATTTCCCCACTTGGTATCAGCCATATAGACCTCAGCCAGCTAGGAGATGGGATAGTCATTTTAGGACATGGAGTCCTAGTCACCAAGGGTTTTTTGATCAGCCTAGGACCAATTTGGGCCACAACTTCCAGGACATTCATTGGCCAAGGCACTGGCAGAAAAATAAAAATGTTTTTAATAAAATGAATGCCAGGACTACACAACAACCATCAAAGCACCAGAAAAAGAAAACTAAACCTGTTGGTGCTGCGAAAAAGAAAAATAACAAAAAGAACTCTCAAGCTGTAGAATCCACCAAACCTTCCATCTTTACACAAATGTGGATCCATAAACAGCTGTTGTCATGTTTTCACTCTCAAGTGTCTGGTTCTGTCTTGGGGCCCAAAATATCTTGGGTTCCAAAACCTGCTCCCTAAGTGTGTTTGCAGGTATGTCTGGTAGCCGGGAACAAACTGATGAAACAGAGAAAGCTACTTCAGGCATATGACAAAAGGCAGGGCCAAAATCCTAAGAGCTGAAGGAAATTGGAGGCCTTGTCAAAAATCTGATGCAACACCAGGGTAAAAAATAAATCAATTTGGTAAAGCAGGTAAGTGATTTACCTTCAGAACTGAATTGAGAAATACATGTTGATTTGTTGATGCTAAACTGAAGCTTCTGCAATATGAATTGAACAATCATGCTAATGGTAATTCTCTTCTGTCTAATTTGTATGAATCATATCCGAATGCAAATTTTTATATCATGTGATGTGATTTCAATACATTTCATGCATATAGACAGGGGGAGCTTGTATGCTGTCGCTTGGTCATCATTATCAGATTTGCTACATAGTCTGCATGTAGAACAGTGTATTGCATATCATATCTTTTGCATCTTGGTGTCAGGAGGAGCTGAGAGTTCTGTTCAACTCATTGAATCCTTGCTACTTCTCACTGTCCCCATCTAGTTCTTTCATATCTTTTGACATCAGATGCTCCAGGAACTCAATGCCTATTGCTATCATTTCCCTAACCTTCACTGAACAACAGTTCTGTTTCTGGTTTAGTACATTGAGTTGTGATTATTTCAATTGTTCTTTTATAAGAATCACTCTCACAAATTGAACGGAACTAAAGGTTTAACCTTTATAAATTGGAGAGTTAAGTGTCTGCACTTCAGAATTTGAGATAAAAGAAAACTTTTATAGCTCTTAATCTTTGTCTCATGGCTAAAATAGAATTTTTTTTTGTAATGCCTAAATGTGTTGAACTGGATATGTCTAGAACAGGCTAATAAGAGTGTGTACTGATTTTTTAAACAATCACTCTAAAAGAATTAAGGGCAGCAGTAAATAAGATCATAAATGCTATGAACTGAACATAGTGACAGAGCAATGGCTGAATTGCACTGAGAAATTGTGATCTCCTCCAATGAAGCAGGAGAACTCATAGTCATGAAGTGCTTCAGAATATCTCTGTTCAAAGGGTCAAATCTATAGGGGGAGTTCTCACCAAGTAACAGGGGGTACTGGCCTCTAATCAAGGTGTACCCTTAATGTCAAAAGTGAAGACTATTCTTTGTGGGTTTTGATCTGAAATAGGTCTAGTAGTTTATGCCTAGTAACTGGGGGTACCTGCCTCTGATCAAGGTGTACACCTAATGTCAACAACATAAATGCCACTGATCTATTTACTTAGTTCATGTTCTGAAAAATTCAAAAGTGAAAATCAAACTGCTGTAACCTTTCGAAAAATCAAAAGTCAATGAGTGAAAATTATTTTTATCAATACATGTTCAAGTTGTCTCTCTTGAATTTCCTTGTTTAATCACAAAAGGGTATTATTTCTGACTTATCTATTAATACCATGTGCCCTAGATTCATTGCTATAAATGGAGTCTATAAACTCTTTTTTCAGGGGTCAGGTGTTTTACTCTAGATTTATCACTGTTAAACCTGAATTTTTAAAAATTGTATGTTGCTGATTCTTATACTTTAACAGTTGTTTATAATCATGCTTCCTTTCTGAACCTATAATTCAGCTGTTGTCAAGTGACCCTCCTACATTCTCTTCCTTGTTTATCTGTTCATATTCCTTCTCAAAGGGGTAGCTATTATTTAGGGGAGAAATAATTCAGGAGAGTCTTACATTCAGGGGGAGAATGTTCTAGAGGAATTTGCATGCATAATGCACTTTGCACTCTTATTTTTACTGTTTTCTCTTTTTGATCATGTCAAAGGGGGAGAAAATCTTGTATATGACTCACTGTCACATTGTGTTGCCATCATCAAAAAGGGGGAGAATGTTGTGCCTCTTAGGCACAAGCATGTGCTATGTTGCTTTGATGATAGCAATGCTATTTGATTTTGATGATAGCAAGACAGTGAGTGCATTTGAGTGCATTTGATATTGTATTTTGATGATAGCAATGTTATTGTATTTTGATGATTGCAATAAACAAAGTGCATTTCTGTGCATTCTTATTCTTGAGCATTCTGCATATGATAGCAACATGAATGATGATGTTTAGCATTGATGGCATTTGTTCTTTATATATATGCATTGCATTCTGTCAGATATCATGTCTCTGCATGTATCTACAGTCTGAACAGTAGTGGGTCGACCCACCCTTGCTGATGCGTCGACCCATCAGAACATTGATTGTTTGAGTTGAAGTCTATACAGAGTCTGCATCCTCTAAAGTCTGTACATCTGATTGCCTTTGCTTTGGTCAAATCTGTACAGCCAACGCCATCATTGATTCCAAGTCTGGACACTAGTCTTCAGGCGTTCCAAGTATGCACATTGATTCAGGTTCTCCAAGTCTATATAATGAAGTCTGTACATCAGTCTTCACATTCTAAGTCTGTACAGCCGTTGGGTTTGGACTCAGAGTCTGTACACTCGATTCGCCTTTGAATTGGTCAAGTGTGTACATCCTTCCAAGCTTCAAGTCTACACATTGGGTTGTCAGGCTTCAACTCTATACATTCGGTTGTTAAACCTTGAGTCTATACACTCGATTGTTAGGTCTTCAACCCTATACATTCAATTGTTAGGCCCAAGTCTATACACTGGTTGTTAGAGGCCTGAACTTAACAGAAGTCTATACACTGGACTTCACTTTACCAAGTCTATACACTAGACCTTGTTTTACCAAGTCTGTACACTCGCTGCACTGTTCAAATCCATACACTGGCAGCTCTGCTTAAGTATATACATTCGTCTGAACTAAGTTCATTTTCCTCTGTCTGTCTGCAGATGATTCAGGCCATCAAGACTTGGCACGTGATCCAAGAGGATGAAATGCTGACATGTGGACACAACATTTCAAACAATCAAGAAAGAAGCTCCTGGATTATTCTAGTGCGTCAATGCATTGATCAAGTAGCGTGGATGCAGCAGTTCAAGTATCCCTTATTGCAGCCTCTAGAGTACATTGGCAGCATCGACGCTGCAGCTACATGCGTCAACGCAGCATGCTGAGAGCATCAACGCAGCACATCTATCTGCTGAAGACCTGATCACTGGATCACCTACGCGTCAACGCAGCAGTGGAGCAGCATCGACGCAACAGTTAAAAAGGCTAGGCTGGTTGCTCACTGGAACGCATCAATGCATCAACGCCACGGGTTGGAAGCGTCGACGCAGCAGTTAAAAAGGCTAGGCTATTTGTTCACTGGAACGTATCAATGCGTCAACGCAGCAAACTGATGGAGTCAACGCAGCAGACTTGAGTTTCATAGGTTGAAGATCTCTGAAGGGTGCGTCAACTCCTTGGAGCAAGTGGGTTGACGCCATCTAACTCCAGTTGTTAAGCGTACTGATAAATGGGCACGTGACCTGAAGCTGGCACCTGACACGTGATCCGAGGTGGGTGCTGAGCACGTGATCCGAGGAGGAATCTTCAGGACGGAAGGCGTGGGAAGCACACGCCCTATCTCCCTACTGCTGTTGGTATATATTGGAGCCTTCGTCTTCAGATGCAGGCTGATCGTGATCGAAGCCAGAGAGCAGAAGCTGAGAGAAGAAAGGGAAAAAGAAGAGAGAGCTTCCACGATCCAGCAGAAGAAAAGAAAAAGAGAAAGAGAGAAAAGGAGAACAGAGATCGAGAGAAGAAGAGAAGTGCAACAGATAAGAAAGAGAAAGAGAGAGAGTGAAGAAAGAGAGTGAGATCGAGGGAGATCTGTTCTTGATGGACCGTGGATCAAATCCAGGCCATCCAGCTCTTTAAGAGCCACATTGTGCTTCATTGTTTACAGCTTTTAGATTACTGTTTATTTCTATTTTCTATTTTCTATTTTACATCTTCTTCAAGCTGTTAGTCAGCGGATTGCAGAGGTGCTGCCTCTAGACGGCTAAGCTGTATTGCCCAGCGGTTTGCAGTGGAGGATTCCATTGGACAGCAAGCTGTGTTGCTCAGCGGGGCGAGGATGATTCCTCGGACGGCAAGCTGTGTTGCCCAGCGGTTGTATGGCAAGCTGTGATACCCAGCTGTTCAAGCTGTGAGTTAGCGGAATCCACACTCGGTTTGAGTGTGGGGTGGATGTAGGTCTGCTGGACCGAATTACCTAAAAACCCCTTGTGCATTGTGGTTTGTTTTGTTCTATTGTGCTTCTGCTAGATGAATGCATAGGGGCGCTCCATGTGTTTGGCTTCTGGTTGAGCAGAAGAGTTAATTAGTCTTCTTAGAGTGTTTTAATTTGTCAAGAGAGCGAAATTCTAGTTGAGCTATATTTTGTCTAAATCTATCTTGTTAGCACTCTAGTGATCTTAATGTGTGTTTGTTTAGTTCCACATCTGCCCATTAGCATTTAAGCTTGTCTAGTTTGTGAACTAGTAATTCTAGTGAGCATCATATTTTAATTGGGCGAAAGAGTTTAAAGGGCTATATTCATTCACCCCCCCTCTGAATACTGCATCGAACACAACAACGGATTCACTATTTCGATCACATTTTTGGGGTTTAAACGCGTCCTCTAGGTGGTCACGGTCGGTCGACCGAGCCTTTTTGGGTCGGTTGACCTACCCATTTAGGTCGATCGACCCAAGGGGTTGGTGGACTGAAATGGAGGTTTTCTACCCCTCTTGGCCCTCAGTTGACCCGGTTGAGACCCAATAGTCGACCTTTGGCCCTGTGGATGTCCCGGACACCCCGTGGGTACCGAGATCATGTTTTTGGGTGTCCGAGGGTACCGTATTATCTCGATTAGCATGCCCATGTCATTTCGAGGGTCCGGGTGACCCCATGTGTTCTAGACATTCCTACTTCGCTAGATCGAGTCACCGTGGATCGGTATGACTGCGGAGGGCTGTTGTCGCATGCCGTTGGCTTCTTCGGAAAGCGGTTTCCATGTGGGCCATGCGTATGGCCTATGAACTGTGACTTTTATGACCCATCCTGGGACTGGGGGTTTTCTTACCTTCCCTTGGAAAGGGAATGAACAAGACGGTTGTGAACTGCCTTGAGGTTCCTTTTAACCATAGTTTCTGACCCTAGGAGTAGGGCAGATTGACGGCATGATGCTGTGTTATACGACGGTCTTGACTCGAGTCTCATGACTCCAGGACCGTTGGGTTAGTAGGTCTAGTTGCCTATCCAAGAGTTTGGTGGCCCCGAGCCACTTGGTACTCTGTGTTGCTCGCGATGGGTGTGCGTGTGACCTTCGTGTTTCCTCTCCACGGAGAGTGTTCACGTTCAGTTACCCTCCACTGGTCGTAGCTTGCCTGGGAACGCGTGTGCTTACCTACCAAGGAGTAGGTGGAGAGCTACACAAGGGAGAGACGGTTTTAGGCTGGTTGCCATAGGGCCTCCCATTGTGGCGGCTCAAGTCCGGGCTGGGAGGAAAATCAGCAAGAGGGCCTGACGTTGCGTAGTCAGTCAGTGTGTTCACACGTGGTCGGGGACTTTGGACGCGTGCTGACGAGCAGGACCCCGACTAGACCCTTGTCCTGTGGTTACTTGTGTAAGGTGTCTTAGTTTCCGCCTGGGGTGAGTAGGGAGACACTTAGTTTCCGCCTGGGGTGAGTAGGGAGACACCTGGGGCTTGGACTAAGACGTCAGTGGATGCATCCGGCCTTACTTCTGGTGGGCAGGTACTCCTGTCACAAGACATGTGAATGCTCGTGACTCGAGTTTTGGTTTCCCACATGTGAGACGTGGCTTTTTAGGTAGCTTCCTCGTGCTTTCCCGTTGTAGTGGTCTTGGGTTTTTGGTAAGGGTTACCGAGGTTTTTACCCGAGACGGTCTAGGGTTCACGACTGCGAGGTCGTGACTGTTTCCCCTGGACTGCGTGGTCTTGGGTTGGCCTTCGCCTATGAGGATGGGCCTTCCCGACAGAGGTGTTGTGGCATTTGTTCTGGCGGCATATGTAACACCCCTAATTTTTCTAGAAATTATTCAGGATTTTTCTAGGAATTATTTAGGATTTTTGAGAATTAAAAAGAATTAATTCTCATTTAAAAAAGGCTTAATGAAATTTTAAATATATTTTTGGGTTAATTAAATTGAAGTGGAAGACCAATTAATAACCAAGCACAATGGCCCACTTAAATTAGGCCACAAACCCAATCCTAAACCCTCTTGGCCCAAGCCCATACTCTAGAACGTCCTTAGGATAAATTCCCCAATTAATAGGATAATTACAGGATAAAAATAGGAAGAGTTTGACAGAAATTTAAATTTCTGACACCCTGGATGGTTACAGTCTATTGCGCGATCGCTACCACCATATAGCGGTCTAGAGACGACCACTACCAACTTTTGTGAATGCAACGGTGAGAGGCGTGGAAAACTTGGATCTCTCATGCCCTAATCACTTGGGATCGATGCTATCTAGCATGTAGACCTATCTATGACTCTTGGGATCGATCTTAACCCCAAATAGACTTCCAAATCGATCTAATCCCTAACCCTAACTCAAACTCTATAAATAGGCCCTATCTTCGACCCGTGCGAACCCTAATGTTGGATCGCGTGTTTCGAAGGTAAGGAGACATTATCTCAGATTGGTTCTTTATAAGTTATTGCTCTCCTTAGTTTTATCTAACTCCCCTCCAAATCTCATCCAAGGAGGTCGAACTGTTGGAAAGATAGAAGCTCCTAGAGTTGTTGTTTTGCTGCGGAACGCGCAGGAAATAGAGTGTCCATTAGAGGAAGAACGTAAGATTAGAAGCGCTAATCAAGGTAATTTGATGGGAATCAACATCGGGCACTAACATTTTATTTTATATTTATGTCCTTTTTATATGTATTTATATCCTTGGCTAATTGGGTTTGCAATTGTAAGGCATTATAAGCCAAAGGGTGAGTCATTAGAAATCTTTGGGTTTCTTTGCCAAAAGGGCTTTGGGTTTCTATGTAAAATGTCAGTAGGTCCATCAGGGCCCCCACCTTATTTCCCATTGGTCCACCTAGGATCTAGGGCCCATGTGGGGCTAGTTCAAAGTCCAAGATTGGACTTGGACCAAAGGGGGACAAGGAAGGAAGAAAATTCAAATTTGATACCCCTTAGTCAAGGGGGCACCCCCCTTTAATATATTTAATTCTTGTTATATTGTTTTTATTTTGGTCATTTGACCACATGGGGGATTAATTATCCCATCCCTTATTTGCCCCTCCCTAACCCTAGATCTGAGGATAGTTGAGGACTTTTATACATTTCTATATAAACCTTGTATTTTCACATTTCATGGAATTAATGAAGAAGAAAATCAAGAATTGTTCTTGGCCCAAGGGCGCCCCTCTCTCCCTCTCCCCTTGCAGCTGTGAAGGTTGCTCTAATCTATGGTGTGAAGACATATTCTAAGCGTGATTCCCACCTCTACCACCTCCGCTGGATGCGACTTCTAGCCACCGCCGCTGCCGCCTCCGTTTGTGCCGCCGTCGAGCCGCCACAACAACATCTCCGAGCTGCTATCCTGAACCATGAAATCCAGAATAGCAACCTGAAGATCTGGTTGGTCCTCCAAATCCGTGAGTCTGATGATCTTGAAATTTTGAGAGATCATTCCCCTTCTTGTTAGCCATCCCCAATTTAAAGTTCGTGTGAATCCGCCACCATTTGATATTTTTTCCAGTATTTTAGTTCCACCCCTGACAGTCTGCCCATCAGCAGATCTGCGGGATAGTGTGTTGTTGTTGTATTTTTCTCGCCCACTTAGTCTTCTTTAAAAATTCCCCAACAAATCATACGTGTTTCTCACACCCCCCTCTTCTACCCATAATTTTCTCAGAGTCTAGATCTACCATCACCCTATCGGTCAAAATTCATTTTCAGGCAGAACCTGTTCTATCCTGACTATCTGTAATGCGAGTCAGTAAAAAAACCTTGGTAACAATCATTTTCATTTCTAATCCGTCTACTGGATGGATCTGAAATAATAATATGTTGCAGCCCTTTGAGTCCTATATCCATCGATACCAACTTTTCCTCAATCCGACACCGGATATGGGCGTAAAAATTCTTTTCGTGGAGGCATGTATTTCTGATCCGAGAATAGGCCAGCAAAGGCAGCAACAAGTTAATTCTTGCAAAATTACTTCAGCGTCGATTCAGCCGTCGCCGATCTCGGGGATCGACGAAGAGTCTTCCACTAACGACCTAGCCAACCGCCGTGACCAGAAGCCGCCGTCACAGTAGCCGAGTTCGCTTGCTGTCTAGCGGGCTGAACTGAGTTGCTAAATCGAGTTGGAATAGTACCGAGTCGGACCAGCAGCCCGTCTCCGGCCCAAAAGCCCTTCGACTTGCTGCCCGTCAACCCGAGTTCGCTACTCCTGGGTCCCATTGTAGCCCTTTACCTCCCTTTGTGGAGTGGGAAAATAAATTCACTGCTGTAATTATTTATTTACTATACATCGGGACTACGAGTTTCGGCCGGGGTCATCTTCCCCACGCCCGGAGCGTGGAGGTATCGTGTCTGCTCCCCACTTGGCATTTGCTTTACTCGTATATGTTTCCTTATGCCGCTGCATGAGTGATAGGAATGTAGCTCGTCATATTTTTATCACCGTTGCGAGAGTGAGTGAGTGGAAACTGTCACGTGACTCGATCCAAGAACGCGGAAAAGCCGATACCCAAGACTCATTGCCAGTTTCTCAACCGCACAGATCCACGCGTTTCCCTCGCTTAGGGACGTCCGCGAGCTAGAGTCCCAGGTTCGCGTCCCATCCCGCATCATAATTTCATGTTGAGTCTTTAGAAGAAGGTATTCTCCTTTTTATTATCTACCTACCCTCTAAATTTCATGAATTTAAGTCAAGGGGTTAAAGAGTTAGAAAGCCGTGAAGTCGCTGGTTTTACGCAGGACGCGTGAGAGCCTACATCGACTTCCAGTCCAAAATTTGAACTTTAGAGCCTTACCCAGAGGTAGGTTATCTCATGGATGGCTAAATTAACATGTTATGAACAAAGACCCTCTGGTTTCTCGTGATTTCATGCATTGTACTTGGAGAATTTGATGTTTTATTTTAACTGCGCATCTAGGTTATCACAACATGCATGAAACCTACCCTTTAATAAGAAATTGATAATTTTGACTTAATTAACGTAAACCTATGCATCTCCATGACTTGATTTTCATGGTAGCATGTTCACCTTCCTGTCTAACACGTTTACCTACATTTATTTTCCCTAGAATAGGCCTTGCATGCCTATTTTACTTCTATCTGCTACAGACAAGAAACGGTCTCTATTAGACCGCTATTTGCTTTCTGTTGTCTGCACTTTGTTAACTCCAGATAGATTGCACATTAGCCCTATTAAATACATGGTAAGTTTAAGTAAATAGGTTTTATTCCTAGTTTTGACTACATATTCGTGATATTGGTTATATTGTGCATCATCCTTGATAGATTGCATGTCTTACATATTTTAAATGCTTATTTTAATCTTATGATAATTTCATGCCAAAACTCCTATAGTTTGTATTTAAATCATTTTCTCTATGCTCAGAGAACATGGTTTATTGTGATGTGTTGATCGTTGTTCCATGCACTTCACTCTTATCTATTGTCTTTCGGGTTAAGTACATAGCACATATCCCGGTACGTGACTATTAGTTACACTTTACACTCATAGGCACACTCTCTTGGACTTGTGATTCTCTCTGTTGGATATTCCTTCCACCAGACTAGATGATCTTGTTTCAAGGCCTCCATAAGTCTCCGCGAGCCTGGGATTCCCCTAGGACGCCGAGCTGGTTATACCCTCAAAGCCCAATTGTCTAGAAAGTACTCACATGACTGGTGTTTCTCTGTGTCCTGGCTAGTAGCGGCCATCAAGGAGACCGCTATTGTCAGCTAGCGGCCTTCCCATGACCGCTATCTACCAGAGTTTTCACTGCGTCGACCCTTCTTTCTTTCAGGCGTCGACTGTGTCTAGTTGCGGCCATCCTGTGACCGCCACCTTCTATTTGCGCCCTGGCTAAGACCGCTATTTCAAGAAACGGCCTTGGTGTGACCGTTTCCAATTCCAGAGTGTTTAACCTAGGGTTTGACCCAAGGGTTGATTATCCTATATTTTTAGATGGTCTATGGATTATTTGGAACTTAAAACCTTGCTTAATAAGTTACTAATGGATTGCGAAAGTTAATGAATGTGCCGTTATGCTGTCAGATTCCTTCCGTGGCATGACCTTGTCTTTAATTCGGTCTTGAACTCTCATGATCATATTTGGTATGTTCTTACCTTGATCTTGTTATCATAAGCTTGTTGTTTGACTTGTTACATTACTGGCCATACTCTATTACTATATCTCGTGGAAGTAGCTTGATTTATAACGTGAAGATGTAGATCGGACGCTGATTGTGTCCAAGGGCTCGACGCTAGCCCCCTCGGCTAATTGTCGAAAACATACTATAAACCATGAGGTATAATGAACACTAGCGTCGCATTGCACCGAGAGTACTTTTTTTTATAGACAAGTGAAATCCACGGGGCCATTTACATACTCGATAGTGCATTCTTGTTACATGACTTTCTAGTGCATAGCCTTTATGGTTATGAAAGTGCATTCTCGTTAAGTGCTTGTACATTCTCGTTCGTAAAAGGCCAACTTGCTCGATCATGCTCGCATTCTACATGAACATTCATATCCTTATGATCTACATCTCGTTACTTGTGTTATTATTATGTTTTTATCGCATGTTTTACCGTATTTCCTTTATCCTACTTTCTAGAGCTAAAATGTTAATCATATAAACATTCTCTTCATGTTGATATGAAGATACCTACTGGGCAAGTGTGCTCATACCTACTTTTTCAATCTTTTCAGGAAATACTAGCGGGTTGGATTCAGACTATACAAGTGACAGATCCGAGAGCGACTAAAGTCAAGAGAGAAGCCTAGAAGTGTCATTAGTTAGAATCATGATGTATTTTTCTCTTTATTGAGTCTAGTCTATCTTTATGTCAAAAGAGAGTCAAACATTCATGTACTTTGATTATTATTAATAAAAGTTAGATTTTTGGTCAATTATTGTGCATTCCTTTTTATGTGGATGTTTATTGCGCGCTGGTTATATTGCTAGCTTGAGAGGTATTGCTGACTATCCACGTTCCCCCGAGTTGCTTCCGCTGTACACATGGCTCGGGGCATGATAGTTAAGTTGGTATCAAAGCCTAGGCATAAGTAAGTCCCAGTAAAATGTCATGTCATAGGCTAAGTCCAAGGATTTAGGACCCACACCTACGAACTAAGGAAAGAAATTTCCCACCCATGAGGGATTGGGTAGAGCCTGGGATGAGATAGTTGTTTAGAAATTATCTCTAGGATAACTCATTTCAATTCCATAGGAATTAACAAATCATTCCTTTTCTTAGGTACCATATTCTCGCAATGGCTCACCATGTTAACTGGGATGAGATGCAACAAACTGTCGCGGGTCTCACCCAGGCCCTGCAAACCGTGGCCCAAGCAGGCACTCGGGTAGGCGCGGGTAATTTACACGGGAACTTTCAGAGTTTGAATCCTCCTCAATTCTCTGGATCTTCTAACCCCGACGAAGCTGAAAATTGGATCAATGAGATGAACTAGATATTTGAGGTCATGCAATGCACCGACAAGAGAAGGTCCATCTCGCCACATTCCAACTGAACAAAGACATCCGTACTTGGTGGAAGGCACAACCTCAAAATGCTCAGCTTACATGGGATGGGTTTCATACATTTTTTCGAGCAAAATACTTCTCTGAACATGTCAAGGAAAGAAAAGCTGCGGAGTTTGCTTTCTTAAGGCAAGGAATGATGTCCGTAGCGGAGTATGAACTATAATTCTCCCGTTTGGCTCCATATGCTCCCCACTTGGTTAGTACCGAACTATTAAAGACAAACCGATTCATGGACGGTTTAAGGCCCGACTTTATTCAACAACTTAGGCCTCAAAATATTCGCACATATACGGAAATGGTCCAATGGGCGTATTTATGTGAAAGTACCTTGGAGAAGGTAGAGGAATTTAGAGGCAAGAAAGAGGAGTTGAGCCGGAAACATGATAGGCGAGAGGAAAGAGAAATAGAGGATGACGAACCCCATCACAATAAGAGGTCCCGCAATGGGAACAGGAATGGTAAAAGAAATGGTAATGGAAAAAGGAATGAAAATGGCAATGGCAATGGAAAGAGTAAAAGAGCCAAGGAGGAGGAAGGAAAGCAGGTCATGGCGGTTTGCTCATTCTGTGAGAAGTTCGGGCATTCGACTGAAAAATGTTGGAAGCGTCTCGACGCTTGTCGCAAATGTGGAAGTCGGGAGCATCACTTGCCCATGTGTCCTCTCATAAAGGAGCAATCTTCGAGGGATAACAATGGACACGGGCGACGAGGCCGACTAAATGTCATCTTGGACGGGGAGGGCAAGGCGATTGAAGGTATCATCTTGACTTATTTACATATTAGCATTGCCTTAATTATTAGTCTGACTAATTAAAACACACTCTCCATAAAACTCATGCAATGAATTCGGAGACCAAATTCTTTTTAAGTGGGGGAGGGTGTAACACCCCAATTTTTTTTAGAAATTATTCAAGATTTTTCTAAGAATTATTTAGGATTTTTGAGAATTAAAAATAATTAATTCTCATTTAAAAAAGGCTTAATGGGATTTTAAATATATTTTTGGGTTAATTAAATTGAATTGGAAGACCAACTAATAACCAAGCACACTGGCCCACTTAAATTAGGCCACAAACCCAATCCTAAACCCTCTTGGCCCAAGCCCATACTCTAGAACATCCTTAGGATAAATTCCCCAATTAATAGAATAATTAGGGGATAAAAATAGGAAGAGTTTAACATAAATTTAAATTTTTGACACCCTAGATGGTTGTGGCCTATCGCGCGACCGCTACCACCATATAGCGGTCTAGAGACGACCGCTACCAGCCTTCGTGAATGCAACGGTGAGAGGCGTGGAAAACTTGGATCTCTCATGCCCTAATCACTTGGGATCGATGCTATCTGGCATGTAGACCTATCTATGACTCTTGGGGATCGATCTTAACCCGAAATAGGACTTCCAAATCGATCTAATCCTCAGCCCTAACTCAAACTCTATAAATAGGCCCTAACTTCGACCCGTGCGAACCCTAATGTTGGATCGCGTGTTTCGAAGGTATAGAGACATTATCTCTGGTTGGTTCTTTCGAAGTTATTAATCTCCTTAGTTTTATCTAACTCCCCTCCAAATCTCGTACTAGGAGGTCGAGCCGTTGGAAAGATAGAAGCCCCCAAAGTTGCTGTTTCGCTACGAACGCGTAGGAAACAAGGTGTCCGTCAGAGGAAGAACGTAAGATTAGAAGCCCTAATCAGGTAATTTCATGTTGAGTCTTTAGAAGAAGTTATTCTTCTTTATATTATATACCTACCCTCCAAATTTCATGAATTTAGGTCAAGGGGTTGAAGAGTTTGAAAGCCGCAAAGTAGCTGGTTTGACGCAAGACGTGCCAGGGCCTGCATCGACTTCCAGTCCAAAATTTGAAGTTTAGAGCCTTACCCAGAGGTAGGTTATCTCATGGATGGCTAAATTAACATGTTAGGAACAAAAGCCCTCTGGTTTCTCGTGATTTCATGCACTGTACTTGGAAAATTTGATGTTTTATTTTAACTACGCATCTAGGTTATCACATCATGCATGAAATCTACCCTTTAATAAGACATTGATAATTTTGACTTAATTAACGCAAACCTATGCATCTCCATGACTTGATTTTTGTGGTAGCATGTTTACCTTCCTGTCTAGCATGTTTACTTGCATTTATTTTCCTCAGAATAGGCCTTGCATGCCTATTTTACTTCTATCTGCTACAAATAAGAAACAGTCTCTATCAGAGCGCCTTAATCATGTAGCAGCCCTGCGATGGACCGCTACCATCATTATGCGGACCTCATATGACCGCTATTTGTTTGCTGTTGTCTGCACTTTGTTAACTCCAAACAGATTACAGATTAGCCCTATTAAATACATGGTAAGCCTAGGTAAATAGGTTTTATTCCTAGTTTTGACTACATATTCGTGATATTGGTTATATTGTGCATCATCCTTGATAGATTGCATGTCTTACATGTTTTATATGCATATTTTAATCTTATGATAATTTCATGCCAAAACTCCTATAGTTTGTATATAAATCATTTTCTCTATGCTCACAGAACATGGTTTATTGTGATGTGTTGATCGTTGTTTCACGCACTTGACTCTCATCTACTGTCTTTCTGGTTAAGTACATAGCACATATCCCGGTACGTGACTATTAGTTACACTTTGCACTCATAGGCACACTCTCTTAGACTTGTGATCCTCTCCATTGGATATTCCTTCCACCAAACTAGGTGATCTTGTTGCAAGGCCTCCGTAAGTCTCAGCGAGCCTGGGATTCCCACTAGGACGTCGAGCTGGTTGTACCCTCAAAGTCCAATTGTCTAGAAAGCACTCACATGACCGGTGTTTCTCTGTGTCCTGGCTAGTAGCGGCCATCAAGGAGACCGTTATTGTCAGCTAGTGGCCTTCCCATGACCGCTATCTCCCAGAGTTTTCACTGCGTCGACCCTTCTTTCTTTCTGGCGTCGACTCTATCTAGTTGCGGCCATCCTGTGACTACCACCTTCTTTGCGGCCTGGCTAAGACCGCGATTTCAAGAAACGGCCCTGGCATGACCGTTTCTAATTCCAGAGTGTTTAACCCAGGGTTTGACCCAAGAGTTGATTTTCCTATGTTCTTAGATGGTCTATGGATTATCTAGAACTTAAAACCTTGCTTAATAAGTTACTAATGGAATGTGAAAGTTAATGAATGTGCCATTATGGTGCCGGATTCCTTCCGTGGCATGACCTTGTCTTTAATTCGATCTTAAACTCTCCTAATCATATTTGGTATGTTCTTACCTTGATGTTGTTATCACAAGCTTGTTGTTTGACTTGTTACATTACTAGCCATACTCTATTACTATATCTTGTGGAAGTAGCTTGATTTATAACGTGAAGATGCAAATCGGGTGCTGATTGTGTCCAAGGGCTCGACACTAGCCCCCTCGGCTGACTGCCGGAAACATACTATAAATCATGGGATATGATGAACACTGGCGTTGCATTGCGTCGGGTGTACTTTTTTTTATAGACAAGTGAAATCCACGGGGCCATTTACATACTTGATAGTGCATTCTTGTTACATGACTTTCTAGTGCATAGCCTTTATGGTTATGAAAGTGCATTCTCGTTAAGTGCTTGTACATTCTCGTTCGTGAAAGGCCAACTTGCTTGATCATGCTCGCATTCTACATGAACATTCGTATCCTTATGATCGACATCTCGTTACTCGTGTTGTTATTATGATTTTATTGCATGTTTTACTGTATTTCATTTATCCTACTTTCTAGAGCTAAAATACTAATCATTTAAACATTGTCTTCATGTTGATACGAAGATATCTACTGGGCAAGTGTGATCATACCTACTTTTCCAATCTTTTCAGGAAATACTAGCGGGTCAGATTCGAACTATACAAGTGGCGGATCCGAGAGCGACTAAAGTCAAGAGAGAAGCCTAGTAGTGTCATTAGTAAGAATCATGATGTAAGTTTCCCTTTATTGAGTATAGTCTATCTTTATGTCAAAAGAGAGTCAAACATCCATGTACTTTTATTATTATTAATAAAGGTTAGATTTTTGGTCAATTATTGTGCATTCCTTTTTATGTGGTTGTTTATTGCGCTCTGATTATATTGCTAGCTTGAGACGTATTGCCAACTGTCCACGTTCCCCCGAGTTGCTTCCGCTGTACACATGGCTCGGGGCGTGACAACGTAGCCAGGGTTTCCCGTTATTTGGTGGTCCCTCGACTGTGATATCGGGATGTGCTTTCTGTACTGTTAGGAGTATCTAGAGCCGTGGTTCCAGTGGCTACTGGGTTTCTGTTCTTGTACGGCTGTTCCTTCTGCCGTTATTACTACTCTTGCTTTTGTTGTTGTTGTTACTGTTGGGCATGTGTGGAACATGCTTAATTCTATTGTTTTGATGATGTCTGACCATGACTCATTAGTGAGTATAATTTGTATTTGATGATGTCAATGTTCTTATAGTACAGATCATAGAGTCAGCACTGGCATGTGAATGGCCTCATGTAGATAAGGAATACATGATACAATGCAGTGATGTAACAGGAAATGGCCATGCAAGCAAGAAGTTCTGTACATGCTCAATCATAGGAGCAAAGGGGCTTAACTATATTGAAATGAAGTTGAATATGATTGGGGAGAACATCAAAAGACGTGGAGCTATGGTTCTGATGAAATGAAGCTGAAAACTCAATGTCGACCTATCCTTAGGATGCGTCGACCTATCCTAAGGATGCGTCGACCTCACTGTTCAAGAAAGGAGAAGCACTTCAGGCTGCTTCGACGCAACGTCCCTATGCATCAACGTAATCAAGTAGAAATAGCTCACGCTATAAGGGTGACAAGTGTCTAGTTAAGGGAGACAAATAGCCCTTTAAGGTTGACAAATAGATGAGTAATGGTGAGAAATGGATAGCTTGACAGATAAATGGCTCAGAAGCTAAAAAATGATGCAATGGAGTCGACTCCAAGTCATCACTACGTCGACTCCAAACCCTCTCCAGCAATGAAGCTTCAAGCAATCAAGAAAAATAGTCAAGCTCTTGAATAGGGGTGACAAATGAAGATTAAGGTTGATAAATAGCTCTCCAGGCTATAGCATCATTCATTAGAAGCGTCACATGTTGAGCATGGTAGACAAATGGCTGTTATGGCAGAAAAGCAAAGGTGATGGCTGTAGTAGTGACAAATGGGCGTTAACGGTGACAAATAGATAAACAAGGGTGTAAAATGGCTTACAAGGCTGAAAAATGGCATGCGGAGCTGAAGCCAGCAAATCCTCAAGAAGCCTTTACAAGATGCATCAACGTCACCTTCATTGTAGCGTCGACGCCATCAGGTTCCAGCAACAACAATAGGTCACAGGTACAAGCTGCGTCAACGCTGCACTTACAGTGCGTCAATGCACAAGGTACTTCTAGTACTTGTTACACGAGTCATCCCATGAAGGTTGCTTCAACGCCATGTTCTCAGGGCATCAGTGCAATGGGTTTCACATAAACTACTGTGAGCATGTTTTTTTGAGGCTGCATCAACGCAACGCCCTCATTGCATCAACGCCATGGATGCACAACACGCCCTTCATCAAAGCGGTTCACTGAAGTGTCAACCCTAGGAGTCGACTCTCCTTTTTTCCACGTTCTGGTTGGGAGCAGCTCAACTAGCCGCGTCGACCCTACTCTCTCAGGGCGTTGGCGCAAAGGGTCTTCCAGAAGCCATCCTAAAGGTGACCTTCAATAGCCGCGTCAACGCATGGGCAAAGCTGCGTCGACGCACCAGAATGCTTTCAAAGAAAAAATCTGTTTCTCCTGCAACATTTTAGAAGGGTTCCAGAGAATTAAAGTATGAACCGTAAACCTTCAAAATCATGGATTTTAAGGGATGGAGAAGATTCCTTGGACTGACACTGTCCCTGTCATCATAAGTGAACAAGAGCAACCTTTTGGACAAAGTATCTATCAGTACATCCCCTTGGAAAAGTCTCCCACTCTGCAAGTTTTGTCCCTTGCAGCCTACCAGCAAAGCTTGTGTCTGAAGCGAAAAATATCCTTAGGTAAAAGGACGTCCTCTCTGCAACGGGAATTAAGGTTCTGCAGGCTCCCTTGGTGAAACCTCCTATTGTTTATTACCAGCCATTTAAATTGCAAAAGTAATGGAGGGAAAGTTTCTTCCTCCTAAGGCCTATAAGTTGGACGCACCTCCTTCACATGAAGCTGCTGCCCCTACTGAAGCTGCTACCATCCAGAAGAAGAAGAGAGCCCAAGAGAAGAGTGTGCCTGAGCTTATAGAGAAATATCTGTGAGAAAGAAAAGAGAAGAGAAGACTGTAGCCCAGTGCTAGGTCCAAGCAAGCCTAGTGTTTTAAGAAGGAAAGAAGAGTGAGCACCATTAAAGCAGCCTTAAAGAGATTCTGAGAGGAAGAAGAAGAAAGGAGATGCAACCATCCTCGCAGTCAGTCCTGAGCCTGAGGAGCTTCCAATCTGAGAGTAACCCTCATTACAGCTTCCAGATCTATATCTAAAGCTGCAGCTGGAAATATCTTCGTTTTAGTCTTTTTATTTTATTTTGTCTTCTTGAAACTCTATCTGCGTTCTCGTGTGTGTGTTCGATGCTCAATTGTAGAGACCGGAAGTGTTATGTGGCTGCAGTGTAGCCGTGTGTGTGGTAGTGGAGAACTGCACCCTTGGTTTGTTGCATTTACAGAGTGTGTATAATTTTTGTTCATGTGTGTGTGTGGGGGGGGGGGGGGGGTTCGTCCCCATGTGTGTGTGTGTTTGGGGCGTCATCCCCGTGTGTGTTGAGGACTTCATCCTCGTGTGGTAAAGCCTCACTAGTTTGGTGGGGGGTGGACGTAGGTTGCGGGTTTGCAACCGAACCACCTTAAAAATCCCTGTGCAGTGGGTTGTGATTTGTGTGATTGTTCCATGTCCTCTATCCCCATTCATAGGTTCTTATGTTAGATACACCGCATGCTATCTTAAGTGCTTTCAATGTTCACACACTCAGTGAGTCTTTGAACTACTCTTGATAAATTCGCTGTGCATTAAGGCTAAGTGTTTTATTTGCTTTATAGTGGTAGCTAATGTTTTTTTAGCAAAGTTTTTATTTGGGCAAAGTTTGTACCGAACCTATTCAACCCCCCTTCTAGATCCGGTTGCACCCAAGGGACCCAACAATTGGTATTAGAGCAAGGCTCTGTTATACTCAGATCCAACGATCTACAGAGAAAGATCACAGTGCAAGTGTCATTGTTTTATTCTTTTGATCCATGTTTGTGGATTGTTTGCCAGTGTTTGATGGCTCCAACTTTCATACCTCGATAGGTAGGATGTGCAAGTTTGTGATTACTGCTGATCCAAACCTATGGACTTTAATTTATCGTGGGCCACATAAATTGCCTAAGGAGAAATCCAAATGGACTAAGGATCATAAATTGAAAAACAGAGATAATGTCAAGGCTCTAAAGATAATGAAATATGTAGTGGCTATTATGTTTTTCCTTCCTTATCTTCATGCAGGTCTGCCAAAGAAATCTTGGATGGTTTAACTACCATCTATCAAAAAGAGAGTCAAAGATGTATGATGGCCAAAGAGACTGATCAAACAAGTCATGAAAAAAGTGAAGAGGTAAATTCTGAATCCCAATCTATTGAAATTCTTTATCATGGCTTGGTAGAGATGTATCATGAATTGTTTGAAAAATACAAAAAAATGAAAACTAAATATAAGAAATTCAAAAAGGAAGCTGAACACACATGTTCTAATTAATATTCATGCAATGACTGCACTTCTTTGAAAGAACTGAATGAGGATCTTCACTCAGATCTTGAATGACAAAAAACCTTAATTGCTTCCTTGAGAGAAGAGAACAAAAACCTGCTAGACGAGAAGCTAGAACTGGAACAAATAGAGGAAGAATTGAATGAAAAGTAGAAATCAATCCCCAATGATGAAGAACATGTAAAAGAAATTGAAAAGTTGAAGGTTTTAAACAGTGCCATGTCTGAGAGACTTATGAGTCTTGAAAAAGGAAAGTGCACTATGGATGAAAATGAATCTAAAAATGTGCAGAAATTAAAACAGGAAATTGAAAGCCTCAAAAGTATGAATGACATGTTACATCAGCAAGTTATTTCATGTGAAGAAGACGTAACAAGCTATGAACTCCACATCTCAACACTTCAATATGAAATTCAAGAGTTGAATATTCATTGGAAAAGTTTGTTCGGGCAAAGAAAATTTGGACAGACTTTTGGGGACAAAAGTGAATTTTCAGAAAGAAGGATTGGGTTACAATCCTGTGAATAAAAAGACATTTGAGAACAAATTACATACATCTTTTGTCTTCAGCTCCGGTGTTGCCTCCTCTTCTAAAACATCTCCAAAAACATGTGTAGCCCAGAAAAATCAGAAAAAGAAACTCTCTAACCCAAAATAGAAAAATGAGTTTGTTTGCATTGATGTGCATGACAGGAAGTCCCATGCCAAGCACCATGCTCTCCAGAAAAAGAATGTGTCATGTTTCTATTGTGGGCAGCTGGGTCATATTATACATGATTGTTTCATCTTGACGAGTGATGATTTGAGAGCAGGTAAGAATAGAAGAAGCAATAGAAATAGCAATGCCAAAGGACGGGTCAACTCTAGAAGAAAGCATGCTCAACATCCTTACGTTCAAAAGCCCGGGGATGATCCAATGCGTCAATGTACTACACAGGTAAGGTCAACACACCTTAAGGCCATGAGAAAAACTCTTCCTCCATGCTGCTATCATTGTGGAAAGCATGGCTACATTGTCCGAACTGTTGGCAAAGAAAGGAAGAAATGGTTTTCATACCAAGAATGCTAACACTCATGCTCACCCACCAAAGGTCAATCCCTATGCTCACAAGAAAAATGTGAGACATCATGTGTGCTGTTTCTACTGTGGTAAGGTTGGGCATGAAATGAATGATTGATTCTGGATGAGGAAGAATGACCTGGTGTCTCAAAGATGGAGAGCACCAGTTAAAAGTGTCTCTGACCCTCCCGGACCCAAGAAAGCTTGGGTATCAAAAATTTCAAATGAGAACTTTTGTTGCAGGGGTGCCTTGGAGCTAAGCAAGGATCAATCTGAAAATAAAAGCTCAAGGCACATGTTTGTAGATAGAAGCTTCAACTTATGATCAATATGCATGATAGGTTCACTTCTAGTCATTGCATTTATGATCATTGTTGCCATTCCTAGTTTCTGCAGCCATATGAATTTACATTCTATCATTTTAAAACATCTGCCTTGATGATGTCACATGTGGCTGCATATGATCCTTTTCATCATTCATGAGCACAATTAATCTCCTGCTTGCATATCTCATTATCTGTTATCGTGGGATTGAGGGAAAGTCTTAGAGCTTGTTCTCTATTTTTAGAATGTATTGTAAATGTCTTGAATCTGCACATGCAGTGGACATTGAGCACCACTTTTGGTCTCATATACTTGCATATATGACATGCTGAAACCAAATAAAATTTGTCCTACATAAGTAGAACATGCTGCACCATCATGTCATGACCCTATGGTATATAAAATGGTGATTTGTGGAAGGTTGGATCAAGTCCAACGGGAAACTATCACTATATGTGAGAGGATCCTTGGATCAAGTTCTCTGCCTAGTACCATGGGTCAACTGTTCATAAAAGTCCTAGGTTGCATACTCACTTGTCAAGATTTCACTAGGACACTTAAAACCATGAATGCATACCTTGAGAGGGAGTCAACACAAAAAGATTGATCTGCATTTTTATAGAATTGCATTCTTTGTTTAAACCAGTTCTTGCATCATGTTGATAAAGTGCATATCATTCTCTGCATGTACCTTTGACTGCATAACAGTCTGCCTGCATTTGCCTTCTGCCTGATAAGTTAGGTCGACCTATCTTCACCCTTGTGTCGACCTAGCCTCAGACCTACATCATTGCAATGATCCTTCTTACAACCTTTTTGTAAGGCATATCCTGAGGGGGAGTTTCATTGCCAAGATTCCATGCTCAATCAGCCTTGTGTATGTTTGCACATTGTCTCCCATTCTCTTGAATTCACTCCTTAAAAAAAGAAAAACTCAGATTTCGAGGGGGAGTACTCCTGTCCAAGGCTGACTTAGTCCATACACTCAGGGGGAGCTTACTCTCAATATTCTCCACTTAGAGCTCATTGTTTATTTTTTTAGACCAATCCCAAATAAGCTGATGGTTTAAAGTATATAAACTTTAAATTTGCGTTTAAGGGTCTTGAAAATGAACATTTTAGTGTATGGAATAGAATTAAAATAGATTCGATTGACTTGTACCCTTACCTCTTCCTAAGATCTGAACATTGGAAGTATTGAGGCCTCCTTTGGTTAAGGAATTCTGAACTGAGTATTGTCTTTAAACATTCAAATGATCTGATGAACTGTAAGGGAAAAGGCCTAAAAATAGTGGAAATGAAGTTGCAGAGCAATGACTTGGACTGGCTGAGAAAACATAGACCCTTCACCCATGAAGTGATGGGTACTATGTCATGAAGCATAAGTCCAGTTAACTATGTTTAAAGATTTCAAAAAATAAAACTTTAGGCAGAGCAATGTCTAAAGCTCATTAAGAAACCATGTCCCTTCACCCAAGAAGTGACATGGACTGTGTCATGATATGACGAGCCACCTCTATTCAAATTGAGACACGATAGTTAGAGAAATTCTGAGTAACCAGGGAGGTTGGCATCTAATCAATGTGTCTCCTCGTGCAATAGGAATGAACAAAACTTGAATGTCCTTGAAACATTGAGGAAAATGCAAAATCTGTGAAAAAAAAATACATTTATCAATTGGTAACTTGTTTGTGCTTAACAGTGGTGTTTAATACCAGTCTGAAGGCTAAAATTGGAATGTAACTCTGAAGGCTGACCCTAAAAGGCATTCTACACCTTTGCAATGTTTATTTTCAATACTTGTTTAAACTTCTTTTCTAGGGCTGCCCCATGAAATCTGTGCATAAGATGGAAAGGAATGAGAGCAAGGTATGTAATCTTAAGGAGTTTGTTTTAGCTCTATTAAATATACTAGCACATGTTTTCAGGGTTATTACACTCAGGATTTGGTCTTATAACCTTTTGAACCATTAATGCGAATATTGGTCTTAATGATTGCTGATGCTCTAAAAGGAGAATGTTGATCCTTCTGACTTTGAAAACCCCTGCAATATGAACTATGTCATCACTTCTGTTTCACTCTGCTGGCCCTTCTAATTTTCACTGCATCACTACTCTTTTCATCTTCCATATCTGTAGATCATTTTCTAGCACTTCCTTGCATTACATAGAAAACTCAAAAGTAAAATTTTTGAAAAATAGGAATACATAAAAATCTAAAAATCTAAAAAATTGTACGTGGCTGCATTTTGGTATGCATATGACACTTACTTGGTTGGCTGCTCATAGCATTACTCAGAACATTCATGCTCATAGTCAGATTGCATTTCTTAAATTTGCTCAATCTGATCAATAGCTGCTCAACCATCCCCTATGGTATCAATCGAGGGGACCCAACAAGTGGTACTGGCTGCATTCTTTTTAGTTGTTCCCTGCTAACTGATTTCCACTGCTTTACATCTATCTCTGAATGTCTACCCTGACTGATTGCATTGCCTTGCCGACAAATCTTATCTCTGCTCATCTCCTACCTCCTTATTTGGTATCAAACTATGTCCTCTTTGCTGATGGCAAAGGGGGAGAAGTTTTTGATGAGTCATTCTCTATTTCATAATTGTAATTCCTGAAAAGATGAAGCATACTGAACTCATAATGACTCATAGTTGCCATCATAAAAAATGAGGAGAATGTTGGGCATGTGTGGAACATGCTTAATTCTATTATTTTGATGATGTCTGACCATGACTCATTAGTGAGTCTAATTTGTATTTGATGATGTCAAAGTTCATGTAGTACAGATCAATGAGTCAGCACTGGCATGGGAATGACCTCATGTAGATAAGCAATACATGATACAATGTAACGATGTAATAGGAAATGGCCATGCAAGCAAGAAGTTCTGTACATGCTCAATCATAGGAGCAAAGGGGCTTAACTCTATTGAAATGAAGTTAAAAGCGATTGGGAAGAACATCAAAGGACGTCGAGCTATGGTTGTGATGAAATGAAGCTGAAAACTCAAGTTATACAAAGGCTGCGTCGACCTATCCTTAGGATGCGTAGACCTCACTGTTGAAGAAAGGCAAAGCACTTCAGGTTGCGTCGACACAACGCCCCTGTGCGTCAACGCAATCAAGCGGAAATAGCTCACGCTATAAGGGTGACAAGTGTCCAGTTAAGGGTGACAAATAGCCCTTTAAGGTTGACAAATAGATGAGTAATGGTGACAAATGGATAGCTTGGTAGACAAATGGCTCAGAAGCTCAAAAATGATGCAATAGAGTCGACTCCAAGTCATCCCCGCAAACCCTCTCCAGCAATGAAGCTTCAAGCAATCAAGCAAAGCAGTCAAGCTCTTGAATAGGGGTGACAAATGAAGATTAAGGTTGATAAATAGCTCTCCAGGCAGTAGCATCATTCACTAGAAGCGTCACATGTTGAGCATGGCAGACAAATGGCTGTTAAGGCAAAAAAGCAAAGGCGACGGCTGTAGTAGTGACAAATGGGCGTTAACGGTGACAAATAGATATACAAGGGTGTAGAATGGCTAACAAGGCTGAAAAATGGCATGCGGAGCTGAAGCCAGCAAATCCTCAAGAAGCCTTTACTAGATGCGTCGACCTCACCTTCATTGCTCCGTCGACGCCATCAGGTTCCAGTAACAGTAGCAGGCCATAGGTACAAGCTGCGTCAACGCAACACTTACAGTGCATCAATGCACTTGGGACTTCCAATACTTGTTACACGAGTCATCCCATGAAGGCTGCGTCAACGCCATGTTCTCAGGGCATCATCGCAATGGGTTTCACAGAAACTACTGTGAGCATGTTTTGTTGAGGCTGCATCAATGCAACGCCCTCATTACGTCAACGCCAAGGATGCATAACACGCCCTTCGTCAAAGCGGTTCACTGAAGTGTCAACCCCAGGAGTCGACACTCCTTTTTCCCACGTTCTGGTTGGGAGCAGCTCAGCCAACTGTGTCGACATGCTCTCTCAAGGCCTTGACGCAGGGGCTCTTCCTAAAGTCATCCTAAAGGCCACCTTCAACAACTGCGACGACGCATGGGCAAAGCTGCGTCGACGCACCAGAATACTTTCAAAGCAAAAATCTATTTCTCCTGCAACATTTTCGAAGGGTTCCAAAGAATTAAGTATGAACCGTAAACCTTCAAAATCATGGATTTCAAGGTGTGGAGAAGATTCCTTGGACTGACATTGTCCGTCCCTGTCATCATACGTGTGAAGTCCTGCGATCAATGACACCCAAGAGGGGGGTGAATTGGGTGTTTACAAACTTTTAACAAAATCTTGCCCAATTCAAACAAGTGTGAATAATAGTCGTACTGAATTTCAGAACTATATGAAAACACATAGATCTATTAGAATCTGTCGCACTTAACTGATCTTAGGTACGATGACGGAGGTGGGAATTCGAAGATTCTACTCACGCAAGATGTTATCTTCCTGACAAGGTTTGCCTTGCCGATCCGAACCCACCTTTTAATATACTCGAGATCTAATATGGGAATGATAAATTATGCTAGATCTAGCTCAAACAATACAACCAGATTAATCTACGTGTGTGCTGCACAGAATGGGGATAGAAGAAAAGAAACAAACCACATAATGGACAGTGATTTTTAGGTGGTTCGGATGCAACAACGGCAACCTACATCCACCCCTCACGATCTGTGAGGATTCCCACACTATCTTGTAAAGGATTACAAGATCAAAACACACACACACACACACACACACACACACACACACACACACACACACACACACACACACACACACACACACACACACACACACACACACACACACACACACACACACACACACACACACACACACACACACACACACACACACACACACACACACACACACGTGAGGAGTTCGAAACTCCCACGATGGTGCACAAACACCGAATCACAAAGGTATGTGAAGACTAGAAGAAACACACACACACACACACACAGATCTTGTGATGACTCGGATCCGGGATACAAGATATACCCGATAGGACAACCGAGTAGACCCGATACCACTTGGAACCCGTGAAGCCTTCCAAGAGGTGTAAAGCTCCAAAGGGAAAAAGGATTGTTGTGTAGTACATTGAAGCCACATAGATATAACAGTAAGCAATTAAATTTCATTAGATCGATTTGCTAAAGTAGCAGAAATAAAATTACTTTTTAATTAACAGTTTAAGATTAACAATTACACCAGAGTCCAGTCCAGAGGAAAGACAAGCACTACAGTCAACAGAAAAGAAGGACGTACACTGAGGTCGATGGAAGCCCGACGTAGGTACCGCTGGCAACTACGAGATTGCCACACCAGGAACCGCAGAAGCAGAATGACGCCACCCACCTGAAAAGTAGGGGTGAGCCTTGTGTCACTGGCCCAATAGGGGTCACACGGATCCCCACTGAAAAACACGAAGTAACACAGAATGACAAAAATAGTAGGTGTAGTAAAGCAGGAAAACTAAACTACAAAGCTGTAAAAGAAGACCGAAACGGAAGGAGTAGAGCAGCTAAAAGAAAAGAGAAAAGCCGTACTGAACAAAACATGACTGCCGAACTAACCTCCGCCCCTAAGCTACTCCAAACAACAATAGCAACAGATGGGTAACTCTGAACTGACGAAGTCAGGAGTTTCTGATCTGTCGGCAAGCACGAGGCCCAAGATGAAGGCCCATTAGACCAGACAACAAGTCTAGAAAAAGATCTAGACAAACACAGACGGCCTAAAGCATACCCGACTCGATTACCGTGCACGCTCTTCTAGATACGACCACACATACATGACTAGAACGTCGTGCACAAGACACAACACTGACATCGGGCAAGACCACGAGAGGGCTAACCCGAAAAGGTCACGACACACGAGAAACGTGAGAGTCTCGTGCCACGTGACGGAAGTACCTCCTCACTAGAAGAACAGCCAGATGCGTCCACTGACGTCTTATGCTGCGCCTCAAGTGTCTCGTCTTCTATGCTGCCTGAAGCACGACAGAGACTAAGACACACTCGGGACTAGAACAGGACTATAGTAACAGTGACTAGACAGGATAACGCCCGTCGGCGTCAGTCCAAAGCCCCTGACCACGTGTGCACACACCGACTCTTGCTGGAGAGTCAGGCCTCTATCTAGTTTTCCCTACCCAGCAGGACGCCACTTTACAGTGGGGGCCCACGGAAACTAGCTTACAAACCGTATATCGGGAACTGCCACGCCACCACTCCCGGGTGGGTCAACACGTCGTAACGTGTCACCGGGCTATGACTAGTGGAGGCTCACTAGACATAGAACTCCAAAACGTGAGTGCCACAGTACAGACAGGTAAATAACCATTGTCGTACGTACTACAAAGCACAGGACATGAGGTAGCATACCAGACTGCCACCGGACTCAGGACAAGGCAACTAGACCTAAAAACACAATGATCCTTGAGTCTCACGACTCAGAGTCAAGATCATCGTACAAAGCGGAACAAGCCGCCAATCGATCTATTCCTAAGCCAGAGGAAACAACATGGCCGTGTAAAATGACACACGGGGACATGAGGGAACACCAAGACCCTCAGCACATCTGGATATGCAAACTGAGGTGAAATGATACCTCGAGGCATCCAGAACCACGTCTCGAACTGGACAGAACCGTCGAGACACTCAAGGTTACCTCTCAACCACTGGGTCACCCAGAGTTGACCGGAACCCCGACAATGATGATTCTACAGTAGGAAAGAAAATCCTACCTGAACCAAGAAAACTCCTGGCTACCTCCTAATGTAGTCTTAGCCCTTATAGGACATCAAAAGATATCAACGGGGATGACAAACCACAAGGTTAAGCCAAGATATACGGAAATCGAAACAACAGGAAATGACACTCTGGGCATAAGCGATCCATTGTTCAGCTGCTAGGGAAACCAAGCAGTCAAGGAGGAAACCGCTATGCACACAGAGTCAAGGACACTGGCGGTTAGGGGTAGAGTCACAAGGTGACTATAGCGGTCAAGGACGAACCACTAGACTCAGTCAACTCCAGCTGACCTGCCCAACGAACCACCAAGCGGTCGATGACAGACACACTACACGGACTAGGCGGTCCAAGAGGCAACCGCCACACTAACCACCCTAATATACTAACCTAAGCCAAATGACTCGTAGCGGCCTAGGGAAGGTGCGCTACAGCGAAGAAACGCATGAAGGTTGGGCCGCCAAGGCCAACTGACTTAAATCTTAACCAGGTCTAAACCACGGTAACATGAATACCGAGGCAGACCACAGGCCGCCGAGACCATTCCCTCAAGACGGGAACTCAAGGAAGGCCACTCACATGCAGGGGAAACCCCACCGCACTCACACCGACTCACGGTGACTCGATCGAGCGTAACACAAAGCTCGAAACACACATGCCTATGGGCTTGCTAATCGAGGTAACACGACACCTCTCGACACCCCAGAAACATGGACACTGGACCCATAGGGTGTCCGAGAAACTCACGAGGCCATAGGTCGGTCATTGGGTCTCAACGGGACCGACCGGGACTCCAAACAGTGAAAAACATAGCATTTCGGTCGACCTGACCCCTAGGGGCGGTCGACCTAACAGGGTTAGTCGATCGACCCTGGGCTGTCAGTCGACCGGACTGATAGGCCCACCAGCCTGCTGGCACGAGCGCCGGCCGGTCGACTGGCCCGCCTGTGGCGGTTGACCGGTTACGGCAGAAAACCAGCCGGACTGAGCCTAAAAACTCAAATCCATGCCCCGTTCGATCCCGATCAAAGGGGAAACATCCATAACATCACAAAACGATGATATACAACATTTACACTCCAACGGGAGTCGAATCGACCAAGAAAGGGCGAGAAATGGGCGATTCCATCGATTGGACCCTAAATGAGTCACCGGGGTTCCCGGACTCGTATCAGCCGCAAATGACAACCAAACAACACGAAATCAGTGGATCTAGAATGCTGACATCCCAGGGGTTTGATTGACACTAACTGATCTAAAAATCGTCGCCGTTTTTTGGTGAACCCTACGAACTCTCAAAACTATGGTTTTACCTAAACGGGTCCAAACTCGCCCGTTCTAGCACCGAACAACGTGAAATTACAGGGGAAACGTATAGGAAGAGTAGGTGATCCATCTCCCTACCTCCACCGAAGAAACCGTGCGCCAAAGTGACTAAACCTCGCCGAAAATGCCAAATCACGAACCGCGCCAATCTCGGAATCCACCGAGGGATCGCGCCACTCCACGCTCAAACCATCGCCCCATCCCGCGCCCCTATCACTCCATCGTGTCCCCGCCTCGGCCAGCTCCGCAACGGTGTGCACCCCGCACCGAGAGACCGAGAGACGAGAGAGAACGAGAGAGAGAAAGAGAGGTGAGAAATGAGGGAGGAGAGAGGTGGTTGAGGGAATAAATAGAAATGAAAATTAGGATTTTTTCTAATTTCTAAAAATTCAATTATTAGCCCGAAAATCCACTAATTCAGAAAACAACGCAAAAATAGTCAAAACGATCGTCTCGAAGAGTACATCGCAACTACGGCGTCCACGAGTCGATGAACTGAGAACTAAACTCACCACAGGGTTCCATAACTAGTACGAGAGAAAAATCTACGTGGATCGGAAAACTCAACTCAGGACCCACAAAAGTGATCTAAAACTCTCCGAAAAGGATCCGAAAAAGCCAATAAGAATACATGGCATTACATCCTCCCCTCCTTCAAGAAATTTCATCCTCGAAATTTAAGGACTACCAAAGGAGAAGCAAGGAAGAACAACCCCAAGACACGACTTGAAATAGTGTGAATCTCGAGAAACACAATTCAGAGGGACATAGTCAGACCATAATCACAAGTACACGCTCTGGATCGAGCACGACACAAGTGAACATAAGTCTGACACCTCCGAAAAAGGGCAACGTCGCTTACATCTCACCGGAAAGGAGACACGACTCATGCCACGACAAAAGATATCGGGAAAACAAAACGACAGACACGGCAAGCATCAGCTTAAACAAGGAAGCATAGTCCTCTCAGCTGACAGCTCGACAACATCATCTGCTCCAGTGCCAAAGGCAACCACAAAAGCCTGGCACACTGGACGCCCATGCCAACACCGGACCACAAGCACAATCAAGTCAGTCCTCAGTCAGACATTACATCTGATCAAGTCGCATGCTAACTCTACCAGGAGAGAAGAGTACATCAAGGCTAACCGATAAGACCTGGTTCACATAGTGCCAAGACAGACAGACAAAATCCTAGAGAAACATCGATAAAACGACAACAGCAGCGGCACTTGCAGGATTTCAGCTCCGTACTGAACACAGAACTACAGAACACCACTGCAAGCTGGGTCACATCAAGGCATAGTGACAGTTGAACGCACGATCACAAGGGACGAGTCACGCATCGAGCAGCTTACCAAGAATAGACCCACGACAATAAGGAAACGACAAACTCAGGAAATGTATCTCAGGGACCATGATCACGCCCCGAGAGCATAATACCCAAGAAAGAATTGCAGAGCAGAGGGTACTCAACCAGCAGAAATGCTGATAGATTCCCCAATACACACAAATGTCGATGCCAACACCAGAATGACTCCAGCAACGACACGACAAAAGACCACATCAAGGCACAGAGAGCCAAGATGAAGTCACATCGAAAAAGACAATTCTCTTGACCGGCCAGAATCTTACCACACGATTCTCGACCCGTGGGTTATCAGCCCACACGCTTTCGCTGCGCACTCAAACAACGCACACAGGCATCAGAAATACTTCAGCATCCGCATCTCAGCACACACACGGGGCCATCGTAATTCATAAAAATCGTAATATAACACGCCACGAGTACTGATCCTGCGAGCAACCGATCATAAATAGCCTAAGTGCAAGCGGAGGAGAGCACCAGCTTCAGCACAAAGCACAAAGAAAGGCTAATCTCAGCTTAACATTATGTCCTGAAAGAATAAATGAGCCTTCACAACACATCGGCCGCTGGACACGGCACGACGAACACGGTGCACAATGGCTCTCAACATAAATATTAGGTCCAAAGCCAGGCAACCGTAAACCAAGGAGAAGATCAGACTCAGAAGAAATACTATCCACACCTAAGTAGACACAGGACAAAGGCCTCACCAAGACAGTAATTCTAAGGCTTACCTCGAAAAAGACTCCACTAAACAGAACGAGTAGCATCAAGCTCGATTAACAGAAGCTCACCAGGAAGGAAAAATCCTAGGCTCGCCTGAGCATCTTCTCAATCAAGGGAATCTAGTTGAGCACTTCGATAGAAGCGAAACACCTCAGGAGCTGCATAGACTTAAGCTGGGACGACCAAAACAACGTAAGAATGTGTACGACCATCAGACCAACGCTAAAAGTCAACAGCAACTTGAAAACCACAAGTAAATCAAGAATAATGTACTGCCGATTCAAGTCTATCGGCGAACCCTGCCAAGTACAACACGATCAAAACAACCACCACGACGAAAAAGAGCATCCCGTTGCATCCTGACGAGAGCAAAACCATCTCGTACAGTGCTGACACCGCACGCACAAGACAACACTCGGAAACAAAGCGACAAAGAATCGTGAAACCTAATGCCAGCTGAAGACTGTACTGGACTTTCAAGACTCTGGTAATTGTATATCTCAGATTCCCATGCACTTCACACAACAACGCTCTGATACCAACTGTGACGACTCGGATCCCATATACCAGATATACCCGATAGGACTACCGAGTAGACCCGATACCACTTGGAACCCGTGAAGCCTCCCAAGAGCTGTAAAGCTCCAAAGGGAAAAAGGATTGTCGTGTAGTACATTGAAGCCACAGAGATATAACAGTAATAAATTAAATTTCATTAGATCGGTTAACTAAGGTAGCGGAAATAAATTTACTTTTTAATTAATAGTTTACGATTAACAATTACACCAGAGTCCAGTCCAGAGGAAAGACAAGCAGTACAGTCAACAGAAAAGAAGGACGTACACTAAGGTCGGGGGAAGCCCGACGCAGGTACTGCTGGCAACTATGAACTCGCCACACCAGGAACCGCGGAGGCAGAACGACGCCACCCACCGAAAAAGCAAGGGTGAGCCTCGTGTCACTGGCCCATTAGGGGTCACACGGATCCCCACTGAAAAACACGCAGTAACACGGAATGACAAAAATAGCAGGTGTAGTAAAGCAGGAAAACTAAACTACAAAGCTGTAAAAGAAGACCGAAACGGAAGGAGTAGAGCAGCTAAAAGAAAATGGAAAAGCCGTACTGAACAAAACATGGCTGTCAAACTAACCTCGACCCCTAAGCTACTCCAAAAAAAAAGAGCAACAGATGGGTAACTCTGAACTGACGAAGTCAGGAGTTGCCGATCTATCGGCAAGCATGAGGCCCAAGACGAAGAGCCACGAGACCAGACAACAAGTCTAGAAAAAGATCTAGAGATACAAAGACGTCCTAAAGCATACACGACTCGATTACCGTGCACGCTCTTCTAGATACGACCACACATACACGACTAGAACATCGTGCACAAGACACAACACTGACCTCGGGCAAGACCACGAGAGGGCTAACCTGGAAAGGTCACAACACATGAGAAACGCGAGAGTCACGTGACACGTGACGGAAGTACCTCCTCACTAGAAGAACAGCCAGCTACATCCACTGACGTCTTATGCTGCGCCTCAAGTGTCTCGTCTTCTATGTCGCCTGAAGCACGACAGAGACTAAGACAAACTCGGAACCAGAACAGGACTATAGTAACGAGTGACTAGATAGGGTAACGCCCGTCCGCGTTAGTCCAAAGCCCCTGACCACGTGTGCACACACCGACTCTTGCTAGAGAGTCAGGCCTCTAGCTAGTTTTCCCCACCCAGCAGGACGCCACTATATAGCGGGGGCCCACGGAAACTAGCTTACAAACCATATATCAAGAACTGCCACGCCACCACTCCCGGGTGGGTCGACACATCGTAACGTGTCGCTGGGCTTTGACTAGTGGAGGCTCACAAGACACAGAACTCTAAAACACGAGTGCCAGAGTACAGACAGGTAAATAAGCATTATTGTACGTACTACGAAGCACATGACATAAGGTAGCATACCAGACTGCCACCAGACTCAGGACAAGGCAAGTAGACCTGAAAACACAACGATCCTTGAGTCTCGCGACTCGGCGTCAAGATCGTCGTACAAAGCGGAACAAGCCGCCAATCGGTCTATTCCTAAGCCAGAGGAAACAACATGATGCAGGACGGGACCACGGACATGACAAGCTCGTGACTGTCCCTTAATGAGGGAAGCGTCGGACGTGCACGGTTGAGAAACCAGCAAGAGGTAGGGTGGTGAATTCACACTTTCGCGCCCGGATCGGGTCACGGGATGGTCTCGCTCACTCTCTCGCAGCAGCGGTGATATGAAATTATAGCGAGCTAGGTCCTAAAACATACTCTCTAGCAGTGGCATAAACAAGCATATATGGAAATAAGTGAAATGCCAAGCAAGGAGCGAATACGATACCTCCACGCGCTCGGCGTGGGGACGATGGACCCGGCCGAAACTCGTACTCCCGGAACAATAATACACAATATTACAGCAATACTAGTCGCTGGCCACTCCACGTAGGGAGGTAAAGGGCTACACAATGGGGTCTGGGAGGACCGAATTCGGGTTGACGGGCAGCTTCTCGCGTTGATTCGGCAGCACCCAAACTTGTGACGGTGGGGCCCACGTGCTGTCCGGATGGGCCATGTGGTACCCAGTGGCACCGCTGTAGTGGGGACACTTAGGGAAGCACTCCCCGGGCTGGCGACACGCTGGTTCGCCGGCCGGAGGCCGGGCGGCTCCGTTCGGCACCGGTCGGAATAACCGGCCACGGATCTGTAGCTTCTGGTTTTCAGCGTGCGTTCCGGCGAGAACGGGCGCTGCGATGAGCCCCGATGTCAGATCGACACGAGACTGGTGCCGTTGGAAAGCTAACTTCAAACACTTCAACCTAGGCCTAAAGATCTGGCCTGGATCTTCATGGATCTGGGCTTTAATGAATTTACAACTTCCTGTTGTATAGTAGCCGAACACTCTGATCTACAGGGCTATTCTCTGAGAATTGCCTTTGACCGCTATGAAACCCTTGGATTCAGACGTTGCCCTCTTCATAAAAGTTGTGGGAAATTGAGCTAGGAAAACGGAAAAACTGGCTTATACAAGTTTAGATGTGGCTACGAATTGATGGAATTTTTGAACTGGAAGTGGGTCGGATCTAGAGATGGGCTGAAAGCACTGTAGCTGAGATAGAACATGAATTTTGAAAAATGGATAGAGGGCAGATCAAAAATCAAGAAAAAATGGTGGATGTAGGGGATGATGGACAGAACGCCCAGTAAAATTGGGAGGGTTTGGAAAATTCAAAAAGGTGGTCGGTGATGGGAAACTCAGAGCTATTGTCACTGTAGACAGAGACAAAATAGATATGGGAATGCAAAATGAACGAAAATGTAAAATTACTAAATAGAGGAGTTTGGACGTGAATATTTAGGTGGAGGTGGGGATTCAAGGTAAGAACACACCCTCAAAATTTCAAATCCATCTGAGCTCGTGGCTGGCAGCAAGAATTCACGAACTACACCTATGTTCAGCAGGACAGAAACTTGAAGACGGCTCCGCGGCGGCTCGAAGGCGGCACGAACGGCGGCGGCGGCGGCGGCGGCGGCACCGGTGAAGATCAGAGGTTGAGAGGGGGAGATAGAAGGTAGATCCACTCTAGAATGGGGGTTGGGGATGAAGAAACCAGAGGGAGAGAGAGGGGAGGTCGAAATTCACTCAAGGGGGGGCTCTTGCACAATGCTTTTTCTCATTTCATTAATTCTAGAATAATAGAAATACATGACTTATATAATAAATAAAAAAAGACCATGAATACCCTTAGATCTAGGATCTGGAGGGGCATTTAAGGAACTTCATATTTGATCCAAATAAAATAAAAAAAATGAAATTCCTAATTAATTCTAATGGGGGGACAAGGTAGGAAAGGTAGGTAGCCTACCTTTGAATTTTTTAACCACTTGTCTATCATGTGGTCAATTGGCATTCCAAACTTCTAGATGGCCACCTAGGATGGTTGACCAGCCCCACATGGTCTAGGTGGACCAATGGGAAAGGGGTGAGGGTCCCCTTGCTTGGGCCTACGGGAATTTTACATATAAACCCACTAAGACTTACAATTGCGTACCCATATAACACAAGGGTATACATACAAAGATGAAAGGACATAAATGCAAATAAAATGGGGACGGTCTTGTCTCTATGTCCCCATCAATTCTCCCTGGGTGGGAGGAACTCGACCCCGTCGAGTAGGGGTATGGATGCTCGAGTACTCCGGCGGATCCGTCACCGTGCCAAGTAACGCGGGTATGCTCCACTCCAAGTGAGCGTCACTGCTCATTCTATATATACTCGATATGCACAAGTTGCTGTGGGCTAGAGGTGGACACTCCGGTGGGGCACTCTCAAAAGGGAAGGAAGCGGCTCGAAGACTCGCTAGGAATCACCGCTGAGTCCCTGTAGGTGACTAGATCCGGGTGTCGATATAGAACCGATCCCATACTCATCGAATGAGTCCACTCGCCTCTTACGCATAAGAGAACGACAACGAGCTTGCACAAGACACATGCAGACTCACCCAACACTAACACACATATGCAAACAACACAAATAAGAAACAGACTCATGCATGACTCTAGACAAAACAAGTGTTAGTCAGACCCGTACATGGATGACGGCGGACCAGGACATCCGAATATGTGCCATACATGCATTTGACGTAACCGGAGATGGGTGGCATGGGGTACACCTAAATGTCCAAGTATGACCCAGTCATGCATGGACGGCCCTTTGGATTTGGGGAACTTGAGAGAGCTAGAAGACCCGGATGTGGAAGAGCCGGGTGTGGGTGTATCGAGTATGGGTTTGGTGGGTATGGAGGACCTGACCCGTAGGAAAGGGGTATGAAGCTGGACTTCCCCGAAGAAGTGAAGAGAATATGAAGGGTCTAGGGATTCACTAGGGAAGGGGTCAAAGGGATCAAAGAAGGTATGACCCCTTATGGTGGGTTCCAACATGACATGGTCCCAATTGTGAAATTCTTGAAGGTGCGGGTGGTCACCTTCCTCCGTCATGGTAGATGGGACCGTGTATAGGAAATATGACTCCTCCCTCGGAAGCAAAGTCATGAAGTCGGGCTCATCCGGTAGCGGGAGAAGTAGAAGAACCTCCGTGGTGATACAACCCACGGTGCACTCTGAGGTAATGGACCCGAAGGCCAGATGGGTGAAGCTACGACTCGTGGGTTGGTCGAAGTCTCGGGCCAACATATGTGTCAACTTCCATTGCGTGTCTTGTCCCATAACAAGATCGTCCAACGTGTCAACATGGTGACTAGGTCGAAATGTGGTATGGAATGAGTTGACCGGCACTAAAGGTAAGGTGGGGTCCATGGATGGGAAGGGATGTGGGACTAAGCCATCCTTGAGCCAACTAAGAAGCGGCTCGGCCATGAAAAGCATACCCGTTAGAAACACGGGTGGCTGGGGCTTGGGTGGCTCCAAATGAGAGGGTTCCGAATTAAGATCGGAAGGTGAGGGTGACAATGGAGCACTTTCGGGTGGTGAAGGAATTGGGTTAGGTAGTCCGATCGGTTCGGGACTCGGTTGGGAGGTAGATGTTTGCCAAAGTGTTCGACCTCTAGAGCGAGAAAAATGAGACTCAAAGGGCTCGACCTCTAGAGCGACCTTATAAGATTACGCCAGCGAGAACACGTCGCGGACAAGACATTCAAGTTGGAAGTGAAACCGCAAACCTCTCCGGAACTGAAATGCGGTCATGGTGCTCTCCTCTCCCAAGCCATATTCCAACCGGTACTTATCATAGTCCCGGATGTACTCGGACACGGACCTATCACCTTGGACGGGTCGACATGGGTTGGCCATTGGTGCCGAAAAGGTGGGAATGGATCCCTAGGAATGGGTATGCAAGGCCATTTAGACAAGACACTAGACCGACTATGCACGGTTTGGGATGCATGCACACTAAGGACAAGACACCAAGACTCGGTACGTGGCGGAGTTAATCGATCCGAAGATCACTCGCGCAAGTGTGCGGCCTTCCCGATAGGCGTAGCCTAACGTTCGGACAACACCTTTTTATATACCGATTAATGGTATGCAAATGCAACTCCTAAGACCGACTTAGACACTTAGACTTAAATGACACTCTTTTTTTTTGTTTTAGACACCCTAGACTCAACTCGGTCTGATACCAAATTGATGCGGGACGGGACCACGGACACGACAAGCTCGTGACTGTCCCTTCACGAGGGAAGCGTCAGACGTGCACGGTTGAGAAACCGGCAAGAGCTAGGGTGGTCAATTCACACTTTCGCGCCCGGATCGGGTCATGGGATGGTCTCGCTCACTCTCTCGCAACAGCGGTGATATGAAATTATAGCGAGCTAGGTCCTAAAACATGCTCTCTAGCAGTGGCATAAACAAGCATATATGGAAATAAGCGAAATGCCAAGCAAGGAGCGAATACGATACCTCCACGCGCTCGGCGTGGGGACGACGGACCCGGCCGAAACTCGTACTCCCGGAACAATAATACACAATATTACAGCAATACTAGTCGCTGCCCACTCCACGCAGGGAGGTAAAGGGCTACACAATGGGGTCCGGGAGGACCGAATTCGGGTTGACGGGCAGCTTCTCGCGTTGATTCGGCAGCACCCGAACTTGTGACGGTGGGGCCCACGTGCTGTCCGGAGGGGCCGTGTGGGACCCGGTGGCACCGCTGTAGTGGGGACACTTAGGGAAGCGCTCCCCGGGCTGGCGGAATGCTGGTTTGCCGGCCGGAGGCCGGGCGGCTCCGTTCGGCACCGGTCGGAATAACCGGCCACGGATCTGCAGCTTCTGGTTTTTAGCGTGCGTCCCGGCGAGAACGAGCGCTGCGATCAGCCCTGATGTCGGATCGACACGAGACTGGTGCCGTTGGAAAGCTAACTTCAAGTCCTTCAACCTAGGCCTGAAGATATGGCCTGGATCTGCATGGATCTGGGGTTTAATGAATTTACAACTTCCTATTGTACAGTAGCCGAACACTCAGATCTGAAGGGCTATTCTCTGAGAACTGCCTTTGACCGCTATGAAACCCTTAGATGCAGACTTTTCCCTCTTCATGAAAGTTGTGGGAAATTGAGCTAGGAAAACAGAAAAACTAGTTTGGACAGGTTTGGATGTGGCTACGAATTGATAGGATTTGTGAACTGGAAGTGGGTCGGATCTGGAGATGGGCTGAAAGCACTGTAGCTGAGATAGAACACGAATTTTGAAAAATGGATAGAGGGCAGATCAAAAATCAAGAAAAAATGGTGGATGTAGAGGATGATGGACAGGACGTCCAGTAAAATTGGGAGGGTTTGGAAAATTTAAAAAGGTGGTCGGTGATGGGAAACTCAGAGCTGTTGTCACTGTAGACAGAGACAAAATAGATCTGGGAATGTAAAATGAACAAAAATGAAAAATTACTAAATGGAGGAGTTTGGATGTGAATATTTAGGTGGAGGTGGGGATTCAAGGTAAGAACACACCCTCAAAATCTCAAATCCATCTGAGCTCGTGGCTGGCAGCAAGAATTCACGAACTACACCTCTATCCAGTAGGACAGAAACTTGAAGACGGCTCTGCGGCAGCTCGAAGGCGGCACGAACGGCGACGGCGGCGGCACCGGTGAAGATCAGAGGTTGAGAGGGGGATATAGAAGGTAGATCCACTCTAGAATGGGGGTTGGGGATGAAGAAACTAGAGGGAGAGAGAGGGGAGGTCGAAATTCACTCAAGGGGGGGCTCTTGCACAATGCTTTTTCTCATTTCATTAATTCTAGAATAATAGAAATACATGACTTATATAATAAATAAAAAAGGGCCATGAATACCCTTAGATCTAGGATCTGGAGGGGCATTTAAGGGACTTCATATTTGATCCAAATAAAATAAAAAAATGAAATTCCTAATTAATTCTAATGGGGGGACAAGGTAGGAAAGGTAGGTAGCCTACCTTTGAATTTTTTAACCACTTGTCTACCATGTGGTCAATTGGCATTCCAACCTTCTAGATGGCCACCTAGGATGGTTGACCAGCCCCACATGGTCTAGGTTGGCCAATGGGAAAGGAGTGAGGGTCCCCTTGCTTGGCCCTACGGGAATTTTACATATAAACCCACTAAGACTTACAATTGCGTACCCATATAACACAAGGGTATACATACAAAGATGAAAGGACATAAATGCACATAGAATGCAGACGGTCTTGTCTCGATGTCCCCATCACAACATGACCGCATAAAATGACACACGGGGACATGAGGGAATACCCAGACTCTCAGCACATGTGGACACGTAAATCGTGGTAAAATGATACCTCGAGGCATCCAGAACCACGTCTCGAACTGGACAGAACCGCCGAGACACTCAAGGTTACCTGTCAACCACTGGGTCACCCCAGGTTGACCGGAACCTAGACAATGATGATTTTACAGTAGGAAAGAAAATCCTACCTCAAGCAAGAAAACTCCTGGCTACCTTCTAATGTAGTCTTAGCCCTCATAGGACATCAAAAGATATCCATGGGGACGGCAAACCACAAGGTTAAGCCAAGATATACGGAAATCGAAACAACGAGAAATGACAATCTGGGCATAAGCAATCCATCGTTCAGCTGCTAGGGAAACCAAGCAGTCAAGGAGGAAACAGCTATGCACACAGAGACAAGGACACTGGCGATCAGGGGTAGAGCCACGAGGCGACTGTAGCGGTCAAGGATGAACCACTAGACTCAGTCAACTCCAGCTGACCTGCCCAACGAACCACCAAGCGGTCGATGATAGACACACTACACGGACTAGGCGATCCAAGAGACAACCGCCACACTAACCGCCCTAAGATACTGACCTAAGCCAAACGACTCGTTGCGGCCTAAGGTAGGCGCGCTACAGCGAAGAAACGCATGAAGGTTGGGCTGCCAAGGCCAACCGACTTAAATCTTAACCAGGTCTAAACCACGGCTACATGAATACCGAGGAAGACCATAGGCCGCCTAGACCATTCCCTTAAGAAGGGAACTCAAGGAAGGCCACTCACATGCGGGGGAAACCCCACCGCACTCACACCAACTCACGGTGACTCGATCGAGTGTAACACAAAGCTCGAAACACACATGCCTATGGGCATGCTAATCGAGGTAACACGACACCTCTCGACACCCCCATGAACATGGACACGGGACCCACAGGGTGTCTGGGAAACTCACGAGGCCATAGGTCGGTCATTGGGTCTTAACGGGACCGACCGGGACTCCAAACGGTGAAAAACACAGCATTTCGGTCGACCTAAAAGGGTCAGTCGACCGGCCCTGGGCGGTCAGTCGACCGGACCGATAGGCCCACCAGCCTGCTGGCACGAGCGCCGGCCGGTCGACCGGCCCGCCCGTGGCGGTCGACCGGTTACGGCGGAAAACCAGCCGGACCGAGCCTAAAAACCAGAATCCACTCCCCGTTCGATCCCGATCGAAGGGGAAACATCCATAACGTCACAGAATGACGATATACAACATTTGTACTCCAACGGGAGTCGAATCAACCAAGAAAGGGCGAGAAAGGGGCGATTCCATCGAATGGACCCTAAATGAGTCACCGGGGTTACCAGACTCGTATCAGCCCCAAATGACAACCAAACGACACGAAATCAGTGGATCTGAGATGCTGACATCCCAGGGGTTCGATTGACACTAACTGATCTAAAAACCGTCGCCGTTTTCTGGCGAACCCTACGAACTCCCAAAACCATGATTTTACCTAAACGGGCCTAAACTTGCCCGTTCTAGCACCGAACAACGCAAAATTATAGGGGAAACATGCAGGAAGAGTAGGTGATCCGTCTCCCTACCTCCACCAAAGAAACTGTTGTGTCCCCTGGTTTTGATGATAACAAATCATAAATCATTAATAGATAGTTGAGAAATATCTAACTTAGTTTTGGCTTTATGAACTGATTAAACAAGTGGAGAAGAATTTCACTAAGTGATGTCTCGACACGGCCCAGCGATGTCTCGACACATCCAGAAGAGATTATGTTGAAATTCTAACTATTTGAGCTCCGGCATAACAGAATGTGTCGATACATCCGATTCATGTCTCGACACATCCAGAAGAATTCAAGCTGAAGCCGTTCTGACTAAGTATATGGATTCACCGATGTCTCGACACACTGAGTGAAAAGTGTCGACACATTCGTGTGATAATCTATGCACAAGGTGCTAATGTCTTGACACCTTCTTACAACAACTCTGCACATGGCTCACATGTCTTGACACCGTTTGGTGTTGTCTCGACTCATCAGCCATGGTTCTTCAAGATTTCAAAGGGATTTCTCGACACACCGGGGGTAAAGTGTCGACACATCATCGTTCAACCAGAACATGCTTGAAACCGACAGAAGCTGTCTACAAGGCTTTTTAAAGGGATGTCTTGACACACTGACAGAAAAGTGTCGACACATCCACGATCAACCAGAATGATTCTCCTAGATATTCAAAGGAATGTCTCGACACACTGACAGGAAAGTGTCGACACACTGTGTTCATCCAGAATGGATCTGAATCCGACGGAAGCTGATTTCAAGATCCGGAACTTAATCCAGAGGATTCGTTTGCTCTGGAAAAAGCCGTCAGATTGCTTTGGTGTCAGAAGACTGTGATTTGGCAGAGATATTTTCTGAAGAAAATCGTACCTTTGTTGATATGGTCTCCTACCTACCCACATTCCTGCAGACTTGACAAGAATGGAGTCAACTATGCAAGTGGAAGCAGATGAAATAATGTGGATGTGACATTCTGGGTGTTGCTTGAAAAGTGGACAACATTGGTGTCGCCCTAGGACACCAATATGTATAAGGAGCATGAGCTCCAGTTCGAAAGAATAAGACAAGCAGCAAGTGAGCTGAGAAGAGTGCTGAGGAGAAAACGAAGAAGAAGAAAGCTTGCTGTCCAAGCTACTCTTGGTCCTGATGCTGCCGGCGTGAGTGAAACTAGAAGAAGACATTTTCTCTTCCTCACGAAGAAAAGAAAACCTCTGTGGCTTCTATGAAGATTCAATGAGAAGAAGAAAGCCAAGGTTCTCTCAAGCTCATTCCCATACAGGAGACTTCTTTGTCATAGTGTTTTCATTACGATACTCTATCTGGCCATTTCATCTTTAGTTTGCTTTTCTTCTAAACAAACTTCATATCATTAGATTCCTACCTACGTGTAGGAAGACAGAAGGTGTGGTCGCCTGCCTGTGTGGTTTGGGTTGTGATCCCACAAGCTGTGTGACAGCGGAGTGTGAGAGTGTATCTCTCAGTTGGAAGCTGTGAATCAGCTGTTGTGCGTTGGCACTAGTGAAGCCTCACTGTGTTGTGTGAGGGGTGGACGTAGGCCTCTAGATTGAGACTGAACCACCTTAAAGATCTTATCTTGTGGTTTGTTCTCTCTCTTGTTCCAATGGTAGAAGCTTGATAGGACCATTTCCAGGCATGTTGTGTGTATCTAGCTTCTTAGATATTAACTAATATCTGCCTCATTATCTACTGTGTTAGACTTAGCTTTTATTTCCGCAAAAAAGGGCAAAAAGGGGCTGATCTATTCACTCCTCCCCTCTACATCTGCCTATCACCACTCAACACATGGTATCAGAGCTAGTCTATCTAAATGTGGTCTAACGACCTTGATAGAACTGGTGATATGGCTTCTAAAGGTCCTATGACTGAAGGACATTCTGTAAATAGGCCTCCCTTTTTCACTGGGACAAATTATCCTTACTGGAAAAACCACATGCAGGTCTTCATTAGAGCCCAGGATCATGAAGTCTGGCGAGTGATCAGCAAGGGACCATTTGAGCTACCTCCGAACGAAGATACATGGACTAAAGAACAAATCAGGCAATCAACTCTGAACTGGGGGGCGAAGCATATCATGTAGTGCTCCCTTCATCCAACTGAATACTCAAGGGTGTCAACTTACAAAACTGTAAAAGAAATGTGGGATCGTCTTGAGGTAATATATAAAGGGACACAACAAGTACGTGCAACCAAAGCTAATATGTTGGTATTTGAATATGAGAAGTTTAGAATAAAATCTGATGAGTCCATTTCGGACATGTATGCTAGGCTAACCTCGCTCACTAATGGCTTGACTGAGCTTGGTAAGACATGCACTGAGAAGGAGATAGTAAGAAAGATACTGAGATCACTAACTCCTATTTGGCATACAAAGGCCACTGTGGTTGAAGAATCAAAAGGCCTAACCACCATCAAAGTAGAAGAACTCATAGGGTCCCTGATGACTTATGAGATGAATCTGAAAAACAAAGAAGCTGAGGTAAGTAAAAAGAAGCCTCTGGCTCTTAAAGTTGGACCAAGCACCAAAGACCTATCTGATGATGAAGAGCCTTCAAGCAGCAACACCGAAGAAGATGAAGTTGCCCTATTGACAAGAAAGTTCAGAATGTTTTTAAGAAAGGAAGGTACAGGCTTTACTAAGAAGAAGCCCCAGGTAAGAAGAGGTTTCAGGCCAAGACCTAAAAATGCAAAAAAGTCTGAAAAGCTTGTATGTTACTCTTGCAAGAAACCAGGACACATCAAGTCTGAATGTCCTGAAGGAGCTAAGAAAGTTATGCCCAGGTGGAAGAGCAAGAAGAAGCAGGCCATGGTGTGCACTTGGAGTGATGAAGAAGAAGAGGAAACTGAAGATAACTCCTCTGAAGAGGAAAAAGATGATCTCTGCCTAATGGCCAAAGGAGAAAATGACAGCGAGGTGAGCTCTCCCTTTGAACATTTCTCCACTGATGATTGGGAAGAAGCTTACTTTGAATTGATGAACAAATATGAAGTATATAGAAAAGAAAATAAAACCTTAAAAAAGAAGGTTGAATCCTATGGGCATGATAAAACTCTCAATGAAAAGATAATCTCTTTAGAAACTGAAATTGAAGATCTAAGAAAAATGAATGAGAATCTTGAAGAAGGAAGAAAAGAAATGAGAGATTTGGAAGATGAAAATGAAAGGTTAAGAGATGAAATTGATGAATTGAAATTAAAAATGCAAAGCTATGCAAAGGACAACAATCTGTGCAATGAAAAGGTTGAAGCCTTTAAACAGGTCAACTCTCAACTGTTGAAAGAAAATGAGAAACTTCAAAAGGACCTAGCAGATAAACAAACCTCTCTTGAAAAATTTGTTGATGGGAGTGAAAACTTGAATGCCCTGCTAGGAACCAAAATAAACTTCAACAGAGAAGGGCTAGGATATGAGCTTGCCAAAAAGAAAATATTTAGGCTAAAGACCACCACTTTTGTATCATCTTCTGAAGCATCAACCTCCAAATCAACACACCAAGAAAACGTTAAAAACAAGGGAAAAGAAAAGATAGAAGAACCAATCAACAAAACTTTTCAACAACCCAAAAAGGTTCACAAACAATCCCAAACAGGTCGACAACCATCGAAGCCTCAGCCTGCACATCACAAAGGAAGAGACAGTTACAATGTTAAAACAGGTCGGGACACTCTATGAAATAGGTCGACACCCACCAGATCAAACGCCCAACAAAATCCCAGGTTTGCACCAACAGGTCGACAGTTTTCATACATGAGGTCGACACATCCATTATCCAGGAACAGTTATAGACGGACTGAACAGTGGACAGGTCGAGCGTTTGCCTTCTACAGATCAACACCTCCATGGGTATGGAACAATAATGCTCCCTATGGTCATAGGTTCACTCAACCCCAACGACCTAGGCAATATGACACTTCCTACTCATCTAGACCAACAAACTGGAACAGATGGTCTAATCAACAATCCTTCTCCACCACTTCCAAAACTCACAAAGTCTAAAAGACTAAAGAGAATAAAAATCAGAACTCCCAAGAAAGCAAAGATGCTAAGAAAGTTTGGATTTCAAAGTCTGTCTTATCCTGCTTTGCAGAAATGAAGAAACTATTGGGACCCAACTGTCCTTGGGTTCCAAACATTGTCACTTAATTCCTTGTGCAGGAGTGTCTTGCAGCCGTGCACAACCGTTGGTATCTTGACAGTGGCTGCTCAAGATACATGACTGGAGACAAAACCAAATTTTGTCTCCTGGTTGAAAAGGAAGCTGGGCATGTCACATTTGGAGGAAACAACAAAGGAAAAATCATTGGTTCAGGTAAAGTTGGTAAGAACCCCTCCAACTCAATTGATAATGTATTACTTGTTGATGGTCGGGAGTACAATTTGTTGAGCATTAGCCAACTATGTGATAAAGGTCATACTGTTATTTTTGACTCAAATGAATGTAGGATCTTGCAACCTAATTCTAAAGAAACCAAGTTTTCTGGTAAAAGAGTCAATAACGTGTACATGATTGTCTTAGATGACCCTGCTCACATAAATCTTTGTCTTGTTGCACCCAAATCTGAACTAGCCTGTTTGTGGCATCGCAGACTAGGACATGTTAGTTACAACACTCTTCATAAATTGGTAAAACATTCTATTGTCAAAGGTCTGCCTGAAATAAAATTCAAACTGAACACTAAAATTTGTGATGCATGTGCTCAAGGAAAACAGACTAGAAAGTCATTCAAAATTAGAACTGAAAACTCATCTTCTAAACCACTTGAACTAATCCATATGGACTTGTTTGGTCCAACCAAAATAGCTAGCTTAAGTGGTAAAATATATGGTTATGTCTTGGTAAATGACTTTACCAGATTCACTTGTGTATTCTATCTTGCACATAAAAATAATGCCTTTGATGAGTTTTAGGCACTGTATATGCAAGTGAAGCAAGATGGTAAGTTTAAAATTTCTAACATCATTTCCGATCATGGTGGTGAATTCGACAATGTTGACTTTGAAAATTTATGTAGGACTGAAGGAATCATTCACAAGTTTTCTTCACCACGGACTCCTGAGCAAAATGGGGTTGTTGAGAGGAAGAACAGAACTCTCATAGAGATGGTACGCACAATGCTTGCTGAAAGGCATCTACCAAGGAGATTTTGGATAGAAGTGGTAAACACTACATGCTATATCATCAATCGCTCAATGGTAAGGCCCCTCACCAAAATGACTCCATATGAGTTGCTGAAAGGTAAAAAGCCATCTCTCTTTCACATGAAAGTGTTTGGGTCAAAGTGCTTTATTCATAACAATGACAAAAGAGTTCTGGACAAATTTGAGCCCAAGAGTAAAGAAGGGATATTTCTTGGGTACTCTAACAAGTCTAGAGTTTATAGAGTCTATAATCTTAAGACCCTTGGTGTGGAAGAATCCCCTCACATCACTTTTGATGAGATTGATCACAACAACTCTTGCAGGGAAGATGATGATGGGGAATTACTAAACATAAGAGGAAAAGAGGAACTTTCACAAGAAGAGACACAAGCAAATGAGGACCAAGGAGAACCAAATAATGCTCCAGTCACCGAGGCAGATGAAGGTAATGCTCAACCTGATCTAAGAGTGTTGAAAGATCATCCTTTGGAAAACATTCTAGGTAATCTGCATGACCGAACCAAAACTAGGTCTCATTTCAAGATTATGGATACCATTGAACAACTTCCTCTTATATCTCAGTCTGAACCCAAAAATATGGTAGAGGCCCTAAAAGATGAAAACTGGATCAATTCCATGCATGATGAGTTAAACTAGTTTGAAAGAAATAAAGTATGACATCTTGTTCCAAGGCCTAAAGAAAAATTAGTCATAGGAACAAAATGGGTGTTCAGAAATAAGCTAAGTGAAGATTTAAAGATAGTAAGAAACAAATCTAGATTGGTGGTTCAAAGGTATAATCAAGAATTTGGCATAGATTATGAAGAATCTTTTGCTCCTATTGCTAGACTTGAAGCCATTAGAATTTTGCTAGCATTTGCATGTTCTCATAAGATCAAACTGCAGCAAATGAATGTTAGAGTGCTTTTCTTAATGATCTTATTAAAGAAGAAGTCTATGTAGAGTAAACCCCTGGTTTTGAATGCACATATTTCAAAGATCATGTTTATAAGTTGGACAGGGCTTTGTATGGCTTGAAGCAAGCACCTAGAGCTTGGTATGACAGACTAAGCTCATACCTCACCGAACAAGGGTATTCAAGTGGTAATGTATCAGACACTATTCACCAAGAAACAAGGTAAAGATATCTTGATTGTTCAGATTTATGTGGATGACATAGTGTTTGGGTCCACTAAACCTCAAATGTGTGAAGAGTTTGCTAAACTCATGACCAATGAATTTGAGATGAGTCTAATGGGTGAGCTTCAATTCTTTCTTGACTTGCAGATTAGTCAAAGCAATGAAGACTACTTTATCAATCAAGTCAAGTATGTGAAGAGTTGCTGAAAAAGTTTGATCTGACCAACTGTAAGCCTTTACGAACTCCAATGGGGACTGCCACTTCACTAGATGCAGATGAACAAGGTATACTTGTAGATGTAAAAAGATACAGAGGTATGATTGGATCATTGCTCTATCTAACTGCATCTAGACCAGACATTTAGTTTAGTGTTTGCCTTTGTGCTAGATTTCAGTCTAGTCCTAGAGAGTCCCACTTGACTGCTGTCAAGCGTATTTTTAGATACCTTACTGGCACTCAAGAATTAAGACTATGGTATCCTGCATCTTGTGAACTTTCACTTATTTCTTATTCAGATGCAGATTATGTAGGATGCAAACTGGACCGCAAGAGCACTAGTGGCTATTGCCAATTTCTTAGTGGGTGTTTGGTTTCTTGGGCTTCCAAGAAACAACACTTGGTTGCACTCTCAACTGCAAAAGTAGAATATGTTGCTGTAGGGAGTTGTGGCACCCAAGTACTATGGATCAAACACCAACTTCAAGACTATCTAATAGATCTTGGCTGTGTACCCATTATGTGCGATAACACAAGTGCTATAAATCTTGTAAAAAATCTAGTCATGCACTCTAGGACTAAAAACATTGAAATTAGGCATCACTTTATAAGGGATGAAGTAATCAAAAATCACTTTGAGCTCCATTTTGTAGATTCTAAAAATCAGATTACAGATATCTTCACAAAACCCTTAAGCAATAATAGGTTTACAACCCTAAGGAGAGAGCTTGGACTATGCAGACCTCAGTCCACTCAGGTTTGAGATATAAATTCCTCCTTTAATGATCTGCTTACCTATCTTTACCATGACTGGAACAAGCATATCTGATTTATTTTAGATCTAGTCCATTTGGCGTATGAACCTTGCTTTGAATGATGGTCACATTCAGGGGGAGTTTGCTTTTACTTATGAATGTCTTTAATTGAACATCATTTTGTGACTACATGGTATATCAAATGTTGAGAAGTGAAATGACAGGTTACGCCTGTCAGGAAACTCTCCTCATGCGTGAGGACAGGCCTCCGTCAAGTACCATGAGTCAGAATTGCATATTACTATCTGCATAGTTGATCTCTAGTGCATAAGCATGTTTAAAGTTTTAGCATCCAATCAAGCATTTCTTAGTGACAGCAACAGGTAAAACCATTCTTGAATGGCTGTCTGAAGGAAGAAAGTCAGAGGCATTGGCAATAAACGATGGCAGGTGTCTGTCAGAAATGAAGAATCACAGAAGCTAGTAGAGAACAGTTTGATGTACTGATGTGTGTCGACACATGCTGAACCATGCCTGTTGAATAGGTCGACACCCTGTGATATGTGTCGAGACATCCATCTTAGAACCTGGTGTTCAGATCGACACCTTCAAGTCATGTGTCGATACATACAGCTTACAACCTGGTGTTCAGATCGACACCTTCAAGTCATGTGTCGAGACTGTCCCACTGCTGCTTTGGTTTTGAAGAACAAATGGAGAGTTTCCTTGACTCCCTCTTCCCACTGCTTCCTTCATTTCCACCTCAAATCTCTTGCCTCTGAACCTTCACTTTTCACCATGCATCAAGTGAGGGGGAGTTGAGAAAGTTTTCATTCATCTATACAACCCTGGGTGAGTCTTGTTGTATTACTCCCGTTAAAGAAATGGTTTCTTGTTTATAATTCTTATTTTTGTGAATCATTGCATTAAGTTTTACCAAACTTGCATTCATAATAGGATTGAAGCATTTCTTAAGTCCTTGAAAATAACCCTTGCCCCTGCATCTGAAACTTCACAACAACTTGGCTCCTTGACTTTTGAAATGATTGGCATGTATTGTTTGTTAACATGTTCCCTTCTTGACGTCTATTAGAGAATACGCCTCTAAAAACCATGCTGCTATAATTTCAGAGCAATGAGCTCTCTTCAGAGAAATTAGATCCTCCATCAATGAAATGAAGGTTAATCTAGTCATGATGAGGAAAGTCACCTCTGTTCAAGAGAATTTAGAAAGATAAGCTACACTGAGTAACCATGGACTCTGGCGTCTAAACAACGTGTTTCCTTGTGTCAAAAAGTGAATGCTATATCAGACTGTTTAATTAATTAAAAAGAATGGTTTGGGGTTGACTCTACAACTTGCTTCAAAATAAAAAGGGGCTTTGTTTATCTTCAATACTTGCTTATCTTCTTTTCCAATCATGCCAAATGAATGTGATGAGTAAGTCAAATGGGCTTGGTTCTATTCTCTTACTTTCTCAAATGTTTAAGTCATATTATTTGTTGCAAAAATGGTTTGCTCAAACTTTTATTACTAAAAAATGAGCTTATAAGCCTTAAACCATATGAACTTAACATAGAGGTATATACACCATTTCTAATTTCAGGGTTGTCTTTTTCTAAAGTAAAAATCTCAACTTTCCCCATTTAACTCGACGGTGAAAACCTATTTCTCACCCTTTCTTCATTTTTAACCCTATTCTCTCTCTCTCTCTCTACGGCAACTCTGCATATCCACGCCGTAGAGGTCGACGCCTAGCTCCATCCTTCTTTGCCTCTTGCGCCAGCTCCCAAGCTAGCCCTAGCTGCTCTCCGTTTCCTTTCCACCTTTTCGTCCACTCTCCATGGCTCCACCGGTCACCCGTGGCAAGAAGAAAGAGGCGGCTTCTTCCAAGAAGGCTATTACTTCGAAAGCTCCCTATGAAGGGAGATCCAAGTGTATTGAGGACCGTCCAGCTACAGAACCCGCCAGAAAAAGGGCTGCCGAGGCCGAGGGGTCCAACACTGATAAGGGTTCGCCGTCGCAACCCAAGGCCAAACGGCCACGACTGTCCGCCAAAGAAAAAGGTAAGGCCAAAGTTCAATCAGCTCCTCCGAAGCCTAATGCTGCTGTCTTTGCCAGGGAAGAAGAAAGTGATCCCTCCCGGACACTCTTCCCTAGGTATGTGGATTTTAGTGACCAAGAGATACTTGTGTATTTTCTTGAACTACTACCGTTGTTCGAGTTCCAAGGTTGGAAACCGTTTTTGTCTGAGCACAGGATATACTACCCATTTCTAGTTCAGAAGTTCTACAAGAACTTATTTTTTGATGAGCAAAAGAAAGTCCTTCGGACTGTAGTCATGGGGGTTTCCATCAAGCTCACAACTAAGCTTCTTCATAGAGCTTTACACATACCCCGGGATGGGGAAATAGAATCTGAGGTTCAGATTGACTTGTCTGCTGCTTACACCCTCCTGATTGGCAAGTCTAGAAATTCTCCGGATGACACCCAACTTTTGGTGAAATCCTTTGACACCAATCGATTTCCCCCACTACAACGTCTACTGCATCATATCTTCACTACCATGATTACCCCACAAGGGGGTGGCAGAAGCTGACTTACTGAGACATAGAGATTCCTTTTTTACTATCTATTCAATAATTACCATGTTTGTCTTCCAGAAATCATGCTTCAGGTTATGGACAGTTGCACTTTCAACAGGCGTAGCCTGCCTTATGCTGCACACTTTACTGCCATCTTTCATAAGGTTGGCATCCCTCTTGACAAGAAAAAATCCATAACTATTCCCTAGAGTAATGTCTACACCCTGAGGTTCATCCAAAACTATATGCACTTCAATAAGAAAGGTGACAAACTGGTGAGGAATCTACCTGGTCATGTACCTGACCCTCCTGTTCAGCCAGCTCCACAGGAACAGCTTCCACAGGACCAACCTTCACAAAGTCAGCCCGCACAGGACCAACCAGATTCAGAAGCACAGTTAGATCAGCATGAGGAAATGTTTCATGCAGATATCCACTTTTAACATGCTCCTCAGCAGCAACAGTTTGTAGATCCCATGGACCAGCCTGGGATGATGATGGCTTTTGGTATCCAACCTCCTTTTTCTACAGAAAATGAGCCTAGAGTGTTCACTGCAAGGGATGCCCCTCCTGAATTTCATGCCGAGGCCTCCACCTCACAAGGTCCTACATTTGGTGCCACTAGCAGTTTAATGGATATTCATCCTACCCTCATTCAATTTCTCTCTGCCCAATTTGGGAGTTTGAATTCCTCTTGTCGTCAGATCAGTCTACAAGTGGATAGACTGGAAGCTAGACAACTCCATTATGAGCAAGTTCAAAACAACCGATGGGAAATTTGTGCACGACAAACATAAGTCAGATGAAAGGATGAAAAGCTTCATGAACTCCTTGATAACTGTGTGTGAACGAGCAGGAGAAATCATGAAAAGACTACGAGAGATCCACACTGAAACCCAAGAGAAAACTGCTCAAATGGTCATGCATGCCTATGACATCCGAGAGGATCAAGGTAATCTCAACATTAAGTGTGCTAAACTGATGGAGTCCTCCAATCAGCTAGCTGAACAAGTGGCTGGCGCCACTACATCCATCAGAGTGCAAGCAGCTGGCTCAACTACATCCATCCGGGCACATGTTACCGCAGAGATCAACAGATCTCTTGATGCTACCACTAATCTGGAAAGAACCATCAATGCCACTACTTCTCACTTATTGGATGCTTCCCAAAGGTTGAAAGGGAAACTGTATTCTGACACCAATAAGCTACTTGATGCATCCTATAGGCTTGCCGACATGTTCATACATACACAGCTAGAGCAGTCAATAGTACCACCAAAGCTGAGGCAAAGATGGATGTTGTTTCCAAGAAACTAGATATGGTTGGTAGTGACATCTTGGAGCTCATACGTCTGCATAAAGCTCAACTCCAACCAGCCCTGCATGACACATGGGATGAATGGTGTCCTCCTCCTCAAACAGAAGCCACCTCTTCTCATTTTCCACCACAAGGCTCCCAACAGAGGGCTGAAATAGAATACATTTGTGAGATGATGTATACCTGGCTCAAAGACATCAAAGAAAACATCCAAAACTTACACCGTTTTATTAGTGAAAGGGACGGGCAGTTAAATCACAGGATTGACTCTCTAGAGACTGCCATCTCCCACCTGCAACATGAGTTCCAAGAGGCACAGATCCTGCACCTGGCCAGCACCCGCACCATGCCTCCACCACAGCAGCCTCCTCCTTCACCCCCTCCTTGGTGATGACAAAGGGGGAGAAGTACTACAGACTAGTGTCATCAAGCATCATCAAGCATCATCAAGCATCCAACATGTAGTTAACTTTGTCATCTAGATTTTACATGTAGATTTGCAGTGTAACTACTTGAACACACATCCTTGCTTGATTTGTACAAAACTATGGTTGATTAATGAATCAAGCCTTCTTGTTGCTGTTGAAAATGCTATATGTTAAAATTGCTAACATTCAGTGGTTGTGCGAATGGATTAATTTTGCTTGGTTGATGGCTCCTCAAACCAATGTGATTGTATTGATGTATGAATGCTTGGACTTAATGATTCATTGTTGTCATCATCAAAAAGGGGGAGAATGTTGTGTCCCCTGGTTTTGATGATAACAAATCATAAATCATTAATAGATAGTTGAGAAATATCTAGCTTAGTTTTGGCTTTATGAACTGATTAAACAAGTGCAGAAGAATTTCACTAAGTGATGTCTCGACATGGCCCAGCGATGTCTCGACACATCTAGAAGAGATTATGTTGAAATTCCAACTATTTGAGCTCCGGCATAACAGAATGTGTCGACACATCTGATTCATGTCTCGACACATCCAGAAGAATTCAAGCTGAAGCCGTTCTGACAAAGTATCTGGATTCATCGATGTCTCGACACACTGAGTGAAAAGTGTCGACACATTCGTGTGATAATCTCTGCACAAGGCGCTTATGTCTCGACACCTTCTTACAACAACTCTGCACATGGCTCACATGTCTCGACACCGTTTGGTGTTGTCTCGACTCATCAGCCATGGTTCTTCAAGATTTCTAAGGAATGTCTCGACACACTAAGGGTAAAGTGTCGACACATCATCGTTCAACCAGAACATGCTTGAAACCGACAGAAGCTGTCTACAAGGCTTTTTAAAGGGATGTCTCGACACACTGACAGAAAAGTGTCAACACATCCATGATCAACCAGAACGATTCTCTAAGATATTCAAAGGAATGTCTCGACACACTGATAGGAAAGTGTCGACACACTGTGTTTGTCCAGCACGGATCTGAATCCAATGGAAGCTGATTTGAAGATCCAGAACTTAATCTAGAGGATCCGTTTGCTCTGGAAAAAGCTGTCAGATTGCTTCGATGTCAGAAGATTGTGATTTGGCAGAGATATTTTCTAAAGAAAATCGTACCTTTGCTGATATGGTCTCCTACCTACCCACATTCTTGCAGACTTGACAAGAATGAAGTCAACTATGCAAGTGGAAGCAGATCAAATAATGTGGATGTGACATTCTGGGTGTTGCTTGAAAAGTGGACAACATTGGTGTCGCCCTAGGACACCAATATATATAAGGAGCATGAGCTCCAGTTCGAAAGAACAAGGCAAGCTACAAGTGAGCTGAGAAGAGTGCTGAGGAGAAAACGAAGAAGAAGAAAGCTTGCTGTCCAAGCTACTCTTGGTCCTGATGCTGCCGGCATGAGTGAAACTAGAAGAAGACATTTTCTCTTCCTCACGAAGAAAAGAAAACCTTCGTGGCTGCTATGAAGATTCAACGAGAAGAAGAAAGCCAAGGCTCTCTCAAGCTCATTCCCAGACAGGAGACTTCTTTGTCATAACATTTTCATTACGATACTCTGTCTGGCCATTTCATCTTTAGTTTGCTTTTCTTCTAAACAAACTTCATATCATTAGATCCCTACCTGCGTGTAGGAAGACAGAAGGTGTGGTCGCCTATCTGTGTGATTTGGGTTGTGATCCCACAAGCTGTGTGACAGCGGAGTGTGAGAGTGTATCTCTCAGTTGGAAGCTGTGAATCAGCTATTGTGCGTTGGCACTAGTGAAGCCTCACTGTGTTGTGTTGTCCCTAAGGTCGTCGTATGGACAAGAAGGGGGGTTGAATTGTCCCCGCCAAGCGCGATGGTAGTTTTTAAAATTAATGTAGCGGAATAAAATTAACTACCAACTCAAGAATTGAAATCACAAGATTATCAATGGAGCTCTCTCAACCTCTCCATTCTCACACGATTAGAGCATGAAGAACAAACACACAAATCACAATCACACAGATGCGAGAGAGATTTTTAGGTGGTTCGGGACCACGGCGGGCTCCCTACATCCACCCCTCACCAAAACGGTGAGGATCCACTCACTTCAAATGAAGCGCACAGAGCTTCTGCTCCAAGAGACACGAAGACGACGTCTCCTACACGATCCATGAAGGATCTAGCCATAAACACGAGCTGCAACACCGCAGCACCACAAATGACTACCGTTCATCGACGGTTCAACACACACACAAGGTCAGAATTCAAGAAAAATAAAGGATGTGTTCAATACATGCTTGTGAACCAAAGGAAAAAGACTCAAATGAATGAAAACATGATGAAGAAGTGAATCCCTAAGAGTAGAAAGGGTTTGTAGAATGTCTTCTCTAAGCCTCAAGTCGGAGAGTGGTCGGACGACGGCGATTCAAGCATCCTCTTGTTCCTCTCGTCGATCCGCTCCTTTTTTCTCTTCTTCCACGATCTCCAAAGATGATTCGTTGGAGATGAAATCAAGCTTGCAAGAGCCTCTCCTTCCTTTCCCCCATTCTTCACCTACAAGACAAGAGAAAATAAGCACATTAGGGTTCACAATCCCAAATTCGGATCTCACATTAGCATTTATAGAGGACTAACCCAAAGGCCCAAATACCCCTCCCAAAGTGTGTTAGAAACATCCATTTAAGTTTAGGAATCATTGGGGGGTATTTTGGTAATGTTTGAAAGGGTTTTCATTGGGTTTAGAACGCTCCCGGAAATCCCATTCTGAAAGGGTCGACCCTTGGGGTCAACCCTCGGGCAGACAGAGGTCGGCCGAGGGCCAAAAAATAATTCTACACTTGGGGGTCGACCCCTGGGGTCGACCCTTGGCAGTGGGTCGACCCCAGGGGTCGACCCATGCTCCTGCAGTCCAGTTTTTGGCTCGGGAAGCATCATACCCTTCAAGGGTCGACCCCAGGGCCCAGCCAGTTTGGGTTTCAAAAATATATTAAATCACTAGAAATACATGGCAAAATAAGTGTTTAGATGTTACCAAAGTCCCTTGATGATAAAACATGATTTCTTAACCTGAAACACATGATGAAACAAGCGGTTAGTTCATAATCAACATTTGAGCATGAAACTTGACATTTTGAGCTTGTTCATCCAAATAAACTACAATAAGCACACTTTATCAAGATTTTGACTTCCATTCTCAACCAACAAAAGCATTTGACAAATACAAGGTCATGGAGGCTTTAATTATGCAAATGGCATTCTTGAATCTCTCATATGCTCAATAACAAGAAAACCTCAAATGAGGGATATTCATTTACACGTGAATGAGCATCTTCATTGAACATTTTAAGTCCTTCCAAAAATATGAAAGACATGATTGTTCCATTAAAATCCATACACTCACACAATCAAATAGGAAGCATTATTCCATCAAAATGCAACCAAATGCCATTAAGAACACATGCTCTTCCAAACACACACTATTTTGAATTCATTAAACCACACACAAAGTTTTGCTCCCACAAACTCACAATATTTGTTATCATCAAAACTAGGGTCAGAAACAATGTGAGAACATATACCCAACAATATCCCCCTTTTTGATGATGATAAAATATTATGATAATCTAAACATTTTTCTCCCCCTTTGGCATGATCAAAAATGGGGAACAAAAGAGCTGGAGCATTTTGCATGAAAACCAACTGTATCAATGAAACGGGATACTCATGCACGCAAGCAAGCAAGCATGAGAGACAAGCACGCATGTACATATGTATATCTTCCCCTCAATGGGATAGAAGGATACGAAAAGAGCATTTGATTCAAGTCATAGTGTAGAGCATGAGGCATAATCAAAAGAGGTAGTGCATGCATATGTTAGAAGCACTGCATAAGCCATGATAAGAACAAATTCAAGCTATACAAACATCATAATAATATCCGAGTGAAATATGTGAAAATGAGTAATGAACTTCAGAAATATATGGATATTGGCAGAATTTCTTGAGAACACTAGAGGGTTATTTCCTTTCTACAATTCCATTTAGATTCTCGACTTTTGGTAGCTTCACACAACCCCCTTATTCATTTTTTTATTAGATTTCACCATTCGACGCGAGTCACCTCATGTGTCTCAATGGGGTTTCCCGGCTACTAGGATTCATCACAATTTTGAATCTTGTGGATTTTAGCTTCACTTTTCGACGTGAGTTTCCTCATTTATTTTAGTGGGGATTCCTGGTTACTCAGTTCCACTTTTCACTTATTTAAGGGGTTGACAACTTTTTCCTCACGATTCTGTTCATTTCCATGTAGAAATTTTATTTCCCTTAAAGTGTTGAAAAGAAGTTCTGAAATCCTTATTAATTAAAGTCATATGCATCATCTTGTGCAAGGTGTGTGGGTAATTGCTATGTATGTAGAACATAAATTTGTCATACTATAGCTATGACTCCCCCTAAATGTATGCACAATTGGAAATAATTCCTCCTCCTTTGTATATGTCATGATTCACCAATGATCAAAATCAAAGCATCTTATTTAACAAGGAGGTGAGGTCATAGAAGATTTTCAAGAAATGGTTTTCTAGAAATATATTTACATGCAAACAAGCAAGGATAGTACAGTATGTACAATCATGGCATGCAAGTACAATCACTCATTCAAACCGCAAATTCCAAGTTCTCTTCTTATTTGAGTAATTTTTTAGGAGTTAAGGGTTTTGTGAAAATGTCTGCAAGTTGATTTTCTGTATTTACATGCACAAGCTGAAAATGACCCTTACTCACATGATCTCGCAAGAAGTGATGTCTAATATCTATGTGCTTTCTGAGAGAGTGCAAAACAAGGTTTTTGGAAAGATTAATTGCAGAAGTATTATCACAAAGAATGGGCGTGTCATTCAAAGAGATACCAAAATCAACAAGTTGTTGTTGGATCCAAAGCACTTGGGCTGCACAACTGCCTGCCACCATGTACTCAGCTTCGGCAGTTGACAATGCCACAACATTTTGTTTCCTAGAGGCCCATGAGACCATGCAACCTCCAAAAAATTGACAGTACCCACTCGTGCTCTTACGATCCACTAGACACCCAGCATAATCGAAATCCGTGTAAGCTACCAAATCGAAAGTGCAGCTACGTGGAAACCAAAGACCAAGATCCGTGGTGCTTAGCAAATATCTGAAAATCCTTTTGACTGCTAACATGTGTGAGTTTCTAGGATCATATTGAAATCTTGCACACATACAAACACTAAACATAATATCTGGCCTACTAGCAGTCAAGTACAATAAGGAACCAATCATTCCTCTAAAGAGTTTCTGATCGACAGACTTATCTTCTTCATCTTTATTCAATTTCACTATTGTTGACATAGGCGTCTTGTGTGGCTTTGCATTGTCGAATTTGAACTTTTTGATGAGCTCCTTTGTGTATTTTCTTTGATTGATGAAGATGCCATCTTTTACCTGCTTCACCTGCAAACCTAAAAAATATGTCAATTTCCCCATCAAACTCATCTCAAACTTTCCCAGCATCAATTTTACAAAGTTATCATTCAATGAATCAGAAGTGGCTCAAAAATAATGTCATCAACGTATACCTGAACAATAAACATGTGTTTATTGTTACTTTTAATGAAAAGAGTTTGATCGATATTACCTCTCTTGAAGCCATTTTCTGAAAGAAAAGTACTTAGCCTTTCATACCATGCACGGGGCGCTTGTTTCAGATCATAAAGTGCTTTGTCAAGTTTGAATACATGGTCCGGATGCTTCTCATCTTCAAAACCCGGTGGCTACTCAATATAGACGTCCTCCTTCACTACAGCATTCAAAAAGGCACTTTTAACATCCATTTGAAAAGGTTTTTTGTTCCTAGAGCATGCAAAGGCAAGTAATATTCTAACAGCCTCAAGCCTAGCCACGGGTGCAAATGATTCATCAAAATCAATTCCTAATTCTTGACTATAGCCTTGGGCTACAAGCCGGACTTTATTCCTAATTACCACCCCTTGATCACTAAGTTTGTTTCAAAAAACTCACTTAGTTCCTATCACTGGGTGGTTCTTAGGTCTAGGCACAAGAAACCACACCTCATTCCTTTGGAATTGGTGTAACTCCTCCTGCATAGCCAAGATCTAGAAATTATCATTTAATGCTTCATTTATAGATTTGGGCTCAATATCGGAAAGAAATGCAAGATTATCAATTTCTTCAAGTTCCCTAATTGAAGCCCTTGTTCTTACGTCTTGTTCCACATCTCCTATGATATTATCTTGTGGATGGTCCTTGTGGAATGTTCATTGCTTGGGAAGCTCTTCATTTTGGGCTGGGGCTTCTTCATTTTTGTTGCTTGACTCTGCTTGATCCACATCTTGATTTTCCTTGTCTTTCTTTTCTTCTCCATCTTCATGCCCTACATCAAGAAAATGATTATCTTTGTCAGACATTCTTAATGTGTTTTCATCAATGATAACATGAGGACTTTCCTCTACCACAAGAGTACGTAGGTTATATACTCGATATGCTCTAGATGATAAGGAATAACCAAGAAATATACCTCTATCACTCTTTACGAAAAATTTCTCCAAAAGTTCTTTAAAGTTATTCAAAATAAAACATGGAGAACCAAAAGGTTTAAGATATGCAATGTTAGGTTTCTTACCTTTATACAACTCATATGGAGTTTTCTTGAGTATGGGTCTTACCATGGCATGATTGATAATGTAACAAGCCGTGCTCACTGCCTCGGCCCAAAAATACCTTGGTAACCCATTTTCAGAAAGCATTGTCCTTGCCATCTCCACGAGCATCCTATTCTTTCTTTCCACGACTCCGTTTTGTTGTGGGGTTCGAGGTGTCGAAAAGTTGTGTGTAAACCCCTATTTCCTGCAAAAATCATCAAAGTCATGGTTATCAAATTCTCTTCCATGATCACTTATAATTACTTTAATTTGATACCCCTTATCAGTTTGTAAGTTCTTACAAAGATCTTCGAACTCCTGCAAAGCATCATTCTTATGGGTTAAAAATAATACCCAAGTGAATCTTGAGTAGTCATCTATAATAACAAACCCATAAAGTTTCCCTCCAAGACTGTGTGTCTTAGTGGGACCAAATAAATCTAGGTGAAGAAGTTCAAGGGGTTTAGTGGTGGTGACAATATTTTTGGATTGGAAAGACACTCTTGTCTATTTTCCCATAGCACATGCATCACAGATTTTATTTGCATCAAAATTCAGTTTTGGTAAGCCTCTTACCAAATCTTTTCTAAACAGTTTAGAGAGAACACTAAAACTGGCATGACCAAGTCGTCGATGCCACAACCAAGCATCATCCAATTTATTTGCAACCAAACAAATATTTTTATTTTGAGAATTTCTAAGATCAACAGAGTAGATGTTTCCATCTCTAACACCAATGAGCTTTATTTCATGAGACACCTTATCTACAATGGAGTAGTCTGTGTTTTCAAAGATGACTTTGTTACCCTTGTCACAAAGTTGACTGATGCTAAGCAAACTGTGATTCAAACCATTCACAAGCAAGACATCCTCAATGGATTGATTTAAATCCTTACCTATTAGTCCAAATCCCACAATTGTAGCTTTGTCATTTCCGCCAAAAGTAACCAGTCCACCATCCTTTTTCTTCAGGTCTGAAAAGAGTTCCTTATTTCTCGTCATATGTCTGGAGCATCCACTGTCTAGGTACCATTTGCTCCATTTGGCTCTTAGATAGACCTGCACAATCAAAACAACTCTCAAGTTGATTTAGGTACCCAAGCAAGCTTGGGTCCCGAAGTGTTAGTCCTACTCTAAGAGAAATGCATTCTATTTCCTCTTTCAAAATATTCATCATCGGCCCTCATCAACTCACAAACATACATTGAGTGGCTGAACATTCCACAATAGAAGCATGTGACATTTGACTTTCTAAACCGACTCCTATGCATGCAAGATTTATCAACAAAAGAGTTCATGCATGAGTCAATATGATTAAAGTCATATGAATCAAATGATTTTTGAACTTTGTTATTCACAAACAAATTTTTCTTTGTGGGTGAGCGTCCCACAACAATTCTCTCATTCCTAGCATTTTCATTGCTAGCCTCACCATGTTCAACAATTTTCTCTTTTCCTTTCAATTGTTTTTGAGCAACATCTTTCAAACTTTTCAATTCAACATGCATGGTTTCGAAGTTGGTTTCCAACTCCCTTTTTGATTTCTCACATTCACTCAATCTCAATTTCAAATCATCCAACTCCTTAGCCAATTGATCATTATCATTTTTTGATTTTTCAACATTTTCATATGCATGATGTTTTTCTGCCTCCAAACACTCTAGTTCATCCATATACAAGGTTAGCTTAGATAAAAACTCTTCTTTTTCTTCCTTAAAATTATCAATTTGCATTTCATAAAAGCTACACCTATCACATGGATTAGTAGAGTTGAACAAGTCACAAAATCTCTTCTTCATTTTCTTAACATCATGTTTTGATTTCTTATACTTCTGAAACAAATCCACATAAGCTAAATGCCATTGTTCAGGGGTAAAGTTTTCAGAATCGGAGTTTGCCTCAGAGTTATCCTCATCAGCCATAAATCAAAGATTTTGGAATTGCTCGCCCAATCCTTTCTTGTCACCTTCAGATCTTGAGCTATCCGAGTCCTCATCACTCCATGTTGCCTTCATTGCTTTGCCTTTCTTTTGCTTGTCATTGTTCAACTTCTTTTGGATCTCGGGGCATTGACCTCTCATATGCCTAGCCTTCTTACACTCATAACAAATGATTTCTTCCTTCTTGCTCGATTCTCCTTTCTTGTTGAAGTTTCTCCACATGAATTTTCTGGGAAGATTTCCATCTCTTCTAGCTCTTCTGAAATATTTTCGGACATTCCTTGTTACAAGTGCCAACAATTCTTCCTCATCGCTGTCCATAGATGAGCCTTCATCACTATCGTGCGACGATTCTGGGTATGCCTTCAATGCAATGGATTTCTTCTTCTTGCTCTCCTCCTCAGCTGGCTTCATGATGTTGATTTCATATGTCATCAATGATCCGATAAGTTGATCCACCGTGAGTGTGGTGAGATCCTTCGAATCTTCGATGACGGTCGCCTTGGTGTGCCATGGAGGTGTGAGGGACCGCAACACCTTTCTCACCAAATCTTGATTAGAATACTCCTTTCCCAAAGCCTTCAAATTATTTGTTATCTCACTCAGCCTTGCATACATTTCTGAGATGTTTTCCTCGGGCTTCATAGCAAACAGCTCATATTCTCGCACCAATATATTTGCTTTTGTTTCCCAAACTTTTGAAGTGCCTTCATAGATGACCGTGAGCTTGTTCCACATTTCCTGCACATATGAACACATAGAGATTCGTGAGTACTCATTAGGATGTATTGCGCACTGAATAATATTCATAGCTCTATAATTAGCACATGATTTCTTAATATGCTCTTCCTCCCATCCATCCTCATTGGGAGGTAACACATAGGGACCTTTGTTAATGACCTTCCAACTATCATAGTCTTGTGCTCGCATGAACACAATCATCCGGTTTTTCCAATAGGGATAATTAGTCCCATCAAAGAAAGGAGGTCTATGGACCGAATGTTCGTCGGGGAGCATTCCCTTGTTGGCCATACTAAGGGATCTTTTCTCTACAACCGCGAGGTTATCCTAAAATCAGAGACCTTGCTCTGATACCAGATTGTTATCCCTAAGGTCCTCGTATGGACAAGAAGGGGGGTTGAATTGTCCCCGCCAAGCGCGATGGTAGTTTTTAGAATTAATGTAGCAGAATAAAATTAACTACCAACTCAAGAATTGAAACCACAAGATTATCAATGGAGCTCTCTCAACCTCTCCATTCTCACACGATTAGAACATGAAGAACAAACACACAAATCACAATCACATGGATGTAAGAGAGATTTTTAGGTGGTTCGGGACTACGACGGGCTCCCTACATCCACCCCACACCAAAACGGTGAGGATCCACTAGCTTCAAATGAAGCGCATGGAGCTTCCGCTCCAAGAGACACGGAGACGAGATCTCCTACATGATCCACAAAAGATCTAGCCACAAACATGAGCTGCAACACCGCAACACCACAAATGACTACCATTCACTGACGGTTCAACACACACACAAGGTCGGAGTTCAAGAAAAATAAAGGATGTGTTCAATACATGCTTGTGAACCAAAGGAAAAAGACTCAAATGAATGAAAACAAGATGAAGAAGTGAATCCCCAAGAGTAGAAAGGGTTTGTAGAATGTCTTCTCTAAGCCTCAAGTCGGAGAGTGGTCGGACGACGGCGATTCAAGCATCCTCTTGTTCCTCTCGTCGATCCTCTCCTTTTTCTCTTCTTCCACGATCTCCAAAGATGATTCGTTGGAGATGAAATCAAGCTTGCGAGAGCCTCTCCTTCCTCTCCCCCTTTCTTTACCTACAAGATAAGAGAAAATAAGCACATTAGGGTTCACAATCCCAAATTCGGATCTCACATTAGCATATACAGAGGACTAACCCAAAGACCCAAATACCCCTCCCAAAGTGTGTTAGAAACATCCATTTAAGTTTAGGAACCATTGGGGGGTATTTTGGTAATGTTTGAAAGGGTTTTCATTGGGTTTAGAACGCTCCCAGAAATCCCGTTATGAAAGGGTCGACCCTTGGGGTCGATCCTCGGGCAGACAGAGGTCGGCCGAGGGCCAAAAAATAATTCTACACTTAGGAGTCGACCCCAGGGGTCGACCCATGCTCCTGCAGTCCAGTTTTTGGTTCGGGCAGCATCATACCCTTCAAGGGTCGACCCCAGGGCCCAGCCAGTTTGGGTTTCAAAAACTTATTAAATCACCAGAAATACATGGGAAAATAAGTGTTTAGATGTTACCAAAGTCCCATGATGATAAAACATGATTTCTTAGCCTGAAACACATGATGAAACAAGTGATTAGTTCATAATCAACATTTGAGCATGAAATTTGACATTTTGAGCTTGTTCATCCAAATAAAATACAATAAACACACTTTATCAAGATTTTGACTTCCATTCTCAACCAACAAAAGCATTTGACAAATACAAGGTCATGGAGGCTTTAATTATGCAAATGGCATTCTTGAATGTCTCATATGCTCAATAACAAGAAAACCTCAAATGAGGGATATTCATTTACACATGAATGGACATCTTCATTGAACATTTTAAGTCCTTCCAAAAACATGAAAGACATGATTGTTCCATTAAAATCCATACACTCACACAATCAAATAGGAAGCATTATTCCATCAAAATGCAACCAAATGCCATTAAGAACACATGCTCTTCCAAACACACAATGTTTTGAATTCATTAAACCACACACAAAGTTTTGCTCCCACAAACTCACAATATTTGTTATCATCAAAAGTTTTGCTCCCACAAACTCACAATATTTGGTATCATCAAAACTAGGGTCAAAAATAATGTGAGAACACATACCCAACATGTTGTGTGAGGGGTGGACGTAGGTCTCTAGATTGAGACTGAACCACCTTAAAAATCTTGTCTTGTGATTTGTTCTCTCTCTTTTTCCAACGGTAGAAGCTTGATAGGACCGTTTCCAGGCATCTTCTGTGTATCTAGCTTCTTAGATATTAACTAATATCTACCTCATTATCTACTGTGTTCGACTTAGCTTTTATTTTCGCAAAGAATGGCAAAAAGGGGTTGATCTATTCACCCCTCCCCTCTAGATGTGCCTATCACCACTCAACAGAAACCGTGCGCGGAAGCGACTAAACCACGCCGAAAATGCCAAATCACGAACCGCGCCAATCTCAGAATCCACCGAGGGATCGCGCGACTCCACACTCAAACCGTCGCCCCATCCCGCATCCCGATCACTCCATCGCGTCCCCGCCTCGGCCAGCTCCGCAACGGTGTGCACCCCGCGTCGAGAGACCCAGAGACGAGAGAGAATGAGAGAGAGAAAGAGAGGTGAGAAATGAGGGAGGAGAGAGGTGGTTGAGGGAATAAATAGAAAAGAAATTTAGGATTTTTCCTAATTTCTGAAAATTCAATTATTAGCCTGAAAATCCACTAATTCAGAAAAATATGCAAAAATAGTCGAAACGATCGTCTCGAAGAGTACATCGCAACTGCGGTGTCCACGAGTCAATGAACTGAGAACTAAACTCACCACAGGGTTCCATAACTAGTACGAGTGAAAAATCTACGTAGATCGTAAAACTTAACTCAGGACCCACAAAAGTGATCTAAAACTATCCGAAAAGGATCCGAAAGACCCAATAAGAATCCAATAAGAATCCAGGGCATTACAGATCTCCATTGATCCACACACACAAGTGTTTAAATGTTCAAGATCACACACTTGAAGCTTGATGAAAAACAAGGGAGAAACATAAAATGAAAAACTCAGATTTAAGCTCCCTCTTAGTGGATGAAGATGATCTTGGTTGAAGCTTCCTCCTCAGCTAGATCTTCACTTGAATGGCCTCCAGATGATCTTGAAAACCTTGCTCTTGGATGAAGAACTCTTGGACACAGCATTATTCGCGGAGCTACAGTAGCACTCCTCCTTCTCCCCTTGATAGCCTCCTTGAGTGATTAGGGTTTTTGACCCCAATGTGATGTTTTTATAGATATTAGATGGTCAAGAGACAAGCCATGAACCAGATCCACAAATCATGGCATGTCTGGTGACTTTGGGATTAAACAAAACCAAGGAAAGGGGCTTCCCACGTTGAAGAACACAAAGTCAACAATTGCTGCCTCGAAGCTGGCGGTCGACCGGGCAGGAGGGGGCAGTCGACCAGAATTTTACAGGAATGAAGCTTTCATCGCTGGGAAAACCGGTCAACCAACCCCTGTCTGGCGGTCGACCGCTAGTCTGGAAAACCTGCATATTTGGAGAGTTAGCCAATAAATCATAATCTGTGATCAGTTCATTTTATGACAACATCCTGTTCCATTCAAAATGAGTTCGTTGAGCTTATCTAGGGCATTTTTTGAACCAAGGTGGATTTAGGTATTTGCTTGCTTAAGGATGGCCTTGAGAGTGGTTTAAGCCAGTTATTACTTAGGTTGTAATACCAGGGTTCTGTTATCATCAAAATCATCTGGAGAGACTCAACAAAGTGATCAAGAGCAACATTTTGGACAAAGTATGTATCAGTACAGCCCCTTGGAAAAGTCTCCCTCTCTACAAGTTCTGTCCCCTGCAACCTGCCAACAAAGCTTGTGTCTGAAGCTAAAAATATCCCTGGGCAAAAGGACGTCCTCTCTGCAATGGGAATTAAGGTTCTGCAGACTCTCTTGGTCAAACCTCCTATTGTTTATTACCATCCATTCAAATTGCAAAAGTAATGGAGGGAAAGTTTCTGCCTCCTAAGGCCTATAAGTTGGAAGCATCTCCTTCACATGAAGCTACTGCCCCTGCTGAAGTTGCTGCCCCTGTTGAAGCTGCTGCCCTCCAGAAGAAGAAGAGAGCCCAAGAGAAGAGTCTGCCTGAGCTTATAGGGAAATATCTGTGAGAAAGAAAAGAGAAGAGAAGAGTGCAGCCCAGTGCTAGGTCCAAGCAAGCCTAGTGTTGTGAGAAGGAAAGAAGAGTGAGCACCATTAGAGCATCCTTAAAGAGATTCGGAGAGGAAGAAGAAGAAAGGAGAAGCAGCCCTCCTCGCAGTCAATCCTGAGCCTGAGGAGCTTCCAATCTGAGAGTAGCCCTCATTACTGTTGGTTATGTATGTCCTCAAGCCAATCATAACATGTACAATCTTATTTATTAATAATGACAAAGGCTTTGAATATTCATTATGTGTGATTCGTTTATCGTTTCATAATGAAGTCCATGAATATGCAGAATGGATATTAATTATGATGAGATCATAACAATGAGATTCATATCGATTAAACCCATATTCTTAATTGTTCCTAGTCGGGAATATCTGCGAAGGACATCAGATATCCAGTGAGACTAGTACATGTTGCATCTTCTCATATGATGAGGGTGGATGGTCTCACAGACACTTGTGTGGAGACACTAAGGTGAACTTGTAGGTGCTCATTGATGAATGAGTTCACTGAACTGATCCAACATGAATCACTAGATGGTAATATTACCTGACTGTCAACCAGTTAGATTCATCGTCACAGTGGCGTGATTGGTCCTTTGACCTGAGACACCAAGGACATCTTGTCGGTGGACTTCTGGGTTTTGACCTTAGCTTATAGATTTCTAGTCATGAGGTCTTAATCAGTTATGTGATCAAATCCAGTGGAATTCCTTCGAAGGTGATTGTGTGATCAGTATGGGATCATTCGCTCTCGGTAATTGAGAGAGAATGCTCTAGGGAGTGATGCTTGGGAGTCCCTAGCCAGGGCAAGACAACATAACATAAAAGGATTTTTCTGGTAATGCTTTTATGGCATCTAATCCAAGTGAGTGTGTGTTCTTGGGTTTGACAGTTAACCATACCCTCAAGCATACTCGAGAGCATTGTACGAGTGAAGGACTATAGTCACGTGGTAACTGCTGACGGAAGGGTTCCTTGAGCGGGTTGCTGAACCCCATTGCCTTCTAGGGTCATGCGGTGTTGCTTGGCACTCAACTTGATCAGAAGCCCAATCAATTATCATGAGATGATAATTAGATGAAGTGTTTATTTAATATGAGATATTAAATAAACTAATTTTACCAATAAGGGGTTATTGGGCCACGCATATAGGTTCTTTGGTTAGGGGATATTAAGTGGGTGTTTATATTAATCCGGGGACTTTTATGAAAAGTGGAATGGATTAATATAAATACATGCCAAAGGGAAGCCCTGGGAAAAGCTCCAGGGTTTTTCCCATGCTGTGGCAGCAGCCCCTCCTCCATCTCTTCTCTCTGGTCGCCCCTTCTCTCTCCCCTGGGAGCACAAGGTCGCATGCCGCCCCGAGTGCCTGTGACGAGGAGTCGAGCGAGAGATCAACCGCTGAGAGATGAGACGATGATAATCCCTCAACCTGTGAACCACGTCGATACTGCAGGAGGCCGTGCACCTATGCGGCTAGTGGCGTCACTCAGTAGGAATCAACCCTCAGTCGCGGATCCGACTCCGTGCAAGGTGAAGATCTGATCTTCTGTCGCTTAGTTTTGTAGAAACGGATCACGGGCCGCGGGGATTTAAGAGGAGAAAAATTTTAAATTCTGCTGCATTGCCATATCTCTCATATCCTATCTAGTCCCCATGCGATCCATAAAATTACAGCTTCCAGATCTATATCTAAAGATGCAGCTGGAAATATCTTCATTTCAGTCTGTTTGTTTTATTTGTCTTCTTGAAACTCTATCTGCATTCTAGTGTGTGTGTCTGGTGCTTAGTGGTAGAGATCGAAAGTGTTCTGTGGCTTCAGTGCAGCTGTGTGTGTGGTAGTGGGGAGCTGCACCCTTGGTTTGCTGCATTTGCAGAGTGTGTTTTGTTTTTGTTCGTGTGTGTGTGTGTGGCGGGGGGGGGGGGGGGGCTCATCCCCGTGTGTGTGTGTGTTTGGGGTTCATCCCCATGTGTGTGTGTGTTTGGGGTGTCATCCTTGTGTGTTTTGAGGACCTCGTCTTCGTGTGGTAAAGCCTCACCGGTTTGGTGAGAGGTGGATGTAGGTTGCGGGTTTCCAACTGAACCACCTTAAAAATCCCTATGCAGCGGGTTGTGATTTGTGTGATTGTTCCATGTCCTCTATCCCCATTCATAGGTTCTTATTTTAGCTACAACGCATGTGATCTTAAGTGCTTTGAATGTTCACACACTCACTGAGTCTTTGAACTACTCTTGATAAATCTATTGTGCATTAAGGCTAAGTGTTTTATTTTCTTTATAGTGGTAGCTTATGTTTTATTAGAAAAGTTTTTATTTGGGCAAGGTTTGTATCGGACCTATTCAACCCCCCCTTCTAGATCCGGTTGCACCCAAGGGACCCAACAATTACTATTTAGCACTATTGTTACCGTCGTTATTTTGTGGTAGGGTTCTGCAGGACTCCTACTGAGCCAATGAGATGAGGCTCACCCTCTACTTTTCACGTGTAGCGGTTCCTCCTTGAGGTTCAGCGGTGTAGCGTGGAGGTTCGTAGTTGCCAGCTCGTCGGGCCGAGTGTTCACTTGGCAATGAGTACGTTCTTTTTCTTTGTAGATTATACTTCTGTTGGACTGGACTCTGTAGTTAGATTATTAATTAAAAATATAATTTATTTCTTATCATTTAAATTATTAATTATATAGATGTCCTGCATTCTTTTAAATTCCAATGTACCTCCACACTCCTTTCTAACTCTTCCGAGTCCTCTGTCTCGTGGGTGGCGGGCCAGGATTCGAATGGTATCGGGTTATTCTCGGTATCCGGATCTTGGGTCATTACACTCTAACCCTTGGTTTGAGCATCTATTCTGCTATGTATATCAACACCTATAGTAGAGCAGTGAAGGAGTTTGGCCAACAATTGAGTAGATATCTCAATCCTTACACCTTTGACAGATGTAATGACCCTGGTACCTTCTCCTGACTTGTTATAGTAGAATACCTTTCCAGTCCCGTTTAGGGTTTCTTCCTTAATCGAGCAGAACTTGAAAATTTTCTAATCGGTGAAGTCCTCGGTTAGACTCAAACCATATGCTACTAGTTTTTCAAATTCTATGCATCGACCTATGAATATAGTTGAGCTCTTGCTGAGGAATAGTGCCCTATTAGCCTTGGAGGCAAAGAACTGAGCATCAGTTGCTATGGCCGCCATGGGATCTAGGGTTCTGAAAATAGATAATAGGGCAAGCAGGTTTGAGGAACCCTATACCAGAAGAATGCTTACAGATGAGATCGTGAGCTTTAAGAGAGCAGAGGAAACCCTACCTTTTGACAGTCTGTGCAATCATTCTACTTGAAAGAGAGGAGAGGGGCAAACAGTTGCGTAGAGGAGCAGAGCTGCATGGGAGACTTGCTAGTTCGAAGATGAAGATAGGGGAAAATGGAATGATAGTCTTATATCTCTTTTCCCATCGAGAGTCGCTTTCTTAAGTCCCTAGATGATAGTTGTACTAATGGAGTGGTGGACTCAAGGAAAGAATTAAAATATTGAACGATCGGTGATTGACTGTTGACTATTCAGATTTTGTATTACGACTCTTTAGTTAGATAGTCACCTATCCATGAGTGGCTTTAGTGAGATAGGCATTGAGTGAGATAGGCGTTCAACAACCTATTAGAATATCTGGAGTTAGGAAAGGTGGAGCTTGAAGATAGGCATTTATTGGATAGCTGAAGTTGAAGCACAATCGCTCAAGACTTATGAGATTGGCTATTGAGTTCAGATAGGAGTTATTTTGAAGTGATGGGCTATTTTATCTAGAGATAATTAATATTTTTATTTTAGCATATTTTTATTTTGTATTTTTCTATGTACTCCTTATATGACTCTTCTCAGTTAATTCCTATTTATATAATGATTTGCTTTCAATTTTTTAAAACATTTATCTGTTCTTTAAGCATACAACCTCTATTCCCTATGAATTTTGGAAAACATGTTGGCCAATTTAAATATGGCATCCACAGAGTTAAGCATGATATCATTATTACTAACATGCTCTCTGATGAGATAAACGCATACCTTTAGGTGCTTGTTTTGGAATGCAATCCTAGATTCTTGGTCACATTCATTGCACTGATTTGTCGCACATCGTTGGGATGTTGTATAGCTTTAGCGCATAATCTTTGAATTGATGCTTGACACATAATGGTTGTGCACATCTCGTTTCAGTAGCTTTATTGTCACAACCCAAGATCCGGGTACCGAAAAGGAACCAACGCGACCCGAATCTCAGCCCGCTACCCAAGAGCCGCGAAGTTTGGAAGGGTTTAAATTAGTGTCACGGAACTGTGTGGGAATCTAAAGTGAACATAGTAATTAAAATATAAAAATTAAAGTTTATATTTATAAATAGATTTATACAATTTTTACACAAATTATAGTCTAGATGTACAAGTCCCAAAAGTACAACTCAACAAAAGAAAAGTACAAAGTCTTGGGGCATACCCAAGCTGGCGAAAGCTAGTGCCACTAAAACCCTGCAAGCGCTACTCAAGGCCTCCAGACAATGTGGAGGTGCACCGAACCTGAAAAGAAAAGGGGTGAGCCTTATCTCATTGGCTCAGTAGGGGTCCTGTAGATCCCCACCACAACGAACTACAATAAACAACAATAACCAAGAGCAATGATAATATCAAAAGGAGAACAGTACTGATAACCATAAATAAACACAACTAAGCTACTAGTCACGTAAGTCTCGTGTAGGTAATAGGATACATTGAGTATCAGAAGAATTGCTATCTTGTAATCGCTAAACCATGACACGTCTATATCCCTTGATGTTACTCGATCCAGGTGCTAAAGGAAGCACAGTCTCGATTGTCGAGTGTAACGTGGCCTCATTGTCAAAAATTAGACTCTGGAGAGACAGGAGAAACTACATCTCAAGTAATAGGAGAACTGTCCACTAGAAAAAAGGCCGGATGTGTCCACTGAGGTCTTAGTCCGAGCCTCATGTGTCTCCCTACTCGCCCCCAAGTAGAAACTGAGATAATGCACAAGTAACCACAGAACAAGGACTAGTTGGGGTCGTGCTTGTAACGACCCGAGATTCGAGTACCAGAAAGGAACCAGCGCGACTCGAACCCCGGTCTGTCACCCACGAGCCCGAAGACTCGGAAGGGTTAAAAGATGGTGTGGGGATACAAGAGAAGCTGAAATAACTATAGAGATAGCACACTATACAACTAAATAATGCAGGAAATTAAATAAACAACTAAACTACAGCAAGGTCCAGTGTATCTCATGTCCAAAATAAGTATAGTCAATAGAAAGGAAAGTACAAGTACGTGGGTCATACCCTGGCTCTGCAACTGGCGGCTAACCCCAGCCGAAAGAACGATGCGGAACCTCGGAAGTGCCTCCCAATGACCCTGCCTCACCTGAAACCACAGGAGTGAGCCTCATTTCATAGGCTCAGTAGGGATCCCGCGGACCCCCACCTGGCACGAAAGAAACAAGGCAGAAAGACACGAACAAACATGGAAGATATCACTACCTAACAGAAGTACGGTAGAATCGACAAGCAATAGTAAATAAACGAAAAATCTCTCTACACTAGCCGCACCATACAAACCAACCACGGTCCGTCAAAACACAAGTCCGTACCTGCCAGGAGACAGGAGTACCACCCACTAGAAGCAAGGCTAGATGCGTCCACTGACGACTTAGTCCGCAGCCTCATGTGTCTCGCTACCACGTCCCAGGCGGAGACTGAGACACCGTACTAGTAACTAGAAACAAAGAACGAGGACTAGCTAGGGTCACGCTCGTCAGCGCGGCCGACGCCCCCAACTAAGTGTGCACACACAGACCATGCACCCTAGGTCGGATCCTCTAACTGGTTCTTCCCTAGAAGCCCCGACTCGGCTGCGCATGGGGGCCCTATGGTAACCCGCTTAAAAATCGTCTCTCTCAAGTCACGCTCTCCACCACTCCCAACTGGGTTCGCACACGCATGCGCTGGAAAGCTACGTCTAGTGGACGGGTCACTAGAGGTGAGACTCTGACTCATGGAAACCACCGGCTACACACTAACGAGGTGCGGAGGCAGCCCTCTGTACCGACGCAGACTATTGGTGATCCAAAATGGGGAATAGGGGTGCCGGGGACACGACCAAGGTCCAGTCATCCCTCAAGTCACTTGACACACCAATTGAGGTAACTATTCCTCTGAAGACCCCTAGGCGCACCTATGGCTCACACTGGGTGCTCTAGGCAACCCTCAGGCCATACGCCACAAAGGACCCAAAAACCAACTCAACCGGAGGCTAATCTACTAGAGTGAAACACGGATGGGAAGGGGAAAAGGAACGTGACCATCACTGGGGGTGCGACACTAACGCGCTCAGACACCTGGGTGCGATCATGGAATAACGCACCCAGCATAACGAGCGTGATCCAATCATAACGAGCTCGACACAATGGGCACGATCCAAAGAGAATGCACTCAACACTGTGAGCACGATCATTGAAGAACGCACTCAACACTGTGAGCGTGATCATGGAAGAAGGAACACGCTCATCAGTGTGGGCGCGAGAATGGAAAACACGGTGCCCTTGAAGGGCATGATCTGGGTCAAACCCAGGCACGCTCAGACGAACGCGTTACCCATCTCCACCATCACATAAACGCGGTATCCTTGGTGGGTGCGATCTCCATCATCGCGCTTGGTCGGGTAGGCGCGATCTCAACCGCCTAACTGTTCATCTTCCCTGATGAACGTGACCGGATGACGTGCCGCGTTCTTCAAGAACGCGACCCCTGAAACTGCCGCGATACCATGCCGAGCCCAGCTTGCGAACCTCTCACGGAAAACTCAATCCCACGCCCCATTAACCCCCAAGTGAAGGGGAAACAATAGGGGAATCCTTCCCCTACCCCTCTAACACTAAATGGAACCCAAAAATCGATCAAAAGTAGCATAAATCGTGAGATCCGGCGCTAAAACCCCAAACATGCGATTTCCCTTCCCGGCATGAAATGAGCCCCTCTCGACCTCCCCACGACCTAGAAATCACGGGGAAAGCTATAAAGAGGGTGAGGGTCCATCCTCCTACCTCAAAGAAGACCGAAAGTCATCGGATTGCCGCCGATCTTAAAATCTCTCTGTTCACGAACACCACGTCCCACGCCGCGTAAATCCCACCGCCTCGACCACCTCGTCGCCGCCGCCGTCGCCACGCCACCACCTCGGCTCGCCGCCAACTGCCGGAGAGGGAGGGGGCGCCGCGAGCTAGTCGAACGGGGAAGTGGAAGCAATGGTCGGGAGTGCGCACGGGAGGAAGGAAAGAAGAAGAAGAAAGAAGAAGAAAGAAAAAGAAAAGGGTTATTTATGGAAAATCTAGAAAATCAAAAAAATACAAAAAATTAGGAAAAATCATTTCTACGATCCTCGGAACACGCTCGTCGCACTGGTACCATCCCGGAGTAGGAGAACACAATAGTTCACCCCACACAGCGTTCTGAAGGTTAGTCAGGGAAAAACACGCGTAAACCGTAAAACACGCTCTGGGACCCCCAAAAATGATCCGAAACCCACGAATCCAGATCCAAAAAATGTCAAAAAAAACTCGAGACATTACAGTGCTTGTCAGCACGTGGCAGATGCCCCCAACCACGTGTGCACACACTGACTGACTGTGCTACGTCAGGCCCTCTAGCTGATTTTCCTCCCAGCCTGGACTCAAGATCCCATAGTGGGAGGCCCTATGGAAAGTAGCCTAAAACTGTCTCTCCATGTCTAGCTCTCTACCACTCCCAGGTGGGTCGACACCCGCGTGCCCAAGAAAGCTACGACTAGTGGGGGATCACTAAACTTGGGAACTCTCGGTAGAGGAAACGCCGAAGTACTATCAGGCTACACATGCACCCATTATAAGTATCGTGAAACACAGGGTGGCTCAGTGCCACAAGACTCAAGACAATTTGCTAGACCGACTAGACCACCGGCCATCGAGTCACGCGACTCTTCCCAAGGCTACTGTACAACACGACCCAATGCCGTTAAATCTTCCTAGGCCGATAAAATAGAAACCATGAGCACCAACCACTAGACTCTTGTGGGAAAACCCTCCATGAGTACCATAAGACTCCGCACATGGACAAGCCAATTCTTGGGGTGACCACCACCCACACGAGGCCGAAATGGCCCAATTTTCATGGATTTTCATGAATATAATAATAATTTATGTGTTTTGGGGTGAAAATCAGGCTAACGGGTTCAAATGGTGTTGAACTCCCGGTTCATTTTGATGAATTGGTTGTTTTGATAATAACAAATGTTGGTCCTAATGAATTTGAGTTTTACATAGAAGGTCTAACATATTTTTGGAGATTGGTTGCAGTAAACCCTGTTTAGTGTCAAAGAATTCAAACCAAATACCCAAGGTATGATCATAGTCAATGCCTTAGAGTGTTGAACTAACTTCTTTATTTGCTTCTGTGATGCTGGGCATAGGTCGACCTATTTAGTCAGACAAGTCGACTTAAACTAGCCAGTAAGCGTCTTTTGTAACAAGTGTTGCAGAGGTCGACCAATACCTATCAATAGGTCGACTAAAACCTACAAGAAAGATATGCCATGTCTCAAGATAATGCAGAGGTCGACCGATCCTATTCCACAGGTCAACCGAAAGCTGCCAGAAGAAAATGCTAAGTCCCAGACAATGCAGAGGTCGACCGATCCTATTCCATAGGTCGACCAAAAGCAACCAGAAGAGGATGCTAAATCTCAAAGAGTGTAGAGGTTGACCGACCTGAAGAATAGGTCGACTGATGTCATCCATAGGTCGGTCGATGGTAAGAATAGGTCTACCGATTTCCCATTCTACAACTTTTGGTCTTTTTCACCCTGTTTTGCAGGTGAAGCGTTGGTCGACTGATACAACCTACTTGTTGACCGATTATGATTACGCCTCTATGAATGCAACCTGACCAACGTGTGTCTACTACGTGTGGATGACAGAAAGGGTTCATTTCGATGATAATTCCCTCCTACCACATGTGAGGCTCGAAGGACAACTTCTAGAAGCCCATATATAAGCATTTAGGGCACCCAAAAAGTTGGGATTGCAGAAAATAGTAAGGCCGCCATAGAAAGAGTGAGGAAGAGAGGCTTTCCAGTGTCCAGAACGTGTGTTCCCTCATGATCATGGTGGAAGCTTCGATGTTGATGCTATTTTGAAGAATATATGAAGGAAAAAAAGTGGGGTTCATCATGAAGAAGTTGAGCTGCGTGGGAAACTGATGAAACTGTTCTTTCTTTGAAGAAATCTTGATGACATCAAACAGGGGGAGCTCTACATGGTGTTTAAATTTTCATTCTGCATTTCTCTTTGTTTTTCTGTGCTTAATTTGTAATTTTCTTGAATTCTGAGCGTAACTTTGTGTGAAGACCATAGTCTTCATCTGTGTGGGAGAACCACTATTCTCCATGTGTGTGTGCTGGCGACTACTGCATTGTTGGTGTGGCTATTTACGTGTTGATGTTGAGCATCTGTGTTGGAGATTGAATCTCCAAGTTTGTATGGTTGTGTGTGTTTTCATAGTGTGTTAAATCCTCACACATCGTGAGGGGTGGACGTAGGGTGCATAGGGGTGCATCCGAACCACCTAAAAATCTCGTGTCCTGTGGTTTGCTCCATTTCTCCTATCTCCATTCACAAGATTCTTGATTTGTTTGTTGATTTGAATCTAGTTGAGCATATCTCTGTGTGATAGTCACTATATCTTCTAGGCCTTAATCAAGAAGAATTATACTGCAGTCTATTCATCTTGTTGCATTTTTAAAAAAGGGGGCGAACACAATTCGCACCCTCTTGGTTTGCCATCCATGTCAGGACTACAATTAGTATCAGAGCCTCACTCTTTATCTACCTAGATATAACGATCTAAAGAGAGATCCATAAGAATGACAAACAAGGAAAATGATGCCGGAACGACATTCTATCTATCGTTCCCCATTCTTTGATGGTACTAATTATCCATATTGGAAAAGTCGTATGCATGTCTTCCTTAGAGCTCAAGATCATGAAGTCTGGAAAGTGGTCAGTAGAGTTCCATATGATTTGCCTGAAAATGAAAATGAGTGGGATGATAATGACATTAAGAATTGTAGTGCTAACTTTAAAGCAATGAATATTATTCAATGTGCTATCCATCCAAATGAATACTTAACGAATTCTTATGTGTTCCTCAGCTAAAGAGATGTGGGATAAATTGAAGCTCATTTATGAAGGAAGATTAGAAGTCAAGGAAACAATGGCGAATCTATTAGTCAGAGATTATGAATTATTGAAGATGAAGTCTGAAGATTCTATCTTGGAAATGTTCGCACAGCTGATGGAGATAATAAACGAGCTTAAAGGCCTAGGGAAGAACTACAACAACTTAGAGATAGTGAGAAAGGTACGCAGATCACTCTCCCCTGCATGGCACATGAAGGCCACAGTTATTGAGGATTCAAAAGATCTATCCACCTTGTCCCTAGATGAGCTGATAGGGTCGTTGATGACCTATGAAATTAACATTAAAAGGAATGAAGAGGATATCAAGAAAAAGAAGACAATTGCATTAAAGGCCAATCAATAACTCACTGACTCTAGTGGAGATGATTCCTCAGAAGACAGTGATGATGAGGAAATGCTAGCTAAAATGTCAAGATGTGTGAATTTTGTTTTGAAGAAGAACAAAAAATGTTTGGGAAATGCCAAAAAAGGGTCAAGAAAGCAGCCATTCAACAAAGGTGAAGGAAGTAAGTAGACTGAAGTCATATGTTATGAATGCAAAAAAACAGGGCATATGAGAGGTGAATGTCCGGAGCTACAGAAGAAAATCAAGAAAGGAAAGTTCAAAAAGCCAAGGGCTATGGTGGCCACATGGAGCGACGAGGAAGGAGATTAATCTAAAAAGGACCTGGAAGAACTTCTGGAGAACATGTCTCATTGCCAATGGAGAAGGATCTAGTGAGGTAAATTCTGACCCTGAACATATTTCTTGTGAGCAATGGGAGATAGTGTATACATCTCTATATGAAAAGTACAAGAAATTGAAATATGAAAACAAGTACCTCAAGAAGAAGATTGATACACTAGTGCATAATAGAAAACCTTGTGAAAAATGCTCTGCTTTGAAAACTGAATGTGATAATTTGAAAGATGAAAATAAATCTATTCTTTCTAAGGTATCTCTATTTGAAGGGGAAACGGAAAATATGCATGAAGAGTTTGATTCAATTGATTTGGAACTAAAAAGGGAGAAAGATGAGCTTGTCCTATAAACCTCAATGTTAAGAAAAGATGTTGAAGATAAAATCAACGCCTTGCATGATGAATTAAATTACTTAAAAGAAATATTGGCAAAATTTGTTACAGGTAAATAGAATATAGACAATATTCTTGGTATGAGAGTTAATTTTCAAAGAGAGATTTGGCTACACTCCAATCAATAAAAAGTCATTTGAGAATAAAATTTTAACTTCATACATGAATGAGAAGAATGATAACGAAATGACATATCAGAACAAGAATTTTAGTTTTGATTTGAAAAACCCAAAGTTTTATGCAAAGAAGAATTACTTCCTTGGAAGGTCATCAAATGTCACATGTTTTTTCTGTACTAAAGCTGGTCATGTAATTTCAAATTGCTGGTTTAGGAAATATGCTCATCAAATGAATTTGGTTTGGATAAGAAAAAGATTGTTTGAAAAGCTGCACCAACGATCATGGACTCAAACATATTTGGGTACCAAAAATCAATGCATGAGAGTGTTGTATGTGCAGGTCTGCCTTGAAGCCAAAGGAATGAAATGGTATCTCGATAGCGGTTGTTCAAAGCACATGAATGTGGACAAGACCATGTTTACATGTTTTCAAGAAAAGGATGGACGGTTAGTTGCTTTTGAAGGACATGACAAAGCTAAAATAATTGGAATCAGTAAAGTAGATAAGGATACCTCAAACTCCATTGATCATGTTTTGTTCGTTAAGGGCTTGAATCACAATTTGCTTAGCATAAGCCAACTATGTGATAAAGGCTATAAAGTAGTTTTTGAAACCTCACATTGCTCAATAATTGATAAAAACTCAAATGAAATAAAATTTGTAGGTCATAGAAATAACAATGTTTACACCATTGATCTAAATAATGTTTCATGCAATGATCTGTGCTTAGTTGCAATTAACACTGTGTTGAGTCTCTCCAAGTGATTTTGATAATAACAAAACCCCAGTTGTATTTTCCGTCACGTGCCGTGCATAAATGCAAAAGTGAGATTCAAGGATCAAAATATAATCATGTTTCATCATGGGAAATAATATAATGCTTAAAGCCTTCCAAGTGGATAAATAGAGATATATGAGCCCCAAAATGAATGTTAAAGTGTTCAACCATAAGACCTTAAAATCTGGACTTAATTCTTGGGCTAACAATGTTGTTTTTGTAGGTTTTACTGGTTTCGGTCGACCAACTTTGTTGGTTAGGTCGACCAAAGTTTCCAGCACTCAGAACTCTATAAACTTATAGAGTTCGGTCGACCGATAGCCCAGGATTGGTCGACCGATTCTCCCAGCACTGAAAAGTTACAGAGCTCTCAGAGTTCGGTCGACCGACCAAACATTTCGGTCGACCGAACCCTTCGAAGCAGCCATTTTTGACCTTGTTTCCACCAATGTGTTCAAAGCCTCTTTTGTGGAATTTTCAGTCCTTTAGCCTCCAAACTCGCCAGAATTTATGGATCTACGTCTGGGATGTTCCTTGACCAATCCAAGACTTATAAAAACACCTCTTTGGGGTAAGAAACCCTAATGACAAAAAGGAATCAAGGGGAGGCTGCCAACGGAAAAAAGAGAGCTGCTGCAACACCTCCGTGAACAGTGATCCATCCAGAAGTTCTTCATCAAACCTCAAGCTTTTCAAGATCAATCTGAAGCCAATCAACTAAAAATCAAGTGGAGAAGCAAGCTTCATCCAAGATCTGCATCATCTACTCAGGGGGAGCCTAAATCAGAAGTTTTTCATTTGTGTTTCTTCTTCTAAATTTCTTGAGCTTCATGTGTGTAATCTTTTAAATATGTGAACATCAGTGTGTGTGTGTGGATCATTTCAGATCTACACTTGTGTGTGTGTGTGTGTGTGTGTGTGTGTGTGTGTGTGTGTGTGTGTGTGGATCGTTTCAGATCTACACTTGTGTGTGTGTGTGGATTTACCCAGATCTGTATGTTTGTGTGTGAGGATCTTTTCAAATCCATAGTTTGTGCTGCATTTGCTACAGCGTGTGTGTGTGCGTTGTATATCCAGTCGTTGGATCGTGTTGGAGACTCCGTGTCCGTGTGTGTGTGTGTTGGGGTTTGTTCCCCATGTGTGTGTAGGCGTCGACCTGCGTGTTGTTGGAGTTTGGCTTCGTGTTGGGGATTTATCCCCGTGATGATTTTCCAGCAGTGAGGCCTCACAGGGTTTTGGTGAGGGGTGGATGTAGGTTGCCGGCGTTGCATCCGAACCACCTTAAAATCATTGTCTATTATGTGGTTTGGACCATTTCTTCTACCCCCATTCTGTGTGATAGTTTGTGTTTATTATTCTTCCACGTTTGATCTTTTAGATCTAGCATAATCGATCATTTCAGTAATAGATCTTTGGTATATCGAAAGGTGGGTTTGAATTGATAAGGCCAATCTTGTCAGAGCGATAACACCTTGTGTGAGTAGGATCTTCGGATTCATACCTCCGCCTAGTACCGAAGAACTATCGTGGCGATAGATTTTGATAGATCTAATTTATAATTTAACGGATTTGAACTTCTTAGTTGATATTTTATCATATCCTCTTAAATCGAGTAAAAGTTTTCTAAATTTTGTAATCACCCAATTCACCCCCCCTCTTGGGTGTCATTGATCGCGAGACTTCAATTGGTATCAGAGCAAGGGCTCTATTTTTCATAGATCTAATGATCTAGAGCAAGATCCAGATCAATGGCTACCATAGTGTTCACTATGGATTCTCCACCTGTGTTTGATGGTTCTAACTTCGAGTTGTGGTTTGGAAGAATGTGCAGTCTTGTCAACTCATGTGACCCTAGGCTATGGAAGCTTATCTCACATGGTCCTTATGAGTTTCCTGAAGACGAATCAGTCAGGACTGCAGATTATGAGTCTAAACATGATCAAAATTGCTTAGTTCTAAACTTGCTCACTGCTGTAGTTAATTCTAATAGTTTTTCCTTTGTCTTCAGCTGCAGCTCCGCAAAGGACATCCCCTATGGCTTAGCCAGCTTCCATGAAGAGAATGAGGATAAATGTCTTATGACAGGTATGAGTGATCACTGCAGTGATCAGTAGAATGGATCACCCTCAGAGGTAAATTCAGATTCTAAAAATATATCTCTTGATGAGCTATTATAAGCATACAGTGAGCTTGCAAGTAAACATATGAAGCTAAAATCTAAGAATAAAAAATTGAAAAAGAAGGTTGATCAAAACAACTGTGATTCCTCTTGTAAAAAAATGCTCACATTTAGAGGAATTGATTGAGGCTCATGTGTTTGACATTAAATTTCATAAAGATCAAATTTGCTCCTTAAGAAATGAAAATAAAGAGCTGACAGAAAAAGTAAACTCAATAGCCAATGATCAAACCTTGATAAATGAACTCATTCGTGATGAGAAGCTTATGAAAGAAAATGAGAAATTGAAGGAATTAAAAAAGGCCATTTCTGAAAGATTGTTGGTTCTAGAAAAAGGAAAATCGGTGGTTGTAGGTGAGTGTGAAAATGTGGATGAATTAAAATAAGAAGTTGATTGCCTTAAGACTACCAATGCAGTATTAAATGTCAGTCTTACTAGTGAGAAAGAACTTGCTGATACTGAATTGCATATAACATCTTTAGAAAGTGAAATCCAGGACTTGCATAATTCATTGTCTAGATTCGTAGATGGTCAAGACAATATGGATAAACTTTTGGGCATGAAAGTTAATTTTCAAAGGGAAGGGTTTGGCTACAATCTTGTAAAAAAGAAGTCTTTTGCGAATAAGGTATATACCTCTTTTGTTCAAAGTTCAAGTATAGCCAGTACCTCTACTTCACCTCCAAAGCAATCTTCTGTCCAAGAAATTCAAAAAGAAAATAAAAATCAAAAAATCAATTTGCATCAAAAATCTAAAAAATATTGCTAGCACCACTATGCATGTTAAACATACTTCTGCCACATACACACATCCAACTAGAAAGAAAATCTCATATTTTTATTGTGGAAGACATGGACATGCCATGCATAATTGTTTTACTATGAAGAATGATGATTTGGAAGCATGCAGGAATATAATGAATAATGGAAAAGGCAAGGGTAGGTCAACGCACCCCAAGGCTAAACAACTCTACATGATGGAAATGGATTGGGTAGGTCGACACTACCAACCTATAGTGTCAACACATCATGTGTTCTAGACCCATTATCCTCAGCCAAATCCAAGGGCAGGTCGACCTAGAATATCTAATGTATTCAACACACCCCTGCTAATTGGAAACAACATTAGAACAAAAAGTCACATGCTTCAAATAATCTTCACGCTTCTAAGTATTCAAAGTCATGCTGTAATTATTATGGTAAATCTGGGCATATCAGGCATGACTATTTTCTAATAAAAAATGTGATTTGAATATTGTCAAAAAGTGGAAACCACGTGCCAAGAGTGCTGCTAACCCACAAGGACCTAAGATGGCTTGGATACCTAAGAATGCAAAATGAGAAATCTATTTTGTAGGTGTGCCTTGGGAATATGAAGCGTGAAATATGCTTTCAGTCAAGAAGGTAAGGCACACGGGCCAAGCGGCATACGTCAGGGTAAAAGAACAACATAAAATTGAAATCTGAATGTTCATGTGATATCCCTCTCACTTTCTCTAGACAATGTGCTATGTCTTGATTTACATTGTGCTAAATAGTTATGCGATTATGCATATGTCTGTACATGTTTTTCATCCACAATTGGTTGCATATCTCTGTGCATATCACTTGTCATATAGCATCTTGTTGAAGAGGAGCTTGAAATTTTCAAATCAAAAAATTCACTGCATACATTGAGTTTCCATATGCTTTCACACTCTATCATGCAAAAGTCAAACATTGTGAATTCATGTCATAATGCATTGCAACCCCCCCTGCCTTCATCATAACAATGACTACATGGTATATCAAATGGTGACATGTAGAAGGGTAGGTTAACCTTGTCTGAAAACTATGATTACGCGTGACGTGATCCTCGGATCTAAGTTCTCCGCCTGATACTATGAGTCAATTTTTTTCATAGGCTGCAAATGGCATTAAAATCTCACTGAACATTTTAGATTCTTGCACACATTAAGGGGGAGTTGCTAGATTAGTCATGTGAACTTAATGCCTAGGCTCATTCCTAAGGAAGTAACTGTTGTGCGGGTCGACTTGTTGTGTCTTCGGCTATGTCATCGAAACACTTGTTAGTCTATCAGGTTCTCCTTGACAGTTCTAACTCCAACAATCGACCTCCTTGAATCCTAAATCTGCTTGGACTCTTGAATCTATCAATCTATCTTTTGAATTCTGAATGACTTACTATGCTAGTGTCATTGCACCAAGAGCTGATAAATCTAAATCGAGATTGACAAATAAAATTATCTCAATTTTGGATGTAGTTTACGCTACCAAATCTAAGTGATGCTGGACCAGCTAAAGCCAAAAATAAATCAAATGTAGGAACCTCCTGTAAGGATGAAGATAATGAAGCTTCTTCAGATGAAACACTTCAAGAATAGCAAGTGAAGCAACCCGACTTACCTAGAGCTTCAATGCTCTTGAAAGTTCACCCCGCCAACAACATCCTAAGAACAACCTCTAGGTTTTGAAGATACAAAACATTCACAATATGTGTACAAGTTGCAGAAGGCCTTGTATGGACTGAAGAAAGCACCAAGGGCATGGTGAAGCAAACGTCTTAAGGCATTTTCTTAAATCAAGCCAAGTACACCTTGGAGCTGTTAAGAAATACGGGATGGCAGAAGTAAAATCCATGTCAACTCTGATGGCCACAACCACGAAGTTAAATAAAGATGAAAAGGGTAAAACAGTAGATCCTACACTATTTTTGAGGTATGATCGGATCACTACTATAATTAACAGCATGCCGTCCTGACATTCAATACAGTATGTGCTCATTTTCAGTCATGACCTAAAGAGTTTCATTTATTGGCTGTTAAACAGATTTTTTGGTACTTAATTGGCATAGTAGACTTTGGCTTGTGGTTTCCTATCGGTAGTTCATTTGATTTGATTGCATATACTGATGCAGATTATGCTAGATGCATTGTTGATTGTAAAAGTACTAGTGGGTATTGTCAGTTTGTTGGTGGGTGCCTAGTTTCATAGGTTTTCAAGAAATAACATTCAGTAGCTCTCTCAACGGTCGAGGGTGAATATGTAGCCGCTGGAATTTGTGGGGCCCAAGTACTTTGGATCAAAAATCAATTGCTTGATTTGAATGTTGAAATGAATAGTGTTCCAATTTTGTGTGACAATACCAGTGCAATAAACTTGTCAAAAATGCTGTTCAACATTATTGGACAAAGCATATTGACATTCGACATCATTTTCTGAGAGATCATGTAGGGAAAGGGGTCTTTGAATTGAAATTCATTGACACGCACAATCAGTTAGCTGATATCTTCACAAAACCCCTAAACCAGGAACAATTCAGCAAAAAAAGAAGAGAACTCGACATGTGCAAAAAAGGGGGGGGGTAAAGGAGTTGATAAACAAAAAAAGGGGTTAAAGGAGTTGATAAACAAAAAAAGGAAAGTTGAAGGAGTTGATGAAAAAATAAGAAGAAAATGATGAAATTAGGGCTAGGCCGACCATTTTGGTTGACCGCTGCCCCGAGTTTGGTCGACCGAACCCGACGAATCTGGCCGGCCGAATCGTGTCTGAACTCCTTCTTAAAGGGCTCTTACCCCACTTCTCTCACTCTCTCACACTCATTCACTCTCCCACTCCTTCTCCAACCCTAAAACACCCCAAAACCCCTCTTTAAAGCCCTAAAACCTCCTCTTTCTTTCATCCGCACAAAATCCGGCGTGTTCGTCATCGTCTCGGGACGACATCTCCGCGGCGGCTTGTGCGACCTTACAGCCATTCCCTGAGCTCCCGCTTGTGGAGACGGTTCTTCCACCATCTCTTTGGGTGTCATCTGGTCTCCATCCACTCCCGAGGAAAGTGGTTCGTGATTCAAGGGTTTCCACAGTAGTTTTTAAGTCTAGGATGGCACCTAGAAGAAGCTCTCGGCATTCTACCCAAAGGAAATCCAGTGCCAGGAGAGGTGAGGCCTTGGCTCCTCCACGTCAGCGGGCTCCTGCACCTCCACGTGCACTGTGGCTGACCCCACGGCCAATCATCGACCCCCGTCTAGTTGATTTCAACGAGGTGAATGAAGCTCTTCCAGATTTATGTGCAGTTTTTGAAATAGAAGATGGTTGTGTTGATTTTGTCACACTGTATCCTAGATACTATCCTAGCCTTGTCCAACAATTTTATGGAAATCTGATCGAGAGGAATGAATGTCTATATACAGTAGTTAAAGGTGTTGAGATTACAGTTACTCTGACCTTATTTGAAAGAGCCCTAGGAGTTTCAGCTAGGGGTGCAGATATGATCTTTGGTCATGGTGCCATTGAGGACACTTTTCTCGCCATGACCGGTTGTGAGTATGTGCGTGGTGTCAGTGACTTGATCATGTTAAATGCCAACTACTTTCCTCCATTGCAGCGAATCCTGCATCATATGTTTACCACCCTCATCTATCCCAGGGGTGGAAGCCGTAATGAAGTGACCGAAGTACACAAGTTCTTGTTCTATTACGTTATGAATGGGATGTTAGTTAATATGGGCCAACATATGACAGACTTGATTGGGTCATGCCATACCCAAATGAGGAGATCATTGCCATATGCATAACAGTTGATTGGCGTATTCATTTATGCTGGGAATAGTCTGGCCGATAAGATGTCTATTCTAGTGAGACAGGATGATATCTATAATAAACACAAGATCTTCACAAATTTTGGCTACTATTGGGGTCCAGATGGTGAGTTACGTAGAAATGTGCCGGTCAATGGAGACGAATCTGAAAGTGAGGAAGAGAACGAAGAGCAACAGTAACAGCAGGAGGCTCAAGCACCACCCCCGCCTCCAGTTCAGGGCGATGAGCAGTCACCTCCTCCTCACCATGCAGATCAGGAACTGCCGCCTCCATCACAGTTCTATCACTGGGAGTCCTCGTCTCAGGGTGCTGGGCAGACTTTGAGGGCATTGATAGGCGACTCACTAGCATAGAAACTAAGGTGGATACCTTTGGGGAGTAATTGTCTACCTTTGGGAGTAACATTGATACATCTTTTGCCTCTATTGGTAACCTACTTGAATCAATGCACGGCCAGATGACTACCTCTTCCTACTCCTTGGATACTATCACTCAGAACATGGCCACTCTCACTACTCACCCTGACGACACCCGTCAAGCCTTCCTAACCAAAAACCATTCTCTCGTCGGCATCAAGCACCACATGCTACGCCAAGATGACCTTCTCAACTCCATTATCCACCATCTCGCTGCTGCTGGCCAAGGCCCTCCACCTGGCCAAGATTCTCCGCCTCCTACAGACGGCCATTGAAGAACTTCTATTTCATCTCTTTGATGATTGTTTTTGGGTCCTACAGTTCCTTTTTGGTCCACTTTTATTATTACCTATCCCTTCGTTGATGATGACAAAGGGGGAGATGTCACGCCCCGACGCGGAATATCGGGACCGGCAGTAGAAAACGCTAGTAAAGATAACATGCTAAGCTAAAAATTAACAAAATACCATGAACAGAAATAACTCCAATCTATTACAATAACCATCAACATCTTACAAACCGACTTAAACATAAACAAACATAATCTTTACTCGACTCCAGTACAATAACTAACACCAGTTCTAAGACATAGCTAGATGTAAACAACTAAACAAACTCAACATAGCGACTAGTAGACACACTCCATGTAATCACTCTCGCCCATTCCCATCCATCTGTGAATCTTCACCTGAGCTACCTGAAAAGGGGGGAAACAACTATATGAGCGAACGCTCAGTAGGTAACAACAGGCAAGTGTAAGTGATTAACCAATTAATTACATGTTAATATGAAACGGAAGAAAGAAATAACGATCGAATGAACAACGTAATAACAGAAAGTGCTAAAGAATGGAATGGAATAACAATATGACAAGAATGATAAGATTAGAGGAATTGCAAGTTTATGAACAATATATATAACAGGAAGTTGCAGAAAATTGGCCAACAAGCAAGAATGTAACCAAGTCAAACACGATCAAGTAAGAGATAAGAGATTATTGTCATAGACATCACGCTAGTCATGCACTCGGTGCAATGCCTCACCCTGTCATTACAAACTCTCATGAGCAGAAGTACTTTTCGGGCGCTCTCCCCAAGACCAGACCGGGCCCCTATGGTGCGTTGGCATTGATTTATTGGATCCAAGATCCCAAGTTGTCTAGACTTTAATCAAGTTAAATGGCCAATTATAATCAAGTATAAACTTACCTCTGAACATCCCAAGGCTAAGTTGAAGAATTACTGTCCAGGAGTTCAAATTATCAAGAACCATCATGTTTTTGGATTCAAAACCATAAAACACAGGGAAAACCAATCTCTGGATGACATGCGGTCAATACTGGGCCGCTCAAGGCTTGTGCGGTTGACACTGGGCCGCACTAATAGGAACTGGGCTGGGTTTAGCCCTCAGGAGGTCAAGGATGAATGGCTGATGTTGGCCCAGATAGAGATGGCGGACAAGAAGGGGGGTTGAATTGTCCCCTTGCCGAGATGGCGGATTTTTTTAAAAACTTTCCTTGACAACCACAGCGGAGTTTAAAATTGCAACGTTGATTTCTTAAACAGGAGTGAGATTAAAGAGTTCTCTCACGCTTTCCGATCTAACTCGAATTGACAATGCAACAATTTAGAGAGTTCAAGTTTAACAAAGATTAAACAGTGATTAACAAGGAAGTTAAGCTCAAATACAAATAACGGAGGTAGCAATGTGTGATAGCGTAGAGAGATAAAAACATATGTATTGAACCTGTGAAGGGAGATAGAAGAAATGGCAAACACGCAGGCAAACCACAAGACACAGATTTTTAAGGTGGTTCGGGACCACGACGAGCTCCCTACGTCCACCCCTCACCCAACCGGGTGAGGCTTCACTACCACGCTGCGCAACGGCAGCAACACGGGGATGAACCCCAACACACACGCTGCTTCTGCAGCAATAACCACACACGGGTAGGGGAAACACACCCTGGACAGTAAACCACACGGAGACGCAGCTCCGTACACACACACAAAGATATATTATGAGTTTAACAAACAAAGAAGATATACAATAAATGCCCGTTGCAAAATATATATATCATGAAAACGATTTTAAGGGAATGGGAAATGATATGGAATGTTTTCCCTTTTGTTCTCCAGTAGCTTAAGAGGATCTTTTGTTGAAGCTCGGATTGGAGAAATGCTTATCCGCAGCTGGTTGGTGTAGTAGGTCGTCCTCCTTGAGGATCTTGCATATATTTCATCAAATTCAAACTCCAACCATGTCTGCAACCACCAAGAACAAATAGAAGAAATAAAGCACTATACTCCAAGGCATATCTTGGTAGAAGGGGGCATGACAAAAGAATAAAAACATATGTATCTATATATGAAACTCATTCCACCCAACTCCTTTAATGTCCCTCAACTCTTTTTCATTCTCCTTCTTCACTATAAAAGCAGATGGAACAATAACCCCAAATCTCAAACAAGAATGTAGAAGGGAATGATTTATATATCCCCTTAACCTTCACACAAATAGGAGACAAGATAGAAGAGTGCTTCACAATGATAAAACAGGAGAGAAAGACTTAGCCCCTTTGATGGATGCGCCCAAGTCGGCGGCCGGTGAGAGGAGTAGCAACCCCTTCCTCTAGCATCAAGATTGGGATCACGAGATGCGGTCGATGGAGGCTATATCTTCCTTCTCCACCGATGCAAACCCTTTCTCTTTATCCTCCAGTAGAGGGCGGTGCCCTCTTTCACGTTTTTCCTCTTCCCCTTTCTTCTTCCCTGCAGCAAATAGAGAGTGTTAGCACATTGGGTGTTTTTTTCGATCCAAAATCGCAAGCTACATATAAGGTAGATAAGAGTTGAACAAATGACCACAATACCCTTGCAAAACCCTAGCAAAACCACCCTAATATGTTCATTACTAACCCAAGGGCAAGTGTGTAAATTTTCAGCCCATTTGGATGTGATTTGGTCGGGTTACGGTGACTTACGGAAATCACGCGCGGTGCTACGAACAGGGGGGGGTCGACCCACTTTGGAGGGGGGTCGACCCACCTGCCAGACAGAATACTGTCTGGCAGGTTTTGTCACAGGGGGGTCGACCGACTTCTGAAGGGGGGTCGACCCACTTTCAGCCAGAGGCTGAAAGTGCCCTGTTCTGCCCAGGGGACGACCCATCCAGTGTGGGGGGTCGACCCAACTATCTCCAAACATCAAGATGTGATTCCAAGAGGTCATCTAAAGTTATAAACATGCAAGCCAATGAATTCAACCATCCAACATGAAATTAAATGATTAAAAGCAAGTTAAATAACCTAGTTTGCATGTAACTAACACATCTTGATGAATTCACAAGAGAACTCATTCTAAAGTCGAATAACATCAATTTTTGTCCAACCAACAATCATTCCTCCTCATTCAACATGTAAAACAAATGAATATGCATTGAAAACAAGATGTTAGCATTTGTAGACATCATCCAACAAATGTAAGCATTAACCACATTATTTTCACATTGAGAGCTAGTTTTCAACTAGCGAAATGCAAATTCAACATGTGAAGTATGATATATGAAATAAGCCCAAACTTTCCATAAGAAAATACATCCAGAAATGATTCTTACCTTTGTAACAAAGGTTTGTGGGCAGATTTACACCTGCACCATCAACCAATTCATTTTCAAGAGAGTTAAGCCAAGATAATTCAAGGACCCTTATTCAACCCGGTTGAAGGCATGACTAAGCCAATATAATAGCATGAGGTGAAGATGTGAGATCCATCAAGACCATTTGCAATCAGGTACTTCAACTCACCTTTCAAAAAAGATTTTGGTTAATGAACATTGAAACCCAAATGAGCCAGATCAAACAATGAGAGTTGAGAAAGGGCATGCATGAGACACATGCAAACCCAACTACTCTAAGCAAGCAATGAGCATATAACCCGAGGTTCTATTCAAACCAAACCATCACTCTTACCATGTCTTGAAAGAGATTGAGAATAAAATCTTACCTGTATATTTGAACCTCAAATTAATGATTAATTCAAACCAATCCAAATTCAGTCCAGAAATACATAGTTCATTCCAAGAATTGAATCAATAGTCCCATAGTTAAATAGAATGATGTGTATACATGAAACCCAATTTAACAAGGGACAATTGAACATTTTGTAACTCATTCAACTCAATCAAACAACTCATGGATACTTAGTTCATTCCATAAATTCACATACAGCCTTTAATCAGATGCATAGCACCCAAGTTCAATCCAATGAAGACTGAACTCACTTTTGTCACACAGGTATGCAATACCATCCTAAAATACTTGATGAATTAACATGAAATTCTTGATATCAAAATGCAACTTGAGAGTGAGTTGAACAACCCACTCAACCATGCAACATGAATAATCCATATATCAATTTTTTCATTATCAAGAATCCAGATGGTGTGAACAACATGAAGAACATTTCATGGAAAACTTGAAGGCTCCAAAGTCTAATGTACAACACACGAGTCAACATGAATTATAGGTGAAGTTCAAACCACACTAAGGATATTTCCTTGAAGACCATTGTATTTGAACCACCTGCAAAACAAGAATACATCGTGTTAGCTTAACAAATGTTATAAAGCATAAAGCACACAATATAGAGGAATCATCAAAACCATTGTCAAAGACAACGAGGGGGCACACAGAACCCAACAATCTCCCCCTTTTTGATGATGACAATATATTGTGGCTATACAATTTTCTCTCCCCCTTTGGCATAATCAAAAAATGGGGGACAAAAGAGCAGATAAGAAGATTCCAACAGGAATAAGAAATAAGCACACGAACCCAGCAATGGACTTCCCATGAAGAGAAGGGCGTGAATTTGAGGAGAGAGAGATATGAATTCAGTGCATTTGGAACTATTTTTGTGATTTTTGCAATATGAATGAACAATTTATTATATGCACAAGTAATCTAAGAAAACTGAGATATATGCAATGTAAAGCAGAATGCAGAATATGAACTATATGCAAAAGATAAACTATATGGTATGCACAAGTGTGTTGTGCTTAAGAAAGCACGTTATTTTCTCCAATTGCCAAGAACCAAAAACCAACTGACAATGGGTTATTTAACCTATTATGGACAAGTATGATCTATAGATGCATGTAAATGAAGTAAGCATGATATGATCAATTTAGGTCAAGCATTCAAGCACTCAAGCAAGCATAATTAGTATAGACTCATGCAAGTCCCTTCGGGACGGATTAAGGATAATGCAATCGATCATAGAGCATGATGAACGTGTACAATATTAAGAGAGTCGTGCTTACACAATAAGGTACTGCATAAACTATGAAATATGACAGATTCATAAAGAACATTCTTACAATCAAACCCATGTGCAATGTGAAGATTGAGCAATGAATTCCAAGATAATATGGATAATCATATTTTCTAGAAAACACTAAAAGGAACTTATCATCCATACACTTTCATACACAATGCTCGACTATTGGTAGCTACGTATGACCCCATTTTTATAACTAAAATGGTGTGACTAACCTTTTGACGCGAGTCATGCCCTTTGTTTCAGGGGCAATTCCCGGTTACTCAGTTTCGTCACTTTTTATGATGTGTAAAGGACACTTTTCGACGCGAGTTGTATCCTTTGTCTCAGGGACACTTCCCGGCTACTCGGTGGCTAATCACACTTATTTTAAGGTGGATTGGTTTCTCCTTTCGGCGCGAGTTTCCTCCTTTATTTCAGGGGGGATTCCCGGCTACTCGGATCCACGTTCCACTTATACAATTTTTTAGAGGGGTGAACATCTTTTTCCTCACGAGATATGTGACTTCCATGTAGAGAATCAATAGTTCAGAAAAGTGTAGAATAGAAAACTGTAATCCTTATCTAGTTGAATCATTTATCTCAAAAAGGTGCAATAGTGTGTGTGGGTGGTTGTAGTGAATGTAAGACATGAATTAGTCAATTCAAAATTATGTCTCCCCCTAAATGTATGCACGGTTATAAATGTCTCTCCCTTAATATATGCCATATACAGACATGTCCAAACCAATGCATTTTCAAATAGCAAGGAATGATTCATAGAAGGAGTCAAAGAGAATTGGGTGTATCATATATACAATCAAGCATTCATTGAATTGAATTTTTCAAGCAAGTGGATTATCGGTACTCGGTGGAGAACTTAGGTCCGAAGACCACCATCACGCATAGTGAAAGCCTCCGGCTAGAGGTAGTCTAACTTTCCACTAACACCATTTCATATACCGAGTAATCAAGACATTCAAGCACACAAGTATGAAGAATATGCAAATGATATGCATGAGTATGCATGATATGAGCATGTGGATGCGTATGTGAAATATGTATGCACATGCAAACTTATATTTACAAATGTGTAAAGATGTATATGATATGTGCAGTGTAAACCATCCAAACCCAATTTTTATTTGCAAAAGCAAAGAATGTGAGTATGAAAAGCAAACTGAATATTTGTAGTATCAAGCATTCAAAACTAAGGTTATTCACAAGATTGCAAAGAAGTGCATTCGGGCCTTTTAACAAGGGGACCCAAAGTTTCATTTTCAGATTTATCAAAGTGAACCTAAGTAAGGAAATTCTCAAAATCAACCTTTTTCATTCTCACCTTGAGGGTCCTTTATAAATTGACATCTTTTGACCTTAAGGTGCCCCTACAAAACAGATTCTCATTTTGGTGATTTGGGTACCCAAACCATCTTGGGTCCCGAGGGGTTAGTCCTGGCATGAACTAAAGATTTCCTATATTTCTTAGCATGCCAATCATCATCCAATTTCATAATAGAACAGTCATCCATCAAATGACCATTCTGACCACAGTAAAAGTAATGCGAGGAATTTCTTTTCATAAACCGATTTTCATCATTTTTCATTAGAGAACATGTATCCATTACATGTCCACTTTCACCACAGTAATAACATGAAAAATTATTCTTTACAGACCATGCATCATCATTTTCTTTTATGAAGCAGTTTTCAAAAGTATGACCATGTAGACCACAATAATAGCAATGATCATGGAAATTTTTCTTTGTGGGTTTTTCATGATCATGAGAGGTTTCACACATTTCCATTCTTGATTTTAAAGCACGTTCATCGTCAGATTTCAAGATGGAACAGTCATACATGTCGTGGCCAAAATTGCCACAGTAATAGCAAGAGACATTCATCCTTTTTCTTGATGCATGAGAGTGTTTAACAGAAGGAAGGTTTTCATGCATGCAAGACTTAACAAAAGTATTTTTCTCTTTTTGATTTTCATTATCATGCAAACACAAGGATTCATTCAAGCTCTTCATTTCGCTCTCACACAATGTTAGTTTTTCATTCAACAAAGAGTTGACAGTTTTAACACTTGCAATTTCTTGTTCCAACATATGAAGATTTTCAAGATTATCACTCATAACAACATGTTTTCCTTTTTCAAACATGCGAACTTTATCAAGCAACAAATCATTTTATTCTTTCAGGTTTTCAATTTCCTTGACATGTTTTTCAGTCTGTATGAATTCATCAATAAGGAATTGATCACTGTTAGAACAATGCAATTTTTCTTTAGCTTCCTTTTCAATGTTTTCAAATTCTGAAATTCTACTCATCAATATTTCATTTTCAGATTTCAGAATAGAAATTGATTCTTTGCAGTCATTAACTTCAATCATGTAGGACTTGACAAGTTTCTCAAACTCTAAGCATTTCCCACATGAAGAGTTATCAACACAAGAATGTTCATTTTGAGCACACTTAGCACATGGAGAGTTAACATTTGAACCATCATCAAGTCTCTTCTTTATTTTTCTATTTTCAGATTTTAAAACTTGTATCTATCAGCAAGCTCATCATACGCCTCCATTAGTTCACTAAAACTTAATTCATCATCTTCATTAGAGTCAGAATTAGAGTTAGAGTTTACCTTTGAAGTCTCTTCACTTTTTCGCTCAATTTCTTCATTTGCCGCCAGGCAATTACAAATATTGCAACTATCTTTTTGGGCTTCGCGTAGCCCATCCCAAATCTCTTTGGCTGACCTACAAGAAGAAACAAAAGGAAGTACGTCAGTGCTCACTGCAGCTCTAAGAACATTCAAAACAAAAATATTATCAGTGTTCATTCTTTTATGCTCATTGGTCCATCTTGATTCATTTTTGGGTAAGACATGTGGACCTTGAGTGATTAAATCCATAAGACTCAGATCAGTCTTTACAAACCAAGCACACAATTTTTCAAGCCATGAATCAAAATCAAAACCATCAAATATAGGAACAGAGTTCAAACTAGCCATCATGAATCGACCGTTTCTCCTAGACCGTGAGGTCCGTAGAATAAAAATCAGAGACTAGCTCTGATACCAATTGTTGGCCCAGATAGAGATGGCGGACAAGAAGGGGGGTTGAATTGTCCCCTTGTCGAGATGGCGGATTTTTTTAAAAACTTTCCTTGACAACCACAGCGGAGTTTAAAATTGCAACGTTGATTTCTTAAACAGGAGTGAGATTAAAGAGTTCTCTCACGCTTTCCGATCTCACTCGAATTGACAATGCAACAATTTGGAGAGTTCAAGTTTAACAAAGATTAAACAGTGATTAACAAGGAAGTTAAGCTCAAATACAAATAACGGAGGTAGCAATGTGTGATAGCGTAGAGAGATAAAAACATATGTATTGAACCTGTGAAGGGAGATAGAAGAAATGGCAAACACACAGGCAAACCACAAGACACAGATTTTTAAGGTGGTTCGGGACCACGACGGGCTCCCTACGTCCACCCCTCACCCAACCGGGTGAGGCTTCACTACCACGCTGCGCAACGGCAGCAACACGGGGACGAACCCCAACACACACGCTGCTTCCGCAGCAATAACCACACACGGGTAGGGGAAACACACCCCGGACAGTAAACCACACGGAGACGCAGCTCCGTACACACACACAAAGATATATTCTGAGTTTAACAAACAAAGAAGATATACAATAAATGCCCGTTGCAAAATATATATATCATGAAAACCATTTTAAGGGAATGGGAAATGATATGGAATGTTTTCCCTTTTGTTCTCCAGTAGCTTAAGAGGATATTTTGTTGAAGCTCAGATTGGAGAAATGCTTATCCGCAGCTGGTTGGTGTAGTAGGTCGTCCTCCTTGAGGATCTTGCATATATTTCATCAAATTCAAACTCCAACCATGTCTGCAACCACCAAGAACAAATAGAAGAAATAAAGCACTATACTCCAAGGCATATCTTGGTAGAAGGGGGCATGACAAAAGAATAAAAACAAATGTATATATATATGAAACTCATTCCACCCAACTCCTTTAATGTCCCTCAACTCTTTTTCATTCTCCTTCTTCACTATAAAAGCAGATGGAACAATAACCCCAAATCTCAAACAAGAATGTAGAAGGGAATGATTTATATATCCCCTTAACCTTCACACAAATAGGAGACAAGATAGAAGAGTGCTTCACAATGATAAAACAGGAGAGAAAGACTTAGCCCCTTTGATGGATGCGCCCAAGCCGGCGGCCGGTGAGAGGAGTAGCAACCCCTTCCTCTAGCATCAAGCTTGGGATCACAAGATGCGGTCGATGGAGGCTATATCTTCCTTCTCCACCGATGCAAACCCTTTCTCTTTATCCTCCAGTAGAGGGCGGTGCCCTCTTTCACGTTTTTCCTCTTCCCCTTTCTTCTTCCCTGCAGCAAATAGAGAATGTTAGCACATTGGGTGTTTTTTTCGATCCAAAATCGCAAGCTACATATAAGGCAGATAAGAGTTGAACAAATGACCACAATACCCTTGCAAAACCCTAGCAAAACCACCCTAATATGTTCATTACTAACCCAAGGGCAAGTGTGTAAATTTTTAGCCCATTTGGATGTGATTTGGTCGGGTTACGGTGACTTACGGAAATCACGCGCGGTGCTGCGTACAGGGGGGGGTCGACCCACTTTGGAGGGGGGTCGACCCACCTGCCAGACAGAATGCTGTCTGGCAGGTTTTGTCACAGGGGGGTCGACCGACTTCTGAAGGGGGGTCGACCCACTTTCAGCCAGAGGCTGAAAGTGCCCTGTTCTGCCCAGGGGACGACCCATCCAGTGTGGGGGGTCGACCCAACTATCTCCAAACATCAAGATGTGATTCCAAGAGGTCATCTAAAGTTATAAACATGCAAGCCAATGAATTCAACCATCCAACATGAAATTAAATGATTAAAAGCAAGTTAAATAACCTAGTTTGCATGCAACTAACACATCTTGATGAATTCACAAGAGAACTCATTCTAAAGCTGAATAACATCAATTTTTGTCCAACCAACAATCATTCCTCCTCATTCAACATGTAAAACAAATGAATATGCATTGAAAACAAGATGTTAGCATTTGTAGACATCATCCAACAAATGTAAGCATTAACCACATTATTTTCACAATGAGAGCTAGTTTTCAACTAGCGAAATGCAAATTCAACATGTGAAGTATGATATATGAAATAAGCCCAAACTTTCCATAAGAAAATACATCTAGAAATGATTCTTACCTTTGTAACAAAGGTTTGTGGGCAGATTTACACCTGCACCATCAACCAATTCATTTTCAAGAGAGTTAAGCCAAGATAATTCAAGGACCCTTATTCAACCCGGTTGAAGGCATGACTAAGCCAATAGAATAGCATGAGGTGAAGATGTGAGATCCATCAAGACCATTTGCAATCAGGTACTTCAACTCACCTTTCAAACAAGATTTTGGTTAATGAACATTGAAACCCAAATGAGCCAGATCAAACAATGAGAGTTGAGAAAGGGCATGCATGAGACACATGCAAACCCAACTACTCTAAGCAAGCAATGAGCATATAACCCGAGGTTCTATTCAAACCAAACCATCACTCTTACCATGTCTTGAAAGAGATTGAGAATAAAACCTTACCTGTATATCTGAACCTCAAATAAATGATTAATTCAAACCAATCCAAATTCAGTCCAGAAATACATAGTTCATTCCAAGAATTGAATCAATAGTCCCATAGTTAAATAGAATGATGTGTATACATGAAACCCAATTTAACAAGGGACAATTGAACATTTTGTAACTCATTCAACTCAATCAAACAACTCATGGATACTTAGTTCATTCCATAAATTCACATACAGCCTTTAATCAGATGCATAGCACCCAAGTTCAATCCAATGAAGACTGAACTCACTTTTGTCACACAGGTATGCAATACCATCCTAAAATACTTGATCAATTAACATGAAATTCTTGATATCCAAATGCAACTTGAGAGTGAGTTGAACAACCCACTCAACCATGCAACATGAATAATCCATATATCAATTTTTTCATTATCAAGAATCCAGATGGTGTGAACAACATGAAGAACATTTCATGGAAAACTTGAAGGCTCCAAAGTCTAATGTACAACACACGAGTCAACATGAATTATAGGTGAAGTTCAAACCACACTAAGGATATTTCCTTGAAGACCATTGTATTTGAACCACCTGCAAAACAAGAATACATCGTGTTAGCTTAACAAATGTTATAAAGCATAAAGCACACAATATAGAGGAATCATCAAAACCATTGTCAAAGACAACGAGGGGGCACACAGAACCCAACAGCTGATAACATGCCGCTCTTCCATATGAACGGTTAGAATTGGGCCGCATAAGTCCAGAAAGTTAAAGAATTGAGGATAGGATGTGTGGTCCTGACAGAGCCGCTCATGAGTTGAACGGTCCACCTAGGGCTGCCTGTAAGAAGTATTGTCCATTACTGGCCGCACAACACAGGGCCTAACCATGAGTTTGATTTTGGCCCAAGTGGGCTCCCGGGCTACCGTAGGTCGGGTGGAACTGAACCAGAGTCCAGCCCACTGTCTACTGGTCGGCCTAGGGTCTACTGGACTGATCAAATCAGGGTTTGGCCGAAGATGGATCAAGGATAATCGGTCAAGACAAGTTGGCATAAGCCAGGTATGAATGGTCGATATTGGCCCGTTCATGGGGTATATGCGGTCTACCAATATCCGCGCAAGTGTCTATTAATCCAATTTGGATTAACTCAAATAACAGAGGTTCGATTGAGTCTAAATCAAAACTAGGGGATATAATGATTCAAGATTAAGGTTATCACAAGTATGAACCTAATAGCCATTTCAATTATCAAGGATTTATAATTAAAATTGACATTCATTGGAAAGATGAATCAAAATCAAGCTCAATTTAAATAAATCAACAGGAATTGTTTACTGTCATGAATTACAGTTTATTAGGTGTGTTTCTAACATGTAATTAACCACTAATCTACTAACATAACATGCTGTATGACAATTACAATTAATCTATTCTGTTACAGATGTGCGGTCGGTTCTGGACCTTACATCCCCTTGAACGGTCATAGACTGGCCGCACACGTCCCCTCAGATCCGAGGACCTGCTGGATATGGACGGTCGATAATGTGCCGCATGGAGAGATGTGACCTCCTTGATATGGACAGTCGATAATGTGCCGCATGGAGAGATGTGCGGTCTGGAACTGGCCGCAGGAAATACATGCGGTTATGGATATGACGTACGTTCCAGGATGATCAATAATCGAAAGCTATAAACGCTCAACATAGGGCCGCCTGTCTGGGATGTGCGGTCTATCGTGTGGCCGCACATGTCTAAACAGGTCACTGCCCCTTCGCCGTGCCTGACTCAAGCGAGGTTTCTAGGGTTAAATTAAAACATGAATTTCGCACGATATAAAGCATGAAATTTGGGGCTTTTACTATCAAAAGAAAGAGCACAAAAAATTGTACAAGATGCATGAATCAATTTTATGTTTACAGCCTGAAATCACTACATAATCGAAAGGGAACAATTATAACCCTAGATGTGACATGCTTCTACTAAAACCTAAAATTCTCGCAGGATACTTGATGAAATTTAAGGCTTTCTACATCAATGAAAAGCTAACACGATGCTGCTTCTAACCATATATTATTTGTAGGGTTTGGCTTGCTATCCCCTACCTGAATCGGATGAAGAAGGTAGGGGAAAGAAAACCAAGGACGCCGGTACACGCAGCCACTAATCGCTCGAGATCTCCCTTGATCTAACTCATCTGCAGTCACCGCTGGTTCTAAACGATTCTAAGGTTAGAGAGCTTCATTTTAATAGGTCACACACCTTCTGGAGGCTTCTATGCGCGGAGTATTCATCCACGCAAGTCGAGTCCATGTGAACGTCGCCGTAAATATTGACGCGCCAAAACTCTACCGAATGCATATCTTAGGGTTAGGGTTTCGAGAGATTAAGAGAGGAGAAATGATCCTCTCATCCTGACCTTTCATTTGCCACCGATTTGGGCTCAATTGATAGAGTATTGGGCTCGAATTTGGTGTTTCAAGGTATGGTTAACTAAGTGTTCAATTTGGGCTTAATCCACTAATTCGTCCTACTTACAGATTTTATTTTGGTTGGCCACAGAAGACAAGTTTGTTAAACGTGTTATCCTTTACAAGAATATAATTTTTCTGGATTTTTATAAAATAGTGGAAATATAACTCATTCTATTTATTAAGGAATTATTCTAATTAATTTCTAATTAATTTCTAAAAGAAATTGGTGTATTACTGATGTGACACAGACTTTGTGAATGCAACAACTAGACCGAGGGTCCTTAGACTTACCAAGCAAGCACATCGGACAAGAGTAGAGAATTACGCAAGTTGCCAAACCACCGTTGCGCACACGATTCCCAAGTGACTCGGCGATGCCGAGTGGAGGTAGTGGAACAAGGCCTTTGCTGGTAGAGGACCAGCAAAGCTATGGTCGCCCTCCCGAGGGTACGGTGCCCACAATCAAGGGGCTGGCTAAGTGTCGAAAAGGGCACCGGGTCACTCTCTCACAAACCCACGATGACCGCTCGTAAATGGGGGAGCTTCGGGGTCGGGCGCTCTCTCACCGTCAGCGGAGCATTTCCACGGATATTATATGAACAAATACTGATAGGAGAGCAAGGTATAGAGCTTACCTGGTTGGTTTGAAGAAACCAACCCCGTTCGGTGACGATGGGCGAGCGGGGAAGTGTGGGCTCCCTGCACATTGCGTCAATGTAGCTTGAGTCCTGCTAAATAGTACATGCACTACACCTCACGCAGGAAGGTGGATCTCATGGTGGGGAAATGGGTTTACACACAAACACTACCTCCACACAGGGAGGGGCGGTAAGCCGGCCAGGCGGGAAGGAAAGAGGGTTAGAACCGGAGCCGATACGCCTCTTCGGGGTTCTGCCCGCAGGATTTACCTGCTGATAGGTACTCGCTGTTGGCGCGATTGCGATCGCTCCCGGAGTTGAAAGTGGACGAGACCAGCGCCAAAATGTCGGGGACTGACCCAGGATGAAGTCTGAATTTTTCTGGCACCAGATGTCGTCGTCGCTGGCCGGGAAAGTCGCTGGACCGGTGCTGCTCTGCTTTGCTTCGGACTGAGTTCTGGTTGTGACAGTAGATTGGCGATGTCACCACGATCGCTCCCGTGATCCAATTGGAGCGGGACCAGGATGGTTACGAGCGTGGCCGCGTCCTCTTCGATCAGCATGAAAGAACGGCACCGGAGGAGATCAAGGTCGAGAGTAGTAGCCCGAGAAGTGGGAAGGTATCGGGGCAGACCCTGACTGACCTGAACGACGTCCCGGTAGTAGAAAAATTGGTACAAATAGTTCCAAACTCCAAATGATGCCCCGCTGGCTGGGTTGGATAGGGTACCAGAGGAGGATCGTCCCAGCCAAGTGGCGCACCAAGGGGAGCCAAGGTGTGGCCGTAGGAGCTTCTGAAAGTTGCCACTGGTCGCAGTCTGGACCAGGTCTGCGCAGTCGGGGGAGAAAGGTTCTCCCGGTCAGCCCCGAATTCGGAAAGGAGCGGGACCACCTCGCCTGCGAAGCCGTCTGGAAGACCTTTCCGGATATGTATAGTACACTCCCAGGGACACCGGGATGTGAGCGTGGTCGGCACTGCAACAGGCGGGCAGAGCTGTGGATATGCAGTTCCTATCTAGAAAATATAGAGTGGGGTGAGTGGAGGGGATGGAGGGTCTAATGGTTTTGGGAGGGGGTGAGGCTGCTGACGGAGGGCTGGAGCTTGGGGAGGGGAGGGTCGATGGTGGTGGTGGGTGGTAGCAGGGTGGGAGATAGGGGGCTGACCTGGTGGGGGGAGTGGATGGGGAGGTGGGGGCGCAAATGGCTTGGAGGAGTGGGGGGGGGGATTCCCCTTTGATTTGAGTGGTGGGTTAATGGAGGGGTTAATGGTGGTATAGGGAATGGAAAGGGTTGCCTTGGGGAGGGGAAGGGGTGCTTGGGAGAAGGGATTCACCCTTGGGGAAAGGAAGGGGTGTATGGGGAATGGCAAGGGTCACCTAGGAAGGGGAAGGGAATTGATGGGGGGAATTCAATGCTTCTTGGGAGGTGAAGGGCCTTGGTGATGTGGCAAGTGGAGAGTGGAGGAGATGGTGATAGGTGGCAGGGGAAGGTGAAGGGGCAAGGGCACCCAAGGGAGAGAGAGAGGGGAGGAGAGAGAGAGGGGGTCGCCCCCTTTAGAGAGAGAGAGAGAGAGAGAGAGAGAGAGAGAGGAAAACTCACAAGTTTTATGGAAACTTTACTCAATATCATTCATTCATTAGTTCTCCATGGAGGGATTGGGGTCCTATTTATAGGGAACCCTCAATTTACAAAAAGTCCTTACCTTTTGGACTATTGACAAATGACCAAGGGGGGAAGGGGGCGCCCATTGGCCAAGTCCATTGAAGTGGGCCCGCTAACCCACTAGGCCACCTAATGATAGTTAGACTTAGATAGATGACTCACTAACTTAGGTACTTGACTCAATAAAAGAAAAATTACATGGTTAAGACTCAAATAAATATATGAAAATTACATAGCTAGTCTCAGAAAATCAAGATGAACACAATGGCGAGCATCGGGACCCTTGGAGAAATGGGAAGTGGTAAGCGATGTCCCCATCATACTCTCGGGGTGCAGAGAACTCGACTCTGTCGAGTAAAGATCCATCGTATGCGGAGGGAGCCACGGCGGGGTTGCCCACAAGTCTACCAAAGGTAGCTGGTCCTTTCACCAAGCGAGGTAGCGCCCATACCCTTTGCTCCAGATGATAGTGACCTGTTCATACAATATCCGTTCAACATGCTCATGTTGGTCTCTCTGGGCTGGTAGACTTCTCTCAAGGGTAGGTGCTCTCTCAAGGGAGGGGATGAGCTCAATTTTCTCACTGGGTGTCACCGTGGGACCCATGTATGGCACCAGGTCAGCCACGATGAAAGTGGGGCTTACTCTGTATTCCTCAGGGAGGTCTAACACATAAGCATTAGCGCCGATGTATCTCAGGACCTGGAAGGGACCTGTTCCACGAGACCTCAGTTTTGAGACGTTCTCAGAGGATAGTCTCTCAGTCCTCACCATCACGGAATCACCAAGCCAGAATTCTTGGTGGCAATGGTGAGAGTTGGCTAATTGTTTGTTCATCTCGTTGCTCTTGTTGATGTGCTTGCGAGGGTTGCCACGCAATGTCATAAATGATGATCCTCTAGGGATGAAGGGAGGGACTGGACAACCAAATTTAGCCCTATCAAGTGTTACATTGATTTTGGTGGACTTAGGAGGACCGGGGCATCCATAAATGGTTCTGTCAGGTATGGGTGCAGTGAATGCCGGAGGACCCGGACTTCCATGTATACTCCTATCATGCATAAGATGGATGATGAGTGGGGGAGGACCTACATATCCAAATGTAAACCTGTCGTGCACTGGACCTATTGTGTATATGACACAAATGAGATGACTTGACTTACTAGCCCTACCAAATGGTGCAAAATGTTGTGACACATGCATTCCTATCAAGATGGTCCCATCTTTAGGTGGGGGTTGATTTGGGGGTTTCCACTCATAGGGGTCGAAGGGGTCCCAGAAAGTGGACATCTTGGGATGGGTCACTTCCTTATTTCCTAGGTGGATGTCACCCTTGGTCATGGCTCTCATAGTGTGGGCTAAGTTTTGGAATGGGTGGGTTAGGTTCGACATGGTGGGTGAGGGTAGGAGGGAGTGGGTGGTGAGTGATGAGTACTCGGAAGCCCATAGGAAGTGGCCAAAAGGATCAAGATGGGTTAAGGGGTAGGTGACGTGGAGGTGGGCTTTAATCCAAATGATCGGCCTAGGGTCCCTAGCACACATAGGGAAGTGGAAATCATGAACCTGGTGGGCCCCAACGCAATGCTCCTTGCAAAGGGGAGAGGGGTAGGGAAAGGGGTAGGAGGGCAAGGGGGTGGTATAAAACTCATCAGGCTCAGGTAGGAACAATAAGAGCTTACTCGTGCAAGGACCCTTGGTGTAAATGGAGGTGATGGACCCGATAGAGGGGTGTGAGAAACTAAGGTACCCCATGTCGCTTGCTCCTAAGGCCCACATGTTTGTCACCTCTATTTGCCTAAGTGTACCCTTAATCATGTCCCTCACGGGTCCTACAAAGCAAAACGAATGGTAGGTTGTGTGGAATGGTGGGGTGGGCACGATTGGGTTGTGGTTATCCATGGAGGGGCGCATGATGTGGAGGAGGAGGTCTTGCTTTGGCCACTCAATGAGGGGTTCCCCTAAAATCACAATTCTCATGGAGGGAGGGGTGGGGGGACTTGGTTGGTCATCTGGCAACTCTAGGGGGAGGATGTTCCTAGTTAGGCTCGCTGGGGTCTCTTTGGATAGGGATGAGCCTTCTTGACCCAACCCTTGGCATTGGGCATCATATTCTTCTTCCCAATCTTGTTGTGCCCCTTAGGCACAAGCATGTGCTATGTTGATTTGATGATAGTAATGCTGTTTTGTTTTGATGATTGCAACACAGTGAGTGCATTATGATATTATGTTTTTTTTATGATGATGGCATGTTGATTTGAATGTGTGAGTGTGTCTCAAGTCTGCAGCATGCTCGCATAAGTCTATACATTACATATTAGCATGTTTGCACAGCACACCATCAATTCTGAACATTGGCCAAGTCTACACATCGGCACTGTAGCTTGCTTAGCTCACGTCTATACACCCGTTTGCACAACACATGAACTCTATACATTGCACTATTCATGCACGGCACAGCAAGTCTGCACAACGTCTGTCTCATTTATCGTCTTGGTCATCGGCTCACTCGAGTAAGTCTGTACATTGGCCTTGCATCGGCAAGTCTGTACATTGGCTTCATATGCTCCTAAGTCTATACATCGGTCCTCAAGCGTTACAAGTCTGTACATTGGTTCAGACTCTTCAAAGTCTGTACATTGGGCCTTCAAGCTTTTGAAGTCCATACACTGTCTCGCTTACAACTTCAAGGGTGATTGAGCATCGTGAAGTCTGATTGAGCATCGTGAAGTCTGATTGAGCATAGTGAAGTCCATACACTGCACTCGAGTTCACAGTGTCTTCATGAAGTCTATACAACGCACTTTACATTACAAGTCTATACATCATGATCGTCGTTACAAGTCTATACAGAGCTCTTCACTTAACCTAATATTCCGATACTCTGTCTGACAGGTGCTCTGCTCGTGGAGGCTAATGAAGGGCACGTGATCCGAGGCTGGAAGGGCAGACAGGATTGTGACACGTGTGCTGAAGTTGGCTGAGAGACTGACATGTGGTCCAAGGTTTTTGGGAGGGAGATGTGGAGGGCACACGCCCTAGCTGCTGCTGCTGCTGCTATATATATATGAGCCTTCTTCCACAGAAGAAGATTGATCGAATTGGCGAGAGGTGAAGTCCATACAGAGAGCCACGATCCAGACAGAGAAGAGAAAAGAAGAGAAGAGCAGAGAGTGAAAGAAAAGGCAGAAGTGCAGAGACTTCGATCCAGCTGAAGAGAGCAGAAGAAGAGTGAAGAGAGCAGAAGAAGAGAAGATAGAAAAGAGAGATAGAGAGCTATCGAGAGAAGAAGAAGAGAAAGAAGTAGAGGAGAGATAGTGAGATCGAGAGAGATCTGCATTCACTGGACCGTGGATCAAATCCAGGCCAGCCAGCTCTTAGGAGCCACATTCGTGCTTTCATTATTTACAGCTTTCAATTGCTGTTGCTACTTGTTTTCGTTTTCCTTTTATACCTTTATTCAAGCTGTTTGTCAGCGGAGCAAGCTGTGAGGCTCAGCGTTTGCAGTGGAGGATTCCACTAGATGGCCAAGCTGTATTGCCCAGCGGTTTGCAGAGGTGCTGCCTCTGGACGGGTAAGCTGTAATCCCCAGCGGTTTACAGTGGTGGATTCCACTGGACAGCAAGCTATGTTGCTCAGCGGGCGAGGAGGAGTCCTCGGACGGCAGGCTGTGTTGCCCAGCGGATTGTAGGCAAGCGGTGATGCCCAGCGGTTCAAGCTGTGAGTCAGCAGTAAGCCACACTCGGGTTGAGTGTGGGGTGGATGTAGGTCTGGAGGACCGAACCACCTAAAAACCCCTTGTGCATTGTGGTTTGTTTTGTCTATTTGTGCTTCCGCTAGATGATTGCATAGGGGCGCTCTAAGTATTTGGTTTCTGGTTGAGCAGAAGAGTTAATCAGTTTTCTTAGAGTGTTTTAATCTGTTCTGAGTGAGCGAAATCTTGTTTGAGTGAAATTTTAATTGGGCGAAAGGTCTTTAAAGGGCATATATTCATTCACCCCCCCGCTGAATACATAGCACCGAACCCAACACTTGGTATCAGAGCGGGTCTCTGATCTATCAGATCTAACAATCTGCAGAGGATCCTGCTAGTTTTGGTGCATTTCAAAGTGGATCTCTGATGCTCATTGTTTTGTTTCACTGTCTTAGTGCTTTACTTTGCTTATTTGATTTTGCTGCATTTCCTGTCATTTGTTTTACTTCGCTGAAATTGTTTGCCATCTGTTCTAATGGATCGACCTCCGATTTATGATGGTTCTAACTTTGAAAGTTTGCTAGGAGGCCTAGCTGTGTACGTAGATTCCATTGATCCCAAACTATGGAGTTTGCTATCCAAAGGCCCACATCGATTACCCAAAGATCAGACCAAGTGGTCTAGTGAGGACACCTTTAAGAACTGTGATAATGTCATAATTCTTAATATCTTAAGAGCTGCTGTTAATACTGATGTATATTCTTTTGCTCTTAGGTGCAATTATGGAAAAGAGATATATGATAAAGTTATCTCTGTGCATAACCAACAGAATGATAACTGTTTGATGGCCAACCAGGATAATGAAGATTCCTCATCCCTGGTAAATTCTGAATCTGAATCCGAAGAGATTTCAATTGATGAATTATGGGATATGTACGATGAAATTTCTGAGAGATGTAAATATTTGAGATCTGAAAATAGAAAGTTGAAAAAGAAATGTGATCAGACTAATTCGGATGCTCATTGTGAAAAATGTCAAGAACTGAAAACATCTCATGATATGTGCTTAGCTAATCTGAATGTGAGTAAGGAACAAATCTCTGTTTTGGAAAATAAAAATCAGGAACTCACAGACAAGATTTTTGAACTAGAAAATAAGCTGAACTCATTAGGAAATGATCAAATCTTAACTAATGAACTAGTTCAGAATGAACAAACTAGAAAGGAGAATGAAGAACTGAAGCTGCTTAATTCTGCTATGTCTGAGAGACTTTTAATACTGGAAAAAGGGAAGAGTTCAGGTGAAAATGAATGTGAGAGAGTGAGTACATTAATAGAAGAGATTGATAGCTACAAAGCCATTAATGTCTTACTTAATGAAAAGATCACCGATTCTGAAATACTCATTTCCTCTCTCAAAGATGAAATCACTGAATTGAACAATTCTCTATCTGAGTCATTTAAGAACAAAGAAAATCCAAAGGATGTCACTAAGAAGAAAGTCTCTCAGGAAGGCAGTAAATAGGAAGTGAGAAAAAGACAGCACACAACTTTTGTGCGTAGCTCTGAGTTAGCTAGCACTTCAGCTTTTTCTTTAAGTGTGCATGATAATCAGAAAAATAATAAAACGAAGGAGAAAAGAAAAGTTTTGAAAAAGAATGATAATAATCAGCATGCTAATAAAGTTCAGGCCAACAAATCTGGTGTCAAAAATGTTAAATGCTATTACTGTGGTGAATTTGGCCATGAAATGAATGTTTGTTTTGTCATGAGAAAGGATGATTTGAAATATGATAGAATTCATGCTAGGAAGTCTTCTATGAAGAAACCTTCTTCTGTTCAAACCAAAAGAACTCAATGCTTTTACTGTCATAAAATAGGTCATCTCATGCATGATTGTAGACAAATGAAATTAGATGATCTATCTGCTGTTAAAATGCATGATAAACTGTGCCATGTCAAAAATCATGCATCTCATGAAAAGAACACTCAATGTTCTCATTGTGGCAAATTGGGCCACATGGTTGAAAATTGCTGGCATGCTCAGGGAAATAGATTAAATTCTAAATTTGTAAAATTCCCTGCTTTCTATGATTCTGTTAGAAATAATTCAATTGATAAAAAGAAAAACTCTGCATGCTTCAACTGTGGAAAGCCAGGCCACAGAGCTGGTAACTGTTGGCTGGCTGGTTATGAAAAGAAAAATTTCCATGTGAATAACAGAACCAATCATGTTCACTTACACCAATCTCATGCCCATGCACATGAACTTAATGCTTACAATAAGGTGCATAAAAGGAACTTAAATTCTGTTCCTTATCATGGTAAGTCTGGTCAATTTGGTTATTCCTTGTCCAGCCATAAGTTGATGGGCTATGATGATAGTTCGGTTAAGAAACCATTTAGAACACCTGCGAGGGTTAATTCAGGACCCAAGACTTCTTGGGTTCCTGCAGGATCAAAATAATCCAGTTGTTGCAGGTGTGCCTTGGAAATGAATAAGAGTGGTTAACCAAGGCACTCAAGAATGAAAACCCCATGATTGAACTTATCAGGTCAGTTCTGAACTTTGCTTTAAAATTCATCATCTGAATTTGTGAGTATGAAAAAATGTGAACTTCATGTTGATCTGCTTGTCTGAATTTTGATGATCTCTTCATGTCTAGCTGATCAGTCTGCATTCCAGACTCAGCTACTGAGTTTTACTCTGCATATATCTGATGCTCTTCTCTTGCTATATGTTGAACTGAATTTGAATGCTTCTTTAGTGTATTCAGTTGATGCACTATATAGACTTTGTGTCAATGCATGTGTTTTGTGTTAATGCATTGCATGCTTGTTGTTAAATGCATAACTTGCTGATTGTGAATGATTCACTTAGTGTACACAGTCAATGCATGTGTCTTATGTCTGCATACATCATTTGCATGACTGTCATTGATGCTGTTTAATGCATGTAGGACTGCTTTATGTTGCATTGTCCTTGTTAACCCTGGTATATCAAATGGTAAGTTACTAAAAGGCAAGGAAATCTACCCGGAGGTTCCTACCATGTGTGAGATGGTCTTTGAGACCAGGCTCTCCGCCTAGTACCATGGGTCCAGTCTTCATGTAGAACAGTGCATTGCATCATATTTTGAAAAATCTGAAAAAGGATAAAAATGTTCATGACTTGGATGCGTAAACCTGAATTGATTGCATACTTGCCTCATGTATCCTTGGTGCAAAGTCTGCATGTAGAACAATGTGTTGCATAGCATAATCCTTGCATCATGATGTCAGGGGGAGCTGAGAGTTTTTCTAGTCAATTCATTGAATCCTTGCTACTTCTCACTGTCCCCATTTAGTTCTTTCATATCCTTTGACATCAAATGCTCCTGGAACTCAATACCTATTGCTATCATTTCCCTAACCTTTACTGAACAACAGTTTTGTTTCTGGTTAAGTACATTGAGTTGTGATTATTTCAATTGTTCTTTTATAAGAATCACTCTTACAAATTGAAAAGAACTAAATGTTTAACCTTTATAAATTGGAGAGTTAAGTGTCTGCACTTCAGAATTTGAGAGAAAAGAAAACTTTTATAGCTCTTAATCTTTGTCTCATGGCTAAAATAGAAAAAGTTTTTTGTAATGCCTAAATGTGTTGAACTGGAAATGTCTAGAATAGGTGAATAAGAGTATGTAATGATTTTTTAAACAATCACTCTAAAAGAAATAAGGGCAACAGTAAATAAGATCATAAATGTAAAAGAGCTGAACATAGTGACAGAGCAATGGCTGATTGCACTGAGAAACTGTGAACTCCTCCAAAGAAGCAGGAGAATTCACATGTCATGAGGTGCTTCAGAATATCTCTATTCATAGGGTCAAATCTATAGGGGGAGTCCTCACCAAGTAACTGAGGGTACTGACCTCTAATTAAGGTGTACCCTTAATGTCAAAAGTGAAGACTATTCCTTGTAGGTCTTGATCTGAAATAGATCTAGTAGTTTATGCCTAGTAACTGGGGGTACCTGCCTCTAATCAAGGTGTACACCTAATGTCAACAACATAAATGCCACTGGTCTATTCACTTAGTTCAGGTTCAGAAATTGAAAAATGAAAATCAAACTGCTGTAACCCTTTGAAAATCAAAAGTCAATGAGTGAAAATTATTTTTATTAATACATATTCAAGTTGCCTTTCTTGAATTTCTTTGTTTAATCACAAAGGGTATTATTTCAGACTTATCTATTAATACCATGTGCCCTAGATTCATTGCTATAAACGGAGTCTATAAACTCTTTTCAAGGGTCGGGTGTTTTACTCTAGATTTATCACTGTTAAACCTGAATTTTTGTCAAAATTGTATGTTGCTGATTCTTATACTTTAACTATTGTTTATAATCAGGCTTATTTTCTGAACCAATGATTTAGCTGTTGTCTATTGACCCTCCTACCTTCTCTACCTTTACCTATCTGTTCATATTTCTTCTCAAAGGGGGAGCAATTATTAAGGGGGAGAACCAGTTCAGGGGGAGTCATATCTTCAGGGGGAGTTTACTGCTCTAGAGGAATTTGCATGCATAATGCACTTTGCACTCTTGTTTATACTATTTTTTCTCTTTTTGATTATGTCAAAGGGGGAGAAAATTTTGTGTGTGACTCACTGTCACAGTGTGTTGCCATAAAAAAGGGGGAGAATGTTGTGCCCCTTAGGCACAAGCATGTGCTATGTTGATTTGATGATAGCAATGCTGTTTTGTTTTGATGATTGCAACACAGTGAGTGCATTATGATATTATATTTTTTTTATGATGATGGCATGTTGATTTGAATGTGTGAGTGTGTCTCAAGTCTGCAGCATGCTCGCATAAGTCTATACATTGCATCTTAGCATGTTTGCACAGCACACCATCAAGTCTGAACATTGGCCAAGTCTACACATCGGCACTGTAGCTTGCTTAGCTCAAGTCTATACATCCGTTTGCTCAGCACATGAACTCTATACATTGCACTGTTCATGCACGACACAGCAAGTCTGCACAACATCCGTCTCATTTATCATCTTGGTCATCGGCTCACTCGAGTAAGTCTGTACATTGGCCTTGCATCGGCAAGTCTGTACATTGGCTTCATATGCTCCTAAGTCTATACATCGGTCCTCAAGCGTTACAAGTCTGTACATTGGTTCAGAATCTTCAAAGTCTGTACATTGGGTCTTCAAGCTTTTAAAGTCCATACATTGTCTCGCTCACATCTTCAAGGGTGATTGAGCATCGTGAAGTCTGATTGAGCATCGTGAAGTCTGATTGAGCATAGTGAAGTCCATACACTGCACTCGAGTTCACAGTGTCTTCATGAAGTCTATACAACGCACTTTACATTACAAGTCTATACATCATGATCGTCGTTACAAGTCTATACAGAGCTCTTCACTTAACCTGATATTCCGATACTCTGTCTGACAGATGCTCTGCTCGTGGAGGCTAATGAAGGGCACGTGATCCGAGACTGGAAGGGCAGATAGGATCGTGACACATGTGCTGAAGTTGGCTGAGAGACTGACACGTGGTCCAAGGTTTTTGGGAGGGAGATGTGGAGAGCACACGCCCTAGCTGCTGCTGCTGCTGCTGCTGCTGCTGCTATATATACGAGCCTTCTTCCACAGAAGAAGATTGATCGAATTGGCGAGAGGTGAAGTCCATACAGAGAGCCACGATCCAGACAGAGAAGAGAAAAGAAGAGAAGAGCAGAGAGTGAAAGAAAAGGCAGAAGTGCAGAGACTTCGATCCAGCTGAAGAGAGCAGAAGAAGAGTGAAGAGAGCAGAAGAAGAGAAGAGAGAAAAGAGAGATAGAGAGCTATCGAGAGAAGAAGAAGAGAAAGAAGTAGAGGAGAGATAGTGAGATCGAGAGAGATCTGCATTCACTGGACCGTGGATCAAATCCAGGCCAACCAGCTCTTAGGAGCCACATTCGTGCTTTCATTATTTACAGCTTTCAGTTGCTGTTGCTACTTGTTTTCGTTTTCCTTTTATACCTTTATTCAAGCTGTTTGTCAGCGGAGCAAGCTGTGAGGCTCAGCGTTTGCAGTGGAGGATTCCACTGGACGACCAAGCTGTATTGCCCAGCGGTTTGCATAGGTGCTACCTCTGCACGGGTAAGCTGTAATCCCCAGCGGTTTGCAGTGGTGGATTCCACTGGACAGCAAGCTGTGTTGCTCAGCGGGCGAGGAGGATTCCTCGGACGGTAAGCTGTGTTGCCCAGTGGATTGTAGGCAAGCTGTGATGCCCAGCGGTTCAAGCTGTGAGTCAGCAGTAATCCACACTCGGGTTGAGTGTGGGGTGGATGTAGGTCTGGAGGACCGAACCACCTAAAAACCCCTTGTGCATTGTGGTTTGTTTTGTCTATTTGTGCTTCCGCTAGATGATTGCATAGGGGCGCTCTAAGTATTTGATTTCTGGTTGAGCAGATGAGTTAATCAGTTTTCTTAGAGTGTTTTAATCTGTTCTGAGTGAGCGAAATCTTGTTGGAGCAAAATTTTAATTGGGCGAAAGGTCTTTAAAGGGCATATATTCATTCACCCCCCCTCTGAATACATAGCACCGAACCCAACAAATCTAGGGGAGCCTCATGGATTTCGGTGACCTCCTCAAGTTCCGCTTTGATAGGGGTAACTATTTCTTCAGTCAGTATGTTGGACATCTCTTGTGAAGGGCACTGATTGATGGAGTGTCCTAAGCCTTTATACTCAAAGCATTGTTGTCTATTCCCCTGGGTGGTCTCACCCACACTTGGTCCATTGGAACTCCCTTCTTGCCGGGGCATGTTTTGACTAGGGGTGACCCTTGTCGGAGGAGGGGTGGGAGGATGATTAGTGGGCCGAAATGGGGTACTCCTACTTGGACATGGTTTGGGGGTCTTCAAGAGTGGGGATGGGTTGGGACGGGGTCCCATGTTCTTGGGATCATCCGGTCGGAGAGTGAACCTAGGAGGCCTAGAGAGTCGCATCATTCTGGAGGGATGGTTATCCAGGTTATCCCGGGGACGTCTCTCCTCACGCCCGTAATGTTGGGGCCTCTCATAGTCATAATAGGGATCATAGTCTAACCTTTTCCTATCAAACTCATCCCGTGGAGGCAAGACTCTAAGGCCATAGTTCCTAAGTGGGGGTTCATTGGCTTCCCATCCAAATTCATCCCGAGGTGACCAAGCTCTAGGGCCGTGGTTCCTTTTTGCTTCAATCCGATCAAGCCGGGTGGTGAGGATATCTAGACAGTTATGAAGTTTGTTGATGACAGCGTCAAATCGGTTCATGGGGACTTGGGTCGTTTCCCTAAGGTGGTCATGCAAGGAGCGATAGAAAACACGATGCAAGGGAGACCCAAATGCCAATGCCCTTGGACTAGACTCGTAGAGACAAGTCTAAAACTTGCTCTGATACCAAATTGATGTGACACAGACTTTGTGAATGCAACAACTAGACCGAGGGTCCTTGGACTTACCAAGCAAGCACAGCGCACAAGAGTAGAGAATTACGTAAATTGCCAAACCACCGTTGCGCACACGATTCCCGGGTGACTCGGCGATGCCGAGTGGACGTAGTGGAACAAGGCCCTTGCTGGTGTTGCATCCCTACGGTTTTGATGATGTCTCACACTATAAATCAATCTTCTATCTCTAGAATAATACATGCTTCATCATGAAGGACTGTGCAGTTCATATAGTTGTCAGATAAATTTGCACTACTTGATCATGTCTACAAACTGTCTGCATAGTCTGTACACTGATGGGTCGACCCCCCTCCTCTGATGGGTCGACCCCTCCTTTAATCTCCAAGTCCATACATTGAATTTCATATTCAAAGTATGTACATTGGTCTTCACCTGAAGTCCATACATTGAATTTAATATTCATAGTCTGTACACCCTCCGCTAAGCCTTCAGAGTCTGTACAGTCATTCCTTGAGTTCAAGTCCATGCAACGGCACTGTAGATTGAATCTGAAGTATATACAACCTTTCAAGGGGTCAAGTCTATACATTCTCCTGTTCATTTCAAAGTCTACACATCGCTCTTCATCTTCCAAGTCTATACACTCTGTTGAACCACAAGTCTATACATCGTCTGCCATCTCAAAGTCAATACACTGTCCCTCGTCTCACACATCATGACCCAAAGTCTGTATAGCCTCTAATCACTGTACAAGTCCACACACTGGCTGCACTGCACAAGTCTATACACTGGCTTGGGCATCCAAGTCTAGACATTGATTCACTATTCATGCCTTGATTCGAAGTCTGTACAGCGAGCGGCATTCTTCAAAGTCTGTACAGCCAACGCCTTCATTGATTCCATGTCTGTACATCACTGTCTCAAGCTGCAAGTCTGTACAGAGTTCAGCTAGTTTATACACTCATTCACTGTAGCTACATCGGTTCACCTGAAGTCTGTACATCGTCTCAGCCACCGTCTCATTCAGCGTCTCACGCTTACAAAGTCTATACACTGGTCGGTGGAAGCAAGCCTATACATTCGACTATTCAGCCTGTGCTCAAGTCTGTACAGCCAGGGAGACCATTAAGTCTATACACTCAATCACTGTAGCTTGCACGGGGTGAAGTCTGAACATTGGCATGAGTTTTCCAAGTCTGTACATCCTTCTGTTGAAACTCCAAGTCTGTACATCGGACTGGTTGAGCATGTCTGTACAGCGGTTGCATCTTCAGTAAGTCTATACATTGGGACTTCTACCTACGTTCTGAACTGAACTAAGTAAGTCTATACATTCCTCATATCTTTTACCTACGCTCAGTTCAGTAAGTCTGTACACTGGGAACTTTACTGACGTTGCTTTGCCAAAGTCTACACACTGTGAACCTTCAAGTCTGTACAGACTTCACTTGTTCAACTCTATACATTGTCCTGCTCTTTGGCAAGTCTAAACATCTCTAAGTCTAGACACTCAGTTATCCTTCAACCCTATACACTCGATATCACCTGCAAGTCTATACACTCTCAAGTTGTTCACACTTGCTTAAATTGCTGTTTCTAAGTCTACACAGTCGATGCCTTCATGCATTGCTCTCTTCGAAGTCTATACATCAACGTCCATACAGTGCATACTGTTGTGCTTCAAGTCTACACATTGCTGCTCTTCATTACATGTCTTTACACTCATCCTCCTTCACACGACCAACTCTATACATCCATTGTCTTGACTGCTGAATGAAGTCTACACATTGAGATCGCATGAACATTTACAAGTCCATACACTGAGCTCGCATGAAGAACTTCAACTCTACACACTCTCACACTTGACACACTTGCCTTTGTCATCCCTGAGTCTATACACTCGAGGGCCTCATTCACTTAACAGAAGTCCACACATTTCATCTGTTGTGCTAATGCATTATTTAGCTAGTCTATACACTGAGGTCGCATGAGGACTCACAAGTCTATACACTCCCTCAGTGTATACACTTCTTATCTGCTATCCTAATGTATATACATTCGTATCTGACTGAACTAACTAATCACATTTCTTTGTCTCTGCCTGCAGATGATGCAGGTCAATGATTGGGCACGTGAACCGAGGATGATGCCTGGCACGTGATCCGAGAATGCTCTGGAAAGGGAGGGAACGAGACTCCCTCGTGTGAAGGCCTGAAACTTAGGTCAAATGCCATATAAAAAGGTGCCTTCTGCGATCAGATGGACAAGAACTGGAGAAAAGGCTAAAGAGCAGAATTCCTGAGCAGAAGAAGAAAAGAGAGAGAGCCTCCACGTTCCAGAAAGAAAATAGAGAGAAAAGATTAGAGAGCATTGTTGTGAGAGAAAAGTCTGAGTGAGAGAGAAGAGTCCAATTTGCTTCTTCGGAAGCTACATTTGTATTTGATTTTTCTGAAACGATTTGTGTTCATCGTTGGTCTTGTTTACATTTCTGTTTTTCCTTTTATTTCTTCATATATCTGATTTTGAGTTGTTACCCTCCGGTGTTTGGAGGAAGGGAGAGTTACTCCGGTTCCCCTCTGGGCTGTAGAGGTAGAGAGATCTGTGATCTCTGGTTTTTGCCAGTGACGGGTTGTCATTAGCAGGTTCCCTCCGGGTTGGAGGAAGGGAGAGGCATCTCCGGTTCTGGTCTTGCTGGTAGCAGGTCCAGGTGTCAAGCTGTGTGGCAGCACTTTGTTCGCAGACTGAGTCTGCAGCTTTCTAGCAGTGGCTAGTGGAATCCTCACTCTAGTTGGAGTGAGGGGTGGATGTAGATTGTGGACTACAATCGAACCACCTTAAAATCTCTTGTCTCCTCTGTGGCTTGGTATTATCGTTGTGCTTTCCTTCTGTTCGGCATTGTGTTTGTGTGTGGACGGGCTCTTCCAATCGGTGCTTATTATCCTGTCTTAATTTCTCACTGCGTTAGCTGCATTATTTAGCCTTATCTGAAGGGTTGTATTTCGAAGTAGTGAGTTTCCGCTGAAGTTGTTCAAATTGGGAGTGATCTATTCATCCCCCCCTTCTATATCACTCTTCGCTGCGCTAAGATTTGGTATCAGAGCATGTTTACATCATGTGGACGAACGGTCAGGGAAATGCTAATGGTCCTAGAAGCTTCATGGCTGAAGGTCAATCCATTAGTCGCCCTCCATTTTTTGATGGTAATAATTATCTGTTTTGGAAGAACAGGATGGAAGTGTTTATCAGAGCACAGAGCCACAAGCTGTGGAGGGTAATCACGGTTGGCCCATATGATCTGCCACCGAACGAGGACGCGTGGACAGATGACCATGTCAAGCTATCTTCACTCAACTGGACGGCGCTGAACATCATCCAGTGTGCTGTTCACCCAGAGGAATATGCCCGTATATCTGCCTACAGGACTGCCAAGCGAATGTGGGATGAGCTGCAATTAATCTACGAAGGTACAGCTCAAGTGAAAGCCTCGAAGGTAAACCTCTACACCTCTAAGTATGAACTGTTTAGGATGAATGCAGAGGAGAATATTACTGAAATGTATGCCAGGTTGTCCTTGATCACGAACACACTTAAGGGGCTAGGGAAGGATCTAGCTGAGGCAGACATAGTTAGGAAAATTCTTAGATCCTTATCCCCAGCATGGCACACTAAGGCCATCGTGATTGAAGAGTCAAAAGATCTGACGACCTTGACAGTGAATGAACTCATAGGATCCCTCATGACCTATGAAATGAATTTCAAAGGAGGTGGTGAAGGAAGTGATAGGAAGGCTAAGAATGTAGCTCTCAAGGCATCCCGCAACAAGAGTAGCAGTAGCAGTAGTGGTGAGTCTGATGGCTTCTCAGATCTCGACCAGAAGGAGCAAGCAATGCTCACACGTCAGTTCAGTAAATTTTTAAGGAGAAAGGGGAAGACCTTTAGGAGGAAAAAGCCATACTCCTTTAACAAGAATGTTGAATCTACCAATTATAGGGATAGAAATCCTAAGAGACTGACCTATTATCATTGTAACAAACAGGGACACATGAAAGGCAAATGCCCAGATCTTCAGAAGAAGGGTCCCTACTTCCAGAAGAAGAACACAAAAGTGCAGAAGAAGAAGAAGCCACGGGCGATGGTATGCACATGGAGCGAGGAGGAAGAAGATCCTGAAGATACTTCCTCAGAGGAGCATGAAGAAGGAATTTGCCTTATGGCAAACAGTGAAGAGGAGGTAACCAATGTTTTTGAAAATTTTACGATTGATGACTGGGAAGATGCTTATGCTGAGTTATTAGATAAGTTCAATTCTCTTAGTAAAGAGCATAGGGTTCTGAAAAGAAAATTTAATACTAATGTTGAAGAACAAACCCAGGTCTGTGAGGAAAATCAGAAACTAAAAGAGCAACTAGAAGAAGTGACCTCACTAAGAAAAGAAAATGATAAGCTCAAGGGAGAAAACCAAGAAAGTCAAAATCAGCTCAATGAACTCAAAATAAGAATTGAAGAAAGCTTGAATGAAAGTAGAGTGAACTCAGAAAAATATGAAGCTGTTAAGAAAGTCAATGGTGAACTTCTAAAAAATTCTGAGTCCCTTCAAAAGGAGCTGGAAGACAAACAGAAAGTTTTGGAAAACTTTGTCCAAGGAAAATCTAGTCTGGATGCTATACTGGGGGCTAGGGTTAACTTCAATAAGGAGGGTCTAGGCTACGACCCAACTAACAAAAGACCCTTACAATTCAAAACCATTACCTTCTGCCCAGAGAAGGGAAAAGAAAAGCTGGACACACCATCCAGCTCAAACAGCAGTAAGGGAACTCAAGGTCAGAAGGAAAGTCCTAAAAATAGTGCTGGCCAACCATTTAAGATGGGAATGAATTCTGTGAAGAATTTCACTAAGCCTACCAATCAGAACATAAATGGTAAATGGACCAAGCAAGTGGATCAAAAGAAATGCTAGAATTACTACAATCAGATGGGTCCAAAGAGGACCTACTGGAGAAATGATCATCATCTTCAAAAATCAGTTGATCAACAAACTTACAGAAGATATCCTAGGAGTGGCAAGCCTAATGAATGGTATAGAACTTATTTCTCCAGACCAGCTGGACTTAATTTCAATAAACCAGAAATAAAGATGCCAGAGAAATCCATGCTGAAGCAAATTTGGATTCCTAAACACTTGATTAGAGATTTGAACAATGTCCTTGGACCCAACTCATCTTGGGTTCCAAATCACTCTGCTTGATGTTATTTGTGTAGGTCGGCCTGGCAGCTGAAGACAACAAGTGGTACCTCGATAGTGGCTGCTCCAGGCACATGACAGGTGACCGATCCAAGTTCAGCAAGATAGAGATGAAGGTAGGGGGTCTGGTCAAGTTTGGAGGAAAGAATAAAGGTAAGATTATTGGAGTTGGTACAGTGGGTAAGTCTTCCACAAACTCCATTGAAAAAGTTCTACTTGTGGAAGGTCTTCAACACAACCTGATTAGCATTAGTCAGTTATGTGACAAGGGTCACAGGGTTGTGTTTGATGATATCTCATGCAAAATCTTTGAAATAAATTCTGATGTGGTTAAATTTGTAGCCAACAGGATTAATAATGTCTACATGGTAGACCTAGATGAGGAATCTGAATCTAATATTTGTTTATCTGCCAATTCTGAAAATGATGCTTTTGAATGGCATAGACGTCTAGGACATGCTAGCTTTACTACTTTAAATAAATTGGTCAAGCATGATTTAGTGAGAGGCATGCCTAGAATAAAATTCAATTCTATTTCAAAATCATGTGATGCATGTGCTCTAGGCAAACAGACCAGGAACTCTTTCAAATTAAGATCTGAGCCATTGTCCTCTAGACCAATGGAACTCCTCCATATGGACCTCTTCGGTCCTACTAGAACTCAGAGTCTTAATGGGAACAGGTTTGGCTATGTCATCATAGATGACTTCTCTAGATATTCATGGATCTTTTTCTTAGCAAATAAAAGTGATGCATTTCAAAAGTTTAATCTATTTTTCAATAAGGTCAAACAAGAAGGAAAACACAAGATCTGTTCTATTCAATCTGATCATGGAGGTGAGTTTGAAAACTCCATGTTTTCTGATCTTTGTGAAAGAGAGGGACTAACACACAGATTTTCTTCTCCCAGGACACCTGAACAGAATGGAATTGTGGAGAGAAGAAATAGAACTGTGGTGGAGATGGCCCGAACCATGCTAATTGGAAGTCAATTACCAAGGAGGTTTTGGGCAGAGGCGGCCAATACAGCAACTTACATAATCAACAGGGCCATGGTAAGACCCATTCACAAGAAAACACCCTATGAGCTTCTAAAAGGTAAGAAACCAAACTTGTTTCATTTCAGAATTTTTGGAGCAAAATATTTTATTCACAATAATGACAAGAAAGATTTAGACAAGTTTGAAGCTAAAAGCTCCCCTGAATATTTTTGGGATATTCAGAAGTGTCTAGGGCATATAGAGTCTTCAACATAACAGACAAAAAGGTTGAAGAGTCTCCACACATTATTTTTAGTGAAAAGAAAGGTGTTTCTAACAATGAAAATCTTGACAGGGATTCCAATCATGATGGGGAATTCCTAGAAGACCAAGAAGAAGAGAACACTCAGCCAAGTGGAACAGCAAATCCTCCCAACCAGGAAGAGCCAAGAGAAGAAGGTGAGTCTTCAATAAATGTTAGATTTCTTAAAGATCATCCGATAGATAATGTCATAGGCAATCCTGAAGATCCTCTACGGACTAGGTCCCATTTTAGGAATGTGAATAATGAAGACTTAATTGCTTTAGTCTCACAAATTGAACCCAAATCAATAGAAGAGGCCTTGGCTGATCAAGCTTGGGTCAATGCCATGAGTGAGGAATTAGGCCAGTTCGAAAGAAATAATGTCTGGGAACTTGTTCCAAGACCAGACAATGTCAATATCATAGGAACTAAGTGGGTGTTCAAAAATAAAATGAATGAAGATGGAATCATTTCTAGGAATAAGGCCAGATTAGTAGCCAAGGGCTACTGTCAGAATTTGGTGTAGATTTCGATGAATCCTATGCACCTGTTGCTAGGATGGAGGCTATAAGACTGTTGCTTGCTTTTGCATGCTCAAAGAACATAAAACTCCAACAAATGGATGTTAAAAGTGCCTTTTTAAATGGAGTCATTAAGGAAGAGGTTTTTGTTGAACAACCCCCTGGATTTCAATTTTCTCCTCAACCTGACCAAGTTTTCAGGTTAAACAAAGCCTTGTATGGTCTAAAGCAGGCTCCAAGAGCATGGTATGAAAGATTGACTGAATTTCTGATCAGCAAGGGCTACAAAAGAGGTAAAGTAGATCAAACTTTATTTACCAAAGGTACAAATAAAGATCTCCTCATAGTTCAGGTATATGTAGATGACATTGTGTTTGGATCAACTAAGCATGAACTGTGTGTTGAATTCTCTAAAATGATGTCTGCTGAATTTGAGATGAGTTTGGTTGGTGAACTAAAGTACTTCCTTGGCTTGCAGGTACAACAGCTAGAGGATGGGTGCTTCATCAACCAGACCAAATACACAATGGAACTGTTCAAGAGGTTTGGTATGGAAAACCTGAAGCACATTACAACACCCATGGGTACCAATACCTCACTGATGCAGATGAGACAGGTAAAGAAGTAAATGCCAAGCTCTATCGAGGTATGATTGGATCTCTTCTTTACCTAACAGCTTCCAGACCTGATATACAATTCAGTGTAGGAATGTGTGCAAGGTATCAGTCTAGACCTACTGAATTACATTTAGCTGCAGTGAAAAGAATTTTCAGATATTTGTCAGCTACTCATTCTCTTGGTTTATGGTTTCCTGCATCACACACATTTGACTTAGTTGCATACACAGATGCTGATTATGCAGGATGTAAACTAGACAGGAAAAGCACTAGTGGTCATTGTGAATTTTTGGGTGGGTGTTTAGTGTCTTGGGGTTCCAAGAAACAACATTCTGTGGCCCTCTCCACTGCAGAAGCTGAATATGTGGCTGCAGGGAGTTGTGGAACACAAGTCATTTGGATTAAACACCAGCTTCAGGACTACCAAGTAGAGCTGGGGTGCACACCTATCTATTGTGATAATACCAGTGCCATTAATCTTGCCAAAAATCCTATTTTGCATTCACGCACCAAACACATAGAGATAAGGCATCATTTCATAAGAGATGAGGTTTCTAAAAATAATTTTGAACTGATTCATGTAGGCACAGATAATCAGATTGCTGACATCTTCACTAAACCTCTGGATAATGAAAAATTCACAACACTAAGACGAGAATTAGGCTTATACAAATTATCTTAACTATGTAGCATGTTCTTTTTGTGAGGGGGAGTTCAGTTGGTTAGCTTTCAGAAAAGCTGTGAGTGAGGGGGAGCTGGTTGAGCTGTGAGAAGAAGTGTTCTTTGACAAATTCAAAAAGATTGACCAGATGTATGTCTTTGCTGGTTTTCATGACAGATCTAGTGTGGTTCTCTCAGACAGTAGAATGTCACTTAATTCTTAAGTCTATAATTCAGTGATACTAAAGTCCAGTTAGAATCTTTCCTCTGGTATTCCTTCAGAGATCTGGATCAATAGTAAAAAGTATATCTTCCTACATTGTCAATGATTCTGGTACATGCCAAAACCTGTATGTCTTGATATCTGACCCAATCAGCTTGAAATCTAGACTTCAAGATTCACTTCAAGTAATAGTCCTTCTGGTATTATTTTCAATCATTCCATCTCTTCAACACAAGGGCTTAATTAAACAAACATGTCTTGTTTTGTTCACTGAGAAACTGGGAGCTTCATCAATGAAATGAATATTTCTCCTATGTCATGAGGTGTCAAATGCTTAAAATGAATGAAAAAAAAAACATGACAGAGCAATGGTGACTTGTTGGTGAGTAACTGGGGACTCTGGCCTCTAATCAAGGTGTTTCCTCATGTCAAAAGCTACAGTTACTAACTCTGCTTCTTTTTTTTTTAAAAAAAGGGGAGAAGTAATGAGGTATTCACTCTGAGTAACTAGGGATTCAGGCCTCTAATCAAGGTGTCTCCCTAATGTCAAAAGAGTGAACCACTAACTTACTCATTGATCTTCTTGAAAATCATCTCAACAAAAAATTCCTTGTAGTTGTGCAACTAATGGATTACTAGTCTTCAATACCTTGAGAACACCTCTTTGACTTTGTCTCTTGTTGTCTTTTTGGATTGTTGACAGTTCAGCAATATCTGGCCATACTTGTTAATTCCTGCTCTAAATCATACTCCCTGTATGCTGTTAAACTTTTCTATCCTTCTATTTCTCTAGTGTGTATTGGAGTTCAAGAATCTTCACTTGCGTTTAGCACCTCACTTACTTTCTTAAGACTTGCTTGTGCCTTTCTGCCCTAAGCAGTTACTATACTTTTTCTTCATGTCTCCAGCACTTTCATATATTCTGCATTTCCTTTTGCTGATGTCAAAGGGGGAGAAGGGTTTTGCAATATCAGTAGATCATTTATTGTTCATGAGCTAAAGGGGATATTACCTTTGGGGGAGATTACCTTGTCATGTGATGGCTTTATCAGAGAATGGGTTGTAAGGGAGCTGAGAGGGAGTGGTTTTGAAGAAAGAAGTGATCTGCAGTAGTGTTTAATTTGGCTGTGCTTTCACTTGCCTTGAATTTGCTTTGATTATTGAAACTGCAGTTAATTTCTTGTTAAGCTTTGATATTGCTTGATTCATAGTGTTGCCATCATCAAAAAGGGGGAGATTGTTGCATCCCTACGGGTTTGATGATGTCTCACACTATAAATCAATCTTCTATCTCTAGAATAATACATGCTTCATCATGAAGGACTGTGAAGTTCATATAGTTGTCAGATAAATTTGCACTACTTGATCATGTCTACACACTGTCTGCATAGTCTGTACACTGATGGGTCGACCCCCCTCCTCTGATGGGTCGACCCCTCCTTTAATCTCCAAGTCCATACATTGAATTTCATATTCAAAGTATGTACATTGGTCTTCACCTGAAGTCCATAAATTGAACTTAATATTCATAGTCTGTACACCCTCCTCTAAGCCTTCAGAGTCTGTACAGTCATTCCTTGAGTTCAAGTCCATACAACGGCACTGTAGATTGAATCTGAAGTGTATACAACCTTTCAAGGGGTCAAGTCTATACATTCTCCCATTCATTTCAAAGTCTACACATCGCTCTTCATCTTCCAAGTCTATACACTCTGTTGAACCACAAGTCTATACATCGTCTGCCATCTCAAAGTCAATACACTGTCCCTCGTCTCACACATCATGATCCAAAGTCTGTACAGCCTCTAATCACTGTACAAGTCCACACACTGGCTGCACTGCACAAGTCTATACACTGGCTTGGGCATCCAAGTCTAGACATTGATTCACTATTCATGCCTTGATTCGAAGTCTGTACAGCGAGCGGCACTCTTCAAAGTCTGTACAGCCAACGCCTTCATTGATTCCATGTCTGTACATCACTGTCTCAAGCTGCAAGTCTGTACAGAGTTCAGCTAGTCTATACACTCATTCACTGTAGCTGCATCGATTCGCCTGTAGTCTGTACATCGTCTCAACCACCGTCTCATTCAGCCTCTCACGCTTACAAAGTCTATACACTGGTCGGTGGAAGCAAGCCTATACATTCGACTATTCAGCATGTGCTCAAGTCTGTACAGCCAGGGAGACCATTAAGTCTATACACTCAATCACTGTAGCTTGCACGGGGTGAAGTCTGAACATTGGCATGAGTTTTCCAAGTCTGTACATCCTTATGTTGAAAGTCCAAGTCTGTACATCGGACTGGTTGAGCATGTCTGTACAGCGGTTGCATCTTCAGTAAGTCTATACATTGGGACTTCTACCTACGTTCTGAACTGAACTAAGTAAGTCTATACATTCCTCATATCTTTTACCTACGCTCAGTTCAGTAAGTCTGTACACTGGGAACTTTACTGACATTGCTTTGCCAAAGTCTACACACTGTGAACTTTCAAGTCTGTACAGACTTCACTTGTTCAAGTCTGTACATCGTCCAGCTCTTTGGCAAGTCTAAACATCTCTAAGTCTAGACACTCAGTTATCCTTCAACCCTATACACTCGATATCACCTGCAAGTCTATACACTCTCAAGTTGTTCACACTTGCTTAAATTGCTGTTTCTAAGTCTACACAGTCGATGCCTTCATGCATTGCTCTCTTCGAAGTCTATACATCAACGTCTATACATTGAAGTCCATACAGTGCATACTGTTGTGCTTCAAGTCTACACATTGCTGCTCTTCATTACATGTCTTTACACTCATCCTCCTTCACACGACCAACTCTATACACCCATTGTCTTGACTGCTGAATGAAGTCTACACATTGAGATCGCATGAACATTTACAAGTCCATACACTGAGCTCGCATGAAGAACTTCAACTCTACACACTCTCACACTTGACACACTTGCCTTTGTCATCCCTGAGTCTATACACTCGAGGGCCTCATTCACTTAACAGAAGTCCACACATTTCATCTGTTGTGCTAATGCATTATTTAGCTAGTCTATACACTGAGGTCGCATGAGGACTCACAAGTTTATACACTCCCTCAGTGTATACACTTCTTATCTGCTATCCTAATGTATATACATTTGTATCTGACTGAACTAACTAATCACATTTCTTTGTCTCTGCCTGCAGATGATACAGGTCAATGATTGGGCACGTGAACCGAGGATGATTCCTGGCACGTGATCCGAGAATGCTCTGGAAAGGTAGGGAACGAGACTCCCTCGTGTGAAGGCCTGAAACTCAGGTCGAATGCCATATAAAAAGGTGCCTTCTGCGATTAGATGGACAAGAACTGAAGAAAAGGCTAAAGAGCAGAATTCCTGAACAGAAGAAGAAAAGGGAGAGAGCCTCCACGTTCCAGAAAGAAAATAGAGAGAAAAGATTAGAGAGCATTGCTGTGAGAGAAAAGTCTGAGTGAGAGAGAAGAGTCCAATTTGCTTCTTCGGAAGCTACATTTGTATTTGATTTTTCTGAAACGATTTGTGTTCATCGTTGGTCTTGTTTACATTTCTGTTTTTCCTTTTATTTCTTCATATATCTGATTTCGAGTTGTTACCCTCCGGTGTTTGGAGGAAGGGAGAGTTACTCCGGTTCCCCTCTGGGCTGTAGAGGTAGAGAGATCTGTGATCTCTGGTTTTTGCCAGTGATGGGTTGTCATTACCAGGTTCCCTCCGGGTTGGAGGAAGGGAGAGGCATCTCCGGTTCTGGTCTTGCTGGTAGCAGGTTCAGGTGTCAAGCTGTGTGGCAGCACTTTGTTCGCAGACTGAGTCTGCAGCTTTCTAGCAGTGGCTAGTGGAATCCTCACTCTAGTTGGAGTGAGGGGTGGATGTAGAATGTGGACTACAATCGAACCACCTTAAAATCTCTTGTCTCTTTCTGTGGCTTGGTATTATCGTTGTGCTTTCCTTCTGTTCGGCATTGTGTTTGTGTGTGGACGGGCTCTTCCAATCGGTGCTTATTATCCTGTCTTAATTTCTCACTGCGTTAGCTACATTATTTAGCCTTATCTGAAGGGTTGTATTTCGGAGTAGTGAGTTTCCGCTGAAGTTGTTCAAATTGGGAGTGATCTATTCATCCCCCCCTTCTATATCACTCTTCACTGCGCTAATAGCTGGTAGAGGACCAACAAAGCTATGGTCTCCCTCCCAAGGAACGGTGCCCACAATCAAGGGGATGGCTAAGTGCCGAAAAGGGCACCGGGCCGCTCTCTCACAAACCGACGATGATCGCTCGTAAACGGGGGAGCTTCGGGGTCGGGTGCTCTCTCACCGTCAGCGGAGCATTTCCACATATATTATATGAGCAAATACTGATAGGAGAGCAAGGTATAGAGCTTACTTGGTTGGTTTGAAGAAACCAACTCCGTTCGGAGACGATGGGCGAGCGGGGAAGTGTGGGCACACTGCGTCGATGTAGCTTGAGTCCTGCTAAATAGTACATGCACTACACCTCACGCAGGAGGGTGGATCTCGGGGTGGGGAAATGGGTTTACACACAAACACTACCTCCACATAGGGAGGGGCGGTAAGCCGGCCAGGCGGGAAGGAAAGAGGGTTAGAACTGGAGTCGATACGCCTCTTCGGGGTTCTGCCTGCCAGATTTTCCTGCTGATAGGTACTCGCTGTCGGTGCGGTTACGATCGCTCCCGGAGTTGAAAGTGGACGGGACCAGCGCCAAAATGTCGGGGACTGACCCAGGATGAAGCCTGAATTTTTCTGGCACCAGATGTCACTGTCGCTGGCCGGGAAAGTCACTGGACCGGTGCTGCTCTGCTCTGCTTCGGATTGATTTCTGGTTGTGACAGTAGATTGGCGATGGCGCCACGATCGCTCCCGTGATCCAATTGGAGCGGGACCAGGACGGTTGCAAGCGTGGACGCGTCCTCTTCGATCAGCATGAAAGAACGGCACCAGAGAAGATCGGGGTCAAGAGTAGCAGCCCGAGAAGTGGGAAGGTATTAGGGCAGACCCTGACTGACCTGAACAGCGTCCCAGTGGTAGAAAAATTGGTACAAATAGTTTTGAACTCCAAATGATGCCCTGCTATCTGGGTTGGATAGGGGACCGGTGGAGAATCGTCCTGGCCAAGTGGCGCACCAATGGGAGCCAAGGTGTGGCCGCAGGAGCTTCTGAAAGTTGCCACTGGTCGCAGTCTGGACCAGGTCTGCGCAGTCGAGGGAGAAAGTTTCTCCCAGTCATCCCCGAATTCGGAAAGGAGCGGGACCACCTCGCCTACGAAGCCATCTAGAAGACCTTTCCGACGATGTATGGTACACTCCCAGGGACGCCGGGATGTGAGCGTGGTCGGCGCTGCAACAGGCGGGCAGAGCTGTGGATCTGCAGTTCCTATCTAGAAAATATAGAGTGGGGTGAGTGGAGGGGGTTTTGGGTGGAGGGTCTAATAGTTTTGGGAGGGGGTGAAGCTGCTGACGGAGGGCTGGAGCTTGGGGAGGGGAGGGTCGATGGTGGTGGTGGTGGGTGGTAGCACGGTGGGAGAGAGGGGGCTGACCTGGTGGGGGGAGTGGATGGGGAGGTGGGGGCGCAAATGGCTTGGAGGAGTGGGGGGGGATTCCCCTTTGATTTGAGTGGTGGGTTAATGGAGGGGTTAATGGTGGTCTAGGGAATGGAAAGGGTTGCCTTGGGGAGGGGAAGGGGTTCTTGGGAGAAGGGATTCTCCCTTGGGGAAAGGAAGGGGTGTATGGGGAATGGCAAGGGTCACCTAGGAAGGGGAAGGGAATTGATGGGGGGAATTCAATGCTTCTTGAGAGGTGAAGGGCCTTGGTGATGTGGCAAGTGGAGAGTGGAGGAGATGGTGATGAGGTGGCAGGGGAAGGTGAAGGGGCAAGGGCACCCAAGGGAGAGAGAGAGGGGAGGCGAGAGAGAGGGGGTCGCCCCCTTTAGAGAGAGAGAGAGATAGAGAGAGAGAAAGAGCTAGAGAGAGAGACAGGGTAAACTCACAAGTTTTATGGAAACTTAACTCAATATCATTCATTCATTAGTTCTCCATGGAGGGATTGGGGTCCTATTTATAGGGAACCCTCAATTTACAAAAAGTCCTTACCTTTTGGACTATTGACAAATGACCAAAGGGGGAAGGGGGGTCCCATGGGCCAAGCCCATTGAAGTGGGCCCGCTAACCCACTAGGCCACCTAATGATACTTAGACTTAGATAGATGACTCACTAACTTAGGTACTTGACTCAATAAAAGGAAAATTACATGGTTAAGACTCAAAGAAAGATATGAAAATTACATAGCTAGACTCAGAAATCAAGATGAACACAATGGCGAGCATCGGGACCCTTGGAGAAATGGGAAGTGGTAAGCGATGTCCCCATCAATTACACCCTCCCCCACTTAAGGAATTTGATCCTCCAAATTCAATGCACTTAATAAAAAGAGGGAGTGAGATAGCTCACCTAGAATAAGTCGGGGTACTATCTCTGCATAGTATCTTCTTACTCCCAAGTAGCTTCTTCAGTTCCACGTCGACTCCACTGCACTTTAACCATCTGTATGGAATGATTCCTGAGTTGCTGTTGCTTCTGATCCAAAATGTTGATCGGTCTCTCTTCATAAGTAAGATCTTCCTTCAATTCGAAGTCCATATGCTGAATAATGTGAGTGGGATCATACACATATTTTCGTAACATAGACACATGGAAAACATTGTGTACTCCAGATAACTGAGGTGGTAGTGCCAAACAGTAAGCAACCTCCCCCACTCTTTCTAGAATCTCAAATGGAGCAGTGTATCTTGGACTCAGTTTGCCCTGAATACCAAACCTTCAAATTCCTCTCATAGCAGAGACCTTTAAAAACACATGCTCACCAACCTGAAATCCCAATGCTCTCCTCCTGGTGTCGGCATAACTCTTCTGTATTGATTGTGCTACTTGCAACCGATCTCTGATAATACATATGTTCTTGGACGATTCAGAAATGAGATCTGGTCCAAGCCATTGCTTCTCACCTACCTCGTCCCAACATAACGGGGATCGACAGCTTCTACCATACAAAGCTTCAAATGGAGCCATCTGAATGCTGGACTGGTAACTATTGTTGTAGGTGAATTCAACCAATACCAAATAATCACTCCAACTACCTCCAAAGTCAATCATGTAGGCTCTAAGCATATCTTCCACTATCTGGTTGGTCCTTTCAGTCTGTCCGTCTGTTTATGGATGGAAAGCAGTACTGAAATTCAGACGAGTTCCCAAAGACTCTTGCAATCCTTTCCAAAAATGAGAAGTGAACCTGGGGTCTCTATCATACACAATGCTAACTGGTATACCATGTAGTCTTACCACTTCCTTCATATACAAAGCAGCCAAAATATCAACTGTCCATTTAGACTTAATGGATAAGAAATGAGCCGATTTTGTCAATCTATCGACAATCACCCATATTACATCAAATCCACTACGAATCCTAGGTAGACCCATAATGAAATCCATGCTAATGCTCTCCCACTTCCATTGGGGTATATCAAGGGGTTTCAATTTCCCTACTGGTCTGAAATGCTCCGCTATGACTTGCTAACAAATCAAGCATCTACTTACGAAGTCCGCCACTTCCCTTTTCATATTCGGCCACCAAAAAGATCTTTTCAAATCCTTGAACATTTTAGTACCTCCAGGATGAATGGTGTATCTGGATCTATGAGCTTCCTCGAGGATCTTACTCTTTATCTCAGCTACATCAGGTACAAAAGTTCTTCCCTGAAATAACAATCTTCCATCATCAGCCATCATGAAGTCAGGTCTGTTACTCAAGCATCCCTTGATCTCTACCAACTCTGGGTCATCATTTTGTAGAGACTTGATTTCCATCAATAATTCGAGCTTATGTTGAATCTGAGAAATCATAACCTGATCCTTGTCAACATTAAGATCCAAACTAGCTAACTGCTCCAGCAATTTCCATTCTTGTAACATGAGGCTTGACAACTTAGCTATAGGCTTGCGGCTTAAGGCATCTGCCACAATATTACCTTTTCCAGGATGATACTCAATGGATAAATCGAAATTGTTCAAATTCTCCAGCCATCTTCGCTACCTCATATTGAGTTCCTTCTGAGAAAATAAGTATTTCAAACTCTTGTGATATGAAAACACCATGAATGCTTCTCCATACAAGTAGTGCCTCCATATCTTCAAGGCAAACACCACTACTGCTAGCTTCAAATCATGAACAAGATAATTCTCTTCATGCTTCCTCAACTGCCTAGAAGAATAGGCTATCACTTTCCCGTGCTGCATGAGTACACACCCTAAACCAATACCTGAAGCATCAGTGTATACAACAAAACCTCTTTCACCATAAGGTAAAGCCAAAACAGGTGCAGTAGTCAAACAATCCTTCAAGGTCTGAAAGTTTTGCTCGCAATCTTCTGACCAATCAAATCTGATCTCCTTGCAGGTTAATCTTGTCAGAGGTACCGCAATCTTGGAGAAATCTTGAATAAACCTTCGGTAGTAACCTGCTAGGCCTAGGAAACTTCTCACTTCAGTCACATTAGAAGGCCTAGCCCAATTCTTTGCTGCCTCTACCTTCGAAGAATCAACTGAAATACCTTCTTTTGTGATGATATGCCGTAGAAAGGACACCTCTTGCAGCCAGAAATCACACTTACTAAACTTGGCATATAACTGATGATCTCTCAATAGTTGCAATGCCATCCTCAAATGTTCAGCATGCTCCTCCTCACTCTTAGAATAAATCAAGATGTCATCAATGAACACCACGACCCATTGATTAAGATATGGCCGAAACACATCATTCATCAGTTGCATGAAAGCTGCAGGTGCATTCGTTAGCACAAAAGGCATTACTACAAATTTGAAATGCCCATACCTGCTACGGAAGGCTATTTTATAGCTATCCTCCTCCTTAATTCGTAACTGATTGATGTGACACAACTCCTCAGACCTAGATTCGCAAGCAACTGAACCGAACGGCGGACCCACTCAAGCGGGTTCACCAGCGTCACACACACCCGGGTCCGTAGGTGGACCGACAATAGTGGTGTGGGTCCAAGGATAGACCTGGCCTATCCGGGGATTTGACTAGCTTGGGCTGAACCCTGAAGGGCCTAGGATGCCCAATTCCGTGGGCAGCCAGTACGCCATGGGCATGGGTTGTAGGGTTGCTCTCTCAACTCCCTCTGCGGTGGTCGCTCAAATCGATGATATTTTGGGCTCGGGCACTCACTCACCGACCGACGGCACTAAGAGGCAATACTAAACAAGCAAAGCAATTCCGGTAGAGTAGTGCAACCAGAAGCTCACCTGATTGGTGTGAATACATCGATCCCGACCGGAGACGAGGGCGAGCGGGGAAGCGTGGACTACCCGCACGTCGCGCCGATGAAGCTTCAGCCGAAGACCTGCTAGTTCAAAACTACTCCTCTCGCACGAGGGTGATCGTGGGGTGGGGGAATAGTGGTTACATTCAAACACTATCTCCACACAGGGAGGGGCGCTAAGCCGGCCAGGCGGGGAAGGGGAAAAACTTAATCGAAACTGAACCGGTGGGTGATGTTGATCCTGCCCTCCTTCAGGGATGGGGGACAGGCAGTTGAAGATGTCACAGCTGCGGCCACTCCCAAATTTTTTCGATGACGAGACTGGTTGGAATCTCTTTGTGGTTGGTTCAGGATGACGCCTGAATTTTTACGAATTCCCTGAGTACCGGTGCTGACCGTGGACCGCCAACAGGGCCCCTGATTCCTGATTCTGACAGCAGGGGTATCTCATCAGCAAGAAGGAGAGGTCATCACGAACGCTCCCAAACTCTGATTTGAACACGGCCAGAGTCGTTGGAACCTCCGTCGGGTCCTCTTCGAAACTACACTTGCAGGAACACTGGCAGAGGTCGGAGCAGACCGGAGCAGTCCAATAAGTGAACAGATGTCTGTTCAGTCTAGGAATGGACAGAACGGAGTACCTGGGGGAGAAATTCAGAAAATGCTCTTCCGGGTGCCGAATGGGACGCCACTTTTTGGTGATGGTGGACGCCTTGTGGTAGAAGCTCTTGGCCAAGTGGCGCCTCCAGAAGCTGAGGGATGTGGTCTTGGAGGCTCCAGGAAGTTGCCTCAGGTTTCTGGCCGGGCCTGATCTGCGCAGTCGGGAGAGAACGGCTCTCCCGGATGGCTCCGAACTCAGATTGAGGCGGGACCGCCTCGCCTGCGAAGCCGCTTCGAAGATCTTTATGGAAATATAGGATAGACTACCGGAAAATGCGTGATGAAGACGTTGCAACCTCTGCAACCTAGTGGTACTCTGCTGCTACATGTTCCAGACTGGTAGTAGAGAGAGATGGTGATCAAATGGAAGGGAATGTAGAGGATGACGAGGGGGAGAGGGGTGGGAGGTATTCCTAGGTGTGTGGGGTGAGGGATGGGGTTTTTCTCCAGGCTGTGGGGGTGGGAGGAAGGGCTGGGGGGCGGAGCTAGCTGGGGGGAGGGGTGGGGTGCGCAGGTTGCCTAGGTGGAGAGGGAGAGCGGGGAGGATTCTCTCCCTTGGTTTGAATGGGTGGTTAATGGAGGGATTAATGTTGGTCTTGGGGATGGGAAGGGTTGTCTAGGGAATGTGAAGGGGTGCTTCGGAGATGGGATTCTCCCTTGGGAGATGGAAGGAGTGGCTTGGGAATGGGGAAGGTTGCCTTGGAAAGTGAAAGGTTGCTTGGGGTTTGGTGAGATTAATGGAAGAGTTGATGGGTCTTGGGAAGGTGAAAGGTTGGGGCTGATGTGGAGGGTGAGGTGGCAAGGGGGAGAGGAGAGAGAGGATGGTGCGCCCTAGAGAGAGAAGGGGGGTCGGCCCTTTTAGAGAGAGAGAGAAAGAGAGAGAGGGGAATCCACCCCTTAGAGAGAGAGAGAGATTCTCACAATTGTAGTGGAGTTTCAAATTTTCTTTCAATAATTCATTAGTTCTCAAATGGGGGATTGGGGTCCTATTTATAGGAATCCCACAATTTAACATAAGTCCCTGCCTTTTGGACTAATAACAAGAAACCAAGGGAAGGGGGGGTGCCCATGGGCCTAGCCCATTGAATTGGGTCTATTAACCTACCAAACTAACATAATGACTCAAGACTTAGGTAAATGACTCATTAACCTAGGTACTGTACTTAAATAAAAGGAAAAGTACATGATAAGAAAATGAAAATTACATCATATGACTCGAAATAAAGTGGCGAAGAAGATGAAGCACAGTTGGCGAGCATCGGGATCCTCGAACAAATGGGATTGTTGGTGATGTCCCCATCACTGATGGTATCCAGATCGAAGGTCGATCTTCAAAAAATACTGAGCTCCTGCTATCTGATCAAATAACTCATCAATCCTTGGCAATGGATATTTGTTCTTGATAGTCAACTGGTTCAATTATCGATAATCGATGCACAACCTCATCGAACCATCCTTCTTCCGGACGAATAATACAGGGGCTCCCCACGGGGAAGTACTAGGATGAATGAACCCTTTCTCAAGAAATTCCATCAACTGCTGCTTTAGTTCCCTTAGCTCCGCCGGAGACATACGATAAGGAGCTTTGAAATAGGGGTCGCACCAGGAATCAGATCAACAGAAAAGATAACTTCCCTTTCATGAGGATGTCCAAGTAGTTCCTCAGGAAAGACATCTGGAAAATCTCAGACGATAGAAAAGTCCTCAATCTCAATCTTCTGCTCAGGGGTCACAAAAACAAAGGCTAGAAAAGTCATACATCCTCTCCTCATCAGCTTATCGGCTCGAAGAGCCAAAATAAGTGGAACAGACTTATGGTGCCTAATTTTGATAAAAGAAAGTCCAGGGTGTCTAGTGAAAGACACATAACTAGATCTGCACTGAACATTGGCCTCATACTTAGCCAACCAATCTGCTTCTAAGATTACATCATAATCCTTCATGTCCATACAAACTAAATCAGCTGGCAGTTTTGTTCATTGATCAAGAGCTTACTAGAAGGATAGAAATACTTAATTGCTGATCCAGAACCAATAGGAGTTGAAATCTCTAACGAAGAATTCATCAAAACTGGCTTCACAGCTAAAGACTTCGGAAATCTTCGAGAAATAAAAGAATGAGTGGCACCAGTATCAAAAAGAACAAAAGCTGATTTATCATGTATAATAAAAGTACCTTCGACAAGTCCACCCTCCTCGGCAGGTCCTGTCTCATCTTCTTGTAGAGCTTGGAGCTTGCCTTACTGCTTCTTGATTCCTTATGGTTTCACCGGGGTAGCTTGCTCAGATAATAGAGGGCACTTGGAAATACGGTGGTCCCTACTACCGCAACGTAAACAGGCACCCAGCTTGCGCCAGCACTCCTCCATCTTGTGACCTGGACGGTCACAATACTTGCATACGCCCTTGAATGGAAAAATAGGGCCATGTTTCTTGTCTTCAATCTTCAGCATCTTGCCCTTCCAAGAACCAGACCCGCTAATGGGCCTCTTCCTGCCATGACCAGGCTTGATACTCCGAGAACCGGTATGGTGTTGTTCATTCTTAACACTCTTCCCACAGATTCTCTCCGTCATTTCTAAAGTATCTTCCAACACTTGAGCCTTTCTCACCATCTCGGAATAAGTTGGAATTCCCATCGGTGCCAACTGGTTGATATACTGTAGCTTCAGCCCATTAAGAAAGCGCTTAGCTTTCATCTTCTCGGTAGATATCAAATGAGTAGCATAACAAGATAGCCGAGAGAATTGAGCTTCATATTCAGCCACATATAGATTTCCTTGCTTCAAAGTAGCGAACTCAGCCGCCTTCTTCTCTTGTACTCGATCAGAGAAATATTTACCATTGAAGAATTTCTTGAACTCCTCCCATGTGACTTGTCGATCACCAAGGGTAGCCTTCACTGCGTCCCACCATGTCCTCGCATCATGTTCAAGTTGAAAGGTTGACAAGAGGACATGTTCCTGATCGCTGCATTGCATCACTTCAAAAATTCTCACTATCTCTTCAAGCCAGTGCTCGACTTTATCAGGGTCAGTCGAGCCACCAAATCGCGGGGGATTCATCCCACGAAAGTTCCGATAAAGATTGCCAGTGCCATGGTTTGCAGCTCCTCCTAGAGCCACTTGTTACAAAGTCTGGGTAAGTCCTTGAACCGTGCGCTGCAAGTTCCTCCATTCTACGCGTTCTCCTGCCATTGCAAAAGCCTACACGTGGAATAGGTTATATTAGGTTCAATCAAGAATGGATAATCGTGCAATTAGATTATTAACTCAACCCCAGTATTCTACCCAAATCTCACCAGGTTGGGTCCTTAGACTTATAACAAGGTTATAGGTCCTACGGTATAACTTAGGATCCTAGAACTTAGAGAACCTAGTGATATTAGAAAGCCTAGGCTCTGATACCACCAAACTGACATGCCCCGACGCGGAATATCGGGACCGGCAGTAGAAAACGCTAGTAAAGATAACATGCTAAGCTAAGAATTAACAAAATACCATGAACAGAAATAACTCCAATCTATTACAATAACCATCAACGTCTTACAAACCGACTTAAACATAAACAAACATAATCTCTACTCGACTCCAGTACAATAACTAACACCAGTTCTAAGACATAGCTAGATGTAAACAACTAAACAAACTCAACATAGCGACTAGCAGACACACTCCAAGTAATCACTCTCGTCCATTCCCATCCATCTGTGAATCTTCACCTGAGCTGCCTGGAAAGGGGGGAAACAACTATATGAGCGAACGCTCAGTAGGTAACAACAGGCAAGTGTAAGTGATTAACCAATTAATTACATGTTAATATGAAACGAAAGAAAGAAATAACGATCGAATGAACAACATAACAATAGAAAGTGCTAAAGAATGGAATGGAATAACAATATGACAAGAATGATAAGATTACAAGAATTGCAAGTTTATGAACAATATATATAACAGGAAATTGCAGGAAATTGGCCAACAAGCAAGAATGTAACCAAGTCAAACACGATCAAGTAAGAGATAAGAGATCATTGTCATAGACATCATGCTAGTCATGCACTCGGTGCAATACCTCACCCTGTCATTACAAACTCCCATGGGCACAAGTACTTTTCGGGCGCTCTCCCCAGGACCAGACCGGGCGCCTATGGTGCGTTGGTATTGTTTTATTGGATCCAAGATCCCAAGTTGGGTAGACTTTAATCAAGTTAAATGGCCAATTATAATCAAGTATAACTTTACCTCGGAACATCCCAAGGCTAAGTTGAAGAATTATTGTCCAGAATTTCTGTCCAGGAGTTCAGATTATCAAGAACCATCATGTTCTTGGATTCAAAACCATAAAACACGGGGAAAAGCAGTCTCTGGATGACATGCGGTCAATACTGGGCCGCTCAAGGCTTGTGCAGTCGACACTGGGCCGCACTAACAGGAAATGGGCTGGGTTTAGCCCTTGGGAGGTCAAGGTTGAACAGCTGATAACGGGCCGCTCTTCCATATGAATGGTTAGAATTGGGTCGCATAAGACCAGAAAGTTACAGAATCGAGGATAGGATGTGTGGTCCTAACAGAGCCACTCATGAGTTGAACGGTCCACTCAGGGCCGCCTGTAAGAAGTACGGTCCATTACTGGCCGTACAACACAGGGCCTAACCATGAGTTTGATTTTAGCCCAAGTGGGCTCCCGGGCTACCATAGGCAGGGTGGAATGGAACCAGAGTCCAGCCCACTATCTACTGGTCGGCCTAGGGTCTACTGGACTGATCAAATCAGGGTTTGGCCGAAGATGGATCAAGGATAATCGGCCAAGACAAGTTGTAATAAGCCAGGTATGAACGGTCGATATTGGCCCGTTCATTGGTATATGCGGTCTACCAATAGCCGCGCAAGTCTCTGTTAATCCAATTCGGATTAACTCAAATAACAGAGGTTCGATTGAGTCTAAATCAAAATTAGGGGATACAATGGTTCAAGATTATGGTTATAACAAGTATGAACCTAATAGCCATTTAAATTATCAAGGATTTACAATGAAAATTGAGATTCATTGGAAATATGAATCAAGATCAAGCTCAATTTAAATAAATCAACTAGAATTGTTTACTGTAATGAATTAAAGTTTATTAGGTGTGTTTCTAACATGCAATTAACCACTAATCTACTAACATAATATGATGTACGACAATTACAATTAATATGTTCTGTTACAGATATGCAGTCGGTTCTGGACCTTACATCCCCTTGAACGGTCATAGACTGGCCGCACACGTCCCCTCAGATCTGAAGACCTGCTTGATATGGACGGTCGGTAATGTGCCGCATGGAGAGATGTGCGGTCTGGAACTGGCCGCAAGAATTACATGCAGTTATGGATAGGCCGCACGTTCTAGAGAAACGATCAATAATCAAAAGCTATAAACGGTCAATATAGGGCCGCCTGTCTGGGATGTGCGGTCTATCGTCTGGCCGCACATGTCCAAACAGGTCGCTGCCCCTTCACCGTGCCCGACTCCGGCGAGGTTTCTAGGGTTAAATTAAAACATGAAATTCGCACGATATAAAGCATGAAATTTGGGGCTTTTACTATCAAAAGAAATAGCACAAAAAACTATACAAGATGCATGAATCAATTTTATGTTTACAGCCTGAAATCACTACTTAATCGAAAGGGAACAATTATAATCCTAGATGTAACATGCTTATACTAAAACCTAAAATTCTCGCGAGATACTTGATGAAATTTAGGGCTTTCTACTTCAATAAAAAGCTAACACGATGATGCTTCTAACCATATATTATTTGTAGGGTTTGGCTTGCTATCACCTACCTGAATCGGATGAAGAAGGAAGGGGAAAGAAAACCAAGGATGCCGGTACACGCAGCCACTAATCGCTCGAGATTTCCCTCGATCTAACTCCTCTGCAGCCGCCGCTGGTTCTAAATGATTCTAGGGTTAGAGAGCTTCATTTTAATAGGTCACACACCTTCTTGAGGCTTCTATGCGCGGAGTATTCATCCACGCAAGTCGAGTCCATGTGAACGACGCTGCAAATGTTGACGCGCCAAAACTTCGCCGAATGCATCTCTTAGGGTTAGGGTTTCGAGAGATTAAGAGAGGATAAATGATCCTCTCATCCTGGCCTTTCATTTGCCACCGATTTGGGCTCATTTGATGGGGTATTGGGCTCGAATTTGACATTTCAAGGTATGGTTAACTAAGTGTTCAATTTGGGCTTAATCCACTAATTCGGCCTACTTACATATTTTATTTGGGTTTGCCACAGAAGACAAGTTTGTTAAACGTGTTATCCTTTAAAAGAATATAATTTTTCTAGATTTTTATAAAATAGTCGAAATATAACTCATTCTATTTATTAAGGAATTATTCTAATTAATTTCTAATTCATTTCTAAAAGAAATCGGGGTATTACAGGAGAAGTAGCTAGTAGGCTTATATATATCTTAGCATGCGTGTCTAATGTTTGTCTGAGTGTAACCATTTGGCATTTGTGAGTGTCATTTGCATTAGTTGAGTCTTTTTGCATTAGTTGAGTCTTTTCACATTTGTATTGTAATGTGTCAAGTGTCCTTGCACTATGTAATGAATGTGAAATGAAATGGAATGCACTTGGTCTTGGACATACATGTTGGTACTTGTATTTCATTTCCTCTCAATTTAGCAAACATCATTGAATAGTTTGCATTGGCTTGGCTTGATGAGATGTATGTAATTGGAATGCTTGCCTTGTGGATTGTCTTTTTGCAAATCCTCCAATTAGTTCTATGTATATCAAATGGTGTTGGATGTAAGACAGGTCATCCGTCTGAAATCCCTCACTATGCGTGAGTGTAAACACCGCCACGTACAAGAACCATGTGGGCGCTTGCAAGTATGGAATGCGTTGATTTCAAGGTTCCAAATTTGCTTAAAGGCACGCTAATGCATTTAATGTTCTAGAGTTTTGTCATCATCAAAAAGGGGGAGATTGATAAGTCTCTCCAAGTTATTTTGATGATAACAACACCTCGGTTGTATTTTCTGTCACGTGCCGTTCATAAATGCAAAAGTGAGATTCAAGGATCAAAATAAGATCATGTTTCATCGTGGGAAATAATATAATGCTTAAAGCCTTCCAAGTGGACAAATAGAGATATATGAGCCCCAAAATGAATGTTAAAGTGTCCAACCATAAGACCTTGAAATCTGGACTTAATTCTTGGGCTAACAATGTTGTTTTTGCAGGTTTTACTGGTTTCGGTTGACCAACTTTGTTGGTTCGGTCGACCAAAGTTTTCAGCACTCAGAACTCTGTAAACTTACAAAGTTTGGTCGACCGACGGCCCAGGATCGGTCGACCGATTCTCCTAGCACTGAAAAGTTATAGAGCTCTCAGAGTTCGGTCGACTGACCAGATATTTCGGTCGACCGAACCCTTCGAAGTAGCCATTTTGACCCTGTTTCCACCAACGTGTTCAAAGCCTCTCTTGTGGACTTGTCAGTCCTTTAGCCTCCAAACTCACCAGAATTTATGGATCTATGTCTGGGATGTTCCTTGACCAACCCAAGGCTTATAAAAACACCTCTTTGGGGTAAGAAACCCTAATGAAAAAAAGGAATCAAGGGGAGGCTGCCAAAGGGGAAAAGAGAGCTGCTGCAACACCTCCGTGAACAGTGATCCGTCCAGAAGTTCTTCATCAAACCTTAACCTTTTCAAGATCAATCTGAAGCTAATAAACTAGAAATCAAGTGGAGAAGCAAGCTTCATCCAAGATTTGCATCATCTACTCAGTGGGAGCCTAAATCAAAAGTTTTTCATTTTTGTTTGTTCCTCTAAATTTCTTGAGATTCATGTGTGTAATCTTCTAAATCTGTAAAGATCGGTGTGTGTGTGTGGATCGTTTCAGATCTACACTTGTGTGTGTCTAGATTTACCAAGATCCATATGTTTGTGTGTGAGGATCTTTTCAGATCCATAGTTTGTGCTGCATTTGCTGTAGCGTGTGTGTGCGTTGTAGATCGAGTCGTTGGATCGTGTTGGAGACCGTCTCCGTGTGTGTGTGTGTGTGTGTTGGGGTTTGTTCCCCGTGTGTGTGCAGGCGTCGACCTGCGTGTTGTTGGAGTTTGGCTCCATGTTGGGGACTTATCCCCGTGCTGGTTTTCCAACAGTGAAGCCTCACTTGGTTTTGGTGAGGGGTGGACGTAGGTTGCCGACGTTGCTTCCGAATCATCTTAAAATCGTTGTCTATTGTATGGTTTGGACCATTTTTTCTACCCCCATTCTGTGTGATCATTTGTGTTTATTATTCTTCCACGTTTGATCTTTTAGATCTAGCATAATCGATCATTTTAGTAATAGATCTTTGGTATATCGAAAGGTGGGTTTGAATTGACAAGGCTAATTTTGTCAGGACGATAACATCTTATGTGGGCAGGATCTTCGGATTCATACCTCCGCCTAGTACTGAAGAACTATCGTGGTGATAGATTTTGATTGATCCAATTTATAATTTAATAGATCTGAACTTCTTAGTTGATGTTTTATCATATCCTCTTAAATCGGGTAAAAGTTTTCTAAAATTTGTAATCACTCAATTCACCCCCCCTCTTGGGTGTCATTGATCGCGGGACTTCAGACTGTTGATGCTTGGTTGTGGCATCATCGTTTGGGTCATGCTAGCTTTAATGTTATTTCAAAACTTTCAAGAAATAATTTAGTGATAGGGTTGCCAAAAAGAAAATTTGATAACAATAATAAAGTCTATGAATCATACACTAAGGGAAAACAAACAAGACATTCTTTCAAATCCAAAAATATAGTCACCTCATGCAGGCCACTTGAATTGTTACACTTAGACCTGTTTGGTCCTACAAGGACTCAAAGGCTCGGTGGAAAATCATATAGTTTTGTAATTACGGATGATTTTTCTAGATTTACCTGAGTACTATTTTTGACTCACAAGAATGAAGCTTTGCAAGGTTTTCAATCTTTATGCAGAAGGGTACAAAATGAGAAGGGATATTTCATCACAACCATTCAGGGTGATCACAATAATGAATTTGATAACCTTGATTTTGATGAGTTTAGCAGGAGTTAGGGGTACAAACATAATTTTTCAGCACCTAGAACCCCAGAGCAAAATGGAGTGGTGGAAAGAAAAAATAGCACCTTGATTGACATGGCAAATATAATGCTAATAGAGAACAATCTACTAAGATATTTCTGGGCAGAGGCTATAAACATATCATGTTACATCATAAATTGAGCCATGGTTAGACCTCTGGTTAAGAAGACTCCTTATGAGCTGTATAAATGTCCAGGATCCTTCGGATCGGAATCTGAGAGATTTTGGAGCACTTTTGTGGGTCCCGAGTGGAGTTTGGCCTTTGAATCAGTTTTTCAGGCTGTTTTATCTTCGAATCCCCGTGGAGGGCAAACCGTTGATATTTCAGACTCCGAGACGCTCCAGGTGCGTTGTGTTCTTTCCGAGGATCACGGAGGTAATTTTTCCTCATTTTTCTGATTTTTCAGAATTTTGAGCCAAAAATTGGATTTCAGAAATATTCATAATTTTTTTCTTTTTCTTTTAACCCTCACCCTCTCTCCCCTCTCTCATCTCACGTTTCACTCTCCCTCTCCCCACCGTGCTCTCCCTCTTCCCCACTTCTCTAGGCGACCGACGGAGGAGGTGCTGGACGAGGTGGAGACGCCGTGGAGACGACAAGTTGTGTGGATGGAGCGTGGATTGAGGTGTGGCGTTGGCGCGATCCCATTCGTGGATTCGAAGTGCTGATGGGGTTCGTGTGATGTTTTAAGCTTTTTCGGCGCATTAGGTCATCGGTGGAGGTAGGGGGATGGATTCTCTACCTTTGCCCTGCATTGCCTCACGATTTCGTGTCGATTAGCGCGAGTTTGAGCGGATTTTTCCATTTTAGGGTGAAAAGCATGTTTCGGGGGTGTGAGACGAAATCGCCGTTCCAAGCGATGTTTCTTGGTTCAAATGGTAGAACTCATACCCCTAGCATGTCGAGATTCGATTCTCGCCAGTTTGGTTGTATTTGCTCATGATTTGGGGATGTCCATGTGAGTCGTTTTGGGTTGATTTGAGGAAATCACTCATTTTGTGGTTGTTTTGTGATTTGTTTGGCCCCTTCCGTCTTGTGGAAGGTTGGTATCGAGTTTGTGGATGTTTTCCCCTTTACTTGGAAGTGTGTGGGGGCATGGAATGGAGGTTTTCACGTGGATTCGCAAAACCCGGCTCGGGTAGAGGTAGCGGTTGTACCAGAGACCGCCACCTGCCTCCGGGTGTAAATGCGGCCCTTGGGTGACCGCCATTTATTTTTAAGTCGGTTTAAGTTGGTTTGCAAGTAGCGGTCTTGCGAATGACCGCTGTCTAATTGTGGCGGTCAGGGGAAGACCGCCACTTGGTGGGGTCAATGTGATTTTTCATTAGAGGTAGACTTAAGATGGCGGTCTGGCTTTGACCACCTTCTGCAAGAGGCGGCCCTGAGGTGACCATCTTCTACAAGTTACGGTCCCCCTGAGACCACGTTCTGCCTATATTCTACCTATTTGTGTGTTTGTGTTTTCTGTCAAGTGGCGGCCATGAGGAGACCGCCGTCTGCATGAGGTGGCCCTATGGAGACCGCCCTCTGCAAGTGGTGGCTTCTTGTAGACCATCTTCTTCCTGCTCGATTTCACAGGTAGCGGCCCTGGTTGAGACTTCCACTTGGTAGGCCTATCAGGTAGCAGCCATGTGATGACCGCCACCTGTTCTGAGTGTTCTTTTCCGGTCGGTTTGGCTTCCGGTTGACTTGGTTTCGACCCCTTGGTTAGCCCTTGGTCCCGTGGATATCTTGGATGACCCGTAAGGCTGTGACCATGTTATTAGGTGTCCAGAAGTGCCATGGTACCGTGATTGTGTTGTTTTGAGAGTCTCCTTAAGAGTTGTTATGGTCTCCGGTCAACCCGATTGTGACCCAGTGGTTGACTTTTGACCTCGTGAGTGTCTCGGTTATCTCATAGGGATAGAAACTGTGTTTCTGGATGCTCAGAGGTATCGTGCTACCTCAGTTTGCAAATCAATGTGGTTTGAGGGCTCGAGTGACCCCTCATGTTCCGTGTTTTCTTGTTATGCGGAATTGTGAGTCCGATGAGCAGCGAAGGGGCCAAGGACTTTCGATCGATGAAATGGATCCGACTATTGTGTGCCGCTTCCATCATGTTTTACCGTGGTTTTTGACCCAGGGATTAGGCTGATTGGCCTCATGTTACCGCTTCGTACGATGATGTTGACTTGAGTCGTGTGACTCAAGGATCGTTGTTGTAGTGGGTCTAGTTGATTGTCTTGAGTCTGGTGGCTTTTGTACTACCTTATGTTAAGTGTACTTGTGATAGTTGCGTGTGTAGCCTATCCGTACTTCAGTGTTTTGAGTCTCTTGGTCTTGTGAGCCTCCACTAGTCATAGCTTGACGACACTTCGTGTCTGCCCACCTGGGAGTGGTGGCGGGGCAGTCCCGATAGAAATGGTTTTTAGGCTGGTTGCCGAGGGCCCCTTTGCCTTACCGTTAGAGTCCGATGGGAGGGGAAAACCAAGTAGAGGCCTGGCTCAAGGCATTGAGCTTGTGTGTGTACACTTGGTTGGGGACGTTGGACTTGCGCTGACGATCGTGACCCTGACTAGTCCTTGTTGTTGTTCCTTGGTTACTTGTACGGTATCTCAGTTACCACGTTCGAGGTGAGTGGGAGACACCCGAGGTGTAGTGTAAGATGTCAGTGGACGCGTCTGGCCTTTCTTCTAGTGAGAGGGTACTTCTATCACACGCCATATGATTCGCAGCTCGTGTGGTTCTCGTGGAGTGTGAGTCTTTTGACTTACGATTTTGTCTCGTGATTCGAGGTTGAGTTCCTGTTTGTGATGACATGGTACTTCGAGTGGATTGTGTCCTTTTGACATGGTAGCTTTACCCGTAGTCAGTGTAGAGTACACGCCAGTGAGGTCGTGTATGTGTTGGTGCTCTTAGACCGTGTGGTCTTGGCTTGGGCTTTGTCACTGAGGATGAGCCTCTGCATGACTGAGGTGTCGTGGCGTGTCCTAGCTGTGTAGCCAGAGTTTCATTGTATTGGTTCGGCGATTCCTGATCGCGAGTGCGGGAATTTGTGTTTCTTGCCGATAGGAGTAGCTTGTGGCTTAGCCGTGGTTTCATCGACTGTTGTCGTTAAGGCTGTTGCTTCTGTTTGTTGTTATTACACCTGTTACTGTTGTTTAGCATTGTTGTTACCGTTGTTGTTTCGTGGTGGGGATCCGTGGGACCCCTACTGAGCCAATGAGATGAGGCGCACCCCTATCTTTTCAGGTGTAGTAGTTCCTCCTCATGGTTCGGAGGTGTAGTGCTATGGTTCTTAGTGTTAGCTTTTCCAGTGTCGGGCTACCCCCGACTTCAGAGTATGTTTCTCTTTTCTGTAGACTGTACTTTAGTTTGACTAGACTCTATTGTAGCTCTGATAGTTGTTGTAGTTAATTTATTTAATTGAAAATGTAATTTTATCTCTGTTAATTTAACAGTCCTGATCATAGTGATATTGTTGTTTCCTACTTTATTTGAAATTTCAATGTACTCCCCACACACCTGTCTAACCCTTCGGAGCCTTACAGCTCTTGGGTGGCGTCTCAAGATCCAAGTGGTATCGGGTTTACCTGGTATCTGGATGCTGGGTCTTTGTAGTTTGTATCAGAGTGAGTGGTGTGGAAGTACATGGGTATTTGAGATATTGCAGTGATCAGAGTCCATAAGGTCCAGTACAGTCAGCAGCTGGCATAGGTTTTATGTTTGTTTACTGCTTGCTTCTCGCGTGAGAGCTTGTGTACGCTGTGTTGGTGCTGTGAAGGTGGTTGTGTTTTCGTTAGAATGTTGGCACGAGACTTGAGGAATGTGATGGAGAATCATCTTTATTCCAGGCAGTGGTCCCGATTGTGCTTCGTTGGGCAGCGATTGCTGGCAGGTGTGAGTCTGTGGTGTAGCGTTCGTGATATCCGTGCCGTGATCGGGTGGCTGATGGGAATTATTGAAGGTGTAATGGCCGTGCGTGTTCTCCAGTGAAGATCAATGTCGCTTGGGCCATCCTAGCTTGAGGTTTCTCTAGCCCCTGAGGTGCCAAGGTTGTGATTTGTGGTGGTAGGTATGGATGCCCTGATTGATTTAGTGCTCGGGGGAGCTAAGGATTTTCTTCCTGGTGAGCTGTTGTTAGCCGAGCTTGACTTTCTCGTTCTATTTTATGGCGTTGTTTTGAGGTAAGCTTGAGAAGAGCTATCTCCGTAAGTCCTTAGTTATGTGCATCTGCTTCTGAGTAGAATGTGTTAGTTCTGAACCTGATATGATCTTGTTCAGCGGTGGCTTGGTTTTGGACCCAGATTATGGAATTGGGGGCCATTATACACCATGTTTGATGTGCCGTGCGAGGTGGCAATTTAGATGAGAAGGTTCAACATTTGATTCGGAACGTGGGGATGAGCTGAGGCAAGAGCTGATTGTGGTTCGTGCTCTGGCTCTTGGCACGATGGTCTGCACTATGGCAATTTGTAATCGACAATTGGTAGGATCAATACTCGAGGCATGTTGAATTACAGTTTGGTGAATTGCGATGGCACCGAGAGATGTGCTGAGATGTAGATGCCGAGTTATCTGTGCTGCCTGCATGCATTGTGTCGAGTGCGTAGCGGAAGCGTGGTGGGTCAATAACCCACAGGTCAAGGATCATAGGGTCGGAATATTCTGACTAGCCGAGAGGATTGTTTCCTCGGTGTGAGATTGTCTTGGTTATGTAAGCCTTGATGTTGTTGGTTGTCGTGCCGTTACTTGAGGCATTATGGTTGTTGGCATTGGCAGGTTTTGAGAATTAGGGGAATATGGTGGTGAATGTGCCGGTTGAGTACCCTTTTCTGTATTTATTGGAAGGGGTGCTCTCGGGATGGATTCATGGTCCTCGAGATGTATTTTCGAGAGGTGTTTTTGGGTCCTTGTTGGTAAGCTGCTAGCAGCTAGGGTGATTAGCCGAGTGGTCAGCTGTGATTTTGTCTAGAAGTGACACAGTTTATGGTTGTGTCTCGTGGTTCTGTGTTGAGAGCGGAGCTGGGGATTTGTAGGTGTCCATTCTGAGATTGTATGTTGGATTGTGCTTGTGGTCAGCTTGGGAGGACTTCCCTGTGAGTCTGAGTTTGGAATTGTGTGGACCGAGGTCTTGTAGGTTGGTTTTGCCATACTCTCCTGAGAGGGTAGAGTTGGCGTGAAACTCGAATCAGATGTAGTGTCTGAGTGAGGACCGACTTGATTGTATTTTTGGTCCAGTGCTGTCATTGGCATTCTGCGGGCTAGATTCGATTGTTGTTATGGCACGAAAGCCGATGATTCATGACAGTCAACTAAGATGATTGTGTTCCTTGTGAAGGGCGTGAGATGATTGTCTCCCTTGTGAAGAGTTGATGCTTTGTTTTCTCTGCCGAGCATGAGATTTCATCGGTGTCTGTTTTGTGGCATGGGTCGTATCTCCTTGATTGGTGAGACGATAGCGATAATGCCATGATTGGAGGTGCCAGACTTGTATTCCTTTATGTGCCATACTCATTCTGTGGATCAATGTGCTTTGAGATCCGGAGGATGATGATTTTCCCTGTGATCATGGTCTGGCAGTGTTCCTCGGAATTGTGTTATTGTGTTGTTCCGAATTTGAGGTTTGGCTGGAGCTTTGAGAGCGTTGCTAGCTGGTTGGGTTGTTCTTCCCTATTCCTTGTTGGTTTCCTCAAATTTTGAGGATGAAATTTTCTGCAGGAGGGGAGAATGTAATACCCAGGATCCTTCGGATTAGAATATGAGATCTTTCGGAGCACTTTTGTGGGTCCCGAGTGGGGTTTGGCCTTTGAATCAATTTTTCAGGCTATTTTATCTTCGGATTCCCATGGAGGGTGAACCGTTGATATTTCAGACTCCGGGACACTGCAGGAGCGTTGTGTTCTTTCCGAGGATCACGGAGGTAATTTTTACTCATTTTTTTTATTTTTCAAAATTTTGAGCCAAAAATCAGATTTCAGAAATATTCATAATTTCTTTTTTTTCTTTTCCTTTTAACCCTCACCATCTCTCCCCTCTCTCATCTCATGTTTCACTCTCTCTCTCTCCCCACCGGGCTCACCCTCTTCCCCTCTTCTCCAGGCGGCCGAAGGAGGAGGTACTGGATGAGGTGGAGACGTCATGGAGACAACGAGTTGCGTGGATGGAGCGTAGATCGAGTCATGGCATTGGTGCGATCCCATTCATGGATTCGAAGTGTAGACGGGGTTCGTGTGATGTTTTTGGCCTTTTCGGCACGTGAGATCATCGGTGGAGGTAGGGGGATGGATTCTCTACCTTTGTCCTGCATTCCCTCACGATTTTGTGTCGATTAGCACGAGTTTGAGCGGATTTTTTCATTTTAGGGTGAAAAGCATGTTTTAGGGGTGTCAGACGAAATTGCCGTTCCAGGCGATGTTTCTTGGTTCAAATGGTAGAACTCGAACCCCTGGCATGTCGGGATTCGTTTCCCGCCAGTTTGGTTGCATTTGCTAGTGATTTGGGGCCGGCATGAGGCCGGATGTCTACGTGAGTCATTTTAGGTTGATTTGAGGAAATTGGCCGTTTTATGGTCGTTTTGTGGTTTGTTTGGCCTCTTCTGACTCGTGGAAGGTTGGTATCGAGTTTGTGGATGTTTTCCCCTTCACTTGGAAGTGTTTGGGGGGTGGAATGAAGGTTTTCACTTGTATTCGCGAAACCTGGCTCGGGTTGAGGTAGCGGTCCTACCAGAGATTGCCACCTGCCTCCGGGTGTAAAGGCGGCCCTTGGGCCACCGCCCTTTATTTTTAAGTCGATATAAGTCAGTTTGCAAGTAGCGATCTTGCGACTGACTGCCGTCTGAAGGTGGCGGTCAGGGGAAGACCGCCACTTGGTGGGGTCAATGTGATTTTTCATTAGAGGCAAACTGAAGATGGCAGTTTGGCCTTGACCACCTTTTGCAAGAGGCGGCCCTGAGGTGACCGTGTTCTACAAGTTGCGATCCCTCTGAGACAACGTTATGCCTATATTCTGCCTATTTTTGTGTTTGTGTTTTCTGTCATGTGGCGGCCATAAGGAGACCACCATTTGCAAGAGGCAGTCCTGCGGAGACCGCCCTCTGCAAGTGGCGCCGCCCTGGAGACCATCTTTGATGCGGGACGGAGCAATCTGATATGCCTGCTCCAAAGTGGTGGCATTGCGGCGAAAGAGTTCATATTGATAATTAGGCCGCAAACCTCTCCGAAAGCGGGATATCGTCATGGTGCTCTCTTCCGTGACCCCGCACCGCAAATAATACTCATCGAACTCGGCGGTGTACTCGGGCACAGATCGGTTCCCTTGGGAGATGCTTTGCCACTTGTCTATAAGACGTTGGCGATATGAGGCAGGAAGGTACTTCTCCCTCAATTTGAGTTTCATATCATCCCAGGTACCGATTTGGGGTTGACGTCGCTGGTTGAGCAGGCTCTCCACATTGATCCAATAAGTTTGGGCCTGCCCTTGCAGCTTCATCTTCGCATATCGGACTCTTCGGTGGTTCGTCATCTCAAACCACTTGAAGTACCGGTCCATACCGGCCTCCCAATCTAGATACACCCTAGGGTCCAAGGACCCGCTAAAAGTGGGAGGGTCCGCACGCACACCCCTAAGAATGCGGTCGTCATCCTCGTCATCAATCTTCTTCCTACACGATTTCACAGGTAGCAGCCCTGGTTGAGACTGCCACCTGGTAGGGCTGTCAGGTAGTGGCCATGTGATGACCGCCACCTGTTTTGAGTTTTTTTTTTTCACGTCGGTTTGGCTTCCGGTTGACTTCGTTTCGACCCATTGGTTAACCCTTGGTCCCGTGGATATCTTAGATGTCCCGTAAGGGCTGTGACCGTGTTATTGGGTGTCCGAAAGTGCCGTGGTACCGTGATTGTTTTGTTTTGAGAGTCTCCTTAAGAGTTGTTATGGTCTTCGTTCAACTCGGTTGTGACCCAGTGGTTGACTTTTGACCTCGTGAGTGTCTCGGTTGTCCCGCAGGGATCGAGACTGTGTTTCTTGATGCTCAGAGGTATCGTGTTACCTCAGTTTACATATCAATATGGTTTGAGGGCTTGGGTGACCCCTCATGTACCGTGTTTTGTTGTTATGCGGAATCATGAGTCCGATGAGCGGCCAAGGGGCCGAGGACTTTCGATCGATGAAATAGATCCAGTTGTTGTGAGCCGCTTCCATCATGTTTTACCGTTGTTTTTGACCCAGGGACTATGCTGATTGGCAGCATGTTACCGCTTCGTACAACGATCTTGACCTGAGTCGTGTGACTCAAGGATCCTTATTGTAGTCGGTCTAGTTGACTATCATGAGTCTGGTGGCTTTTGTCCTGCCTTGTGTTCAATGTACTTGTGACCGGTGCATACGTAGCCTGTCTGTTCTTCGGTGTTTTGAGTCTCTGTGTCTAGTGAGCCTCCACTAGTCATAGCCTGATGACACTTCGTGTCAGCCCACTTGGGAGTGGTGGCGGGGCAGTCCCAGTAGAGACAATTTTTAGGCTGGTTGCCGAGGGCCCCTTTGCCTTGCCGTTAGAGTCTGACGGGAGGGGAAAACCAGCTAGAGACCTAGCTCAAGACATTGAGCTTGTGTGTGCACACATGGTCAGGGACGTTAGACCTGCGCTGACGAGTGTGACCCTGACTAGTCCTTGTTGTTGTTCCTTGGTTACTTGTACGGTGTCTTAGTTTTCGCGTTCGAGGCCAGTGGGAGACACCCGAGGCATAGTGTAAGATGTCAGTGGACGCGTCTGGCCTTTCTTATAGTGAGAGGGTACTTCTATCACATGACATATGATTCGCAGCTCGTGTGATTCTCGTGGAGCGTGAGTCTTTTGACTTACATTTTTTTCTCGTGATTCGAGGTTGTATTGGGAAGGGGAAGAGGTGTGTTGGGGGCTGGAAGGGTGTCTTGGGGGCTGTGGGAGTTAATGGGGGACTTGAATGGGTGGCTATAGGTTTGACGAGTCTCGATGATGTGGCAGTCAAATAGGTGATGTGGTGGGTGAGGTGGCAGGCAAGGCTGATGTAGAAGGTGATGGGGAGGGGTGGGGAGGGCATATGTTTTAGAGAGAGTGGGAGTGGGCGTAGGTATGAGGTACAGAGAGAGGGATAGGTGGAGAGGAGCTTCTCACTCCCTCAAAGGGCTTCACACCCTAGGGCTTCTCACCCCAATTGACTTCTCACCAATACACACTCTGTTAGGGTGCAATGCCCGGATACAGAGGGGGGTGAATGTATCCTTCTACAATTAATGCCCAAATAAAAACTCAAGTGCAGGATGCAATCTCATAATAAAACCAAATTCATTTAAGCCAATGAGCAAACACATGAGACGCGCCTATTCAAGCATCTAGCGGAAGCACACTCACAATGCAAACCATTGGTCAAGAGATTTTTAGGTGGTTCGATCCTCCAGACCTACATCCACCCCACACTCAAACCAAGTGTGGCTTCACTAACAGCTGGGCAACACAGCTTGCCAACAGAAGCTGATACACAGCTTACCCAGGGGAACAAACTCCCCTCTTCCTCCTACCTGGAGGGAATCTCTAGCAACCCACGGTCACTAGAAACCAGAGACTCGCGTCTCTCTTCCTCTATACCAAGAGGGAACCCCACTGGTAGCAGCCCCACTACCAGTGAACCAGCCAGTAGCACTCTGCTACCAGCAACCCACCAGAGGCAGAGCCTCTCTTCCTCCTAACCGGAGGGACCCCTGGACTTGCAATCCACAAGCCCAGAACTGGAGACTAGTCTCCCTTCTCCTGAGACCACAGGAGGAACCTGACCTCAGTCTAGAGGATCGGAAACAAAACAAGGACAGTAAAGAAAGGTCAAAAACACGAAATGAAAAAGACACAGCAGACTGAATGCTGGAACGATGAAACACGGAGTATAGCTCACAATAGAGCAAACTGGTTCGGATTTGATCCTGAAACCAGAATCTATCTTCTTCTTCTTCTTTCTGAACTCTCAGCTTCGAGCTCTCTCTCTCTCTCTCACTCTTTCTGCTATTCTCTCTTCTTCCTCTTCTTCAGTTTTTCCTCACCTCTCTGTTTTCTTCTCTTCTTTTTGCTGGATCGAACTCTCTGCACTTCTGCCTTTTTTCTTTCTCACCTTTCGATCCCCTTCATCTGTGGGCGAAGGCTTCAATATATAGTAGCAGCAGATGGATAGGGTACAAAGTGCGTGTGCCTCCCACGCTCGATCCAGAACCTTCCTGCCACGTGCCCTTATCGAATTTGTTCCTCTAGTATTGGATCACGTGCAGCCCAGTTATTGGGGAATAATCTTCCTCGGACCTGCAAGGAGATAAAAACCATTAATACTCAGGGTTCGCTATATATATATCTACCTAAAATGAGTCGGTTGACACTCAAGCTGAAACAGCACGAGGTATGTAGGAACAACAAGAGGTGCACTACATTGAGAACGACACGAGATACAGTGGTGACAAAGCAAACACTACATAGAGAACGACACGAGGTTCAAGGGTGACAAAACAAATACTACAAAGAGAACGACATGAGGTCTCATGAGAGCAGCACGAGGTGAGAAGGAAGTCTCACGGAACGAAACGGTAGATAAACACGCGATCAGAGGGAACCTGGACGAAGATAGAAACAAACAACACGAGGACATAATCACAAGAATAACACGAAGACACGAATACAAAAAACTACACGACATAAGAAACAACAAAGAGAACGGCACGAGAACAACATGGACTGAAACCAACTCGAAGATGAAAACGACACGAAAAGAACATGGACTGAAACCAACTCGAAGATGAAAACAACACGAAAACAACATGGACTGAAACCAACTCGAAGACAAAAACAGAAACTGACACGAAGTGTGGTCACAAAGCAAGAAAGACAGGGGGTCTAGGAAAGACAACACGAGGACAGAAGACAGGAACGGCTACAACGACACGTGATTAAACAAAGAAAGCAGGAAAACGACTCGAGTAACTACAGTAAATGACACGAAAACACAAGAGCAAAAATAAAAAGGATGACTCGAGATGAGCAACTAAATACTGAAGAAACGACACGAGGTGGCACAGAAAGCAACACGAGGTGCTGCAATGTTCTGCACGCAATGGAACAAAACGACACGAAGACAAGCCCTGAAAAAAAATGTTTAGACTTCACGCTGTACAGACTTTGAGGAGTCTGAACCAATGTACAGACTTTAAAGGCTGTGAATACCAAGGCATGCTGAACAGACTTGAAACCTATGAAGATGGACTGTATAGACTTGAAAGTCTGAATGCGATGTGCATACTTGCTGAGTTGACGCTGCAGCCCAATGAGTTAACGCTGCAACGTATACACTTTGCGTTCAACTGAAGGTGTATATACTTGAAGTTTCAAGGCCACAATGTATAGACTTCAAAAGAAGCAGTCCGATGTACAGACTTCAAATGTGAAGACATTGTGAATGCAAATGCAATGATCAGACTTCATTGTATAGACTTGGAGAACCTGAAACAATATGCATACTTGGGACACCTGAAGACCAATGTATAACATGACTGAACATAATCAATTATGCAAAGCCATATTAGAACTAATGAAGAACTGCATTATGATCAGAAAGTGAATACTAGCGATTTGACTCACACAAGATGACTCACAGTGAATAGCTCACTACAAAGGCCAAACATCAAAACCACCATTAAAACCATCATCAAAACCACAGGGGCACAACAATCTCCCCCTTTTTGATGATGGCAACACTACACAGTGAGTCATTTGAGAAGTCTGATGACTCAAACTATTTCCCCCCTTTGACTTCATCAAAAAGAAAATAGTTTGAGAAATTAAAGCAACCAGCATGCTATAATTGAAAACCAATCTGCCCCTTTGATATAGCCAAGATGAATCATGGGAGGATAAGAATGCATATGCACGTGGAGATTTCAAAATGCAAGATCACAATTCCTCCCCTTTGGCAACATCAAAAAGAAAGAAACAAAAGGAGGCAGAAATGCAAATGATATGAGATGTAATTAACAAATCCAAGAGTGTGAGAGAGAGCCTCAAAATGGGCAACAAGATACAGATCACTGTCTTTTTAAGGATTAAAATATCTGGTATGTCTGCTGGAAGGGCCACGCGGCCTGCCTTGTGGTGATCTCCCCCTAGGAGCAGCAGAGCTATATTCTTGAGGTGGAGTTCTGCTAGAGGAAGCCTGACCAGGGGCTGAACCCAAGACAGATTGAAATTCCTTCAGGTCATTGGACAATTCAGCTAGCCAATACACCACAACGCTTCTGACATTTGCCACTTCAGAAATGATGTCTTCTTGGCGAATATTAACAGTTTCATATCTGTCAGTCAGAGTTGTCATTTCTGATACGAAAGCGATCAATTTATCATAGATCTTCTGGACATCAGGACCTTGGGCACTAAATGACCCCTTCAAAACTTCTAAGGATGTCCTGATCTCAAAATAGTGATTTATAATGCTGGCAGATGACTTAAAGGAGGAAATTTGTGCATCTTGTAATTCACGAAGTGCTGTTACGATCTTTGAACATGCCTCCTGCAAGCCTGTCATCAAGGACCTGTTGGCCTCATCTGAAGCTTTCTTGTTTAACAGAAACCTTTTCCATTCAGTTAGGAGAGAAATTTCAAGCTTCAGTAGCCTGGAATGAACTTGATTGATGTTGAGAGTGACATACTTGAGCAGATCATCCCTTTTCTTATCTTGTCTTTGCATTTGCTGAGTCAAATTTATAAGAAGTTCTTCAATATTTGGCGCCCTAGCAGAGAGAAGTCGAGGTTGACCTAGAGGTGTACCAAAAAATTCACAGCCAGGTGCAGTTCTCTCATCTGTTTCTTCTTGCACTGGCGTTTGGTTGTCTACTGCTGGAGCCTGGTCTTCATCTTCAGCTTGGATGTCTTTGTCAGGAACTACATTTTCAGGTGCCTCTTCTTCACTAGATGATTATGTTTCTAGGTCTATGACAGGAACTTTCTCCTGACACTCATCCACTATTTCTTCCATGAGATCATGATCTGCAGGACTTTCAACAGGTGCCTGTTCTAGAATTTCAGATGTAACCACGTTGTCAGCCTCTTCCAAGCTTTTCTCCACAGCTTCTCTTAGAATGACATTAACAAAATCAGCAAGTTCTTGATCATTACTTTCTTGCTCTTGATCAAGTTGTTCCACGGACACCCTCACTTCTTCTGATGTCTTCCCAAAAGAATCAAACAGACCATCAATGTTTGTATCTAGATCAGTCTGAATGCTGTTTTCAGACAACCTGACTTCTTCAGATGCAATCTCGACAAGCTTCTGAAAAGAAAAAGATACTTCAGCGGGTGCAGCAGACATAGTAGACTGTGGTTGTTCAGATGGTGTTTCCTGTAGAGCAACCTCAGAAGCTGATGCTAAAACTGTTTGGGTTGAATCTTGAGGGTGTTCCAGAAGCTCCCCCTGAGCTTGTGATTCCTTAACTTTCTGGGCCTTAACCTGCCCCAAGAGAGAAGAGCCCTCCAACCCCAAAAATACTGAAACAAAATTCATGTTAAAAATGTTTCGAGCCCTAACTTCTGACATGGCCTCTCCATCCAAGGGAATCTTTGAATACTTGAAGATGTCTGTCAAATTGGCGGCGTAGGGCAGATGTCTTTTGGATCCAATACACCCCTTCATGACATTAAAAATAATGTCAGGCAAACAGATCTTTTCATTCTGAATCAGACAGAACAATAGGAACCTCTGTGTGTCTGTGATTCTTCCTCTAGCTCCAGTCTGTGGGGTGATTATAGAAGCAATGATGTTCTGAAGAAGCTTGTGAAGAGGGGGAAATGACGAGGTTTGGTAAGCTTTCAGCTTCAATTGACCCTTGTCATGAATATTACTGGGTTTACCAGTAATGACCGAAAAAGCTTCGTGCAGACTATATCTAAACCCTCTCTCCACTTCCCCTTTTTCTGGAATACCGAGAGCTTTGTGGAGAGAGTCACACGTTACTACAATCTCAACCCCTTTAACAGACGAGATCAGAGCAACCTTATCTCGGCTCAAAGATAAATTATTATAAAATTCCATTACCAGGCTAGGGTAATAGACACGGTGATTTTCTAGGAATTTCCTCCATTCCTGGAACTCAAAAATCTCCAAAAGTTCTGGAAACTTCAAAACCAGGGTTTCATCTCCGAAATCTATTATCCTTGGAGGAATAATTTTCCCACTCTCTAAAAACACGGTAGACTGAGAAGGCCTAGTACCTTGTGCAGAAGAAATATCCACCGCTATTTCTGGTTCAACACATCTTTGCTGCTTGGATGAAGGCTCCTCAACTGTTTCATTTCCCTTCCTCTTCCTTTCCACAGGAGCGACGGATTTTGGCTGATCCATTTGTCGTAACTCTCAGAGTACCAACTCTTTCTTGCTGGTTGCTGCTGGAAATGAAGCTAGAGCCAAGAACGGAGGAGAACTCTGTGGTGGAGATGAGATTTTAGTGAAGAAGAATGAGCGGGAGAGAAGGGTTTGAAGAAGCATACAAGACGTATCGACACGAGGAGACACAGGAAGCGGCAAGGGCACGCGAGGGTTTATGCATGTAACCTTGAGGAACAAGAAGGGTTTTGGGGGGTCACTTTATACTCTTATTGAACTTTTTCAGGAATTACCCAGACTGCCCTTATTCAATATGTAACACAGCCATTGACCGTTAAAGTACGCTCTTCAATATATGGATATATTATATTCTTCCGAATACCTTGGTCAGTTACCTCAAGACGGTAAATCAACATGATCACAAAACTAGCTGTTAAAGGTACTTAGCCTAGAGAAGGTTACGATTAAAATACTCCTTATGTTTGTCAGGCAAAGAAGTACCAAATAGATAGTTAAGCATGGTTTATTACTTCATTTAAAGGACAAGAGAGGGCATACAGAGTCAACCAATTTGTTGAGCACTAGGTAGAATTGTCCCTTTTTACACAAGGAGACATGTTAATAAGACACCAGAATCCCTGGTTACTCAGGACAGGCTACCTTTATGCCAATGAAAACCAATAAATTTTTTGTTGACTATTCTTTCCCCTTCCTTTTTTTTTATTTCAACTTTTCAATAAAAAAACAGAGATAGCTAATTGTATCATGATAGAACCTCTAGACTTCTTTGATCTAGAATATCTATTTCTCCACAATTGCCATTGCTCTGCCACAAGGTATGGCGTATTCCCTGGTAGCACCTCTCAAGATCTTAGACTCAAGACAGAACCCTTACTTAACACAATTTTTTATCTCACAGCCCTCTTCACATAAGTTTCAGTTAAAACGAAATCCTCAGCAAGGCTTTTCCATTTAACAGAAATTTTTACAATGTGTTGACCAACCATTGAGGAATACCTTGGAAGGATTAAAGGAATATAACCCCCATACATTAAAGTTCTTTATTAATAGGTATAACTTGTTACAATAGATTTTGGGTGGTTTAAGGTATTCTGATCAAATCTGATAAGAGTGACAAAGCTATAAGAAGGAATTTTCCTTCAAGAGAATTCCTGAACCAAAGGGGATAAGACAAGGATAAGAAGGTGACAAACAAAATGGAGAGAGATGAGATGAGATGAGAAGCACTCCATACAGCAAAGTAGCAAGTGAGAGATAACTCTAGAGAGTAAAGACCAAGGAGCTCACAAATAAAATCTTCCTAAGAAATTCAATCTAGTAACCAGAGAGTGCTCTTGAGCAATAAGCTGCAACCTCATGAGATGACTGAACTCAGCACCAATTAACCACATTGGCAGACAAAGGTTCTTCAGATACCAGATGACCTGACAAGCTCCTTTTCAGCCCACGCAAGGACATCTCACACACAACTCTTGGAAATATTAATTATTTATTGAATGACATGCATGCTATCAGTTGAAATGCAATACGTTGAAGCAAACTTATGGTTTTTCAAATAAGTGGAATGTAATGCAATGAGCACGAGTCAAAAATAGCATGCCTCCCCCTGACTATGAGCATGAAGCTTCCCCAGAGAGCATGCAGTGTTTGCCATGAAAACTAAACAAATGAATTTGTGATTCATGCACATTCAGGCTGCCCTGTTCAGTAGAATGACCTATGGTACTAGGCGGAGCACTTGGTCTGAAGGACCACTTCACACATAGTAAGCACCTCCAGATAGATTTTCCCTGCCTTTGATAGCTTACTATTTGATATACCATAATGGTCAAACATGATGATCAAAGGGCATGCCAGACAAGTAAGATTGTTCTAATCATGATAATCATGTCTAGTCTAAAACAGGCAGTTTATATGTTCAACAACAATCATCAGTCTGATGGATTAAGAATTGAATTCAGATTAGGAAGGCAGCAGTAGATTTACCTGAAGCGTTCAGGCATGGGGTCATTTTATGTGCCCTGGTTTATTACCCCTTTATTCCATCCAAGGCACACCTGTCAGGCACCTTCCTATTTTCCACTAGCAGGTACCCAAGTGGTCTTGGGTCTTGCATAGTGATTGGACCCTTTTGGGACTGCCTGCATCCTTTTCTGTGCCAAATAGTCGTCAGAGTTCATGATAAAACAGTTATGCATTGAATGCCCAGACAGCCCACAATAGTGGCATGAACTAGCAGGTTTCATGTTCCTCTTATGTACACTAGCATGAACTTGAGCATTAAAAGAGTGAGCATGAGGGTTTCTGTTATAATTATGAAATTTTTTTCTTTCATGACCAGCCACCCAGCAAGCAGCAACGTGGTGGCCTGGTTTTCTACAATTTGAGCAAACATGAATTCTTTTAAGAACATGTTTGTTCCTACCAAATTCTTTGAAATTTCTATTCCTACCCTGGACATGCCAGCAGTCCTTGACTGCATGGCCATGCTTCCCACAATGGGAGCAGAAAGGAGACCCTCTTCTAAAAAAGCTTGCCCAACATTCAGTGGCCTTGTGCCCAAGCTTGTTACAATTAAAACATTTGACATGCTGGTTCAGAGAAGCAGTTTTGTTGATATTAAGACCATGTTGGTTAGCATAAGATTTAGCATGATGTGAGAGTGGTTTTTTCTTTCCATTAGCAAACCAACATTGAACAAGGGTGTGGCCTAATCTACCACGATGCGAGCATTCACTTTTCTTTGAATGAGCAGCAGGATTTCTATCATGATATTTCCCAGCATCCATCATTTCAGCATTTAAATCATCCAGTTCTTTTAATTCACACTCATGCATCAAATGGCCTATCTTGTGACTGTAATGACATTTCATGATTTCCCGCTTATGTGCATGTCTCGGTATATCAGTGTGTTTTACAGCATGCACATTTTTAGTGTGATCCAATCCTTTCTTCTCATGACTGACCTTATCAATAACTTTTGTTTATTTCTAATTCTTCTGAACATTTCGTTGTTTATTTTCTGAGGTGGTGGCTACATCTGATGCTTTGATAAAAGATGTCATTAGCTTATTTTTGAAGGCCTTTTTATTTATATCGTTGTAGCCTAACCCTTCCTTTTGAGTATTGACCTTAACACCTAACAACCTGTCCAGATTTTCTTGTCCTTTCACAAATTTTGACAGGGATTTATTCAAATCTTCAATTTCATTTTCCAAAGAAACGATGTGTATTTCATAACTGGCAATTTCTTGTTCATTGCAATTTACACATTCACTTAGCACTTTGTTTGCAATTTTGCAATCCTCAACTTCTTGTTCCAGATTTTTCATTTTTTCAGATTCTTCAAAGTAAACAGATTTTCCTTTTTCTAAAGCTAAAAGCCTCTCAGACATAGTGGAGTTCAACACTTTTAACTTCTCATTTTCTTCCTTAAGCTTGTCATTCTGAAATAACTCATTTATTAAAATCTGATCTTCTGAGTTAGTTTCAAGTTTTCTTCCAGCCATAAATTTCTTCAAATCTTTTTCCTTCTCTTCAATATCTTTCTGTAATTCCACATTCACAAATTTTATGGCTTCAATTTTCTCAATCATCAGAATGTTCTCTTTTTTCAGTTTCTCTAAACTTTCTTCATTTTCTTTGGAGAACTTTCTAAGAGAATTATCTTCAGATTTCAGCTTATTTAAATCAGATTTTAGACATTCACATTCCTTCATCAGGTTTTCGTTCTGATTTTTATACCTACGAATATCAGATAGACAGGTATCATGAAGTTGCTTGATACTGGAGCAATTTTCACATGGGGATCTAGACCCTTCTAACCCAGTATTCTTTTTCAACTTTTTATACTGACTTCTTAAGCTCTCATGTGATTCTAGCAATTCAGCATATGCATTTTCCCAATCATCTACAGTATAATTTTCAAAAGGATTTACCTCATCATCTTCATCTTGAATGCTGCCTTGATTATTTCTATCAGCCATCATGCAGCTGTCCTTCTTTGTCTTCTGAATTCGCTTCAGCATGTTCAGAATATCCTTAGCAGAACTGCAATCATGAAGACAAGACCATAAGGCTCTGTCAATAGCTGCTTTCATCAGATTAAAAGCTTTCTGATTCTCTTCATGCAAGGAGGTATGTCTGTCAGTCCATTTGGACTTTTCCTTTGGTAGTTCATGAGGACCGTGTGAAATTACTTTCCACAGGTCTTGATTAATAGATTTAACATAACTCTTTAGATTAGCAAGCCATGCACTGAAGTGTGTACCACTAAAAATTGGTGGATTAGCCATGGGACCAAATAGCAAGTAGATTCGAGGCAACAAGAGTATTGATGCACTAAAAATAGATAAGCATCGAAGACTACAAGATCGGATCTGCAGGTCGCTGGACCTTCTAGGCAGACACCCGCTCTGATACCAATTGTTAGGGTGTAATGCCCGGACACAGAGGAGGGCGAATGTATCCTTCTACAATTAATGCCCAAATAAAAACTCAAGTGCAGGATGCAATCTCAGAATAAAACCAAATTCAATTAAGCCAATGAGAAAGCACATGAGACGCGCCTATTCAAGCATCTAGCGGAAGCACACTTACAATGCAAACCACTGGTCAAGAGATTTTTAGGTGGTTCGGTCCTCCAGACCTACATCCACCCCACACTCAAACCAAGTGTGGCTTCACTAACAGCTGGGCAACACAGCTTGCCAACAGAAGCTGATACACAGCTTACCCAGGGGAACAAACTCCCCTCTTCCTCCTACCTGGAGGGAACCTCTAGCAACCCACGGTCACTAGAAACCACAGACTCGCGTCTCTCTTCCTCTATACCAAGAGGGAACCCCACTGGTAGCAGCCCCACTACCAGTGAACCAGCCAGTAGCACTCTGCTACCAGCAACCCACAAGAGGCAGAGCCTCTCTTCCTCCTAACCGGAGGGACCCCTGGACTTGCAATCCACAAGCCCAGAACTGGAGACTAGTCTCCCTTCTCCTAAGACCACAGGAGGAACCTGACCTCAGTCTAGAGGATCGGAAACAAAACAAGGATAGTAAAGAAAGGTCAAAAACACGAAATGAGAAAGACACAGCAGACTGAATGCTGGAACGATGAAACACGGAGTATAGCTCACAATAGAGCAAACTGGTTTGGATTTGATCCTGAAACCAGAATCTATCTTCTTCTTCTTCTTTCTGAACTCTCAGCTTCGAGCTCTCTCTCTCTCTCACTCTTTCTGCTATTCTCTCTTCTTCCTCTTCTTCAGTTTTTCCTCACCTCTCTGTTTTCTTCTCTTCTTTTTGCTGGATCGAACTCTCTGCACTTCTGCCATTTTTTCTTTCTCACCTTTCGATCCCCTTCATCTGTGGGTGAAGGCTTCAATATATAGTAGCAGCAGATGGATAGGGTAAAAAGTGTGTGTGCCTCCCACGCTCGATCCAGAACCTTCCTGCCACGTGCCCTTATCGAATTTGTTCCTCTAGTATTGGATCATGTGCAGCCCAGTTATTGGGGAATAATCTTCCTCAGACCTGCAAGGAGATAAACACCATTAATACTCAGGGTTCGCTATATATATATCTACCTGAAATGAGTCGGTTGACACTCAAGCTGAAACAGCACGAGGTATGTAGGAACAACAAGAGGTGCACTACACTAAGAACGACACGAGATACTGTGGTGACAAAGCAAACACTACAAAGAGAACGACACGAGGTTCAAGGGTGACAAAACAAATACTACAAAGAGAACGACACGAGGTCTCATGAGAGCAGCACGAGGTGAGAAGGAAGTCTCACGGAGCGAAACGGTAGACAAACACGCGATCAGAGGGAACCTGGACGAAGATAGAAACAAACAACACGAGGACATAAACACAAGAATAACATGAAGACACGAATACAAAAAACAACACGACATAACAAACAACAAAGAGAACGGCACGAGAACAACATGGACTGAAACCAACTCGAAGATGAAAACGACACGAAAAGAACATGGACTGAAACCAACTCGAAGATGAAAACAACACAAAAATAACATGGACTGAAACCAACTCGAAGACGAAAATAGAAACTGACACGAAGTGTGGTCACAAAGCAAGAAAGACACGGGGTCTAGGAAAGACAACACGAGGATAGAAGACAGGAACGGCTACAACGACACGTGATTAAACAAAGAAAGCAGGAAAATGACTCGAGTAACTACAGTAAATGACACGAAAACACAAGAGCAAAAATAAAAAGGATGACTCGAGATGAGCAACTAAATACTGAAGAAATGACACGAGGTGGCACAGAAAGCAACACGAGGTGCTGCAATGTTCTGCACGCAATGGAACAAAACGACACGAAGACAAGCCCTGAAAAAAATGTTTAGACTTCACGCTGTACAGACTTTGAGGAGTCTGAACCAATGTACAGACTTTAAAGGCTGTGAATACCAAGGCATGCTGAACAGACTTGAAACCTATGAAGATGGAGTGTATAGACTTGAAAGTCTGAATGCGATGTGCATACTTGCTGAGTTGACGCTGTAGCCCAATGAGTTAACGCTGCAACGTATACACTTTGCGTTCAACTGAAGGTGTATATACTTGAAGTTTCAAGGCCACAATGTATAGACTTCAAAAGAAGCAGTCCGATGTACAGACTTCAAATGTGAAGACATTGTGAATGCAAATGCAATGATCAGACTTCATTGTATAGACTTGGAGAACCTGAAACAATATGCATACTTGGGATGCCTGAAGACCAATGTATAACATGACCGAACATAATCAATTATGCAAAGCCATATTAGAACTAATGAAGAACTGCATTATGATCAGAAAGTGAATACTAGCGATTTGACTCACACAAGATGACTCACAGTGAATAGCTCACTACAAAGGCCAAACATCAAAACCATCATTAAAACAATCATCAAAACCACAGGGGCACAACACACTCTAGAAAGAATTCTTTCTCAAAAATTTTCATACTTTCATTCACTTTCTCAAGTGCCTTGGTCCCTATTTATAGGAGCCATGCATTTTACATGAGCAAAGTACCCTTGACAAACAACTAAATGCCCCTTGCTATCCAAGGGAGAAATTATAAGACATAATGACTCAAAACATAAGAAAAATGACTCAAATAAAGGGAAAATACATGAAAATGATCTCAAAAAAAAGTGATGAAGGCCTCCATGCATCTAGCTACTCAGCTCGGTGTCGAGTCTGACCCCAATCGGAGAGTTGTGCGAGCGATATCCCCATCATAAGGCTTCAAGCGGGGGTTGGTAGACCAAACTTTAGTTACTAAGATTTGTGATAATGACATTTTAGTTGTTCAAATCTACGCCGATGATATATATTTTGGAGCAACTAACAAATCTCTTTGTGAAGAATTTGCTCAGATTATGCAAGGAGAATTTGAAATGAGCCTCATGGGTGAGCTGTACTTTTTCCTTGGATTACACGTCAAGCTATTAGATGATGGAATTTTCATAAATCAGAAGAAATATATCTCGGAGCTCATCAAAAAGTTTGGCTTTGACAAAGCTAAGCCATAGACAATCCCCATGGCAACTATACTAAAACGGGATCATGATGAAAAAGGTAAATGCATTGATCAAAAACTATTTAGGAGAATGATTGGCTCATTACTATACCTAACTACTAGTAGGCCAGATATTTAGTTTTGTGTATGCTTATGTGCTTGATTTCAGTCCAATCCAAAAGAATCACATCTGGCTATTGTTAAGAGAATTTTCAGACATCTTGTTGTCACCGCAAATTTGGGTCTTTGGTATCCGAAAGGATCTGATTTCAAACTAGTTGCATTTACTGATGCAGATTATGCTGGGTGTAAGATTGATCGTAAGAGCACTAGTGGTGCCTGTCAAATTTTTAAAGGTTGTCTAATTTCTTGGGCATCCAAGAAACAAAATTCTATGGCACTCTCAATGGCCGTGGCTGAATATGTAGCCGTCGGAAGTTGTGGTGCACAAGTGCTCTGTTGGGTTCGTTGTACTCCCTCATTATTTTTGGTAATGGTTTTGATGATAACAAATATTGTGTGTATTGTGTGTATGTGGAAGAAAAGTGTGTGTAGAAGCACATGAGATTGGTGATGGCTTTTGAGCATGTAATGGTTTAATGCTATATTGAATGCGTGGATGATCAAACCATATGTGCTTGATTTAACTTCCATTTGGTTGATAATCATTCATGTTTATGGAAGAATGAGTTGATGTTAAAATCAGCATAGTCAAGCCTTGAGTGAGCTTTCATAGTTGAGATTGATTTTTCATATTGCTAGTAATGCATATAAGCTCATGGATGGTTATGAGTAAAAGCTCTATGCATAGTTTGGTGTTCAGTTAAGAAGCTTTTATAGAGTCACTCATAATCCATGTTTTTGTTATCCATGTAGATCTCATGTTCTACCTTGTCTTTTATAGGATAGAGATGGTTGGAAAACACCTAAATATCACATGGATGCATGGTAATATATATTTATGTGAATCTTGGTGGAAAGAGGTTGATATGTGATTTATATTGATTAAACTCTAAGGAATACTTGGTTTTTGTGTTTAGACATTTAACCTCTTCCTAGTCCCTTGTGCTATCCATGTGGCATATATTCATTTGGTACCTTCATGTATATTCTTCATAGGGTTTTTATGCTAGCTACAAGGTTTGAATTCCTCATGCAACCATGGCATAAACGTGTTGAATGATATTCTCATGAAGTATGAAACTTGGGTAAATGATGCTATCTTATTGCACAAATTGCATACATATGTGATCTTAATCTTATGGATGGATTTATATAGGTGACAAAGTGTTGAAATCATCTGCATCATTCATGTGGAGCTTGTTTTCATGATTATCCTTCATGTAGATCTTTACTTTAGACTGAACTGCTATAGTTTGGAATGTTGTAGAGTTCGGTCAACCGAACTGGCAAGTTCGGTCGACCGAAATTGCCAGGGTTGGCCACTCTGAAAAATTTCAGAGTTCGGTCGACCGACCCTCAAATTTCGGTCGACCGATTCCGTCGGGCTCCGGATCGGGCTTCACGAATCACATCCGAAACCCATCAAACTTTGTCCAAATGGACCATTTATTTATCCATTTGCCCTTAGGGTTCTAATACATATATGTGAGGGGTTTTGCAAGGGTTTTGTGAGGGTTATATGGGTCTTTTAATGTCTCTTATATATATGCTCATGTGACCTCCGAATTTGATGAGATGAAACCCTAATGAGCTTATTATTTCTATCTTGCAGGTGAAGAAGAGGGAAAAGGAGTGGAGCTACAAGAGAAGATCTGATTTCATCTCCTCCAAGTGATTTATAGAGTTTGAGGAAGAAAGGAAAGTGGAGCGGATTGAAGAGAGGAACGCGTTGACGTTCAAATCGATGGCATTCGCCTTCCCTCCGACTTGCGCTTCAAAGAATATCATCTTCCGGCCATTGAAAATAAAGGGGGATAATGTCTACATCTTATATATGTTCTTTGTGATGTGTTTCATGGTCTGTATTATGGGTTAAGCATATTTTGGATATTTGTCTGGATTTTTCTGAACTGAAAAATAGTGTGTGTGAACCATCTGCGTACGATTGTGGGTTTATTGTGCTGCAGTTATTGCAGCTCGTGTGTGTGTATGCAGGCGTCATCCTGCATGTGTCTTGGAGCATTGGTCCGTGTTGGGGATTTATACCCATGTGTGTTGGAGCCTCGCTCCGTGTTGGGGAGTCTTCCCGGTGTTGGTTTTCTAGCGAGTTAAGCCTTACCGGTTTGGTAAGGGGTGGACGTAGGGAGCCCGTCATGGTCCCGAACCACCTTAAAAATCCTCGTGTATTATGGTTTGCTTTGTGGTTGCATGTTTGCTTGATATATCCGTTTAGTAAATCGTGTGAGATTGGTGAGATTGAGAGAACTTAGCTTACACTACTTAGTATATTTTCATCAATCTCGTTAAATTTGTTAATTCCGTTGTGTAAAGTTTTAATTTACCATATCGCGTGGGGGACAATTCAATCACCCTTCTTGTTCACTCGCCTACTCAGGTGTAGATGTAGAAAGTATGACTCCTCCTTCCCTACCAGCGTTAGAATATCCCTCCACTACGCATATATGGGAAATAAAACAAAATGAAGTAGAAGATGGAATGGAGGAGTGAACCTGTGATCGTGATCGCCACCAAGATGTCGGACATGCGATGAATGCACACCGTACCTTGGAAAGAGGGAGGTACTCACCTTAAAACCAGCACCGATGTGTTGAACGGCTCCTTATGGACCGCCTGAACGTACGCGCGGTCTCACGATAGGCCGCTCTTCGGTGCTGAGGTGGAACGCGGGACGACGATGGATGGAGGGTTGAACGGCTTGATGGTGACCGCAGGGGGATGAAGAATGGTTGAGGACTGGCCGTACGTCTCCCTGAATGGTCCGGAAGAAGCCGCGCAAGCCCACCACGCCAGAAGTTGCAAGAGTCCAACCTCCACCCTTTCCGGCCGGCCAGAAAGGATGGGCCTCGTGTTAGTGTGTTGCTGACCTGCGAAACAGAGCGTGGAACACGAAGAAAAACCAGGATTAGAACTAGAAAGTGTAGTATACGCTCGAACGGAAGGAAATTAACATAACTAAATGGAATGGGGAATACCTGGGGAGTTTTAAACCCCTGGGGGCGTCAGAAAACGTAGGAGGGTGTGTGCATGGTAGTGCAAACAAAGAAAACATGGGAGAATGGACGTGTAAAAACAAGCATGCAATGAGAAGAAATGAGACTATCAAATGTAAAAGACTCAAAACTAGGACTACTCCCTGAATCGGAGGCCTGTGTGGATGTAGAAGGCCTCCCTCCTTGGTGCTAGGTCGCTCAAAATTTCAGCAGGGCTTCGCCGTCGACCCAGAATCTCCCCCCTTTTCAAGCCCGAGCCCTAGGGTCTATTTATAGAGCACCTAAAGTCCTAGCCCAAAATTAGGGTTTCTAGCCATTTTCAGGTCGAGATTATCAAAGAAAAGATGTAGATAATCGAATTTTCTTTCCACCCAAAGAAATGGCGCTCAAAATGGTTAAGGATTCGCGGAGAAATCATTGGAGAAAGATTGGGAGAAAAACCACAAATGATAAGAAAAAGCCTTAACCACTTTCTGGTCCGAGAGGATAAACGGTCTCACGATAGACCGCACAAATGATGAGCGGCCAGACATGGGCCGTCCTTCCCTGTTGGTGGAAATTCAAATAAATCATCAAATAATTAATTTATCCACTGAACTGACCGATAAATTCACTGTTGGACTCTCTCATAGTTGAACGGCTAACAGGAAATCGCCTAAGCCTGTCGGTGATAAATAAGAAGATAAATAGGTAATTATCTAAATAGCATTAGGACTCTTGATAGATAGACGGCTTATTGGATACCGCACAATGGTCTTATGCGGTAATGGCTAAGCCGTATATATGCTTATCGGTGATAATTCAGAAAATCAACCAAATATCCCATAAATATATGAACGGCCCAGTGTCAACCGCACATATGGTTGAGCGGCTGGAGGTTGACCGCACATGTACATGGGTGCTTGAAATTCATAGAAAAGCTCAATCAACCACAAACCAAAGCCCATTAAGCCCTGAATCAACTCGGACCTAGCCAGGGAGGGAGGCCACCCATAAAATAAGCCCAAAGATGTTGCCTGAAAATAGCCCAACGAGTGATGGACAACTCGAGGCATCAATAGATGGGAGTAAGAGACATGACTCAACTTATCGGTAAAAAATGGGTGTCAACAGATGCCCCTCCTTAACGTCCTCTTTGCAGGGGAGCGAGCGGAGGTGAAGCGGAAGCGAAATGAAACATGTAGATGAAGCGGAAGTGAAGCGAAGCGGACTGAAAAGTGGGCGTTAAGGTAAAACGACACCCCTTTTTACCATCAAGCGATAGGAATCTTCCGAAAAACCCTGAACCAAATGCAAGGAATGATTAAACCAAAAGCGACACCGATCTGGAGGAACTAAATAAAAGAAAAGGAAACACAGGATCAACCTCATGGGGGACATAATCCCGCGAACCAGTGAGGAGACCGGAATAAGCAGCGAAAAAGTGAAGAAACAGACTAAAACTCCAGACGGGGACCTCTTAATCAACCAAACTAGGCGAATCGATCAAAGAGAACTTTCCAATTCAGAGTGGAATTGTTCCTCTTACCCAAACACCGAACACATAGCTAACCATCACTGGTGGGACATTATCCAGGCAAACTATGGGTCATGAATGCTCAAAAGATGCGCATGATGCATGCTGGGCTAAAATAAAAGAAATCGTTAAAATAAATGTAAAGAAATGATAAGATATAAAAATACTCGAGAATAATATTGCTAGGCTGGGAGAATCAGAGTCAAGACACTATCCGCAACCACAGCGTGCAGGATAGAACCATCCTCCCCAGGACATCCCAACCTGACGGCCTATCCGGAGATTAAATGCGTGAACCTAGATCATCATCGTTTTTGTTGAAGGGGAACATCAGATCCTGGAACACGCGAGCAATCAACTGGTTCTCCAGATAATTCAACATAATACCATATAGTAATGTAAATAAGGGTGATAGGGTTAGAAGGCCATACCTGACTTACCTGTGCAGGCGAAACGGCAAGTGAAAGGTGATGCTGCAAGAAATGTCAATAGCAAGATTTGCAATAATATCATGAAATAACCAAGTTCATCAATTAAACACCAAGTGCAGACCATTTTCTCAAATATGAACGATCAAATACCAACCGTCCAAAGTGAAGAACGGCTCGGTACTAACCGTCTATATACATGTAATTTGAACCGGGCTCAGATATCATAACGTTAGAGAAGAACGGCTAAATATCAGCCGTGCAAATGAAAGACGGCCTATCGCTAGACTGTATAACTTCTGCAACCTCGAAAGACTAAAATCCTTCATCCCCCTCCTTCCACCGTAACCCACGGTGGGAGAGGACGAAGGGGCTCCCAAGCTTCCCACACACACAACCCCCCCAATCTTCATTCTCTCCCAATCTCTCAATCTCTCCCTCCTCTCACCCTAGTCATTGATGTGCACGAAACACCGGGCTCGCCGTGATCGGACGATGGCCAGAGAAAGAAGCTCGCTGCCGATGCCCACGGACCCCGTCGTGGAGGAGGAGGCCGCAGCCGCGCCGCCCGCAGTCGCAGAGGAGGAGACACCGCCATCGACCGAAGGACCCGCCGCCGAAGCTGCTGCGGCCGGCCAAGAAGAAAGGGGAGAGGAAGAGGGGCTCGCAGCGCCACCGGCGGCGGTGGAGAAGCCCAAAAAGACCGACGAGGTAGGCCCCCACCCCCCACCCCCTCTAGCCATTTTTTTTTAAAAATCAACCCATGCATGTTAGTTCTAGGAGTTTTTTAGGGCGGTAGGGTGTTTAAGAGCCGGTTTGGGGGAGCCATCGGGCGCTATCATCGACGGAGGAAGCCCTCACAGTCGTCGGGGAAGACTGTGGTAGGGCAGTTTTCAAGGAACCGCACACACAAAACACACGGCTCACATAGAGCCACCCACAATCCACGCGGCCCACAGGTGGCCGTTCAAACTTGATAATAGAGGAGCTGAATAGGGATATGAATGGTGGAGGGTCCACCACTCAAAGCAAGGACGGGCCACCATGGGCCGTTCTAACGATTAGGCGCTCAAAACAAATACGGCCCACATAGGACCGTAAAATATCATGCGGCCCAGGGGTGGCCGCCTAAACCCAAGAAACCGAAGGAAAGAGTGGTGAATCAGCAACCGTTCAAGATAAGAACGGCCAATATTGGCCCGTTCAAAACAAAGAACCTGAGGACTGGAACGGCCCATATGGGACCGTTCCTAATGATGAGTGGTCCAAGGGGGACGGCTCTTTTGACAGAGAATTGAACCTTGATTATTGTCATTCATTTATGAAATAAAATGCCTAAATAATTTACTAAATGCATTGAAGTGAATGAATGAATGCAGGGAAAGCGCAGGACCCACACCTCATGGCTGCAGGTCCGCGTAGTGTATTTAGCACTGCCGGACTTCCAGCGGGAGCGGCTAGCTGCCATGGGGTTCACCCCATTCCTGAGCATTGAGGTGTGTCGGTTTGACACAGCTCTGCTCTACGCCCTGCACGACCGCTGGGATCTAGTGAGTCGTACGTTCCTCTTCTCGTGGGGACATATGGTCCCCACGCTGGAGGACATGGCCAGACTCACTGGCCTTCGATTGCACGGGCTGCCGGTTAGCGGGACTACTTTTCCGGACTACCGGGCGATGGCTCGGGGGCTGCTGGGGCTAGAGCTACAGCACCCCGAGAGGCAGTCGACCCTCCTACCCCGGGCTAGCCTTCAAGACAGCTTGGAATTGCGACGGGCGGGGTTAGCAGTCGGAGAGCAGTCAGAGCAGCACCTACAGCGGCTGACGGAGCTGGCGAGACCAAGGGTTGCGGCGGAGCCAGGAGCAGAGGCCGACAGAGTGTTGCGGAGGTTCCTGATGCTTTTGTTCGGGCGACTCCTTTTCTCCACTCGGGCGGACGTGATGAGCTGCCGCTTCCTTCCTTTCCTCGAGGAGCTTGACTACGTGGGCGACTACGCGTGGGGAGTGGCAGTCCTCGCCTTTCTGTTCGACATGCTAAGTTCGACGGCCCATCGGACCATGCTCAGGGTCTTCTCCCCCTTACTCCAGGTATGACTCCTACTCTAGACTTAGTTATGCAACTTCTATATGTTTCCTAAATGCTGACACAATGCTGTGATGCAGGTGTGGGCCTACGTGCGCTTACGTGGGCTAGGCAGAGGTGAGGAGACCCGTCCTGGGCTCCTACCGATTGCCCGGAGGTGGACAGCACCTCGAGAGACCGCAACCCTTAGGAGACAGGTCCGGGAGCTGCAGGATGACATAGATGCACTACCATTCGCCTCGGTATGCTTCTAGACTTAGACCTTTCAATTAAATGCAATTCTAGATGATGATGCTGATGCGACTCCTTACTTTTTGCAGGTATGGCGGACACCCTACACCAAGGAGGGCCAGGAGGGTCAGCCCTGGGTGGCTGGGTCCCTCACTTTCTCGGGACGAGACGTGTGGTTGCACTGCATGAATGTAGTGGAGCCACTGCACTATAGACTGGTGATGAGGACCATTGGGGTCCGGCAGCCAGTGGTGGAGTTCCCGGCACCAGAGAAGGCAGGTGAGCGCGTGACGAGGACCACACGAGGCCTGGCGGTAGCATTTGATTGGACGACGAGGAATGCTGTGCAGGTCGTAGACTGGACGGCTCTTCGGCGGGTGGTGACCGCCCGAGCAGACAGTGACTCACTGTACTACACCGCGTACGCTAGACACTACCGGGACCAGGTGTTCCGGGGTGCCCACCGACCGGTACAACTTCTAAACTTAAACTCTACTTATTATGCTTATGATTTCTATATGATGATGCACTAACACTTGGACCTCTAAATGCAGATTGACCCTGAGGGACGACTTGCGGAGTTGCAGGGGCTCCTGCACTCCACGATCAGGGAGCGGGACGAGGCCCGGCAGGCCCTGGCCTTACTGGTGAGTCTTCTAAACCCTAAACTCTCTAAATTATGCAAATGCTTATGGTTATGACTATGCATGTGACTGACCTGGAGTTTTGGATGCAGCGTGCCGAGGGGGCCCACCGACAGGGGGCCGATTCTCCTTCTTCTTCCTCCACCCAGACCCCGGCGGACCGAGCAGAGAGAGAGGCCAATTTCACTCGGATGGTAGCGCGGGCCAAGGCGGCTGAGGTGGCGCTCACCGAGAGGGTACGCAAATTACTACACTTTCCCTTGTTATTTATGCTTATGAAATGTATGAAATGCAATTTACTGACAATGATGTGTGTATGCAGACGACCGAGCTGACTCTTCTTAGGACAGAGCTTGAGCAGAGTCGGGCAGCGGCTCGGGAGGAGGTGGCCCGTGTACGAGAGGAGGCAGCACAGAGCCGACCAGCCGACACCCTCAAGGCGGCACTTCTGCGAGCGGAGCTCGAGTGACTTCGGGCCAGTGCTACCGAGGCGGAGCGCTACCGGACCGAGGCGGAGAAGGCTCAGCGCCAGGTTTCCAGGTTGGAGGGCATGGTAGAGGTGCTCCGAGAGGTGAGTCGGGAGCGCAGCCGAGCAACCCCGAGTGGCAGCCACGGTTCTCACGGCTCCGTGAGGAGTTACTTTACCACTTCCTCCGACCGCCGGAGGAATTAGGACGAGGAGCGGCGCCGTTGACAGAGGGATGAGGTGACTTCCATGATGCCTCCCCCAAAGACGCATGAGGGTGGTGGAAACAGAGAGGGTGGTCAGGGAGAGGGCCAGACTTGACTCTACTTTTGTACATATGATATGATATGATAGTGATATGCCTTTTTTGTTTTGATTTTGTGGATGCATGAATGTATGAATGAATGCAAATGACTGACTATGACAACGACACGAGTGAGATGGAAACGAGCGAGAGAGAGACGACGTGAGTGGGCAGGAGAGACACGACAGAGTGGAAGAGAGAGATGCCGACTGAGAGTGAGGAGACTGCAAGTGTGGGTGAGAGATGACTACGACTACGAGAGAGAGAGACGCCGACTCAGAGTGAGAGAGAGAGACGCCAAATGAGTGAGAAGAGTGACGCCGATTGAGTGAGAAGAGTGACGCCAAATGAGTGAGAAAAGTGACACCAAATGAGTGAGAAGAGTGACGTCAAATGAGTGAGATGAGGGACGCCAACTGAGTGAGAAGAGTGATGCCAAATGAGTGAGAAAAGCGACACCAAATGAGTGAGATGAGGGACACCAAATGAGTGAGATGAGGGACGGACACGACTACTAGTGGCACAGGTGCACAACTTGTTGAATGAAGGCTTCAAATCAGTAAAACGGTCTCCAGCGGACTGCCCGAAGAGAAACACGGTCCCACGTAGGCCGTCCAAACGAGATACCGATGGTTTATGAATGACCGCGTGATAGAAAAATGGTCTGGTTCAGGCCGCTCAAATTCCAGCACTCGAACCCTCTGGATGGTGATAAACGGTTCCTCTAGGGCCACTCATCGAGACAGGCGGTCTATCGTATGACCGTCCAATCTGACACCCTGCGAATTTGAATGGGACTCTCCTGGAGAGTCCTAACTCGAGGGTAAACCACTTAACTCACTCCAGATCTTATCTTATCCCGTCCTAGACTTATCTAACCTCAATTTTAAGAGACCTAGGCCCCCCGACAAGCCCTATAAATAGGAGGGGAGTCTAAATTCGTGATTCATAGATCCTCCCTCTTCTAAGCCTTGAAACTTTTGCTTTTTATCACCAAACCATCATGAAGAGGGCCTTGGAGGGGAGTTCCATGGAGGGAGCATCTTTTGAGGAGCCAAAGTCGGCCAGGAAGGAGCGGGAAGTGCTCCAATGACTGACCGCAATCCCCCGTCATCTTAGCTCGAGCCCTTTGAGAGAGGTATGTTAGCATGATTTCATTCCAACTCAAATTATTCTTTTACTTACACGTTCTTCGTCTCTTTCTTCCTCCATCTCAGCTTCTTTCTTGCTCCGGGCCCTATTCCACTCTAAAGTGGATGACTCCCATGGTCCGCGCATTGCCCCTAGGAGTGACATCTATCCTAAGATCTTGGCACCTACAACCTCTCCTAGTACTAGGTCAGAACTACCCAAAGCTTTCTCTTGATTGGCACAGCATCTCGGCTTTAGTAGAAATCTGGCATCCTCAGACCCATACATTCATTTTCCTATCATTCGAGGCCACTATCCTACTAGAGGAGGTAGAGACCTACTTCTCTTTCCCTATGTCCCAGGTGGGAGAGAAGGACTCAGTGTGTCATACCGTTGCCCCTATTAACCCTAGGCTCATCTTGGGAGGGTTCATACCAGATAGCAGGGACATCCACACTTTCATAGGCCCACGTCAGATTCACCTTCTTCCTCTTAGCCAGTGGGTAGTTGAACATTGTAGGAATCAGTGTGGGTGGGATGAGGCTATAGCTAAGGCCGCGTCTATTTGCTTGTGCGAGGGCTATCCTCTTTCCTTCAGCTGACCACGTTCTAGATACTCCCCTTCTCAGCACCATCAGTGGCCTGTGGCAGGGCCTTTCTATCTCCCCGGCCATCCTAGCCAATTTGTACGAGGGCCTCATCTCAGCAGCTCTAGGTGGTCCTCTATTCGGATCTATGATCCTTTTGGAGTGTTGGATGGGTGTCAGGATGAAATTCATTCATAAGGAGGATGTTACCTCAGCTAGCCGGATCTTCGGGAGCCACCCCCTCTTCTTCATAGGTGGCGCATTCGGATTCTCTCCACAAGTAGAGTGCAGGACGACATAGAAGAATACTAGGGACGAGTGGCGACTGCACATCAACAGGCTGCCCCTGGATTGGTTCGTGATGCGCCCGGACTTCCTCCATGGCACCACTGTCAGAGTTCCCAGGAGGCCAGGCTTGGATCTGACGCTCGTGAGCGACACCACACTAGCGATGTACAGCATGCACCGGTGCTACCTATAGGTTGTACTACCCCGGACTGTTCTACCAGCACTACCCCACCTTCCCGCACTCCAAGCGAGGAGGATTGGTACGGAGAAGGACGAGTAGGCGGTCAGGAGTGCCCTGATCATGTGGGAGGTGAGCAGGGTGCTTACCCTACCAGCAGAGGTTGCAGAGATTCCAGCGACACGCCAGGCTTATGTTAGAGAGCTGAGAGAGATTCATCCCCGCGTAGATGCCCAGCGGAGGACCGAGTGATTTTTCCTTTTCTTTCTTGATGCTTGATGTAGAGACTTATGCTTAGAGAGTTTGATATATGAATGAATAAAGCTGATGATTTGGATTGGTGTTGAGTTTGGGCTTTGCTGGTGTGAATGAGTGAGTTGGGATATGACTGCAGCATTTACGTGGTCACGGACTGCTTGAACCTTCAACTTCAACCTACCCCTGCACACAAAAAACAAAAAGACAGATTAAATCTATTTTAGGCTTAACCCCTTGCCCGTAGCAAGTTAGGGAATGACCCGTTCTTGATTTTTGGTCAAAGGGGTAAGCCTTATTAACTAGGCCAAAATGACAATGGATGCTATGGATGCAAATCAAAAAACCCTTTTTGTAATTTTGAAAATATATTTTTTTTTTGATTTTGGAATGTTTGATCTTTTTGAGTTTTGAAATATTTGATTTTTTTTGGGTTTTGAAATATTTGATTTTTTTTGAGTTTTGACATATTTGATTTTTTAGGGTTTTGAAAATATTTGAATTTTTTGGTTTTGAAAATATTCAATTTTTTTGGGTTTTGGAAACCAGTTTAAACCTGACGACGGGGAACCTGCTGTCAAACTGGGGGTCTCCCAGGTCCAATGTGTGCTAAAAGGGACCGCCCGTGGCTGGGGCCAATTTCGCTTAACGATGCCTCTACCGAGGCCATACCCGGGGTGGGATCCATTCCTCGGAAAATAAAACATAATTTAGCGGAAAAGCTGGCGATAGGTATAGGGGTTTTTAGGGCTTGAGTTCTTCTCATGACACCCCCTTTTCAAAGAATCTGGTTTGTTGCGCCGGGGCTTTGTGTCCGTCATTAAACCTACATCCTCTAGGCACGCATAAGACCGGGCTCATAACGTCCCGCGGAGAAACTGTACTGCCACTCTTGCCATGCCTAGTTTCATTATTTTGGGGACTTTCAGACTTTCGAGAGCTTCAAGCTTGTGAGCTTTCAGCTTTGCTTTTTGATTTTTGCCCCTTTCCATCTCTATTTCTTTTCTTTTTTTTTGTTTCTCATTCATCCTGCGGAATAAGGTCGTAACAGACTGCCCCTATTTGAGACCTCTTTTATTGGGGGGTCTAGATCAGTTCTCGCCCCCTTGTTCACCACTTTCCCCTATTTTCAGCCGAGAGAGAAGAAAATAAGGATCTTTACCCTCCCCTAAGCATGGCCAAGGGAGAAACAGTGTTGCACAAAAGAAGGAAACCGAACCACAGGTGATCGTGTAGTGTGTGAGAGGTTGGACCGGGGCTCTCCTTTCGTGATCAGGTGAAGCCATACCCCGCCGTCGGGCTATCGCTGGCTTGACTCTAAGGATAAAAGCGTTTTAAATATAGCCCATTCCACGGATTCAGCAGTTCTTCACCCTCCGTATTGACTAAGCAATACGTGTTACCCGGATAGACTTCCTTAACTACGAACGGCCCTTCCCAGTTGGGTTGCAGTTTAGACCTGGGACCTGCTGATCTGATAAATTTGCATTTCAAAATCATATTATCCACTTGGAATTTTATTTCAATAACCTTCTTTTGAAAATACCGCGAGACGCGTTTTTGATAAACCGAGACGTGATTGGCCGCGTTAAGCCTCTTCTCGTCTAAGAGTTCCAGTTGAACTAGCAACGCCTCTCGACGCTCGTCGAGATTAAGTTCCTTGTCTAGCTGCACTCTTAAAGAAGGGATTAGGATCTCATACGGGAGTACCGCCTCCATCCCATAGGTGAGAGCAAAAGGAGTTTGCCTCGTGGGGGTACGGACGGAGGTGCGATAAGCCCATAGAGCTTCTACCAGTTTGTCGGCCCAATCAGTAAATTTGTGTGACTCGCATGTTTTCTTGATGATTTTTAGAAGGGTTTTGTTTGTGGCCTCAGCCTGGCCATTACCTTGGCGGTAGTATGGTGATGAATGATGCAATGAAATATTAAATCTCTTACAGAGGTCCCGGAGTTCTTGCGAAACAAATTGAGGCCCGTTGTCGGTGACGATATCACTTGGCACTCCGAACCGCGAGATGATATAATTCAGGACGAAGCGGCATACCGTGGTGGCTTTGATTTTTGCATAAGCTTCAGCTTCCTCCCACTTGGTGAAGTACTCCGTAGCCGTTAGAATGAAGGATTTCTGTTTGACTACGAAATTCGGGTCACCGAGAGGTCCAACGATATCAAAGGCCCACATGGAGAGTAGCCAAGGAGCAGAAAGATGATGGAGAGAAGAAGCAGGAGCATGGATCTTGTCAGCATGGAGCTGGCATTGAAGGCACCTACGGACTTAGGTGGAGCAATCTTCTTCTAGGGTTGGCCAGTAATAGCCCTGCCTAAGAATCTTCTTCGCCAATGCCTGCCCATTTACGTGCCCTCCACACTTGCTAGAGTGAGCTACTTCTACTACTTTCCAAGCCTCATCGTCATCCAAACACCTCATCAGAACTCCATTGAGAGCCTGCCTATACAATTCTCCAGCAACAATCATGTATCTGGAGGCGGCTCGTCGAATGGTATTGCGCTGCTCGGCATTCGCCATCTCGGGAAAGGAACCATCCCTGCAATACTGTTCTATCTCATAATACGACGGTAAATCTTCTTCTTCTATGATCTCCTCAAGCTCAGTTAACGAAACTTCTTTCACCTCTTCCCTTTCTGCCTTCCTTTCTACAGATTTCCTAAGGTTGTTGAACCAGGGATCCTGAAGAGAAGGAGCATCTAACCGTTGGACCACAATGGTCTCAGTGGCACGACTGAGGGGAAATGAAAGAGAAGAAGCGAGTGATGCAAGTGCATCAGCCAAGATGTTCTGAGAATGAGGAGTGTGAATATAGATCAGCTTCCGGAATTACCTAGCCAAGAGCGTGACCAGATCTTGATAGGGTTTGAGCTTGGGGTCACGGGTGCGGTAAGTTGACAGAACTTGACGCAGCACCAACTGAGAGTCTCCTATGATGTTAAGATATAGAGCGCCCATGAGGTAGGCGTGCTTCAGACCGGCAAGGAGAGCCTCATACTCGGCTATATTATTCGTGGCAGGAAAAGAGAGTTGATAAGCAATAGGGATGGTCACTCCTTCCAGAGTGAGGAGAACGGCGCCGATTCCACGGCCCTGGGAATTAAGAGCACCATCGAAATGAAGAGACCAAAAGGGAAGATGAGTGATTACTGCCAAGTGTTCATCGGGAAATTCGTCCTGGATCGAATCAGTGCGAGGGATAGGAGAATGAGCCAGATGCTCAGCAATGGCGTATCCCTTGATTGCTTTCTGGATGATGAAGGTGATATCGAATTGGGAAAGAAAGCTCTGCCAGCGAGCTAATCGTCTAGAAAGGACATGTTTTTCTAACAGGTAACGAATAGGCTCCATTCTAGAGATCAGCTTAACCTCATGGGTAAGAAAATAGTGTTTGAGCTTCTGAGCTACCCATACTAGTGCTGCATAGGTCTTCTCCATGGCAGTATACTTGGATTCAGCCGGATTACACAACCTCGAAAGGTAGTATGCTGCCCTTTCCCTTCCTTCATCATCCACCTGAGCCAAGATAGCTCCTAGGGAGTCCTCAATCACCGAAATGTATAGGATCAGGGGTTTCCCAGGGACGGGTGGTTGCAGAACCGGGGGATTCGAAAGATAAACCTTAAGATCCTCGTAGGCCTTTTGACATTATTCATTCCACTCAAATTTAGCTCCCGCCGTTAACAAATCATAGAATGGGCGGCATCTTTGCGAATGTTGAGATATAAATCTTCTAATGAATTGCAAGCGCCCAATCAAACCTCTGAGCTTGGTGATGTTCTTAGGCGGCGGCATCTCCATAACGGCCTTTGCTTTATTCGGATCGATCTGAATCCCCCGTTTACTAACTATAAACCCGAGCAATTTTTCTGATGCAACTCCAAATACACATTTCTTTGGATTCATTTTCAATTCGTACTCCCTAGCCCTTTGCAACACCTTGGCTAAAATGGCGGGGTGTTCTTCTTGAGACCTCGATTTTACCAGAATATCATCCACGTAAGCTTCTAAATACACATGCATCATGTCATGGAAGACAGCCATCATTGCCCGTTGATATGTGGCACCTGTATTTTTAAATCCAAACGGCATAACAACATAGCAGTATGTGCCCCAGGGCGTTGTGAACGAGGTCTTCTCTTGGTCCTCAGGAGCAAGATGGATTTGGTTATATCCAGAATAACCATCCATGAATGAGAAGGCCTCATACCCAGCCGTGTTATCATCTAATACATCAATGTGAGGGAGCGGGAAACCATCGTTCGGACATGCCTTATTCAAGTCCCTGAAATCAATACAAATCCGAATTTTACCATCTTTCTTCATCACTGGGACTATATTTGTCACCCATTGCGGATATAAAACAACTCTAATAAAATTGGCCTTATGCAATTTATCGACTTCTTCCTTTATTCTTAAGGCCATCTGCGGGTGGAATCTTCTTACTTTTTGCTTAACGAGTGTTCCCCCTGGTTTAAGAATCAGTCGATGTTCAACCAACGTGAGGTCCAGACCTGGCATGTCCTCGTAGGACCAGGCAAAAGAATCGATGTACTCCCTCAACACCTTGATTAGCTCCTCTTCAACATGAGGAGGGAGATTAGCAGAAATAAGTATGGGCCTGGGATCCTCTTCTGTTCCAAGGTTAATTTCTTTCGTGGGTTCATCCACTACCGAGGACGGTTCGTCAAACCTCTTCAAACCTTGCGCGTACAAATCGGTAGTGTCATCCACATCGCTTTCCTCGTCATCGGCTGGGTCCTTCCCATCTAGAATTTCATTTACTCTCAATCCATCATTGCTCCACACCCCTTCCAATTCCTCATCATCCTCTAAAACAATTGCGGTCTCTATAAACTCTGGACACTTAAGAAGGGCATGGCATCTCTCGGCCAAATCTGGCAGAAACCTATCAGGGATGGATTTAGGATGACGCATCACAAGGTGCGCTGCAGACGTGGATGGGCTAACAAGACTAGAACTAGACTCTACCCCAACTGACTCAACAAACCTAGGAGATTCTACACACTGTACGTCTAACCTAGGAGATAAGAAATCTACTGGGAAAGAAGCAGGGGTCTCGTGCCCCTGGGAAGAGGATGGACTGAAAACAACATAATCTTCCATAGAAACCTCCGTTTTAAAATTGGCATTTTTTTTTGGAATTCGGAGGAGATCACGCAACAAGAAGAAGAAGACGGGGGAGGAGGAAGTTGCATGGGAAACAGATCTGGGAAGATGCAATCGAAGAATGGATCAGAGGATCGAAACCACATCTCGTGGAGTTGGGCATTGGGGGGAGGAGAAGTAAACAGAGTTGAAAGATCAATAGGTGGGCAGCGCCCACATGCACATGACACGAACAAAATTTCAGGTGGTCTTTCTGTGAAGTACGGGTCGACCATAATCGGAGGGGAGCGGGGGACAAATTCCAATTGTTGAAATAGAGAGGCAAGACGGGATGGGGACAGAGAAAAGGTGGTGATAGAGCTCCCCACTTCTCGTGGCCTCCGGCGGACTAGCTGCGTTGGAGAATGCTTCACCAGCTGCATCTCCTTCTTCTTCGGATAGTCTTCTTCCTCACTGAACATCTTTTCAAAAAAAAACACAAAAATCTACCATATCACCCGCCAACCCCTTCAACGGCGACGGTGGGTCAGAAACATCACAGGCGGCATCAACCTTCACATCAGCACATGGCGGTGGCTTCTTCAAAGTGCCGGGCTGTAGCGGGCCTTTCATGAAGTGTTGACGGTAATCCCGCGTCAGTGGCCCGGAGTCTCCCAGAATAGACAATGCTGAATCATGATAACCAAGGCCTCTGTAGCCCATCTTTCTGCCTTTAGGGACGGGCTTAGTCCGCCCCTGTAGTTGTGCGCCGAGACCCAAGCTCGGCTGATAACCCAACTTTAAGATCATGCGCCACCCTTTCGAATCTCTAATCTTGGACTTAATTTTTACATTGACTGGCGCAGTGATGGGCTTGCGTGACGCATATGCCCATGAGTAGTTTAAGTCCATCACAGAAAGAACTGGCCTGTTACTCGGCCACAGAGTAGGGAGAATCTTAGCTGCTATCGCATCAACATTCTGGACAGTGGAAATACTCTTCGCCTTGACATCCCGCCCTTGGAATGGAAACTTCAAACACTGGTGGGCAGTCGAGGGCATGGCATATAGAGTGTTTATCCATGGACGACCCAGAATTACTTTGAACATTAGGTCTATGTCCAATACGTAAAATTCCACGTCCATGACCAAAGGCCCTAGCTCGGCTTGAACAGTTACGACCCCATGACAAGCACGCCTGGAGTTATCATACGTTGCTATTGTGGTCGGTGTGGGCTTTAACATTTCTTCTAAGATGTTGCAAGCACGGTGGGTACTTAACGGACACACATTTATTGATGCTCCCGTGTCCACAGGGGCTGATTCCACTGCCACCTTATTCAAACAAATAGTGATACAAAGTGGCATCTGTCGTGCCTCCGGGGGTGCTAGTTCTGTCTCAGAAAATGAAATAGAGGGCCCCCTCGTAATAGTTGCCAACACCGTAGGTAAACTATCCGCAGCTACATCTTCATTTACCATAACTTTCTGCAAAAAGGTCTTCAAGGCATCTTGATGTAGCGGTGACCTCTTAATCAACTCCAAAACTAAGATCTTGGCCGGTATCCGGTCCAAGTGCTGTAGCAAGTCGTACTTCGTGGCCGGCATGGGGCCTACTTCTTCTGCTTCAGCCGTAGGGGAAGGAACTTGGGGGTTGGGTGCAGACGCACCAGAGGAAGGGTAAACTCTATGAAATGGACGCCCGCTCCGAAGGGCGCAATGTCGTGCCGTCACGGCTTGGGACGGGCCCCCGCTTGGCCCAGTAGGGTATGTGGAGGGAGTAGAAATGAAAGTGAGGGTGACGGGGGTTGGCCTGATGGGCCCTGGTGGAGGGGTGATTGGTGAAGGGTTAAGTGGAGGGATGATGATGGAAGGCACGGAGGGTGATGGCTGAATGACTGGCGGCATCATAGGGAATGTGGTGAGCGTGATGAGTGGTCGGGAAGGGATAGTGGGTGGAGCAGTAGTGAAGGTGGTGGGTCGGAGGATGGAGGGAACGGAAGGCATGGGGCTAGTGTGGTGGAAGGCCAGGAGATGGGCGGGGGTCTCATCATCAAAGGACCATCCAGCGTTGGGGGCTGGGCAGTGGACTACATTAACTTGAGCTAGTGTCGGCGGCTGTTGTTGTGGTTGCTGCTGAGGAGCGGGTGGATGTACTGGCATGGGATTCTGGTGAATCCCGAGGTCTTGCTGCTGTTGCTGCTGTAGGGGTTGTTGTTGTTGTTGTTGGAGGGGTTGTTGTTGGAACGGTTGTTGCTGGGGCGCCGCCTGCTGCAGCCTTGCTTGTCTTCATCTCTCCTTTATATCTTCAATTATCTTATGTATTTGGGCCCAATCAATCCTCTGGCCCTCATGCAGATCATACACCAAATCTCTAAACTGAAAGCATCTTTCTATGGTGTGCCCGGGCTGCCGATGGTATATGCAATACCTGGACTGATCGACTGCCAGATTCCAATTCTGATGTTCCGGAGGGAATTGGATGTCACCAGTGTACATTAGAGCTGAAAATATGTCAGGGAGGGTTGCTGGCAGTGGTGGATAATTAGCCCTTTTGGGCCCTGGCCGAGCAGGCCCATAACCAGCGGGTGGGGGAACATTGTGGTACTAGGGTGGCTGTTGCGGCTGTTGAGGTGGTGGTGGTTGTTGTGGATGCTGAGGAGCTTGGAAAGTGGGTCGGGGAGCTTGTGGGGCGGCGAACTGGGGGTTGCGTGGTGGTTGCTGGAAACGGGGTGAAGCAGGCAGGTTAGGGAATTGAACAGCCTGGGCCTGCTCATTGACTTGGACTCCCTCAGTAACTGGGCCTTGGGATTTTCGGGTAGTCTTGGATTTCTGGGCTTCAAACAATGAATGGATGGGGGAGTCCTTAAATTGGTTCTAGATAAATCGGGCCCGACTGTACAGCTGGTGCATGTTAGAAATGTCGTTCATTGCCAAACTATTCCGGAACGTCGGAGTAGCATTAGAAATCATCAACTTTACTTTTTCTTCTTCCGGGATCTGCCCGAGCACACGCGAGGCCATCTGCCTCCATCTATCTGCATATATAGCAAAGTCTTCATCCGGATTCATCTTTTCTGCAACCAGGTCAGTGAAAGAATATTCAGGACCGACCCGATCTTGGAATCTGGTGATGAATTTCTCCTTCACGGTCTTGAAACTGTCAGCCTCCTCCAAAGGAAATGTGTAGAACCACTCAAGGACGACCCCTTCCAAGGATCGGTGAAACAAATATGCCATCAGCCGATCATCATGCTGGAACTGTGCCGACTCGTAAAGAAATTCCCTGATATGAATGAACGGGTTGCCATTCCCGTCATACTTCCGATACACGGGGAGCTCGGACTGAGGAGGCAATCGAATATCCCGGAAGTTAGGAATAGGGACATCCGCAATGGACTGAGGGCCTTCCCGCTTATGGAGGAGGTCAATCTGCTGCTGCATAGCAGCCTATTTATCAAGGAGGTCCCGTTCCCGGGAAGGAGAAGACTGAGCAGGAAAGACGGAGCCCAGATGAGGAACTGAGGGGTGAACCAGCTGGGAGGGGATCCCATAGGATGGATAATGGGCTAAGGAAGAGCCCATATCCGAGTGCGCCAATTGGGCTGCCCCATGTTGTAAACGAATGAAATCAGCCAGGGCCAGAGGGACCTGCGGCGATGGAGAGATTGTAGTGTATGGATCAAGATAAGAACTAGAGGGGACCTGGGCCTTCCCCTTATCAAGATACTGATGGGCCGAGGTGGAGGCCTGGCTCGCTTCCATACTGGGATATCGGAGCACCTGGAAATGGATGGGAGTGAGATCAATGGGGGCAGCGGGGACGGGAGCTGACCGAACAATAGGAGATGCAGTAGTGGTGGTGGCGGCAGTCACGTCATAGGAAGGAACTGAGGACGGGGCGTCTGCCCCTTGCAGAGCTTTCCGGATAAGGTGGAGCTGGGAGGGGTCAAGCTGGGCCATCAAATTAAGAATTTGACTGGCCGAATTCTATGTGGAGCAACCAGGAAGGGAGGGCTGAGAGCCCTCGATGGCAATGGTCGGGAGAGGAGGGACAATCCCCTCTCTTCCCTGCACATGGGCGACCCTAGGCGGGTCCTCAAGAAGTCCGCGAGGGAGAGAATCCTCGTGGGAATGGGAGAAATCGTAGGATGACATGATGGGTGGTGAATCAAACAGGGAATTAAAGTAGGAGATGAAGTGAGAGTTGCCCCCAGATGATGATCCTATGGGGAAGAAACAACTCCGCATGCACTGATGATAATGGGGAAGGGGGGGGGGGGTAAACATCCCTAAGTAGAGAGCTAAAACAAACAACTCAAATGAAATGCACACAATGGAGAAGCGCGATGAGAGGAGAATCAGCCAATTAATGCAACGAAGTTTCAAATGATGCGCGTAGGATTTTATAAGTTCTCCTTTTTTGCCCTTGGTGAATTAATTAAGATTTAAGTTCACTCGACCAAGGGGTTCCTAGACAAGGTAGGGAATAGGGCAACTGGCTAACACTAGAGGACTCTTTCTCCCTCTGATGTAAATCCTAGAATGGGGGGTGGTGACGGTACAACCTGCCCGGCGTCCGTGTGGGAATCCACGATTTACGGGGGCTTACGGAGGTCCTCAGCAAGGTCCCCTAGTCGGCTCCAAGGAGTATGGGGACGAGAGGAAACCCTACCCTGGTAGGAATGCAACTACTATGAAAAGAATGTATGCCCCTATGTGCACCGGAGTGCATGCAAAGTCTAGCCTAGCAAGTAGCAATCAATGATCCATCAAATATGTAAGCAATCAAAGCAAGCATGCAATGATGGTATAAGAGCAAGGGGAGATCAATAATCAGCACCAAATATCATGACAATCATATAACATGGCAATCAAAGTGAATCACGGGTGCACTGTAGCACGACAAGGACGACCTCTGGGAGATAGCTCAGGGAGATATACGGTCCTGGTTGAACCGTTCACACCAAGGAGTAACAACAAAGTAACAAAAAAAATCAGGAAATGCTGGAATGAAAGAAGGAGGAAATGGGAAACATACCAGGAGGAACGGTCTATTGACAATCGCTTAAGCACTGGAACGGACCTGTAGCAACCGTGCAAAAGCAACCAAATCAACTATATGAAGACAGAGGCGTACCTGTGCCAGGACGGTGGACGGCCAAACACGGGCCGTAGGGATGATGAATGGGCGGTAGGAGACCGCTCGCGACCGCAGGCTGGGAGGAGAAGTGGCACTGTTCGTAGAGAAGGACGGTGAATCTTCAGCCGCACAAGCGTTGGACGGCCCTGGGAGAGCCGTTCAAGTTCCAGAAGACAGAGAACGCGACCCAACCTGCAACCACTTCAAGAAAAGGACTAACATAGCAAAAGAAAGGGTCAGCAAATCACTAACACGATGGGCACGAGGTGTCCCACCGTGATCGCCAAAAAAGGGGTGTAGATGTGGAAAGTATGACTCCTCCTTTCCTTCCAGCGTTAGAATATCTCTCCACTACACAGATATGGGAAATAAAACAAAATGAAGTAGAGGATGGAATGGAGGAGTGAACCTGTGATCGTGATCACCACCAAGATGCCGGACATGCGATGAACGCACATTGTACCTTGGAAAGAGGGAGGTACTCGCCTTAAAACCAGCACCGACGCGTTGAACGGCTCCTTATGGACCGCCTGAACGTACGTGCGGTCTCACGATAGGCCACTCTTCGGTGCTGAGGTGGAACACGGGACGATGATGGATGGAGGGTTGAACGGCTTGATGATGACCGTAGGGGGATGAAGAACGGTTGTGGACTGGCCGTACGTCTCCCTGAATGGTCCGGAAGAAGCCGCGCAAGCCCACCACGCCAGAAGTTGCAAGAGTCCAACCTCCACCCTTTCCGGCCGGCCAGAAAGTATGGGCCTCGCATTAGTGTGTTGAAGACCTGCGAAACAGAGCATGGAGCACGAAGAAAAATTAGGATTAGAACTCGAAAGTGTAGTATACGCTCGAACAGAAGAAAATTAACATAACTAAATGGAATGGGGAATACCTGGGGAGTTTTAAACCCCTGGGGGCATCAGAAAATGTAGGAGGGTGTGTGCATGGCAGTGCAAATAAAGAAAACGTGGGAGAATGGATGTGTAAAAACAAGCATGCAATGAGAAGAAACGGGACTATCAAATGTAAAAGACTCAAAACTAGGACTACTCCCTGAACCGGAGGCCTGTGTGGATGTAGAAGGTCTCCCTCGTTGGTGCTAGGTCGCTCAAAATTTCAGCAGGGCTTCACCGTCGACCTAGAATCTCCCCCCTTTTCAAGCCCGACCCCTAGGGTCTATTTATAGAGCACCTAAAGTCCTAGCCCAAAATTAGGGTTTCTAGCCATTTTCAGGTCGAGATTATCAAAGAAAAGATGTAGATAATTGAATTATCTTTCCACCCGAAGAAACGGCGCTCAAAATGGTTAAGGATTCTCAGAGAAATCATCGGAGAAAGATTGGGAGAAAAACCACAAATGATAATAAAAAGCCTTAACCACTTTCTGGTCCGAGAGGATAAACGGTCTCACGATAGACCGCACAAATGATGAGCGGCCAGACATGGGCCATCCTTCCCTGTCGGTGGAAATTCAAATAAATCATCAAATAATTAATTTATCCACTGAACTGACCGATAAATTCACCGTTGGACTCTCTCATAGTTGAACAGCTAACAGGAAACCGCCCAAGCCTATCGGTGATAAATAAGAAGATAAATAGGTAATTATCTGAATAGCGTTAGGACTCTTGATAGATAGACGGCTTATTGGATACCGCACAATGGTCTTATGCGGCAATGGCTAAGCAGTATATATGCTTGTCGGTGATAATTCAGAAAATCAACCAAATATCTCATAAATATATGAACGGCCCAGTGTCAACTGCATATATGGTTGAGCGGTTGGAGGTTGACCGCACATGTACATGGGTGCTTGAAATTCATAGAAAAGCTCAATCAACCACAAACCAAAGCCCATTAAGTCCTGAATCAACTCGGACCTAGCCAGGTAGGGAGGCCACCCATAAAATAAGCCCAAAGATGTTGCCTGAAAATAGCCCAGCGAGTGATGGACAACTCGAGGCATCAATAGATGGGAGTAAGAGACATGACTCAACTTACCGGCAAAAAATGGGTGTCAACACCGGGGCCAACACTTGGTATCAGAGCTCTGACTCTATTTTCTTGAGGTCTCACGACCTATAGAGAGATCCCTTGGTGAGCATTATGAGTATCATGTCTGATAGCATTTTGTCTTCTCTCCCTCCTCGTTATACTGGTTTTGACTTTATTAGATGGCTTAGGCACATGAATCGTTATGTTAATACCATTGATCCCAAACTCTAGGATTTAGTTATGCATGATTCATATGGGTTGCCCAGTGATGGGTCTAAGTGGACTGACGAGCATGTGAAGGGGAACAAAGATAATTCTATGCTCTTAAATGTATTTAGAAGTTCAATTGATCTTGAAAAATTTTCGCATGTTTCCTTAGGCAGGACGCCCATGAAAATATTGAAATGCCTGATCGAGGACTATGAAGGAAAGAAGGATAGTGAGTGCTTGATGGTCGACAAGCACAGTAAATCAAGCAAGGAAAGCTTAGAGCTAGACTCTGAAGGTGAGGAAATCTCTTACGAAGAGCTTATGGATCTTTATGATGAATTGCTTGAAAAATATAAGAAGGTTAAAACTGAAAAAGGAATCTAAAAACACCCTCCTTGAAAATGGTTCTTGTGATAAATGTTCCGAGCTTGATAAATTGAGTGAACTTTTAAAGCATGATGTAAATTGCCACAAAGAAACCATTGCATGCTTAAGAAGTAAAAATGAATCCATCTTGATTGATATTGAAAAGTATGAAGAAACCATCTCATGTATGAAAGAAGAAAATGAAAAACTCCAAAAGGAAAAAAGTGCTATGTTGATTCAGACTTCTTTGCTTGAAGGTAGATTGAAAAGTCTTGAAAAATTTGAAAAAGAAAAATCTGTCAATGTTGATGAATGTGAAAAAGTGCAAGTGTTGGAACAAGAAATTGAGAGCTATAAAACTGTAAATAAAATGTTGAATGAATATGTTGTCTGCAGTAAACATGAGATAACTAGTTATGAATTGCACATTACATCCCTTGAAAAAGAAATCAGTGATTTGAATTCTTCATTGTCTAAATTTGTCAAAGGTAAAGAAAATCTAGACAAAATCTTGGGAATCAAAGTGAACTTTCAAAAGGAAGGCTTTGGCTACAATCCGGTAAACAAAAAGAACTTTGAAAATAAACTGTACACATCTTTTGTCTCAAGTTTGGATGTAGCTAGTACCTCAAATGTTCACCCGGTTCAGCATGCTATCAAGAAAACCTAGAAATATGATGTTAAGCAGAACTTGAACCAAACCTCAAATCTGAAAATCAATTCTGCTTGCACTAATGTTAATGCTAGGAAGCACAATCATGCTGCACACACACATGTATCCATAAAGAAAATTTCATATTTTTATTGTGGTAAACTTGGTCATATGATGCATGATTGCCTTTTGATGAAATCTGATGAACTAGACGCATGCAAAAAATGCATGGTCTCACAAAGTCAAGAAAGTTTTCGAATACAAAAAGAACTTTTGATAACTCTCATGTTAATGCAAGAAAATTTCATACTATTCATAAGAAGAACATTCAGTGCTTCTGTTGTGGACGGTTTGGTCATGTGATGCATAATTGCATTGTTATGAAAAATGAAAATTATAAAGTTCATGCAAAAAGATCATTTGAAAGAATTGCTCTATTGAATTGCTATCATTGTGGAAAACATAGTCATTTGATGAAATCTTGCTTTCAAAAGGAAAATGACAACCATCGTGCTATGAAGAAGAAGAAAATTTTCCATGTTGAAAATAAAAACACTTTTATTAAATCACAGAAATTCAATGCTTATGCATATAAGAAAACTATGAAGGCTTTTGATTGTTGTCATTACTGTTGTGAATTAGGAAATGCTATGCATGATTGTTCATTGATGAAACTTGATTGTTTGAATGCATTGAAAATGAACAGAATTCTTGGTGGAAATGTCACTAACTCACAGGGGCCCAAAAAGGTTTAGGTTCCTAAATCTGCAAAATGAGTTGATTTATGTGCAGGTGTGCCTTAGAGCAAAACAAAATAAAGACGAGGTACATCAAATAAATCAAGGCACCCTCGGTTTCGAAGAGCCCCAAAATTCTGCATTTCTGTATTAGTTTTATCAGTTCTCAATGTTTTCCTCTTGGTTGTTACACTTCATGGCTCAATCTTGATTGTCAGACTGCATTTGGGAAAACTTGAACTGTTGTTTCTATATTGTGCTGTGCTAAAAAATGTTTGAATGGATTGAATATTCATCTATTGGAAGTGCATGAGCCTTTGAGATTAACTGAGCTTCTGATATATAAAATGGTGTGATTGTGGAAGAGTGGATTACGTCCACTTGGAAGCTCTCACCATGTGTGCGTCGGGTCTTCGGACCTCAAGCTCCGCCTTGTACTAGAACTTGGAGAAATCAAATGGCTAACTTGTGATTGGATTCTTTTTGTTCTGAAAACTCATTGAAAATCTATTTGGCTTGTGAATGACTTCTAATCTTTTGAAATGTGATTGAAAATATATTTTTGAACATTTTCTGAAAATAATTGGGTTGTATTGCTTAATTATGATCATTTCTGCACCCTTGTTCACAAAGGTCATGAGATGAAAAATATTTGTAGTTCATCATTTGAATCTGAATGCTTTCTTATGCAATCTATCATAATGTTCTGAAAATCAAACTTTTACATCTTGCTTTTGCATCTTACATTGCATTCTCATGTTGTTATAAGTTGCATGCATTAGAAATCATGTATTAGGTGCATTTAGATCATTCAAATGAAACTGAACTTTCACATTTTGCACCCATGTTAAATTCAGAAATGCATTTGGAACATTCAAATAAAATCTAAAATTTTGCATCGCATTGCATTTGGCATTGCATTTTGCATGTTTTCCTCATTATGTGCTTGCATGTAAATATATGCTATTTATCCCTATCCTTTGGAATTCCTAAGATCTCATACTTCTTACTAAATAATGTTGCATTTGAGTCATCACTAGTGTGTTTCATGTCAATACACTCAGGGGGAGTAAATATTTGATAAGTGCATCTAGATAGGGGGAGCTGCACTGTTATGTGTTGATAAATTTGTGGTATATATACTGAATAAAATTCATACACTTCATGCAAAAAATGTTAAAATGAGTGTTAAATATAAGGATATAGGAATTTCTTTTCAACACTAGAGATTTTAAACTTGCTCCATGAATGTTAAAGAGGTAGTTTAGGAAAAAGCTACCTGCCTATATTTTTTTTGGAAAGAATCTAAAAAGAAAATAAATGGTGGAGCAATGCTTAGTGTCACTGAGTAAACTGGATACACGTCACTTGAGAAGTGACGTGGTTCATTTCTGAAAAGTGTTGTACTAGAGTAACTCTGCTCAAAATGAGGTGAAGCAGTTAATACTCTGAGTAACCGGAGAGTCTGGCATGTGCTCCATGTGCCTCCTCGCGTAAAAAGGAATAGACTAAACCTGATCACTCTTGAAAAATTCTGATTGTCAATGTGATATTGCTTGAGTTGAAAAAGTTTTGGGGAAAACTCTTTGTGACAGAGCGTAGCCTCCAATACACTGTTCTCATAAATTGAACTGTAGTCTGTATAATCTCTCATTGTGTTGATCTGAAAATCTGAATATCCATATGGTAATAATCTATTTTCATGTTATTCACTTACACATCTGGTAATTTGATTTAATATGTATTCAGATAATAGAATGACTGCATTGGCTATTGCATAATTCTTCTATATGATCGCACAATGTCCTAGGTATTACACTGAACATTCTAGTTGTATTGACTCGCCTGCACCTTTTGTACACATATTCCCTTCTTAAATAAGTAAGGGGGAGCTATGCTGCATGTGTATATATGTATATACGTTTGGTTGCATTGTGTGCATTTGATGTGTCATAACTTGTTTGCATCTAGCTTCATGCATTTGAAGAGAAAACTAAAAATCTAAAAATTTGAAAATCAAAGAAAACCATTTGATGTGTCAAAGACATTCCATCTGTCACGCCCCGATGCGGAATATCGAGACTGGCTGTAGAAAGAGTTAAGAATAATATGTTGATTTACAGACATGCTATGACCTGCGCTAGAGAATCGAACATTCACCATAAAACCAGAGGATACTACCAATCTAATAATTACTAATTCATCAAGAATCAAGTTTTTACATCAATACCAATCCAAAGAACTTAAATGAAACCTCTAATACGACATTCAACATAGTCAAAGTTACATCCTCCAACTTTATTACAACGTTACTAACAACATTCTAAACCACAATTTGACTGAAGATTCTACGGACGACTCTACAAAGTCTTCTAACTGGTTCGCTCCAGGCTTCACTCTGTTCCATCCCCATCAGTTTGCGAGTCCTCACCTGAGCTACCTGGAAGAGGGGAAACAACTGGGTGAGCGAACGCTCAGTAGGTAATAACATGCAAGTTTAAGTAATTAACCAATTGAATTAATATGAATGGAAAGAAAAGGAATGGCGATATGGCAAAGTAACATAATAAAAAGAAGGCGAGATCATGATGTAACTGGAAATTGGCCAACAAGCAAGAATTAAACAAGTCAAGAAAGATTCAAGTAAGTGATTATGTCGTAGACATCACGCTAGTCATGCACTCGGTGTAATGCCTCACCATGTCATTCAAACTCCCCGGGACACAAGTACTTTTCGGGTGCTCCTCCCAAGACCAGACCGGGCCCTTATGATGTGTTGGCATTGATTTAATGGATCCAAGATCCTAAGTTATGTCTAGACATTAATCAAGTTAATTGGCCAATAATATCAAGGTATAACTTACCTCTGAAAACCCCCAAGGATAAGTTGAAGAGATACTTTGTCCAGAAAGTTCAAGTTATCAAGAGCCAATCAGGTCCTTGGATTCAATATCGAAAACACGAAAATCAATTCTGGATGATATGCGGTCTAAACTGGGCCGCTAAAGATATGTACGGTCTCCACTAGGCCGTTCATGACAAATTGGGCCGAGGATCAGCCTCAATGAAGTCAAGGATAAATGGACCATTCTGGGCCGCTCTTAGAAGAATGGTCAGAAATGGGCCTTTCAACTAGTATGGACGGTCAAGAATGGGCCGCACATGGGCAGAAGGACTTGAAGCCCAAGAACAATATAAACTGGAATGACTGGCAAACTAGAAATCCACCCTAAATGGGCTTCGGGATGCCATAGCTGGGGCAGAGTTGAACCAGGGTCCAGCCCACTATCCACTGGTCAACCTAGGGCTTATTGGGTCGATCAAACATGATTTGGTCGAAGATGGAACAAGGTTAATCGACCAACAGGAAATTGCATTTAGCCAAGTGTAGACACGCCGTTCTTGACATTACCGTGAGTAAATATCATATTAGACCATGATACCCCAAGGTTGCCTTCACATTTTTAATTACTTTGGTGATTTCCTATTTTTTTGAATTTTTTCATATTTTTCTAAATTTTTTCGTGAAAAGTCTTTGACGTGTCAAGCTGCTTAGACGCCTCACTTTGAGGCGTCTAGGAGCCTAGACGCCTTCTTCAGAGACTCATGCAGTGCGCACGCTACAACGCTCCGACCGTTACTTTGACGTTTCGAATAAATCTAATCATAAAGACATCTTGTCGACTAGATGCGCCCTTCGAGAGTCACGGTTACCCGCGGAAACCACACGCTTTCTCCACTATCGATGGCTTTCGACGGCGGTGATTCAGTGGGCGAAGATAGGCACGTCCAGGGTCCCGACGCCTCATCATTAAGGCGTCCAAGAGACTGGATGCCTCAATGAATAGATTAAAATAAAAAAAATAAAAATATATGTATTAAGGCGTCCATGCTCCTGGACGCCCCAATGAAACTTTCTCCTATAAATAGAGGACCCCCTCCCTCGAAGGGAGAGGGCTTCAGATCCGATAGAGGAAGGAGAGACTCTGTCGGATCCCATTTCTAACCCGTGGGTTTTTGTAGGGGGAGATTCTGCCGGCTTCTCAGGTGCCCGCGCTCGCGAGAGGAAGGCTAGCTCCATCCATTCTGCTTCCACGTCGTCCTTACGCTACCGAAGCTCCGCCGGATCCCGCCATCGGCATCTTCAATAAGCCATTCTCTCCTCTCTCTTTTGTCATTTCCGTTGCATGCATCATCATGTCATTTGTCATCTCCCTTCAAAAGAGAGATCCGTTTATGCACGTATGTATGATCTTCCATCCATCATAACATTTTTCTCCTACTCATGTCCGAGAGGGGTTTAAAAATAACACCAACAAGGTGTGTGTCTTGCCACAATTTTATCATTCTTCATCACAAGGGACTAATACTACACTGCCATCTTTCTGATTCACTTGTTATCTGTCTATCTCCTCTTTTGCAAAGGTAACCAAGGAAAGTCCTCTCCATCGACCCGCTAAAGGGAGAGGAAGAAGCAACTTGCCATTTCTCACTTTTGAGGTAAGCGCGATCATTCTTCTTATTTTGGAGTCTCTGGCCCCTGGCGATCACATCCATATTCTCGAGGCCGCGACGAGTCACTTCCCGCAATGGCCGTTTAAATTTCTGTCATTTATATCCTGTTATATTCTCATATCATCCATATTGATGGGAATCAACACCGAGCCAGTACCTTTTCATATTGCATTTATATCCTTTAGTTTATTTTTATATCACGGGAAAGTATACGCGCAATTGTACGGCTTTATCGGCCAATGCGTCACTCCCGTAGATTGTGTGGGTTTCTATGTAATTTGTCAGTAGGACCAGCAAGGGGGCCCTCAGCCCTTTCCCATTGGTCCATGCCATCTTGTGGGGCTGGTCAACTATCCTAGGTGGACATCTAGAAGGTTGGACTAGTCATATGCCACATGGGTAGACAAGTGGCCCATTTTGTCCAAGGTAGGCCACCTACCATTCAACCACCCATTCAACCTTCTACGATATGGTCAAGGGGGCGCCCCTCTCCCTTATTAGATTATTAATTTGTGTGTGTGATTCACACTTAATCCCAGCCCTTGATTCCCCTTCCCTAGATCTAAGGGTCCACATTGGATTTGATGTAAACCATATATAAGCTTGTCTTTTCATGTGAAATTCAATGAAATTCAGAAAAATTTGTGAACGTTTGAAGCTAGCTGCGCCCCAGCCCTCTCTCCTCTGGTTCTCCCCTTCCCAAACCCCCATTCTAGAGTGGTATCTCCTTCCCCCCCACCTCCGGTGATCATCGGTGCCGCCGCCGCCGCCGTTCGTGCCGCCATCGAGCTGCCTCTGCAGTTCTATCTTCGTCCGACCACAGCAGCTTCCACGAATTGTCTGTCTCAGTCACGAGCTTGGATTGAGCTGAAGTTTTTATGATGTGTTCATCCCTTGCATCCCAAGATCCACCTAAATTTTCACGCCAAAATTCCATCTTTTAGTATTTTTACATTTTCGTCCAACCTGTCATCCCAGATCTGCCAGGTTTCTATCTATAGTGACAGAACCTTTGAGTTCTCCCCCTCCGACCATCTTTTTGATTTATCTAAACCCTCCCAATTTTACTGGGAGTTCTGTCTATCACCCCCTACCTCCACAAATTTTCTTAATTTTTTTATTAGCACTCTATCTTTTTTTAGAAATTCGTGTTCTTCCTCTGATACAGTGTTTCTAGTCAGATCCTAGATCCAACCACCCTCCACTTCCAAAATCCGAACAACTCTCCACCACCTCCAAATCCAGATCCAAAAATAGTCCTGGTTTCCTTGTTCGATTTCCTACAACCTTGCTGAAGAACACATCTTCAAATTCAGACATCTACTTCACGGTCAAAGGCAATCAACAGGAAAGTTCTCTACAGATCTGAGTCTTCAGTTACTGTACAACAGCAGCATATAAAATTCGCCAACACAAAGTACAAATCTGGAAAATTTTTCTGAAGGCCACTAGATTGTAGTACTTCGAAGCAGCTTTCCAACGGCTCTGATCTCGTCACATTACGACACCGGTGCTGATCGCAGCGTCCGTTCTCGCCGGAGCGCGCGCTGAAATACAGAACCGGCAGATTTTTGATCAGTTTTTCCGACCGGTGCCGAACGGAGCCGCCCGGCCTCCGGCCGGTGAACCAGCGTGCCGCTAGCCCGGGGAGCGCTACTCCAAGTGTCTCCACTACAGCGGTACCACCGGGTCCCACACGGCCCCTCCGGACAACACGTGGGCCCCACGGTCGTGAACACGCGTGTAGTCGAATCAACACCCGAAGCTGCCCGTCAACCCGAATTCGGTCCTCCCGGGCCCATTTGTATAGCCCTTTACCTCCCTGCGTGGAGTGGGCATGTTCCCATTGCTGTAATTGTTGTGTGTTAAGCTTCCCGGGAGTACGAGTTTTCGGCCGGGTCCGTCTTCCCCACGCTGAGTGCGTGGAGGTATCGCATTCGCTCCCTTACTTGGCATTTTGCTTAAGTTCATATATACTTGATTATGCCGCTGCTAGAGAGCATGATAGGGTAATTAGCTCGGTTTCTATTTATATCACCGCTACTGCGAGAGAGAGCGTTACCGTCCAGTGACCCGATCTGGGCACGAAAGAGAGAGCCGACCACCCTAGCTCTTGCCGGTTTCTCAACCGCGCACGTCCGACGCTTCCCTCGTTAAGGGACGATCGCGAGCTTGTCGTGTCCGTGGTCCCATCCCGTATCAATTTGGTATCAGAGTGAGTTTGAGTCTAGGGTGTCAAAAAAGAAAAGAAAAGAGTGTCATTTACGTCTAGTCATTAGTCATTATCTAAGTCGTGTTTAGGGTCATCATTTTTTTAAAACAAAAAAAAGTGTCTTTTTGCATTTACATCCCTTTACTCGGTATATCAAAAGGTGTTGTCTGAATGTTAGGCTACGCCTATCGGGAAGGCCGCACACTTGCGCGAGTGACCTTCGGGTCGATTACCTCCGTCACGTACCGGATATTGGTTTAAGTCTAGACGCATCATTTTGCATTAGTGTGTTTGCTTTAGTCGGCATCTTCTAGTCGGTGTGTTTGCATGCCCACTCGTCGAGGTACCCAATACTCACCCCCACCACCACCAATGGCGGAATCTCGAGTCCATAGTTCCGATGAGGTGGCCACCATGTTCCGAACTCTTATGGGAATAATGGATGGGTTGAGTGATCGCATGGCAGTGTTAAGCACCCGAGTGGATAGGATGGAAGGGTTGAGTACCCAAGTGAATGATCTAGGCACCCGCCTAGAAGAGAGGATGAAGGCCGTAGAGGATAGGGCCGCAGGGTCTAGCCAGTCCGTTCAGGGATTGGTCAGGAGAGTCACCGCACTAGAGAGAGGCCCAGCCGAGGCACCACCGATTGCCCCAGTCCAAGCACCCGTCCCACCTACACAAGGTCAACCGGAGCCAGGTCAACAACCAGCAACTCCAAGGGGTCAAGGGATAGCTAATAGGAGGCATGAAGTCCCCGAGGTGCATGACTATGAGTCCGAGAATGAGCATCGGGGATATGGTCATGATCGTCGTCCTATACGGCGTACCCACGACCAAGATATGGATGAACGGGCCCTTCGGACCGTTCGAGCCGACCCTCCCACCTTTGACGGGTCCTTAGACCCAAAGGTCTATCTTGATTGGGAGGCTGGCATGGATCGATATTTTGAGTGGTTCGAGATGTCGGACCAAAGAAAGGTCAAGTTTGCCAGGATGAAACTTTTGGGCCAAGCCCAGACATATTGGAGGAACATGGAGAATCTATTGTTTCATCGTCATGAACCCCCGATCGATACGTGGACCGAGATGAGGGAGAAGCTTAGGAAGAAGTACCTCCCTACCTCCTACCGCTAGCGTCTTATAGAGAGGTGGCAAAGTCTCACCCAAGGAGACCGGTCCGTCTCGGATTACATCGCCGAATTTGATGAGTACTACTTGCGATGCGATGCCACGGAGGAGGATTCCCTTACCGTCTCTCGGTTTCGGCGTGGTCTACGCCCACACCTACGGTATGAGCTTCTACGCTGCAAGGTGGACAAGCTGGAGGATGCATACCAAGTTGCTCTCGAGATGGAGCAATTCAAGGGTGAGTTCGAGTCTATTCCCCGGTGGAGCCCCGCTCCTCCCCGTAGTGACTCCCGTGGCTCCTTAGGTTCATACCCGAGGGGACCCATGGCTCGTCCACAGGAGCCCGCCCGTCAGGAGAACTTTGCTCCTAGACCTCGACCTCCCCCACCACGGGATCTACCTCCACCCCATCCACCGGCACCCGTTGCCCGTCCCCCAGCTCCTATAGCCCGTCCTCTGGCACCGGCACCCCCTCCACTACTGTCGAAGGCACCTACACCTCCCCCATTGCTGCCTACACCCCCTACCCGACGGGATGATAAGGGTAAGGCCCCTCTTTTCAGGGAGAGTAGTCGATCGCAAGTGCAGTGTTTTCACTGTCATGGATTTGGTCACATTGCCAGCGAGTGTCCCGCTCGTGCCACCCTAGCCTTAGGTGTTGGAGAGTTCGCACCTCCCAAGCTTGAGTGTGTCAATTACGTGGCCGATGAGTACTATGCCTTGGGGGGGGGAAGAGTGGGACAGCTCTCCTGCCGCCCAGGATGCGGCCACCTAGTGGGCTTGATGCTACCACCGTAGTCTCGAGTCGTGCATGAGTCAGTGTGTATTCTTGTGTGGTTTGTTTGTGTGGTGTGTTTCGAGTCGATTGTTGTGTGTATTGCATGGTAAGTCTGCATGAGTCTTGTGCAAGCTCGTTGTCGGTCTCTTATGAGTAAGAGGCGAGTGGACTCACTTGATGAGTATGGGATCGGTTCCACATCTATACCCGGATCAGTCACCTATAGGGACTCAGTGGTGATTCCTAGTGAGTCTTCGAGCTATTTTCTTCCCTTTTGAGAGTGCCCCACCCGGAGTGTACACCTTTAGGCCATAGCAGTTTGCTCATATCGAGTATATATGGAATGAGAAGGTGACGATCATTTGGAGTGGAGTGTACCCGCATTACTTGGCACGATGACGGATCCGCCGGAGTATTCGAGCATCCCTACCCCTACTCGACGGGGTCGAGTTCCTCCCACCCTGGGAGAGTTGATGGGAATCGACATCGAGCCAGTACCTTTTCATATTGCATTTATATCCTTTAGTTTATTTTTATATCCACGGGAAAGTATACGCCCAATTGTACGGCTTTATCGGCCAATGCGTTACTCCCGTAGATTGTGTGGGTTTCTATGTAATTTGTCAGTAGGACCAGCAAGGGGGCCCTCAGCCCTTTCCCATTGGTCCATGTCATCTTGTGGGGCTGGTCAACCATCCTAGGTGGACATCTAGAAGGTTGGACTAGTCATATGCCACATGGGTAGACAAGTGGCCCATTTTGTCCAAGGTAGGCCACCTACCATTCAACCACCCATTCAACCTTCTACTATATGGTCAAGGGGGCGCCCCTCTCCCTTATTAGATTATTAATTTGTGTGTGTGATTCACACTTAATCCTAGCCCTTGATTCCCCTTCCCTAGATCTAAACCATATATAAGCTTGTATTTTCATGTGAAATTCAATGAAATTCAAAAAAATTTGTGAAAATTTGAAGCTAGCTGCGCCCCAGCCCTCTCTCCTCTGGTTCTCCCCTTCCCAAACCCCCATTCTAGAGTGGTATCTCCTTCCCCCCCACCTCTGGTGATCATCGGTGCCGCCGCCGCCACCGTTCGTGCCGCCATCAAGCCGCCTCTGCAGTTCTATCTTCGTCCGACCATAGCAGCTTCCATGAATTGTCTATCTCAGCCACGAGCTTGGATTGAGCTGAATTGTTTATGGTGTGTTCATCCCTTGCATCCCAAGATCCACCTAAATTTTCACGTCAAAATTCCATCTTTTAGTATTTTTACATTTTCGTCCAACCTGTCATCCCAGATCTGCCAGGTTTCTATCTATAGTGACAGAACCTCTGAGTTCTCCCCCTACGACCATATTTTTGATTTATCCAAACTCTCTCAATTTTACTGGAGTTTTGTCCATCACCCCCTACCTCCAAAATTTTCTTAATTTTTTATCAACCATCTATCTATTTTTAGAAATTCGTGTTCTTCCTCTGATACAGTGTTTCTAGTCAGATTCCCAGATCCGACCACCCTCCACTTCCAAAATCCGAACAAATCACCACCATCTCCAAATCCAGATACAAAAATAGTCCTGGTTTTCTTGTTTGATTTCCTACAACCTTCCTGAAGAACACATCTTCAAATTCAGACATCTACTTTATGGTCAAAGGCAATCAACATGAAAGTTCTCTGCAGATCTGAGTCTTCGGTTACTGTACAATAGCAGCATATAAAATTCGCCAACACAAATTACAATTATGGTGAATTTTTATGAAGGCCACTAGATTGTAGTACTTCGAAGCAGCTTTCCAACGGCTCTGATCTCGTTGCATTCCGACACCGGTGCTGATCGCAGCGTCCGTTCTCACCGGAGCGCGCGCTGAAATACAGAACCGGCAGATTTCGATCGGTTTTTCCGACCGGTGCCGAACGGAGCCGCCCGGCCTCCGGCCGGTGAACCAGCGTGTCGCCAGCCCGGGGAGCGCTGCTCCAAGTGTCTCCACTACAGCGGTACCACCGGGTCCCACACGGCCCCTCCGGACAACACGTGGGCCTCACGGTCGTGAACACGCGTGTAGCCGAATCAACACCCGAAGCTGCCCGTCAACCCGAATTCGGTCCTCCCGGGCCCATTTGTATATCCCTTTACCTCCCTGCGTGGAGTGGGCATGTTCCCATTGCTGTAATTATTGTGTGTTAAGCTTCCCGGGAGTACGAGTTTTCGGCCGGGTCCGTCTTCCCACGCCGAGCGCGTGGAGGTATCGCATTCGCTCCCTTACTTGGCATTTTGCTTAAGTTCATATATGCTTGTTTATGCCGCTGCTAGAGAGCATGATAGGGTAATTAGCTCGCTTTCTATTTATATCACCACTGCTGCGAGAGAGAGCGTTACCGTCCCGTGACCCGATCCGGGCACGAAAGAGAGAGCCGACCACCCTAGCTCTTGCCGGTTTCTCAACCGCGCACGTCCAACGCTTCCCTCGTTAAGGGACGATCGCGAGCTTGTCGTGTCCGTGGTCCCGTCCCGCATCACATATTCTCGAGGCCGTGGCGAGTCACTTCCCACAATGGCCGTTTAAATTTCTATTATTTATATCTTATTATATTCTCATATCCTCTATATTCTAGAGGCCGCGGCGAGTCACTTCCCACAATGGCCGTTTAAATTTCTGTCATTTATATCCTGTGTTATTCTCATATCTATATTCTCGAGGCTGCGGCGAGTCACTTCCCGCAATGGCCGTTTAAATCCCTGCTACTTATATCTTGTGTTACTCTCATATCTGCTCATATTTTCGAGGCCGCGGTGAGTCACTTCCCGCAATGGCCGTTTAAATTTCTGTCATTTATATTCTGTGTTATTCTCATATCTTCTCATAGTCTCGAGGCCGCGGCGAGTCACTTCCCGCAATGGCCGTTTAAATTACTGTCGTTTAAATTCTACAATATTCCCATCCCCCGAGGTCGCAGAGAGTCATTTCCCGCTATGGCCGTTTAACCCCCATATCTTGTTACGTTGTATCTATTCTACACACCCCACCGGAGCAATCTCCCGTGGTGGTCTCTCCTCTTCTCTCTTTTTCTATGTCGCAGCAAAATGAGCCCGCGCTCCGCTCCCCTCTGGCCACTCCACGTGACGTCGCTCACATCTTGGCGATCACGGTGGGACAACTTTCGCTTTCTCTTGGTTACTCTTGAAACCTTGGCATCGCTGTGTGCTTCTCCACCTTTGTGGCCTCGCGCGCTCTAGTTGTGCTCACTGTAGCACTTTCAGTTCTTATCCTTCGTACACCTCGTGCACTTCACCCCTAATCCCTTGTGGTTCCTTGAGGTTTACATTATTATCTCTCTTGGGTGTTGATTATACCTTTGCTATCTCTGTTATTTTTGTTATGTTCTGTATATCTATTCAGCACTTCATTGCATACGTCCACCCCTTTTCTATTTTTTTCATTTTTTTTAAGGATCACCCTTTCTCGGTGAAGGAAGGACTCTCCGTTCGGGAATTTCTCTCGACGGACTAGGATCTCCTCCACCGGGACCTCCGTAAGTCCCCTACAGCGAAGGATTCCCTCTTCGTTCACTGGGCCAGTTGTACCATTGAAGTTCCCCGGAGTTAGTTGACCCATCCGTGGTGAGACGAGCGACCCTAGTTGACACGGTGGTGAAACAAAAACTAACTAGGGTCCTTATTTTTGTGTGAACTTCAGATCTGGTTAAAAACATAAAAAAATTATCAAAATAAAAATAAAAAAGGGCGTAAATTCATCCACTTGTTTGATAATCTCTGCTATATGCTTGTTGGTGTATGTTTTTGCGTTTCGGAAGAACTTTGAGCATGGCTCACGAGTCTTTTGAGGAGAACCACCCTGTTCGTGGTCAGTCAGTCGAGCCGCGTGTCCATGCTATGGACTAGGGCCCTTCCTATGAGCCCTCACGTGAGGTGCAGGTTACCGCAGGGGACACATCCCCACCACAGGACATCTCCTCTTTGCTGGGTGTCCTCGCCAACACGGAGCTCACCTCTGAGCAGCTCCGGACCTTCCAGGCCATTCTGAAAGGGAAATCCAAATCTCCCACCCCTCAAGAGTTAACTCCAGCCATCGCACCCATCCAAGAGTCGATGTAGGCCATCCCATCTCCTTCACCGATGCAAGCCATCTCTTCTCCCTCACTTCAAGGGCAGGCAAGCCAACAACCTCCCTCGTTCCAATTCCCTTGACAATCTCAAACCCCTGACGTTCCTCACACGCCACTCCAGCAAGGACTAGCTGTCAGTGGCCCGGCAGCTCCCTCCCATTCGGGGTTTCCTCCTCAAGTCTCCGGGAGACATCTCCCTCCCCAGTGGCAGGTGCCACCTTCACCTCCCGAGGAGCTCGCCCAATCGCTCCTCAACAGGTTCAATAGAATGGACGAACAGTTTCAGAATTTGAAGAAAATAGTGGAGGTGAAATCCACCCCGGAGGTTGCTTTGCCAATCCTTCCAGTGATCCATCTTCCCCCCCTCCGAAATGCCTACGTACCGCAGGTACAATGGCACTGGCAACCCCTTTATTCACCTTAAGGACTTCATGTATGAATCCTCCTATTGGCAAAATGACCAGAGATCCCTGGCATACCTCTTTCGGAGATCATTGGACGGTCCTGCGTTAGAATGGTTCTATTCTCTGGAGTCCGGTGAGGCCGGGAATTTTGATACAGTGCAAAGAAGATTCTTGCAAAAGTATCGGGATAGGGTTGGTCCCTCTCTTTCCATTACCGACCTAGTAGCCGAGAAAATGAAGCCCGACGAAGACTTTGTCTGTTATGCTGACAGATGGAAGTCTCTGGCAGAAAACATAAGAGATACCCTCTCAGAGCCTGAACAAGTAAGAATGATTATGTCCAACGCAACCCCACAGTTCAGACACGTCCTGGCCATGAACAAGCTCACTACAATGGAAGAGCTCTATGAAAGGGCCCGGTATATCCAAACCCAGTTAAAAGATTCCCCCATTATGCACATGTTTGAGCCGCCGAAGCCCAAGGTGGTTAGAAAGACATGCACTGGTGTCCCAAGTGGAGCGACAGAAGGGGTCGTAACAAATGAGCAGGTGAGTGCAGTCAATAACGCCAACTATGTAGCCAACCCAAGGTATCCACAAATGCCTCGACTTCCTCTCCAGCAAGGTCCCTTCCCGTCTCGCCCATCGCCCCAAAATAATCCACCCTAGAATAATATGCCTCAACCATTTCAACCCCAGCAACAACCCCGACCCTAGGAACAACAACAACCACCTCAGTACCACCAAGTTCCACCCCTAGGGAATTACGCCCCCCCACAGCAACAACAGAGGCCGATTGCCCCAAGAAAGCCTACTACCCCCTATTGCCAGAAACTTTGGTAGATATTTTCAGCGCCCTCACGACCTCAAACACACTCATCCTACCCAGGGAAAGGCTCGCATGGCCCCCGAATGTTGATACCTCCAGATACTGCGTCTAGCACAGGTAGCCAGGACACATAGTAGAGAACTGTTTCCAGTTTAAAGATTACATCTACGATATGAATGATGGCGGCAGAATTGATTGGGATGAAATGAGGCGATACAGCGCCACTCTCAAAGCTAGGAGACCTCCTCCTAGGCCACAGTTCCAACAACAACAACTACTACAACAGTAGCCGCAGCAACAACCACAACAACAACAACAGCCTCAGCAGACCCAACCACAACAACCCAATATGGGCATAATCCAGAATCCATTACCGGAGCACCAACAACCCAATCACCAAGTTAACCCCATCTCCTCCTTCCCGAAAGTCGGAAGAGAGCAGGTGTGGCACCCAGAAAGTACCTCCGTTCTTGCTACCATCAACCCTATCATCAGGCAACTCCCCCGCCTTGCCCGGGTAGCACCTCTCTCTCATCAGCCCACATCACAACCTATAGCGCGGCCTTCACCATTTCCACAGCCATCACGCCCTCTCATCCGCACCTCTCCCACTAACTCACCAATGACCTATCAGCCAGTGCCCTCCACTATGCCCTCACACCCTCTCATCATCTCTCATCCCTCCATTTTGCCATCCACCCCCACTACACCTACACTTATGCCTTCCAAACCTCTTATTATTCGCCAACCGTACGTGACTCCACCTACCTCCACCATGCCTCCACTAACGCCCTCAAAACCACTCATCATCCACCATCCATCTCAGAACCATTGTCCGTCTCAGGCCTATCCACTTCCACTTTGCCTCCACCTCCACCTTCCAGACCCCTTACCCTCCATAGCCCACATGAGATCCCCTCTACCTCCACTTTGCCTCCGCCTCTTCCTTCCGAACCCCTTACCCTCCATAGCCCATATGAGATCCCCTCTACCTCCACCATGCCTCTGCCTAACAAACCCGTCATCAGAACCCCCGCTCCCATCGTCACCCCGACCTCATCAACCATTCCTCAACCACTACCCCTCAAACCCTTGTTAAAACCCACATCTAACCCCATAGAGGTGCAAAAGCTGCAAGCCATGGTGCTCCGGAGTAGAAGGATCTTGCACAGGGTTTTCCCCCAAAACAGTCAGGACCCCAAGCAGTCTCATTCAGAGAAAGACAATGGAGAGCAGCCAGAAAAATACCTCCCTGGAACACAATATGATTTGTTAAAACACCTGGATAAGACGCTTGCTCGGATCTCCATCCTTGAATTGCTTCAGAAATCAACATCCCATTAGGCGGCCTTAATGGAATATCTTCAAAAAGTCATGGTGAATGAGGACCTCCCTATAGAGAAGATTTCGGCCATTCTGACACTGATGGACACACAGCCGGCCATTGTGTTCCACAACCACGAGCTTGCCCCCAAGGAAGCTCAAAAGTATGCGTTGTGTGTTTCAATAAAAATCAATGGAGTATCCATACACCCGTGTTTGGTGGACACGGACGGGTCCATAAATGTGATCTCCATGAGCACCCTCCAATTATGTGGGGTCGGTGAGGAACAGATAAGACCGTCTTCAATCACAGTCACGGCTTATGACAATAGCAAAAGGCTACCATAGGGGATGATTATCCAGAGGGCAGAGTTAGGCCATGCGTCAGTCTCTACGGAATTAAATGTCCTCGACATGGATCCCACATTCAAGGCTATACTGGGTCGCCCCTATATTGAAGTCATGGATGTTGTGCCTTCCACCAACCACCAATGCTTAAAGTTTCCATACAATTGGAGGATTATTAAAGTAGTCAGTACACCTCTCCTTCATATAGTGGATGCTATTAATACCTCTCTGCCATCTGTTTGGCCGTCTCATCAGCCCATATTGTCACTGCTAGATGTATGGGACCCATCCCGCATTCCTCTGACACCAAAGAAGCCACCCTCAGCACCAACGTCACGTCTCCCTTCTCATTCTAAAGGATGGGAGATAATGAGAAATATCGGCTATCAACAGGGCGAACGCTTGGGCGTGCAGCTACAGGGAAGGCTGAAATCGCCAAAGGAAAAAAGGTTGAGCCACAAGTTTGGTCTAGGCTTTAAAGGATCACTCGAGGCAGATGGGAAACCCCTCACATGGACCCTATCCTCTCATTTTAAGAAAGGGCCCATTGTTCAAATGGGAGATCACCCGCAAGAAACACATGGGGGATCACATGTTGTGTACTTGGCTGAAAAATGTTCAAGGGCCACTAAGAAAGGAAAGATTAAGGATCCAGAATGCGAATGGAGCAAATGGTTCAACATACAAGATATTTCCATTGCACTAGAGAGAATGTTCTCGCCCCCGCAGGTGGACGGGTCACCATTGATCTCGGAAATGCCAGGGGATATCACTATTGTTGCTAGAATTCCAAACGATCCTCGCCAAGAGGACTCTGTCATCGATGGATCTTCATCCGTCATCAACATTACCATCAACAGCTCATTAGCCATCCTCTTCTCCATTCACTCACCTCAGCCTTCGCTGATGTCTTCTTCCTGGGCCAGATAATTGTCTGATGACCTTCCCAGGTCCCCTTCTCTACTTACATACCTACGCGGGTTTCTCAACCCGCTCCAGGTTTTCAATCATGATATGCGCTACGAGCCTCCCAACCCTTTAGCCATAATCAATTTTACCCCTCCTCCGATTTTGTTTCATTGCTTTGTCATTAAAAATGAAGACGAAAAAAAATGTCAATTTTCAAACCCCTCAACAACACATCTTCATTGAGGAAACCTCCTACATTTCCCACGAGCGTGTCCCGACCTACGGGCCACTCACCAAAGGTCCTATTAGCAACCTTTTCTACCCCTCCTCTGAGGGGTCCTTCCCTGTGCATTCTTCGGCATCTTCTTTAGCTTCCTTGTCCATACGACAGTTCAGTCAACCTAGATATAATGGGTCCAGGGTAGTACCCAAAAGTAAATCCAAGGGTAAGCAGATCTCTCGTCGATTCCTTCTAGATCTAGGCAGTAGGTGTCAAACGTGCCTATCCATTCCTCAATTGCTAGAAAATCTCATCCAACTACCAGAGATAGATTGTGAAGAGAATTGTACAATTGATGAAGAGTATGGAGTCTACGAGATCATAGATGAAGAATGCCCGATTGAAGAAAAGGATGAAGAATATGAGGACGCGGTCGGCGCATATGCTAGTGGGATGAAGAGATTCGACGAGCCGTCAGCCACCGTAGAAGAGTCCACCAAAGAAGTCAACTTGGGAACTGAGGAAGACCCTAGGATCGTCCTCATAAGTGATAATTTGCCATCATCTGAAGAAGAGGCATTAATTGAAGTTCTCAAGGAGTATAAGGACACGTTTGCATAGGGCTATGAGGATATGCCGGGTCTGGATTCCACCTTGGTCGAACACCGCTTAACTCTAAAACTAGGGTCCGTCTCGATAAAACAAAGGTTAAGGCGTTTCCACCCTCAGATGGCTTTGAAAATGAAAGAAGAGGTCGACAAGCTCCACAAAGCCAGGTTCATTAGAGTCGTCCTTTATCCTCAATGGGTGGCGAACATTGTCCCGGTCATGAAGAAGGATGGGAAAGTCAGGATTTGCATCGACTTCCGGGACCATAACCGCGCGTGTCCAAAGGACGGTTTTTCCTTGCGCCACATTGATGTGTTAATCGATAACACGGCAGGCTATGAAACCCTCTCATTTATGGATGGATTTTCAGGATATAATCAAATTCGTTTGGCAGAAGAGGATCATGAGAAGACGTCATTCACTACACCTTGGGGAACATATTGTTATGTGGTCATGCCATTCGGGTTAAAGAATGCTGGAGCTACTTACCAAAGAGCTATGATGGCCATATTTCATGACATGATGCATATATATCTGGAGGTGTATGTGGATGATTTATTGGTGAAATCAAGAACTAGGGTGGAACATCCGAGAGTCTTGGCTAAGGTGTTGCAGAGATCAAGGGAGTTCCAATTGAAAATGAACTCGAAGAAGTGTTTGTTTGACGTATCATTGGAAAAATTACTGGGTTTCATTGTCAGTAAAAGGGGGATTGAGATAGATCTAAATAAAGCTAAGGCCATCACGGATATGCCACCTCCCAAAAATTTGAGGGAAGTGAAAGGTTTAATTGGGAGGTTGCAATTCATTCGTCGATTTGTGTCTCAACACTCACAAAGGTGTAGACCTTTCTACGAGTTGACCAAGCCAGGAGTAGAATTCCATTGGGTTTCTAAATGCCATAAATCTTTTGAAGGGTTAAAGGAATACCTGGCTAATCCACCCGTTCTCATTCCGCCCAAGCCAAGAAAACCTCTGATCCCCTATATCTCAGTCTTGGATGACTCCGTAGGAGCCGTCCTCGCACAAGCCGATGAAGAAGGCAAGGAACATGCATCTTATTACTTGTCCAAACTCCTCAATCCCTGTGAGCAGAAGTACACAGCCATTGAGAAAACCTGTGCTGCCCTCGTTTGGGTAGTGCAGAAATTGAAGCACTACTTCCTGGCTCATGAGGTCCATTTGATTGCTCGCATGAACCCCATCAAGTTCCTCCTGGAGAAATCTGTCCTTACTGATAGGCTAGCATGCTGGTAGAGTTTCCTATCTCAGTTTGACATCACCTATATCTAGCAAAAGGTAATCAAAGGCTATGCTATAGCCGAGCATCTCGCTCACCATCATCTTCCCAAGTTCGATCTTGTCCAATCAGAGTTTCCAAATAAGGAACTAATGTTCATCACCCAATCCGATGAGCCCATGTGGACATTATATTTTGATGGAGCTCTGAATTCCCAAGGGAAGGGTATTGGCATTGTCCTTCTGACGCCCGAAGGCATTACCATCCCAGAGGCATTTCATCTTGCATTCCTAGTCACCAACAACATTGTTGAATATGAGGATCTTCTAGCTGGTCTGGAACTAGCACATTCTTTCTATATCATCGGATTGCGAGTCGTGGGTGATTGTCAACTTGTTCTCCGCCAGGTGCTTACCAAATATCGCACCCTTGATCCCAAGCTCAAGCCTTATCAGGAGCTGGTCTCCGCTTATGCCAAATTGTTCACCAAGCTGATCTTTGTCCACGTTCCTCATGAACAGAACATTCTGACTGATGCCCTCACCTCCTTGGCATCATCTTTTAAATTCCATTTAGGTGTATGGTCTGAATCCATCACCATCTACAAGTGTCTCGTCCCTGCTGTTCATGACCATTACTTTTTAAGAATCAAAAAAAGAGTCCTACGGAAGCTTCAGGAAGGAGAAATTCTTGAGAAGAAAGAAATCATGTTGGCAGAATTTGAAAAAGAATTGGCTGATGAGGAGAAATCTTGGTTCTATGAAATTGTCAAATATTGTAAAGATCAGTCTTATCCTGAAAGAGGCACCATAGAGGATAAGAAAGTCATAAGAAGGGTGGCCCAGAAATACACGTTGGTTGGAGGTCTATTGTATAAGAGAAGCCTTACTGGTGTTCTTTTAATATGTCTTGATGACAATGAGGTCTAGAAATGCATAGAGGAAGCACACTCAGGTGTGTGCGGTGGCCACGTAAATAGCCAAATGCTCGCTAAGAAGATCATTAGGCAAGGCTTTTACTGGCCCACTATGGAAGAGGATTGTGATGTTTATGTCCGTAGGTGTGTCAAGTGTCAGTTTCACGCTGATAAGATTCATTCACCATCTTCCTCACTTCATCCAGTATCCTCCCCATGGCCTTTCTCCATGTGGGCGTTCGACATCATTGGTCCCCTAGGTGATCCTAACTCCCTCACTAAGCGGAAATCCTTCATCCTCACTACGACAGAGTACTTCACCAAATGGGCCGAAGCCAAAGCTTATGCGGAAATCAAAGCGTCAACAGTCTGCAAGTTCATCATGAAGAACATCCTCACCAGGTTCGGCATCCCTAGCACAATCGTCACCGATAATGGGCCACAGTTCATTTCTCATAACCTTCAAGACCTCTGCAAAAGGTACGCAATCACATTGCATCATTCATCACCTTATTACCCACAAGGTAATGGCCAAACAGAGGCCACCAACAAAATATTGATCAAAATCATAAAGAAAACCTGCGAGTCTAGTAAGTTCTCAGATTGGCCAGAAAAGCTTATCGAAGCTCTATGGGTCTATCGCACTTCAATCCGTACCCCTACCGGGCAGACTCCATTTGCCCTTACTTATGGGATGGAATCGGTAGTCCCATACGAGACTCTGATTCCTTCTCTCTGAGTACAATTGGATAAGGAATTTCTCCTCGATGAACGTCGTGATTCACTCCTTGCCTAATTGGAACTCTTAGATGAGAAGCGGCTGGCTGCTGCCGAGCATGCACGTGTTTATCAAAATAGACTCGCTCATTTTTACCAAAAGAAAGTCATTGAGAGAAAATTCAAAGTCGACAAGATGGTCGTAAAAAGAATTTTTGTCAAACCTAGTGGGCCGCGTTCTAAACTTCAACCCATTTAGGAAGGACCATTTGTGGTTTAGGCTGTGTACCCTGGCAACGCCTACAAGTTAGTCAATGTCGAAGGGACCGAGTTATCTCACCCTTGGAACAGACTTTATCTTAAGAAATACTACCTTTAGATAAGTGTAACAAATGGCATGGTACGAGGACCATCGGAGTTGGAAATTCACTCTTCGGTCTTCGTAGACTAACTCAGGGTTAACCTGCGCATACTCCCACACCTAGCTTTCGGGATCAAACGAAGCAGAACTCGAGGGAAGCTTCAAAAAAAAAGAGAAAAAAAAGAGTGCCTAGTGTTCATTATGCAGTCAAGTCTTTGCATATGTCCTTCATGTAGGATATGACCTATTAAGGCTCGGTAGGTCTCGGGTCTTGGCCCACCAGAACTACGGAGATTCATGTCCGGTCATGTCGGCTTACGCCCACTAAAAGAAGGCAGCACGCACACACGCAGCTGTTTTAGCCAAAAAAAATGGTAGTATTGCTTATTGTGGGGCTGTACTCGAAGGTCTCAAAGAAAGTCATAATCTTTGTTCTCTTCTTTCTCGACCCAATGAGACAGTCGTCGGCCTTAAAACGCTGAGCATAAGGGAACCAAAAAACCATACCCCAAAGGCGAGAGTAGGATTCATCTCCTCGAACTCGAGTCAGAGCACGAGAAGAGGGCAGTGTCCCCGCAGGCATACAAGAGGGATTCCCACATATCAAATTATCATGTCCCCCTAAAAAAAAAGTCAAATAAGAGCCTGGTCGTGGCCGTGCCTGATTTAAACAAGCGAAACCCCTCAAAACAAAAAGCCAAATTCTACAAAGGGGCAACATAATTCTGTTCGTGGTTTGGTCTGAAGTCACCCAAAAGGGGAAGGTCGAGTTGGTCCCAATTGCCTTGTCGGGTTAACAGTTTTGTCGGTCCTCTCAGAAGGTTTACCCCACCACACTCTTCTTTCTCCCCTCAAAGATGAAAGCCCAATGGAAATCCTGAAAGGCACGCCCCGCTTAGGCAAACGACCTCGTTTTAGTAAAACACACATGTAACTATCTACTTTGAAAAGCGAAAGCCATTGCCGCGAAGGAGTCTCGGTGTTTCTGGCCGGTCAAGACCTCTATCTACTGCCTCGGTGGATTCTTACTTTAACCTCGGGCTTAGGTCAATGCAAGCGCATCACCAATAGGTGCGACGGCGTCTGATTCCGGGTCAGCGTCACGCGATTGGCCGTTAGGGTTCCAGGGTGTTCCATCCTATACCATCTAGAGTTGTGAGGAAATAGACCCGGGTCGGGCATATCTTTTACCTTGAACGCTCTTTCGGTGTATCCTTGCGATCGGAAGCAACTGGGAGCCTAAGTATGGCATGACGATTTTATCATTAGGTTAAGTCTTAACCGACATGATTATCATTTTAGGAGTCTAGGGGCCCAAATCAATCTAGATGGGCACACAGGATACCTGGGAGGTTAGTAAAGAACCCTATCTTCATAAGAATCAGATGCCATAAGGATGGTCACTAGGCATTAGTTGTCTCAAAAAAACAAAAAAAAAATATCCGAAGTGTCCCTCGGAAGACACCGTCAGGTGGGTCCCCAAGTGGGAATTCTCTTGGAACATGTTAACCCCGCATTATGCTACTTAAGAACGATTTAAACACCCCCGGTCCAAAAACTATGCCAGTTGTAATAACAAGTGTTTTTCAAAAAAAAATAAAAGAAAACTAAAAAAAACAAAAAAATATATCATTAAAATTTTTTTTGCATCTGTGTGATCTCATTTGTGTGCTACATTTTTACATTCTGTTCCCATTTGTGTGCCCGTGTGTTGCATTCATTATCTTTACTCTTGCCTTAATTGATAAAGGCTTGGCCCCTTGACTCGTTATCAAGGTTAGTCTCAAAGCAAACACCCGCTCTCTGGGCAAGCGGCCAAGTCAGAACGGAAAAATTGACTTGTTTCATTAAGCAATGTGTACAGGATTGAAAAGTAGGAATGAAGGTAGAAGTCATGAAACTGAACATTCCTCCCTTTATTTTCTTATATAAATTGTACATTAAGTTCCGTCCTCTCTCTTAGTGTTACCCCTTTCTCCACTCTCTGGGCGAGGAACCCTAGAGGGTGTTGCTAAACCATGCAAGATAGGGCCTCTACTGCTCTGTACCCCCCTTCCCGTCTCTATTCCCCGTCGACCGACAGGGGTAGCAAAGAAGCTACTAACACGAAAGCAACGCTCTCGTGCTCTGTGGTAGCGCTCTTCACCATCTCTCAGCCATTGTTCAGCAAGACCGAGGCTGGTTTGGAGTTCAAACAGTTGGGCCTCCATGGCCCTCCGCTCTTCCCTCTCAGCCAATCTGTCGGCTCTCTCTTTTTCGGTGTCTCTTTCCCTTTCTACGCGTTCTCTCTCTCTATCCTCCCTTTCCAGCTGAAGGGTAATCCTCAGCTCCACGGCGTCCCGAGAAGAGCCATCCTCTGGACGATGTCGCAACTCTTCCTCCAGTTCCGCTATTCTGGCTTCCCCCTGTGCGGTGCGAGCAAGTGCATCTTGCACCTCTTTCGTATGTCATAACCATCATTTCAGATATATGGAGGCATGGATAAGTGAAATTCAATGGCGAGACTCTCACCTGTACGGAGAGCATTCCTTCTGCCTCCGCGGCTCGCTACGTAGTATGAGCAAGCTGCTCATGAAGCAAATAGAGTTCGGAAGTGGGGATCCATAAACTGGAAGAGACAATATCTGTCCCCATTGCTAAGGAAGCCGCATCAAGCTGGGCGCGCTGCAACACACATAAGGTGACACTGAGGACCTAGCACCAGGAATCTTGGTCTATGATCATGTGTATGTAGGCTTACCGAAGAACTCAAGGCTACGCGAGTATCATGTAACTGCCGCTCAGTGCCTATCAGGCGAGCTTGCAGGTTCGCAATCATAGTGTCACGAACGTCCTAATACAAAAAAGAAAAAGAAAAATGCGTTCACCTCCACAGTCCCCTTAGGATGGAGTCGCTCTGCATACATCACCTTATAGAGGCGTAGGTAATCCTCGCTGTCTTTAGCATGTGACTCCACGAGTGTACCGCCCCGTTGCCAGTCCTCGTATTACTCGGGGAACTCCACTCTCCAATCAATGGAGGTTGCCGGCCCACACGTCTTTCTCCCGACACGTGGTGTTGTAGTCATGTCCACACATTCCTGCGCGAGCCCTAGAGTCCTCATGGCCAATCGTAGCCGCAGTGGCTCGATTTTGTTCAAACAGTGCATCCAGAGGTCACGTCCGAACCGGGCACGGCTAGTTATGACCCATGGCTGATCGGCGTCGGTCATGCCCGCATAAGACCTCCATACCACCTAGGTCAGGTCACACACATCTTCTTAATAAAAAAAAAGAGAAGAAAAGAAAAGAGAAAGAGAGATGATGAAATAATAATCACCATCGCTTTGGGGAACTCTTGCAACTCGCGTCTTAACACCATCAGCTGGTAGGATAGAGGGGCTAGGCTCGTGATGGGTTGCCACCGCCTCGCCAGTGGCACCGCCATTGGACGCCAATGATGGGCTTTTCCCATTGGGAGGTAATAATAGCTCCATAACTGCACCATCATGTGTCATTAACATATCAAAAAAAATAAAAAATAAAAAAAGGATAGGGGGAAAACCTGGATGAACGGTGTGAAACCACTCACTATTATATCTCGATCTCCTCTTTCAGACAGACCCGCAAATAGATGCGCCATCATGGCTGTTCCCCAGGCATATCTCCCCACTTTCTCAAGATCTACCAGGAATTCTAAGAAGCGACAATGGATTCTATCTCCCTTCGAGCCCAACAAAAGTTTCCCCAACAGGAAGAAGAGGAATCTCCTCAAATCTATGTTGGATCTCTCCCAATTGCTCGCATATACGCAGTAGACGACGCGGCATCCTCTTTCAGTCCTCTCCATGAACTCTTCCAAGGACTCATCATCACGAGAACGAATGTCAGTAAGCCCCAACGTCTCCATGATAAGCGTCTTGGCTACCGACCTGTTCTTACGATCATCCAGGTCCACTCCTAGTAACCTCTGGGCAGCCTATCTGTAGTCGGAGTACGTGATGCCAGTCAGCGCCTCGACATCCACTTTAAGGCCCGTAATTCGGACCACATCTTCCAGACTAGGCACCATATGCCCCCAAGGCATCAAGAAGGCACGACTCGTTGGATCCCACCTTTCACGCAATGCTTGGACGAGGGTGAGGTCAAGCTTGACTGGCTCGATCCGGAGAAAGGCCCATAGCCCCATCACGTCTAGCCTGGCCTTCTAAAAATTCGGGAGACCCCTATATGCTGCCACTACTAACTCCCATGAAATATGTGATTTCATCACACTCTGCGCATACACAAGGAATGGAGAGGAGTTTTATCAAAAGAGAGAAAGAAAAAAAGAATGAGTGAAGGGGAAAGAAAGCTCATCTTACGAGTTGCAACTGGGTCCTTTCACTGAAGTGTCCTTCGAGGTCTGAGAGTCTCCTGGAACTGCTACCGCTGGACCTGCTTCTCTTCGAGGAGTGGGAAGATTCACCCTCTATTTTGAACCTTAGAACACTTAGTTCTTCCGTTTCCGTGGAAACTTGTACTCTTCGAGTTGGCTCTTGATGCCCCTAGGAGAACGAACGAGGGAGGTATTTATAGAAATGGGAGAAGTGTGAGCCAAGACTGCCTCCATCACAGTTAACGATAACCCTCGTGATAGGGCACCTTCCTTGCGGTCCCATGTGTCACTTCACCGCTCGCGCAGGATGATTGATTGGATATGACAACTCTCTCCCTACGAAGCCTAGGGATGTGTTGAGTCCCAAAGGGCGACAATCAAGAGGGGAGGGGTGAATTGATTGGCCAATAAAATTTACTTCTACGAGAAAACTTGGAAATTAAGCATGCAAGCACTAGAGCTCACCGAAACATGGATGCACTTGTTAATGCGTGAGAAAAATGTAGATGTTTGACAATGAAATAGGTGTATGCTCAACTCACCGTGAAGCCCACTCGATAAAGGAAGCGGAAAGACAAACCACAAGAGACACACAGAATTTTTAGGTGGTTCAGGTACACTGCCGTGTCCCCTACGTCCACCCCTCACTTGTGAAGATCAAGACTTCACTATGAAGTGAGCCACACACACACGCTATGTATAACAGCAAACACTCACACACACGGCACCCGATCTGGGCTACCAAACAAACACACACACACACACACACACACACACACACACACACACACACACACACACACACACACACACGTTCGTGTTTCCGAGCACGAACACCACACACAAGAATATGAATCAAGTTTTACAACAGATGCTCAAGTTCAAACTGAATGATTCAGAGAATAGGGAGTGAAGAAAGATTTATCATGGTTGAAGCTCCCCCTTTCACTTCTTTGAAGGTAGTTGAATGCTTCTTCAGGAGGAACGATTGATCTTGGAGGAAGACTGGAGGAGAATGGTGCAGAAATGAAGTTGTAGCTTGAAATCCCTTGCAGCTTCCAATTGCAGATGATATGGGGACTTGATTCCAACCTCTTCCCTTCACTTTCAGCTTCAGATCAAGGTGGAAGAAGGCTTGGGAGCTCCAGCTGCGACCCTACACACCAAAAACATATGTCTTTATTTAAAAGGCCCTTCTATTCTTTTAATCTCACCTAGCATCGTCTTTTTCCAAAGCCACATGGACTTTTTTAATTGTTTAGGACAGTCAAGAAAAGCTAGGGAACCAGATCCACATTTTGTGGAATGTTTTGTGGAGGTTGGACTAGGATAGGAAGACTTTTTGTGAATGAATTTTACATGGGTCGACCCTTGGGGTCGACCCTTGCAGCCAGAACATCCAGAAAGTGGTAAAAACCACCTAGAAATGGTGCCAGCCTAGTGGAGTTAAGGAATAGAGTTTACACCAATAAAATGCATGAATCTAAGGCATGAATAATGAAGAACCAATTAAATTACCTTAGATTCTGAAAATTACTCTATTACCTACTTAATGCAAGGCATGAATTTCAACAAGGATATTAAAAGAGCTAGGATTGATCTCACCAAATGTCCTTGTGTCATTCAAGTCCTTAACTGCCTCCTTGCCCCTGTCAAGACATGCATTCTGAGTTAGCTTTAGCGTTTGCAAATTAAGATTGAACGTCTTAGCAACAGAGGTGATTCTTGTACTTCCAAATCTCCTTATCTCATTAAGTGGAAATGATTCCAAAGCTTATCATGGCATTCAAGTTAGAACAAAAGATATGTAGTGTTTTAATCATCATCAAAATTCATTACAAATAACCACATAGAGGGGGTTCAACAGGATGCCCTGTCATGTTGTAGAGGTCGTCCGAGAAGATTGAAAGGTCGTCAGGGAGAAGGGGCTAGAGCCATCATTATTGACTTCGGCGGTAGATTTCCGTGCGAAAGACGGTCGGAGCGAGATATGATTCCCCATTTTCAGATGGGGTCTCGACAACCACATCACATGAGAACGGTGTAAAGGAGAAGAAGCGTAGGAAAGAAGGGATGCGCAAGAGAACAAATAAGCAACAGGAAACCAAATCACTCCATTCATAAGTCTACATAAACTGTCATAAGCATCACAGTCATGAACATCGCAAGAGAGGAGGCGGGTCCATTAGCTCACCAATTCTCACCATCACCTTCACATTCATCTCTCTAGGCGTCCCTCTCCTCTCCCCTAAGGTGAGGGTCCCTCAGAGGCCTTCTAGGACTCCGTGAAGCAGTACTCGCCTCACCCCCCAATGCCTGCTCAGTAGCGGCGACTCACTACTGCTCCCTTGGCGTGGCGAAGAAGCCACCTACAGGAAGGTGGCCAGACTGGCAGAGTCACGCACCGAATTCTCGTGCTCTCTCGTAACGCGTCTCCATGTCCCCCAGCCTCTGCTCCATAACTCGGAGGCCCAGCTAGAGCTCCCTCACCTGGGCCTCCAAAGCCTTCCTCTCATCCCGATCCTACTATCGCTCGGCCCTTCTTTTCTCCCTCTCCTTCTCCCTCTCCGCTTTCTCCCTCTCTGCCTCTCTCCTTGCCACCTGAAGGAAGACTCTTAACTCCAGGACGTCTGGAGGTGGCCTCTCCTCATCATGACGCCGCAACTCTGCCATGGCTGCTGCCCAGGCATCACGCTCCTCTTCAGTCCGGATCGAGCAAGCCACTACACTGGCAAGTTACTCCCGGAGGGAGGCGATCTCCAGAAAAGGTGCCTGAGAGCTGGAAGATGATCCGCCGGCCATCCCTGTCATCGCTGCCTGTTGGGCACGCTGGAATAGACAAACAACAACCATCAGCTAAGCCCCGGGATTTCAAAAAATAATAATAATAATAATAAATCGGGCCCTTCTTTTACCTCTGTCCGTCTCTGAGCTGAAGAGGCCCCACTTGGCTCCCCCTGCACTGCCGCGAGTCATCTGCACTCTCTTGCATAGGTGCACCACCTTGCTGCCCATCCTGAAATCGAGCAGGGAGACGTATGCGCCAGTCTTCAAGTTTCGCCTTGCCGCGTCTCTCTCCCACGATGCGGTTCGGTTCATCCGCACTCGCCCATTCATCGGCCAAGTCCGGGATCCTTGTCATACCCTGCTCTTCAAAAAAGGAAGGGCCATATCATTAAAAAAAATGTGTCTCCTGTCGAAGACGCGTTCATCATTCAAGTGCAACGCTCACCGAGCCCTCTTCTCCCTCTCTACTTATTCGCTACCAAGCTAAAAGGAATGAAGATCAAGGAGCTTACCAGGCCATGCTCGCCTCCCTCCATGTCTTCCGGCCCCTCGGGTCCCTCGAGTGCCAGAAGAGGCCCTTCCCCTTCAATGGCCGCCTCTCCGTGCTCTTGCACGACCCTCCTTGGGCGAGGAGTTCCTCGTCCCCCTCTCCCTTTACCTCGGTTTGGCTCACCGTACTCCATGGATCAAGGGTGGAAGAAGATGAAGCTAGGCGAGCAAATCTCGACGAGAGGAGGGGTTGTTTGTGGGCGAAGTAAGGAAGGAGAAAGTCCGCCCTACGATTCTCGGTGGTTTAAATTTGAATTCAAAAGGTTAGAACGCGTCTTCGCGCCTAGACGTCCCAAAAAAAAAAACCAAAACAAAACAAAACAAACCAAAACCAAAACAAAAAAAAATAAAGTGGGGGCCAATGATCCAAAAATCTTTACACACGATAACTTCGCATTTATTTCATTAAACCAGCAAAGTGAGCTACATTAGGGGGTTAGGCACTTCAGGCCTTAACTTCCCCAGTTCGGTTACATAAGCCCTCCACAGCTCGCATTCTTCCTCTACATGCACTAATACCATTCCCGGAATGCTCGACCTCCATGGTGATTTGATGGCCTTCACTTCCTTTGCATCCTCTTCTACGCCCAACTCTCTCTTCCTCAAAGGAGCAGTGCCAGATAACGGTGGGAACAAGTGGTGGGGAAGGTCAATTTGAATGCAACACCGATGCGCGTTGTAAAGAACAAACTCAGTCGCACCAATAAGTTAGAGTTCAGCCTCGGGGGAAGACCTCGTGAGGAGTTCGCGCGAGAGTAGACATGCCGGTGCACAAGTGAAGAAGCTTTGCGTCATAGTTCTGAAGTGAGACCTCTAGTCTTCACGCTTCCTCAGCCACGGAACGTGATTTACTATATTACCGCCAAAGCCTAACACATCGGCTATGTGGTAAAGGGGGCTTTGTTGAAAGATCTTTGAGGCAGTTGGCATCCCCTCACGGTGATCAAATTTAAAATGTAAATCATCCTAGCAATTCAGAAGAAGTGCGCAACCAAAAGGAGGCTTAGCCATGCTGGAAGCAGTAAGGCCACTGTAAAGGTAAGCAAGGACGGCAGGTCCCACCCTTTTGCCATTCCAAATGCCGCAAATAGCACTCAGCTAATCTTCCCACACTATGTTGTCGGTATAAGGGAATAAGAGAGCACCTGCCAAACAGATTGTGAATCCCTTCATGATTTCTGCCAGACGATCATCATCTGGCAATCCTCTCAGGGCATCCATGACCCATTCCGTGAGCTTTTGTAGGTTAATTCCCTTCTGAGTCTGGACGTTTCTAACGGCACCAGATGACATGAAGCTTCCAAGGACATCCTTGAAAGTCACTTTCTTTAGCATCGGCATGATCTTTATCCTGCCATCCCTTTTGAATCTTTTCAACCCAAGCAGGAGTTCCACCTCCTCAAGAAGGAGGGTCACCTCGAAAGTGGGGAAAATGAAAGTGTGAGTCTGAGGATGCCAGATCTCCACCAGCGCACCCATAGCCGCCCAGTCCATGCGAATCTTTTCGTAATGCTTGGCGTGAATCAGGAGCCCCTGAAGATGCCACCTCGAAATTATGGCTCTCATGCCGATGGAGATGTTGGAAGTTAACTTCGAAAGTCACGACCGTTTGGAGAATTTCCTCGGGCCTGGGAAGAGAGGGTATGACTGGAAAAGAAGAAGAAAAACAAAGGAGGAAAGAGGTGAAGGAAAGGTCGTACAGGAAATTTGAAATGAATCAACTCACCATACACGACTAGATCATCTCACTCAGATATCCTTCGAGGTCGGAGTGTCGCCTGAGTTCGCTGCTAGGCCTGCTCTTCTTCATAGGGCGGGAAGACTCATCTTCCATCCTAAAGAACCAAGATTCGTCTCCTCCTCCCCTTAAGTTTCAAGGCTCTCCTTGGTGCATTTGGCTGAACTAGGAAAGGGGAGGTACATATAGGAAGGGAAGGGTTTAAAAGCCAAAATGCGGCACATCAATGACGAGTCATCGTTGTTGACTTTAGAAAAATATTTTGTCTTGACCTCCCTTGCGCTGTGGTGCAATTCTGCTGCTTTTAATGATGTTGTTCAGTGCATGTTTCACTAATGGACACCACCGTCCCATCGTGTGCCACCATTCGGTAACTAGTCCCACCATGTCACGCATTGTATTATATGATATTTACGCTACTAGAACATGTCAAGGACCTTACGACCTGAACGTATCTGGAATTTAAGTTCCCCTTCAACAAAAATAGTGAAGATTTCGGAGGAATTTAAGTTGTACGGATAGGCCGTTAAGTTGTAAAGGCGAGGGGACGATGGTTCCATTTAGTGAGTTGGTGCGTGGATAAACGGGCCCCGGCTCAGTATTAGCGCACCAGATCGATATCTTGACCTATTCTTAACAACTTGACAATATTATCCTTGCCTATTTTCTTTTTTAATTTGTTTTAAGTTTTCCTATAAACCCAACATGCATTCATGTAGGACTTTGATTCCATTGCGGAAGATCATTCAAGGTAATTCGATTGTGAAGGCCGCTGTGCTTAAGTCCTTATAATATAGATATTCCATTCCGAATGAAGTACTGAGTTTTCTTGAGACGGCTTTTGGCTGTTCTTCCAAAAGAGACCCTTGTTTGGACTGATCCTCAGATATTCCTTTACTTTTACTCCATTTGACCCACCTTGGCCGCAACACTTCCACATTGGTTGGTAACCACTCCCCAAAGGTGAAACCTACAAGTTTACGACCCAGGTACTTCCACACAGAGAAGTTGGTCCCCTTTTCTAATTATGCCTAAGCGCACATTTTCCCCTTCCTTGTTTGATTTCCGTCCAAGCAATTGTTGAATTCGGAAGACCTTCTTCAAGGTCCCCTCATTGAAACTCTGAAAACATTGCAAACCATAATGTTCAGAATGTATCTCATCACACCTTGGCATCTACTTTTCAGTCCGCTCCCACTCCATTTCCATGCCACTCCACTACGTGCCACTCCCTTACAAAGCAGACGCCAAGGCGGGGCAGCTGTAGACATGCCGTTCTTGACATTACTATGAGTAAATCTCATATTACACCCTGATACCCCAAAGTTGCCTTCACATTTTTAATTACTTTGGTGATTTCATATTTTTTTGAATTTTTTTACATTTTTCTAAATTTTTTTGTGAAAAGTCTTTAATGTGTCAAGCTGCTTATACACCTCACTTTGAGGCCTCTAGGAGCCTAGACGCCTTCTTTAGAGACTCGTGCAACGTGCACGCGGTGCCGCTCCGGTCGTTTAGTTTGATGTTTTGAATAAATCCAATCATAAAGACGTCTTGTCGACTAGACGCGCCCTTCGAGAGTCACGGTTACCCGCCGAAACCACGCGCTTTCTCCACTATCGACGGCTTTCGACGGCGGCGATTCGGTGGGCGAAGATGGGCGCGTCCAGGGTCCCGGACGCCTCATCATTGAGGCGTCCAAGAGACTGGACGCCTCAATGAATAGATTAAAATAAGAAAATAAAAAAAAATAAAAAAATATGTATTAAGGCGTCCAGGCTCCTGGACGCCCCAATGAAACTTTCTCCTATAAATAGAGGACCCCCTCCCTCGAAGGGAGAGGGCTTCAGATCCGATAGACGAAGGAGAGACTCTGTCGGATCCCATTTCTAACCTGTGGGTTTTTGTAAGGGGAGGTTCTGCCGGCTTATCGGGTGCCCGCGCTCGCTAGAGGAAGGCTAGCTCTATCCATTCTGCTTCCACGTCGTCCCTACGCAGCCGAAGCTCCACTGGATCCCGCCATCGACATCTTCAATAAGCCATTCTCTCCTCTCTCTTTTGTCATTTCGTTGCATGCATCATCCTGTCATTTGTCATCTCCCTTCATAAGAGAGATCCATTTATGCACGTTTGCATGATCTTCCATCCATCATAGCATTTTCCTCCTACTCGTGTCCGAGAGGGGTTTAAAAATAACACCAACCAGGTATGTGTCTTGCCACAATTTCATCATTCTTCATCACAAGGGACTAATACTACACTGTCATCTTTCTGATTCACTTGTTATCTGTCTGTCTCCTCTTTTACAAGGGTAACTAATGAAATCCCTCTCCATCGGTCGGCCGAAGGGAGAGGAAGAAGTAACCCGCCATTTCCCACTTTTGAGGTAAGCGCGATCATTCTTCTTATTTTGGGGTCTCTGGCCCCTGGCGATCACATCCATATTCTCAAGGCCGCGGCATGTCACTTCCCGCAATGGCCGTTTAAATTTCTGTCATTTATATTCTGTGTTATTCTGATATCTATATTCTCGAGGCCGCAGCGAGTCACTTCCCACAATGGCCATTTAAATCCCTGCAACTTATATCTTGTGTTACTCTCATATCTGCTCATATTTTCGAGGCCACGGCGAGTCACTTCCTGCAATAGCCGTTTAAATTTCTGTCATTTATATTCTGTGTTATTCACATATCTTCTCATAGTCTCGAGGTCGCGGCGAGTCACTTCCCGCAATGGCCATTTAAATTACTGTCGTTTAAATTCTGCACTATTCCCATCCCCCGAGGTCGCGGAGAGTCATTTTCCGCTATGGCCGTTTAACCCCCATATCTTGTTACGTTGTATCTATTCTGCACACCCCACCGGAGCAATCTCCCGTGGTGGTCTCTCCTCTTCTCTCTTTTTCTATGTCGCAGCAAAACGAGCCCGTGCGCTCCGCTCGCCTCCGGCCACTCGCCGTGACGTCACTCACACCAGGGATGCACGGTCTCTAATGGGTCGCCCGCTTAGGTAAACGGTCTGATTCCAGCCATTCAATGCTCAGTTGGTCCAAATCGAGCCGTGGCTCACAACACAGCAATCCGAACAGTTCGTGTTGCATCCCTATGGTTTTGATGATGTCTCACACTATAAATCAATCTTCTATCTCCAGATTAATGCTGTTTCATCATGTGAGTGAGTACAGTTCATTTGGTTGTCAGATAAGCATGCTATTTTGATTCTATCTACACTTTTTGGTTAATATGAACAGTAGTGGGTCGACTCATCAGCAAGGGTGGGTCGACGCATCAGAGCATTGATAGTTTGGGCACAAAGTCTATTCACCAGCTTGATCCATTTAGTCTGTACATTGGCATATCTTCTTTAAGTCTGTACATCGGGCACCTTCTAACTAAAGTCTACACATTGATCCTAATACTCTAAGTCTGTACACTGCCCGACCAGTCAAGTCTGCACATTGCCAAAGCCAGTTCAGCTCAACCCTATACATCCTTCCAAGCTTCAACTCTATACATTGGATTGTCAAACTTCATGTCTATACACTGGCTGCTGCATTGTCTTGAAGTCTACACATCCGATAGTGTAAGTCTATACATCGCCTAGAGTCTTGTTTGCAAAGTCTGAACATTGCTTCAGAGATAGCTTCAGCAAAGTCTATACACTAGACTTCATTTCTCTAAGTCTATACACTGGTCTGTGATTCACCAACTCTGTACATTCGATATCTTTTCCTACGCATTGGCCAAGTCCATACACTCAACATTTCCCTACGCTTTCCTGGCCAAGTCTGTACATCACTAAGTGTGTACATTGCATGCTGCTCAAACGTTCAATGTCTTCAAAGTCTGCACAGCGTCCGTCTTAGCCAGCGTCTCATGCTGCGTCTTAGGCAAGTCTGTACATCGGCCTCATTCGTTCAAGTCTATACATTGAACTGCTCTTCAAAGTCTGTACAGCGTCCGTCTTAGCCAGCGTCTCATGCTACGTCTTAGGCAAGTCTGTACATCGGCATCATTAGTTCAAGTCTATACATTGAACTTCTCTTCAAAGTCTGTACAGCGTCCGTCTCAGCCAGCGTCTCATGCTGTGTCTTAGGCAAGTCTGTACATCGGCCTCAGTCGTTCAAGTCTATACATTGAACTGCGTCTTAGGAAAGTCTGTACAGAGGCTTCGATTTACCAAGTCTGTACATCGGCTTCATTCGTTCAAGTCCACACATCCACAGTGGTTCATCAAGTCTATACATCCACTTGAGCCTCACCAAGTCTGTACAACGCTGAAGTCTTCATAAGTCTGTACAGTGCTTGAGCTTCACAAAGTCTATACATCGCTTCAAGCGATTCAAGTCTATACAGACTGCCTTTACATTCAGAGTCTGTACATCGATTCATCAGCCGATCGGTTCATTCAGAAATCTCCAAGTCTGTACAGCCGAGTGTCTAATGCATCGTCTCACTCTGGCAAAGTCTATACAGTGCTCACAGCACATTGGTTAAAAGTCTGAACACTGGCTCAAGCATGTCGAAGTATATACATCTCCGTTGGAGTTCAAGTGAGTTCATTGCTCACCGTCTTATTAAGAGTCTCACACAGGTTCCAAGTCTGTACATTGGTTAGGCTTCGTGAAGTCTATACAGTGGCAGAAGCTTTGTAATGTTTACACACTGGTAAGGATCGTTTGCATTGTTCATAGTCTATACACTGCCATTCATTTGCATTGTTCATAGTCTATACACTGCCATTCATTTGCATTGTTCATAAGTCTATACACTGCCTTCACACATGCGCTTCTTTCATTAAGTCTGTACATTCTCTCGCGTTGTACACACTTAATCAGTTGAAGGTTCTGAAGTATATACATTCATGTTAATAGCCTGAACTAACTAAGTCTACACATTCCATCTGTCTGTCTGCAGGCGATTCAGGCTGATGATTGGGCACGTGAACCGAGGTTGGCACCTGGCACGTGATCCAAGACAACAGGCGCATGACACGTGGATGGCAACCTGGTCAGGATGCTGCCATGCGGTCGAAATTCAAATGATATGGCCAAAAGTGCATGGGCGGGAACCTGGCAGCCACACACCAATATCTGCTATAAATATAGAGCTTCATCCTTCAGTAGAAGCGAGATCGTGAATAGAGAAAGCAGAAGCAATTGGTGAGAGTTTGCACGATCCAGAAAAGGAAAAGAGCAGAGACTTCCAGATCCGAGAGGAGATTGTTCGAGAGAGAGAGCAGTGTGTGCATTGATGAATTGCTTCATTTGAAGCTACATTTGTATTGGGTTTTCAGAACCGATTTCCTCTTCATTGGTTTTTGTTTCTACTTTGCTTTCGTTTCATTTTGTTCATCCTTCTGATTTGAATTATTTTCCCTCCGGTGTGTGGAGGAAGGGAGTATCACTCCAGTTTCCCTTTATGTTGCAGAGGAAGAGAGATCGGTGATCTCTGGTGGTGTTAGTGACTGGTTATCATTAACAGTTTCCCTCCGGTGTGTGGAGGAAGGGAGAGGATTCTCCGGTTGTGTTCTAGCTGGGAGCTAGAACAGGTTTCAAGTTCTGTGGGTAGCAGAACTTGGTTGAGGGATTTGTTTCCCTTGGTGTTCAAGCTGTGTGGCAGCATGTTGTTCGCAGACTGAGTCTGCATTGATCTACCATCGTCTAGTGGAATCCTCACTCTAGTTGGAGTGAGGGGTGGATGTAGATTCCGGACTGCAATCGAACCACCTAAAAATCGAGTGCCTCCTCTGTGGTTTGCTGTTGTTATCTGCGTTCTTCATCTGCTTGTCTCTTTGCTTCCATGTGATCAGTTCGTCATTCTCAGTTACAGTTCTCTTTGTACGGGTTAAGGAGGTGCATTAGCCGTAGAATTTATTTTTCGCCTAAGTTTCTACAAATTGGGAGTGATCTATTCATCCCCCCCTTCTATATCACTCTTGCTGCGCTAACAATTGGTATCAGAGAAGGTTTACGCCATGTGGACGTACGGTCAAGGGAATGCTGGTGGTCCTAGAACCTTCATGGCCGAAGGTCAATCCATTAGTCGCCCTCCTTATTTCGATGGTAGTAACTATCTATTTTGGAAGAACATGATGGAAGTGTTCATCAGGGCTCAGAGTCATAAACTGTGGAGAGTAATCACGGTGGGGCCATATGATCTGCCACCAAACGATGATGCTTGGACAGATGACCATGTCAAGCTCTCTTCACTCAACTGGACGGCGCTGAACATCATCCAGTGTGCTGTTCATCCAGAGGAATATGCTCGTATATCTGCATACAGAACTGCCAAGCGAATGTGGGATGAGCTGCAATTGATCTATGAAGGTACAGCTCAAGTGAAAGCCTCGAAGGTAAATCTCTACACTTCTAAGTATGAAATGTTTAAGATGAATGCAGACGAGAATATAACTGAGATGTATGCCAGGTTGTCTTTAATCATAAATACTCTTAAAGGGCTAGGGAAGGATCTTGCTGAGGCAGATATAGTCAGGAAAATCCTTAGATCTTTATCCCCGGCATGGCACACTAAGGCCATTGTGATTGAGGAGTCAAAAGATTTGACTATCTTGACTGTGAATGAACTCATAGGATCTCTTATGACCTATGAGATGAATTTCAAAGGAGGTGGAGAAGGAAGTGAGAGGAAGGGTAAGAATGTGGCTCTAAGGGCATCACGCAACAAGGGTAGCAACAGTGGGAGCAGTAGCAGTAGCCCCGAGTCTGAGTCTGAGCTTGAAGGTTTGTCAAATCTCGACCAGGAGGAGCAGGCAATGCTCACTAGACAGTTCATAAAATTTCTGAAGAAAAAGGGAAAGACCTTTAGGAAGAAGAAGCCACACCCTTTCAACAAGAATGCTGAATTTACTAGTTACAGGGATAAAAATCCTAAGAGACTAACTTGTTTTAATTGTAACAAACAGGGACATATGAAAGGCGAATGCCCAGACCTCCAAAGAAGGGTCCCTATCTTCAGAAGAAAAACATAAAAGTGCAGAAGAAGAAGAAGCCACAGGCGATGGTCTGCACATGGAGCGAGGAAGAAGAAGACCCAGAAGAAGCTTCCTCAGAAGAATATGAAGATGGAATTTGCCTTATGGCAAACAGTGAAGAGGAGGTAATAAACGTTTTTGAAAATTTCTCAATTGATGACTGGGAGGATGCTTATGGTGACTTGCTAGATAAATTTAATTCTCTTAGTAAAGAGCACAGAGTTCTGAAAAGAAAATTTAACACAAATGTTGAAGAACAAACTCTGATCTGTGAGGAAAATGAGAAGCTAAAAGAACAACTAGAAGAAATGACCTCACTAAGGAAAGAAAATGATAAGCTCAAGGAAGAAACTCAAGAAAGTCAAAAACAGCTCAATGAATTCAAAACTAAAATTGAAGAAAGCATGAATGAAATTAGAGTGAATTCAGAGAAATATGAAGCTGTGAAGAAAGTAAATGTTGAACTCCTAAAAAATTCTGAGTCCCTTCAAAAGGAGCTGGAAGACAAACAGAAAGTCTTAGAAAGTTTGTCCAAGGAAAGACTAGCTTAGATGCTATACTAGGGACTAGGGTCAATTTCAATAAGGAAGGTCTAGGCTATGACCCAACCAACAAGAGACCCTTGCAATTCAAGACCATCACCTTCTGCCCAGAGAAGGGAAAAGAAAAGCTGGACACACCATCCAGCTCAAACAGCTCTAAGGAAATTCAAAGTCCTAAAGAAAACACAAAAACCAGTACTGGACAACCATTTAAGATGGGAATGAATTTTATGAAGAATAACACTAAGCCCACTACCAGAACACAAATGGTAGATGGACCAAGAAAGTAAATCAGAATAAGAGCTGGAATTACAACAATCAGATGGGTCCAAACAGGACCTACTGGAGAAATAACTTTCATGGTCAAAGATATGCTAATCAACAAGCCTACAGGAAATTTCCTAGGAATAGGAAGACTAATGAATGGAATAGAACTCACTTCTCCAGTTCAGCTGGATTCAACTTTAATAAACCAGAAAGGAAGGTGCCAGAGAAAATCATGCTGAAACAAATCTGGATACCTAAACACTTGATCAGAGATTTGAACAATGTCATTGGAGCCAACTCATCTTGGGTTCCAAATCACTCTGCTTGATGTATCTGTGTAGGTCGGCCTGGCAGCTGAAGACAACAAGTGGTACCTCGACAGTGGCTGCTCCAGGCATATGACAGGAGACCGATCCAAGTTTAGCAAGATAGAGATGAAGCCATGGGGTCTGGTCAAGTTTGGAGGAAAGAACAAAGGTAAAATAATTGGAGTTGGAACAGTAGGTAAGTCTTCGACAAACTCCATTGAAAAAGTCTTACTTGTGGAAGGGCTTCAACACAACCTGATTAGCATTAGTCAATTATGTGACAGGGGTCACAGGGTTGTATTTGATGATAGTTCATGCAAAATCCTTGAAACAAACTCTGACATGGTTAAATTTGTAGCCAACAGGATTAATAATGTCTACATTGTAGACTTAGATGAGAAATCTGAATCTACTATTTGCTTATCTGCCAATTCTAAAAATGATGCCTTTGAATGGCATAGACGTCTAGGTCATGCTAGCTTTTCAACTTTAAATAAATTGGTCAAGCATGATTTAGTTAGAGGCATGCCTAGAATTAAATTCAACTCAATATCAAAAGCATGTGATGCCTGTGCTCTAGGCAAACAGACCAGAAATTCTTTTAAATTAAGATCTGAGCCATTGTCTTCTAGACCAATGGAACTTCTTCATATGGACCTTTTCGGTCCAACTAGAACTCAGAGTCTTAATGGAAACAGGTTTGGCTATGTCATCATAGATGACTTCTCTAGATATTCATGGATATTTTTCTTAGCAAATAAGAGTGATGCATTTCAAAAGTTTAATCTGTTTTTCAATAAGGTCAAACAAGAATGGAAGTACAAGGTTAGTTCTATTCAATCTGACCATGGAGGTGAGTTTGAAAACTCCATGTTTACTGATCTTTGTGACAAAGAAGGACTAACTCACAGGTTTTCTTCTCCCAGGACACCTGAACAAAATGGGATTGTGGAGAGAAGAAATAGAACAATGGTGGAGATGGCCCGAACCATGCTGATTGAAAGCAAATTACCTAGAAGGTTTTGGGCAGAAGCGGCCAATACAGCAACCTACATAATCAATAGGGCCATGGTAAGACCCATACACAAGAAAACACCCTATGAGCTTCTAAAAGGTAAGAAACCAAACTTGTTTCATTTCAGAATTTTTGGAGCAAAATGTTTTATTCATAATAATGATAAGAAAGATTTAGACAAGTTTGAAGCCAAGAGTTCACCTGGAATATTCTTGGGTTACTCTGAAGTGTCAAGGGCATATAGGGTATTTAACATATCAGATCAGAAAGTGGAAGAGTCTCCACACATCCTTTTTAGAGAAAAGAAAGATGTTTCTAATGTTGAAAATCTTGACAGGGATTCCAATCATGGTGGAGATTTTCTAGAAGACCAATAGGAAGAAGAGAAGACTCAGCCGAGTGGAGAAACAAATTCCCCAAATCAGGAAGGTCCAAGAGAAACAGGTGAGTCTTCAACAAATATCAGATTTCTTAAAGACCATCCTTTAGATAAAGTCATAGGCAATCCTGAAGATCCTCTTCGGACTAGGTCTCATTTTAGAAATGTGAATAATGATGACTTAATTGCATTAGTCTCACAAATTGAACCCAAAATAGTAGAAGAGGCCTTAGCTGATCAAGCTTGGGTCAATGCTATGAGTGAGGAATTAGGTCAGTTTGAAAGGAATAATGTCTGGGAGCTTGTCCCAAGACCAGATGGTATAAATATCATAGGAACCAAGTGGGTGTTCAAAAATAAGATGAATGAAGATGGAATCATCTCGAGGAATAAGGCCAGATTACTAGCCAAAGGCTACTGTCAGGAATTTGGTGTAGACTTTGATGAATCCTATGCACATGTTGCTAGGATGGAAGCAATAAGATTGTTGCTTGCCTTTGCATGCTCAAAGAATATAAAACTCCAACAAATGGATGTTAAAAGTGCCTTATTAAATGGAGTTATTAAAGAGGAAGTTTTTGTTGAACAACCTGTTGGATTTCAATATTCTCCTCAACCTAACCAAGTTTTCAGGTTAAACAAAGCCTTGTATGGTCTAAAGCAGGCTCCAAGAGCTTGGTATGAAAGATTGTCTGAATTTCTGATCAGCAAGGGCTACAAAAGAGGTAAAGTTGATCAGACTTTATTTACCAAGGGCATGAATAAAGATCTCATCATAGTTCAGGTATATGTAGATGACATTGTATTTGGATCAACTAAGCATGAACTATGTGATGAATTTTCTACAATGATGTCTGCTGAATTTGAAATGAGCTTGGTTGGTGAACTAAAATATTTTCTTGGATTGCAGGTACAGCAGCTAGAAGATGGGTGCTTCATCAACCAAACCAAATACACAATGGAACTGTTCAAAAGATTTGGCATGGAAAACTTAAAGCACATTACTACACCCATGGGCACCAATGCTTCATTGGATGCAGATGAGACAGGTAAAGAAGTAAATGCCAAACTTTATAGAGGTATGATTGGATCACTTCTTTACTTGACAACATCTAGACCAGATATACAATTCAATGTAGGAATGTGTGCAAGGTATCAATCTAGACCTACTGAACTACACTTAGCTGCCGTTAAAAGAATCTTCAGATATTTGTCAGCTAGTCATTCTCTTGGTTTATGGTTTCCTGCATCTCATACACTTAACTTAGTAGCATACACAGATGCTGATTATGCAGGTTGTAAACTAGACAGGAAAAGCACTAGTGGCCATTGTGAATTCTTGGGTGGGTGTTTAGTGTCTTGGGGCTCCAAGAAACAACATTCTGTGGCCCTCTCCACTGCAGAAGCTGAATATGTGGCTGCAGGGAGCTGTGGAACACAAGTAATATGGATTAAACACCAGCTTCAGGACTACCAAGTAGACCTGGGGTGCACACCTATTTACTGTGATAATACTAGTGCCATCAATCTTGCTAAAAATTATGTTTTGCATTCACGAACAAAACACATAGAGATAAGACATCATTTTATAAGAGATGAGGTGTCTAAGAATAATTTTGAACTGATTCATGTAGGCACAAATAATCAGATTGCTGACATATTCACAAAACCTCTGGATAATGAAAAATTCACCACATTGAGAAGGGAATTAGGCTTATACAAATTGTCATAATTATGAAGCCTGCTCTTGTTGTGAGGGGGAGTTGTGTTTGTCTGAAAATTAGCCTTCTTTCATGCTGGTTTAAGGGGGAGTTCAGAATGCTTACTGGTTAGCTTTCAGAAATACTCTGAGTAAGGGGAAGCTTTGAGATTATGCTGAAATGTTTTATTAAGGAATGCTATGTCTTAGGGGGAGCTGAGTTGTGATGTGAGAAGAGAAGTTCTTTGACAAATTCAAAAGGGCTGTCCAGATGTGTAACTTTGCTGGTCTTGCATGACTGATCTAGAGTGGTTCTCTCAGACAGTAGAGTGTCACTTATTTCTTAAGTCTATAAGTCAGTGACTCTAATCTCCAGATTAGAATATTTCCTTTAGTACTTCTTCAGAGATTTGGACTAATTACATAAAGTATATCTTCCTACATTGTCATTGATTCTGGTTCAGGCTAAAAACTTGTATGTCTTGATATCTGACCCAATCAACTTGAAACCTAGACTTCAAGACTCAATTCAAGAAATAGTCCTTTTGGTATTGTTTTCAATCATTCTATCTCTTTAACTCAAGGGCTTAACTGAATAAAAATGTTCTATTTTGATCACTGAGAAACTGGGAGCTTCATCAATGAAATGAATTTTTCTCCCATGTCATGAGGTGTCAAATGCTTAAAATGAATGAAAAGACATGACAGAGCAATGGTGGCTTGCTGGTGAGTAACTGGGGACTCTGGCCTCTAATCAAGGTGTTTCCTCATGTCAAAAGCCACAGTTACTATCTCTGTTCCCTAATAACAAAAAAAAAGGGGAAGTAATGAGGTACTCACTCTGAGTAACTGGAGATTCAGGCCTCTAATCAAGGTGTCTCTCTAATGTCAAAGGAGTGAACTACCAACTTACTCATTGATCTTCTTGAAAATCATCTCCAACAAAAAATTCCTTGTTGTTATGCAACTAATGGATTGCTTGTCTTCAATACCTTGAGAAAACCTCTCTGATTTAGTCTCTTGCTGTCTTGTGGGATAGTTGAATGATCAGCTATATCTGACCATACTTGTGAACTCCTGCTCTAAATCATCCACTATGTATGCTGATAAACTTGTCTATCATTCTACTTCTCTATTAAGTACTGAAGTATAAAGAATCTTCTCTTGAGATTAGAAACTCACTTATTTTCTTAAGACCTACTCGTGACTTTCTGCACTAAGAAGTTACTGCCCTTAGTCCTCATGTTTCCAGCACTGTCATACATTCTGTAGTTCTTTTTGCTGATGTCAAAGGGGGAGAGAAGTTTGCAATGTCTGCAATTTCAGTGAGAAGTTCTGCAATATCAGTGAGTCTTGGATTTATCTTGAGCTTTGGAGGAGTCATGTTGCTTCGTGGAAGATATGGTTATGAGTTGTGGGGGAGATGAGAGTGTGTCGTAGGGATTGTATAATTCATCTGCATGTGCATGCCTTGAATTTAATATATTTGTTGCAGCTGATATAAATCTCCTGTTGAACCTTGATATTGCTTGATTAATAGTGTTGTCATCATCAAAAAGGGGGAGATTGTTGCATCCCTATGGTTTTGATGATGTCTCACACTATAAATCAATCTTCTATCTCCAGATTAATGCTGTTTCATCATGTGAGTGACTACAGTTCATTTGGTTGTCAGATAAGCATGCTATTTTGATTCTATCTACACTGTTTGGTTAATATGAACAGTAGTGGGTCGACTCATCAGCAAGGGTGGGTCGACGCATCAGAGCATTGATAGTTTGGGCACAAAGTCTATTCACCAGCTTGATCCATTTAGTCTGTACATTGGCATATCTTCTTCAAGTCTGTACATCGGGCACCTTCTAACTAAAGTCTACACATTGATCCTAATACTCTAAGTCTGTACACTGCCCGACCAGTCAAGTCTGCACATTGCCAAAGCCAGTTCAGCTCAACCCTATACATCCTTCCAAGCTTCAACTCTATACATTGGATTGTCAAACTTCATGTCTATACGCTGGCTGCTGCATTGTCTTGAAGTCTACACATCCGATAGTGTAAGTCTATACATCGCCCAGAGTCTTGTTTGCAAAGTCTGAACATTGCTTCAGAGATAGCTTCAGCAAAGTCTATACACTAGACTTCATTTCTCTAAGTCTATACACTGGTCTGTGATTCACCAACTCTGTACATTCGATATCTTTTCCTACGCATTGGCCAAGTCCATACACTCAACATTTCCCTACGCTTTCCTAGCCAAGTCTGTACATCACTAAGTGTGTACATTGCATGCTGCTCAAACGTTCAATGTCTTCAAAGTCTGTACAGCGTCCGTCTTAGCCAGCGTCTCATGCTGCGTCTTAGGCAAGTCTGTACATAGGCCTCATTCGTTCAAGTCTATACATTGAACTGCTCTTCAAAGTCTGTACAGCGTCCATCTTAGCCAGTGTCTCATGCTGCGTCTTAGGCAAGTCTGTACATCGGCCTCATTAGTTCAAGTCTATACATTGAACTGCTCTTCAAAGTCTGTACAGCGTCCGTCTCAGCCAGCGTCTCATGCTGTGTCTTAGGCAAGTCTGTACATCGGCCTCAGTCGTTCAAGTCTATACATTGAACTGCGTCTTAGGAAAGTCTGTACAGAGGCTTCAATTTACCAAGTCTGTACATCGGCTTCATTCGCTCAAGTCCACACATCCACAGTGGTTTATCAAGTCTATACATCCACTTGAGCCTCACCAAGTCTGTACAATGCTGAAGTCTTCATAAGTCTGTACAGTGCTTGAGCTTCACAAAGTCTATACATCGCTTCAAGCGATTCAAGTATATACAGACTGCCTTTACATTCAGAGTCTGTACATCGATTCATCAGCCGATCGGTTCATTCAGAAATCTCCAAGTCTGTACAGCCGAGTGTCTAATGCATCGTCTCACTCTGGCAAAATCTATACAGTGCTCACAGCACATTGGTTAAAAGTCTCAACACTGGCTCAAGCATGTCGAAGTATATACATCTCCGTTGGAGTTCAAGTCAGTTCATTGCTCACCGTCTTATTAAGAGTCTCACACAGCTTCCAAGTCTGTACATTGGTTAGGCTTCGTAAAGTCTATACAGTGGCAGAAGCTTTGTAATGTTTACACACTGGTAAGGATCGTTTGCATTGTTCATAGTCTATACACTGCCATTCATTTACATTGTTCATAGTCTATACACTGCCATTCATTTGCATTGTTCATAGTCTATACACTGCCATTCATTTGCATTGTTCATAAGTCTATACACTGCCTTCACACATGCGCTTCTTTCATTAAGTCTATACATTCTCTCACGTTGTACACACTTAATCAGTTGAAGGTTCTGAAGTATATACATTCATGTTAATAGCCTGAACTAACTAAGTCTACACATTCCATCTGTCTGTCTGCAGACGATTTAGGCTGATGATTGGGCACGTGAACTGAGGTTGGCACCTCGCACGTGATCCAAGACAACAGGCGCATGACACGTGATGGCAACCTGGTCAGGATGCTGCCATGTGGTCGAAATTCAAATGATCTGGCCAAAAGTGCATGGGCGGGAACCTGGCAGCCACACGCCAATATCTGCTATAAATATAGAGCTTCATCTTCAGTAGAAGCGAGATCGTGAATAGAGAAAGCAGAAGCAATTGGTGAGAGTTTGCACGATCCAGAAAAGGAAAAGAGCAGAGACTTCCAGATCCGAGAGGAGATTGTTCGAGAGAGAGAGCAGTGTGTGCATTGATGAATTGCTTCATTTGAAGCTACATTTGTATTGGGTTTTCAGAACCAATTTCCTCTTCATTGGTTTTTGTTTCTACTTTGCTTTCGTTTCATTTTGTTCATCCTTCTGATTTGAATTGTTTTCCCTCCGGTGTGTGGAGGAAGGGAGTATCACTCCAGTTTCCCTTTGTGTTGTAGAGGAAGAGAGATCGGTGATCTCTGGTGGTGTTAGTGACTGGTTATCATTAACAGTTTCCCTCCGTTGTATGGAGGAAGGGAGAGGATTCTCCGGTTGTGTTCTAGCTGGGAGCTAGAACAGGTTTCAAGTTCTGTGGGTAGCAGAACTTGGTTGAGGGATTTGTTTCCCTTGGTGTTCAAGCTGTGTGGAAGCATGTTGTTCGCAGACTGAGTTTGCATTGATCTAGCATCGTCTAGTGGAATCCTCACTCTAGTTGCAGTGAGGGGTGGATGTAGATTGCGGACTGCAATCGAACCACCTAAAAACCGAGTGCCTTCTCTGTGGTTTGCTGTTGTTATCTGCGTTCTTCATCTGCTTGTCTCTTTGCTTCCATGTGATCAGTTCGTCATTCTCAGTTACAGTTCTCTGTGTACGGGTTAAGGAGGTGCATTAGCCGTAGAATTTATTTTCCGCCTAAGTTTCTACAAATTGGGAGTGATCTATTCATCCCCCCCCTTCTATATCACTCTTGCTGCGCTAACAGTTCGATCACGTGACAAGTTCAGGTGTTGGTGGTACAACCTGTCCGGCGTCCTAGTGGGAATCCCAGGCTCGCGGGGGCTTACGGAGGTCCTGTAATGAAGGTACTAGTCCGATGGAAGGAGTATCCGGCGGAGAGTCCCAACCATTACAAGGAAATGATGCTAATAAAACATCAGAAACCAGTATAGCGGTCAGTCAATCCTACCGGAGTAGAACGACTGTCAAACAATCCTAGTAACATGGTTCATGTATTCATATTTGAAATTAACCAAGGTCATGATGGAAAATAAACGACTGTCAAGCAAATTATAAAATCTCATCTTCCATATGTTCCATTTATATGTTGGTTGCTAGCCTACCATGAAGATTAAATAACTAGAAATAAAACATGCTAAATTTGAAATCAACATAATTCTGTGGGGAAGAATGGTTCGTCCAGAACCTTTCAAGGGCCTCTGCGGTCTCTCCACAGGCCTTTCATGCTCTGCAGGCAGGGGCCCGACAGGAGATGAGCCATCTATAGATGGCCGCATGGCTCGTTGAGCGATTTTGGCATAGCCGCTTGTCTAAAAAAAATTGTAATAACGCAAATAACACAGGCAGTCATAGTCTGGCCGCTCATATAGACATGCGGTCTATAGAATGGCCACTCATATCAAAACAGTTCGCTGCCCCTTTGCCCTGCCCATCTCCGGCAGGGTTGGCTAGGGTTGGGAACAATAGCTAAATACGCACTAAATAGAGCATAAAAATTGGGGCTTTTATGATCAATGGAACAAGCACGAAATTTAATACATGATAGCATGATCAATTAAATGTTTAGTGCCTGAAATCCCTACTTAAATCAAGGTAGGACATAGCTAACCCTAGATATGACATGCTTCCACTAAAACCTGAAATTATCACAGGATACTACATGAAAACCAGGGCTTTTTAGATCAATGGAAAGAGGACAGGATGATACTTCAATCCATATATAATACTTAGGGTTTGGCTTGCTATCACCTACCTAAATCGAAAGAGGAAGGAGGAAGAGGGATGCCGATCGCACTAGGAACACACCGCTGGTGATCGCCGCGATTCTCCCTCGATCGAGCTCCTCTCTGGCCGCCACAGCTTCTAAACTCTTCTAGGGTGGCAGACGATCATTTTTATAGGTTCTATAGGGTCTGGAGAGTTCTAATCGCGGTGATAGAGTCCACGTAACTAGGTCATGCGCGAAACATGCGAGATAAGGTCATCGCCACCTTGCGCCGCCAAATACACCACCTAGAGTTAAAGTTTCGGGAAATAATAAGAGGGGAAAAGTTCTACTAATCCTCATCATTCACTTGCATCTGGTTTGAGCTAAAATAATTAAGTATTGGTCTCCAATTTCGCGTTTTAAGATTCGGTTGAGCTTAGTGTGTATTTGGGCCTTAATCTGCTAATTCGGTTTGTTTAAGAATTTTATTTGGGTCGGTCGTAGAAGACAATTTTACTAAACGTTCTATTCACTATAAGATTATAATTTTTCTAGATTTTTATAAAATGGTCAGAATTTTACTTATCCTTTTTCTTAAGGAATTTCTTATTAATTGCTCGAGATTTTTATTCATTAATATATCGGGGTGCTACACCCTCCCCCACTTTAAAAAATTTGGTCCTCCAAATTTACTGCACTTAATAAAAATGGGGAGTGAGATAGCTCGCCTAGAATAAGTCGGGATACTGCTTCCGCATGGTATCTTCTGACTCCCAAGTAGCTTCTTCAGTTCCATGCCGACTCCACTGAACTTTAACCATTGGTATGGAACGATTCCTGAGTTGCTGCTGCTTACGATCCAGAATCTTGATAGGTTTTTCTTCATAAGTCAAATCTTCCTTCAATTCTAGATCCACATGCTGAATGATGTGAGTGGGGTCATACACATATTTTCGCAGCATTGACACATGAAAGACATTGTGTACTCCTGATAACTGAGGTGGTAGTGCTAAACGGTAAGCAACCTCCCCCACTCTTTCTAGAATCTCGAATGGACCAACATATCTTATACTCAGCTTGCCTTCAATGCCAAACCTTCAGATCCCTCTCATGGGAGAAACCTTCAAAAACACATGCTCACTGACTTGAAATTATAAGGCTCTCCTTCTGTTATAAGCATAGCTCTTCTGTCTTGATTGTGCTACTTGCAACCAGTCTCTGATAATACGGATATTCTTGGATGATTCAGAAATGAGATCGGGTCCCAGCCATTGCTTCTCACCTACCTCGTCCGAACATAATGGAGATCGACGGCTTCTTCCATACAAAGCTTCAAACGGAGCCATCTGAATGTTGGATCGGTAACTGTTATTGTAGGCGAATTCAATCAAAGCCAAGTGATCACTCCAACAACCTCCAAAATCAATTATGCAGGCTCTAAGCATATCTTCCACTATCTAGTTGGTTCTTTCAGTTTGTCCATCTGTTTGTGGATGAAAAGCGGTACTGAAATTCAGATGGGTTCCCAAAGATTCTTGCAATCCTTCCCAAAAATGAGAAGTGAACCTGGGGTCTCTATCAGACAAAATATTGACTGGTATTCCATGAAGTCTTACAATTTCTTTCATATACAGAGCCGCCAAGACGTCAACTGTCCATTTAGAGTTAATGGTCGAGAAATGGGCAGACTTAGTCAATCTAACAATAATCACCCATATTGCGTCAAATCCACCACGAGTCCTAGGTAGACCCATGATAAAATCTATACCAATGCTCTCCCACATCCATTGAGGTATATCGAGGGGTTTTAATTTCCCTACAGGTCTGAAATGCTCAGCCTTGACTTGCTGACACACCAAGCATCTACTCAAAAATTCTACAGTTTCCCTTTTTATATTTGGCCACCAAAAGGATCTTTTCAAGTCTGTAAACATCTTAGTACCTCCAGGATGAATAGTGTATCTAGATCTATGAGCTTCTTCAAAAATCTTGCTCTTTATCTCAACTACATCTGGCACACAGGTCCTTCCTTGAAATAATAACATGCCGTCATCGGCTAACATGAAATCAGGTCTATTGCTCAAGCTCTCCTTGATCTCTACCAATACCAGATCATCGTCTTGCAAGGATTGAATTTCCATTAATAACTCTGGGCGAAGTTGAATCTTTGCAATCATAACTCGATCTTCGTCAACATTGATATCTAGACTAGCCAGCTGTTCTGACAACCTCCACTCTTGCAACATGAGACTTGAAAATTTTGCTATCGGCTTGCGGCTTAAGGCATTATCACCAACATTACCTTTTCCAGGATGATACTCTATAGAAAAATCAAAGTCCTTCAAATACTCAAGTCATCTCCTCTACCTCATATTAAGTTCATTTTGAGAGAACAAATACTTCAAGCTCTTATGATCTGAAAACACCGTGAATGTCTCTCCATACAAATAGTGCCTCCAAATCTTCAGGCAAAAACTACCGCTGCATGTTCCAAATCATGAATAGGATAATTTTCATCATGCTTTCTTAACTGCCTAGAGGAATAAGCTATTACCTTCCCGTGCTGCATAAGCACACAACCTAGGCCAATACCTGAAGCATCCGTGTATACCACAAAACCTCCTTCTCCGGATGGTAAGGCCAAAACAGGGGCAATAGTTAAACACTCCTTCAAGGTCTGAAAGCTTCGCTCGCAATCCTCTGACTAATCAAATTTGTTCTCCTTGCGGGTTAATCTTGTTAAGGGCACCGCAATCTTGGAAAAATCCTTAATAAACCTTCGGTAATAACCTGCTAGGCCTATGAAACTTCTAAGTTCTGTTACATTAGTAGGCCTATCCCAATTCTTCACTGCCTCTACCTTCGAAGGGTCAACAGAAATACCTTCTTTCGAAATAATATGCCCTAGAAAGGACACCTCTTGCAGCCAGAATTCACACTTACTAAACTTGGCGTATAGCTGATGATCTCCCAATATTTACAATGCCATCCTCAGATGTTTAGCATGCTCCTTCTCACTCTTAGAATATATCAAAATGTCATCAATAAACACTACGACCCATTGATCAAGGTAGGGCCGGAACACGCTGTTCATCAACTGCATGAAAGCTGCAGGTGCATTGGTTAGTCCAAAAGGCATTACTACGAATTCAAAATGACCATACTTGCTACGGAAAGCTGTTTTATAAATATCCTCATCCTTGATCAGTAACTGATGGTATCCTGATCGAAGATCAATCTTATAAAAATACTGAGCTCCTGCTATCTGATCAAATAACTCGTCAATCCTCGGCAATGGGTACTTGTTCTTGATACTAAGCTGTTCAATTGCCGATAATCGATACATAATCTCATAGAGCCATCCTTCTTCCGGACAAACAACACTAGAGCTCCCCACGGGGATGTACTCGGACGAATGAACCCTTTCTCAAGCAATTCCATCAATTGTCACTTCAATTCCCTCAGCTCCGCTGGGGACATACGATACAGAGCTTTAGAAATGGGGGTCGCGCCAAGAATTAGATCAATAGAAAAGATAACCTCTCTCTTAGGCAGAAGTCCTAGCAATTCCTCAGGAAAGACATCGGGAAAATCTCGAACGATAGGAATATCCTTAATCTCAATCTTCCTCTCAGGGGTCACATAAACAAAGGCTAGAAAAGCCTGACATCCTTTCCTCATCAACTTGTCAGCTCGAAGGGCTGAAATAAGTGGCACAGACTTATGGTGCCTAACCCCCATAAAAGAAAGTCCAGGGTGCCCAGAAAAAGACACAGAACTAATACTACAATGAACATTGGCCTCATACTTAGCCAACCAATCTGCTCCTAGAATTACATCATAGTCTTTCATATCCATACAAACCACATCAGCTGGCAAGTTCTGTTCATTAATCATAACCTTACAAGAAGGATAGAAATACGTAATTGCTGAACTGGATCCAATAGGGGTTGAAATTTCTAATGGAGAATTCATCAAGACTGGCTTCACAGCTAAAGACTCAGCAAATTTCTGAGAAACAAAAGAATGAGTGGCACCGATATCAAAGAAAACGAATGCTGGCTTATCAAGTATAATAAGCGTACCTTAAACAAGTCCACCCTCCTCGGTGGTTCCAATATCATCTTCTTGTAGGGCTTGAAGCTTGCCCTACTGCTTCCTATTTCCTTGTGGCTTGGTCGGAGTAGCTTGATCTGATATGAGGGGACACTCTGGAATACGATGGTCCCTGCTTCCACAGCGCAGACAGGCGCCCAACTTGCGCCAACATTCCTGTGACCTGGACGGTCACAATACTTGCACATGCCCTTAAATGGCACAATCGGGCTAGGCTTCTTATCTTCAATCTTCGGCATCTTGCCCTTCCACGAACTAGACCCACCATTGGGCCTTTTCTTTCCATTGCCGGGTTTAAAGTTCCTGGACCCAGTAGTTTGTTCCTTCTTAGGATTCTCCCCACGAATCCTCTCCATCATCTCTAAGGTGTCTTCCAAGACTTGAGCTTTTCTTACCATCTCCGCATAAGTTTAAATTTCCATTGGCGCTAACTGGTTGATATATTGCAACTTCAGCCCATTGAGAAAGAGCTTGGCCTTCATCTTCTTAGTAGAGATCAAGTGAGTGGCATAACGAGATAGCCTAGAAAATTGAGCTTCGTACTCGGCTACAGAAAGATTTCGCTGCTTCAGAGCAGCAAACTCAGTCGCTTTCTTTTCTTGCACTCTATCAGAAAAATATTTGCTATTAAAGAGTTCCTCGAACTCCTTCCATGAAACTTGTCTATCTCCAAGGGTAGCCTTCATTGCATCCCACCAGGTTCTTGCATCACGCTCCAGCTGGAAGGTCGTTAAAAGAACACATTCCTGGTCACTACACTGCATCACTTCGAAAATCCTTTCCATCTCTGTCATCCAGTGCTCGGATTCATCGGGATCGGTCGAGCCTCCAAATCGTGGGGGATTCATCCCATGGAAGTTCCAGTGATGATCGCCAACTCCGTGGTTCGCCGCTCCTCCTTGGGTCACTTTCTGCAAGGCCCGAGTAAGTCCTTGAACTGTTCGCTGCATATCACGCCACTGCGCGCGCTCCACTGCCATTGTAAAGTCCTACACGTGGAATAAATTATTTTAGGATCATTTAGAAGGGATAGTTTTTGAATTAGATTATTAACTCGACCCAAGTCTCTACCCAATTCTCACTAGGTTGGGTCCTCAGACTTATAACAAGGTTATAGGTTCTACGACATCACTTAGAATCCTAGAACTTAGAAACCTAGGAAGATTAGAAAACCTAGGCTCTGATACCACCAAACTGTCACGCCCCGACGCGGAATATCGGGACCGGTAGTAGAAAGAGTTAAGAATAATATGTTGATTTACAGACATGCTATGACCTTCGCTAGAGAATCGAACATTCACCACAAAACCAGAGGATACTACCAATCTAATAATTACTAATTCATCAAGAATCAAGTTTTTACATCAATATTGATCCAAAGAACTTAAATGAAACCTCTAATACGACATTCAACTTAGTCAAAGTTACATCCTCCAACTTTATTACAACGTTACTAACCACATTCTAAACCACAATTTGACTGAAGATTCTACGGACGACTCTACAGAGTCTTCTAACTAGTTCACTCCAGACTTCACTCTGTTCCGTCCCCATCAGTTTGCGAGTCCTCACCTGAGCTACCTGGAAGAGGGGAAACAACTCGGTGAGCGAACGCTCAGTAGGTAATAACAGGCAAGTTTAAGTAATTAACAAATTGAATTAATATGAACGGAAAGAAAAGGAATGGCGATATATCAAAGTAACATAATAAAAAGAAGGAGAGATCATGATGTAACTGGAAATTGGCCACCAAGCAAGAATTAACCAAGTCAAGAAAGATTCAAGTAAGAGATAATGTCATAGACATCACGCTACTCATGCACTTGGTGCAATGTCTCACCATGTCATTCAAACTCCCCGGGACACAAGTACTTTTCGGGCGCTCCTCCCAGGACCAGACCGGGCCCTTATGATACATTGTCATTGATTTAATGGATCCAAGATCCCAAGTTATGTCTAGACATTAATCAAGTTAATTGGCCAATAATATCAAGGTATAACTTACCTCGGAAAACCCCCAATGATAAGTTGAAGAGATACTTTGTCCAGAAAGTTCCAGTTATCAAGAACCAATCAAGTCCTTGGATTCAATATCAAAAACACGGAAATCAATTCTGGATAATACGCGGTCTAAAGTGGGCCGCTCAAGATATGTACGGTGTCACGCCCCGAACCGATAGCAGCGAAACGTGTAGTTCGGAACGCGACAGTGTTACAGTCGTGAATAATCAGAGCAAACATAAGACACAAAATTACAAGGCCATATATTATGGACAAACATAATCTTTATTGATACTCAAATATTTGAATTACATAACTTGACTCGACTTACATAAGTGAAGAAGGAACTCACTATTACACTCTAATAAAAAAGAAAAAAAACTCAAATGACAAGACAAGACTCAATAAAAATAAAAGACACTGACTCGATTCTCCAAAACACTCTTCACTCTTGCCCTTCCCCATCTGAATGGTTATCAACGACGTCATTACCTGAAAAATGTTAAAATAGGCTGGTGAGTAAAAAGCTCAGTAGGAATTACATCTCTCTTCAAGTAGAATATAAGTGATTAGCCAATTTATCATGTTCGTGATGATGCAATCTATGAAATGATATAACTTCAAAAATCATGATGATCACTTTAACAGAAATGATGAATATCAAAGTCAAAGGCAGACATAAGTTCAAGAGGAACATGGATATATTCCCATGCAGAGCCAAGGACAAGATATCAAAATATAACAAGGATAGATACTTAGATGAACATAACTTCAGAATTGGCCAGAATCTATCAGAGTTTCAATGATTACAAGCAGAATTAAACAAGCAAGTAGAATAGCTAAATTATCAAGGTAACCTAACATAAGGATATCAGCATAACAAAATTTAAAGAATTCACAGACTTTATAGAATAATAGATATAACAGAATATTAGATTATAACAGATATACATAATTTTGGTGCAATGCCACACCCAGAGGTTTACCATGGTTTACAGAATTGGACTTCCGTCCTTGCCTAGCATTGAAAAGTCACGGACCCAGAGCCCTTAAATATTTCAGAATCAGATGTGGCCAACATAAAGTCAAAGGGTTATGTTCTCGAATTGATGATATGGAGTTTCCCGAAGGGAATAATATCTAAGTTGATGTGTATGATAAATGAAAAGATTCGTGTCATGATAGAGTTTAGGGACTAAAAACATGTCGATAACTTGTCTCGCGTAAAACTAGGTAAATGTCGTCCACTGGGATAGCCGCATATCAGAATTAGAGTCCATAACGACGGGCGCTCATTCTGGACATAAGATAATAGGCATGATGTAAATAGCGTCCTTCAGAACAGGCGCTATTCATAAATATCGTCCAGTATTCTAGGTGCAGTTTACAGAAGGGAATGCCATTTGATCAGTAAAATGGGTGAAGGTATTTAGGGTACAACCAGCTCGACTGTCTTGAGGGAATCCAAGGCTAGCGTAGACTTACGGAGGTCTCTATGACTACTCACCAGTCCGAAGGAACGGAATGTCCAACGAAGGGCTTGTAAGTCACTGAGAAATTATAGGGTAATCGATAAATCACCGAGAAACGTGGGACTATACTGATGGATGGAATATAGTGCCTAGTGTGCAACCCAATGGAAGGGTGTACGCGAAACAACGGAAAAATCCATATAACATTAAATGGTGCCTGGGTCATGGTCGCTATTTCTTAAATAGCGCCTGGGGTATAGTCATTATTTTGTAAAATGCGCCTGTGACCCAGCCGTTTCTTTTAAATTCCTGTTCCAATTTCAGTGTAGATAGTTTAAATTGCGCCCATGGCGTAGCTGTGTTTAATAAAGTAGCGTCCTGACCTTGGGCGCTGTTTAGATATGGCGTCCAGATGATGGTCGCTCTTCACTTCAGAGTATAATTTCTCAGGACAAGAACATGAACAGGTAGGGAAAATGACCCGAAATCTAGCAATGCACACATATAATTAATTAGGTGTCCACATCTCAAGTTATTAAATTTTAAACATGTTGGTTTAATAATTAAATCATGAAAGAAGCGACTACTATACGGTCGCGCCTTTAGAATAGCGCCCATGATTGGGTCGCTATTTCACTGTGAATCCAAGATGCATTTGCTAGATTAGGCATAGAACTTGAGAAAACCTACGTAAAACATGATCATGCCAGATTTTATTGTTACTATTTTTACTTGAGAGAGATCACCTATGGATGCATTAAAAGATCAAGATATATATATATATATATATATATATATATATATATATATGCAAAGATCTTATTAAGGTTTAATATTAACTACTTTAGCTTGATGTCGAGAACACTGTTTGCGATGGGTTTTATCCGACCATCTTATTGTGTTTATTTCGTGTGTATATGTACATATGTACATGTATACATGTCTTATTTCACGCGTCGATCAAGCAATTAACTAACTGGTAATTAACTGACTGATTGACGACGCGGGCGTGCCAGTCACATGAGTGACAGTTTTATGATGCGCTCATTCTGACCCGTGTCGGGCGAATGTGAGGTTCGGTCTGGACCAGCAGTCCGCCATACCATAGAGGCTACAGCGTTAATTACATCCCCCACGAGGAGGGAACACCTTTGATTAATTGCCGAGATAGCGGGCTGTCGAAGCCGGATTAAAAAGAAAAGAGCTACATGATGACCATGACGAAGGCGTACGGGATGCATTTATTTATCATACAAAGGATGCATAGTTCACAGAATTTATGGACCCTTGGTACGTGGTGGAGGACATAGGCCCGAAGACCACCATCGCGCATAGCAGAGATTCCCAGTGGGGCATAACCCAACCTTCTGTCAATGCCATTTGATATACCTGAGGGTCAATGCAGACATGCATGAGGAACCGTGATATGCGGGGTGCGACAACGGTGTTATGACATAAATTCGGTAGCATGTCCCCTTCCTTTGGACTATGCCAAATGGGAATATGGGACATCCATCCACGGAGAGTCGGAATGGAAACCAAAAGAAAATTGGGCGTAGCCCTGAGCCCAAAAAGGATCCACATATGACGGGACAGTGTCCACCATTTCATCATTTGTTAATATTCCCCTCGAAGGACCGTTGGAGGACATGCGGTGGCAGAACTCCGAGGGTCAGCAGGGTGACAGAAGAAATGTCGGATTCGGTGTAATGTAGGGATGAAAACCCCCCATTAATGTATCTCCCATGGACCTGGGTGAAGAACCATAATTCCCTCGTGAGACAATGGAGGTTAACCCAGAAGTTGGTAAGGAATGGACGCTTGAGTTTGGGCAGATTTTGGGTTTAATAGAATTGTTTGGCATGAGGGTTTGAATAGCACCCATTGATAAGGCGAAACGGCACAAATAGGACTCGGCGCACAGCCCAAACGGCACGGCGTGCTCCCGGCGCGAAGAAAAGCTAAGGGGTAATCGGCACGACGGGTCCCGGCGTGCCCTGGCGAGGGCATTCGGCGCCCCCCCAACCCGGCGAGGGTTTGGCGCCGGGAGGAGGTGGCGCCGGGAGAAGATTTTGTTGGTTCCGTTTGAGGTATTATGAGGGTTTCTTCATTCCCTGGGGACTTCAGGGTGATGGATGGATGAAAATAGAGGATGATGGTGGCTCCATTCACGATGGGGGGGGGGCAGGGAGATCATGTGAATGTAAGGTGTATTCCCTGCAGTGGCCGAGACACCATGAGATGATATGTCTTAGACTCTTGCCACGCAATTAGGGGTTAAGTACACAACTGCGATGATGGTATCATGCTGGTCGATCGAGTAAAACTTCTAAACGAATTTTGACAGCACCTCCCTTTACTTTGGGAGTGTGCCAAAAGTATATTATAGGCTATCTACTCACGAATGTCGGAGTAGAAACCAAAATGAGTGCCGGGCGTAGCCCGTGATCCAATGGGTTTAGATCGTACAAGATCTCATTCCTTTTGTTGTAATATGCTCGATGCAGCCAACGGAGAGCCTGCACTAGCAGGAATCCATGACCTAGTGGGCTCGTAGAATGTGGGGATTTGACCCCTTTGATATGGCTCTCGTGAGGATAGAGGAAAGGGTAATGCTTCTCCACAGGAAGACAAGGCATTTCGAACAACGCTGGCATGGCTTGATGGCATTGCGAACAACGCTGGCATGGGAGGTTTATTCAGCGATCTAAGCTGTTCTGGATGATCGTAGAGGGAAGACTTCGGGGGGAACACCTTTCCTCTGGGGGCCTCACTAGGAGTAGAACCACGGACCGGAACCCCTGAACATGTCCCTCTTCGTTTCACATACGAGGAGCCATGAGATAGACTGTCTCAGGCCCTCGAAATGTGGCTAGGGGGGGTGATAAAGGACGATGGCGAAGAAGCTTCAGCAGATAGAGGAAATTAAACATATGACATTCGTGACTGGCTACCGCCATACATAGATTAAAACCTCGGGTACAGAGGAAGATGGAAAAGAATGATCAGACATATTGGAACTCAACCCATTCTTTTATTAACTACTTCAGCCAAATGGCTTACACACATGCGATTTGAGAGAATGAAATCTAACCCAAAAGGAAAAGAAATCCAAACTTCATCCCTGCAAACAGGGTTACATTAGCGTTCGATGCTACTAGAGCAAAGATGCTCGAAAGTGAAAAACAAAAGAGGAATACTCAGACAGACGGAGAAGAGAAAGAGAGAGCAAAGAAGTTGCAGTTGCACGGCCCTCACACCTGGATTCTCTCCTCGAACCCCTCTCTCTTTCTTTAGCTTCTACGAAGGGCACTCGAGCTCCCCCCTTTCTTTTTGGTAGCTAAGCACCCTCTTCCTTTCTTCTCGAAGGGCTCTCTCTTTTTCTTCGAAGGCTCCTCTTCCCTTCTCCTCTCTCTTCTTTTTTGTCGAAGGGCAGCCCTCTTATAGAGGCCAGGCCCTCATCCTTTCGGCCTGAGCTTACCGGCGCGCCAGCATCATCTTCCCGGCATGGCAGCCCTCGGCGCGTCCCGTTTCACATTTGGGCTTGGCCCATTTTCCTGTCGTTCGGCCCATTCGGTCCAGGATCCACTTGGTGGACTCCTTTCGACAATGGGATTCTTGGCATATATATATTAAGACTCCGTGGGGCTTGTTTACACCTTGCATTCACAAACACGTGCGAGGCATTGTGCATCCCGTCTTCGGAGAATCAGAATTATCTGAGCATTCTTTCTTAGCAGGCAGATGATTGCCTGAATGTTGATATGGTTTTATCAGCCCGGTTACTTGAATGATAACCGTGCTAGACAGCGGCCTAGCCATGGATGGCTTTAGCCGAACATAGTGTTAGGAATAGGGGGTCTCTTCTATTCTGATTCTCCGAACTTCCGGGGATAGTACGTGAGCTGTGCCCTCGACCGATCTTCAAAAGCTGTGAATCTGCTTTGATCTCTTCTGGTATATTTTAGGTGTCAACAAATGTCCCCCACCCGTAGGTGGCGTGAGTGAAGCATGAGTGACACGGGACATGCGGGTGTACACCACGTCTCACACTGCGCTTCATGATTTCTTCAGGCCTGCTCCTGCGCATTGGCTATTCTCTTGACTATGAGTCTTCATTCTGCTTGTGTGATTCCCACACTTTGTGAGCATATTTAGATGGACTCCAGCATTTTTGGCTTGATCTGTTGGTTGCATCACCCCTGGTGGGCTAATCGGCGCCATAGACGCTCCCGATACGCTCATATCGGCGCGGTGAGCCTTCGGCGTGGGAGCCCTTGGCGCGAGAGCTGTCTCGGCGTGGGAACTTCTTCGGCCTGGCAGCTCTCGACGTGCTGCTCATCTCGGCGTGCCTTTTGGCGGTTCTTCCTCTCGGTGCGGTGAGCGTCTCGGCGCGCCTTCTGCCACCGGCCTTTTTAGGTGCCGGGCGAGAGGAGAAAGCTCACTTTTCCTTGAGCTTTCTCTTTCTTCACCTTTCTCTTCTTCTGTTTTACCAGAGCGATCGGCGTGGAAGCCTTTCCCCCCGGGGATTTTCATTTGGGACTCCGTCCCTTTTTATTGCGGAGTCACCCCCTCCTGGTGGGTGCTCTCCTATTTGAATTCTGGGCATACCCCGGATAAGGGGAGATGCTGTCAAAATTTTTCTTGAAATTCTTCTTTCTATTTTCATCTTCATATCATCTTATTATTTCCTTTTCTGGGTTTTGTGTCTGCAGCTCACTGAAGATGGCTTCTTCTTCTAGCCGTGTTGCTTCCGGCACTGCTGACATTGACTCTTCTTCCCAGGGCAGGGTTTCTGGTCCTGTTGTGACTTGGAGGAATGTCGGACAGCTGGACCGGGGTCTTGGGAGGATCGCCATAGTCGACGAATCCTCCGACTCCGAAACAGATACAGTATCTGCCTCTCGCATTGTGACTGTCGAGGGGGGACTGGACTTTAGTCGTGATGATGGCTATCGCGCGGACTTCCCGAAGGATCGTCACCTCGCGCCCTTCATTTGCACCTTCAAAGTCTCTGGGAAGAGGGACGTCATGCTGGCTCGGATGGTGGAGCGGGCCATGTTGCCGGACCGGGACAGCTTGAAAGGTTCTATGTATCGTGGCGATACTATCTACCTTCCGGGGGAGCGACACAGGTGGGACGCCGTCTTAGGAGTAACAGAGCTGGAGGCAGAGCAGAAAATGTTAACATGAGCTCCAGAGTTCACACCAGCCAGATGGGACAACACCGTAGGTCGGGTCAATAGGGAGAAGCCCGGCTACGGTTTATTTTTGGCGCCCCTCAAGTGGGGCTACCGAGACGAACCATTTCTGCTGAATTGCTTGGCTGTTCAGTTCAAATTCCAGTTGGCAGCTGGGTGGTTTGCAGACACGAAGGTGACAGATGCTCATCTCTTCCGTGTAGGGGCAGTAGAATTTACAGAATATGTTCTGAAAGAGTATGCACCGCTGCTGGTCAGAGTCGGGGTGTACCACAGTGTGTATGCATCTCGCTTCAGGTATCCCATTTCAAAAGGGCTATGCTGCGGCATGTTCGAAGTATTTTGCCCGCAGTTCAACACTTTCTATACAGCAGAAGGTGAAATCTCTCTGGATCTTTGGAGCCTATCACAGTTATCGGGCCTGCCGATTGATGGAGAGCCCTATGAGGAGGTCTGCATTCATGACTTCATCAAGGACGAAACAGACGGCGAAGGCGAATATTACTTCGGCTATTCATACCGGTACTTGATGAAGGCATACCGCTCCCTCTGCCTGACGCTGAATAGGGGATCCTCAAAGGGATACCAGCCCCGGGAGAAGAGCAGTAAACTGAGAGTCCGAGCAGGACATTGGATTCAGAATTTCTTCGGCGGCCCTTTGAAGTACAGTGAGTTCCCTCACGTAGCTCCTGTTGCGGGTAAGCCCAGCAGGCCACCTAAGTTCAAGTCAGAGCTGGCTGCTTCTCTTCGGGGGATAAGCCGCGGGGGGCCGAATCTGATGGGGGTGGATCCCTTTACCCATTGTGCTGCCTACCTTACCTTCTGTCTGTGTACTTTTGCCCTCCCGCAAGGGGATGAGACAGTTATTAGGCCAGAGGCAATATACCCGGCTTGTCAGATGGCTTGGGGCATACGGCTTACAATATGTCCAGCCGCACTATGCCTGATTTACAAATCCATTGGAGATATTCATAGGCATCGGATCCCCCGCTCTTTCCGAACGGTGGGGCCGTTTCATTTTTTTAACGCCTGGGTGTGCAATTTATTTCCTGAGCTAGCTCCCCGGACTCTACAGACAATGACATTGTATCTCAGAATGCTGGAGTTTGCAAGTGCTGAACCGGGTCCAGTGTCCCAGCAACTCTTCTCCATCCGTGGCCGACTGGCAAGGGTTCCGATGGATTCAGCGGGAACTATCCACTTTTGGAATCTGGCCGCACATTCATCTCCATTAGTGAACCGTCAGTGTGAGTGTAAGCTCGAGGCAGTGGAGACTTTCACACACTTCATTTCAGGCAACACCGTGACCCGGCCAGTCTTGGAGCCCGAACTCATTGACTGGGCTTTATCAATTCGTCCCAGTGTTTTGGTATTCAGAAAGGGGGGCGCAGTTTATTTAGAACCCTACTATCCCTTCAGGTTCGGTCGGAATTCTGGCTACGATCAGCATATTCCGCCATCGGTCACCCTGTTCCCTTTGGACAGCAGGTCAAAGCATGGCTTGACCGTTGTGGCCGAAGGTCGCTCCTGGTGGGACTATTTTCACCGCCGGGATGCCAACATTTTCAGAGTGTCGATGCCGAACCGAGTTCCCAGGTTCACTCCAGAGTATGTGAAATGGTGGAATGCTCGCACGAGCTTCTATCGCAATGCCCGAATGACATGTTGGGATGTGGCTGAGCGCACATTTATGAGCCAGCAGCCTGGGCCCGTTTTTGACATTGACGAAGCCCATTTGAAGAGATTATTTTCCCACCACCCGAAGGAGGCAGAGGCATATATAGCGAGCAGAAAAGCCATCAAGGAGGGAGTAACTGAACCACTGATACCCATGCTTGATGACATAAGTGAAGATGCTTTCATGTAGAATTTAGAACATCTATGCCAGATTGGTGGTTCACGCCTGGAGCTTCAGCAGTACCCGTTCCCTATCGAGGAGCCGCTCTCCAAAGCAGTTTCATGGAAGTGCAAAGTGGATCGCTTTTGCCCGTGTCGGGCGTTTGTTAATAGGGAGGACAGAACCCCGACATATTATCAACATACGTCTTGGCTGTTTGTCTTGATGAGCATCCATGGACCAACCCTTGAGAGTCATGTAGCTAGTGTTCTGGACAAGCCTCTATTCGTATCTTTTCATTATGCCGATGTCTGGGGCTTTGACCACCTCGGCTTATATCATTGTATAGCTTCCCACGGGCATGCGGACTTGGCCGACCTGGTTGACAGGTGCAAAATGATCGGTGACATATGCTGGCTTGTTCGGGAGGCTGCCTCCCAAAGTAAGGAGGTGGCTTATCAGTATTGGCCACTCTCATCTTTTTACAAGGGCCGGGCAGGTAAGTGCTCCTCCGTTGACATGTAGATTAGTTTGTTGCTCAGCTCCTTCATAATGGCATGTGCTTCATTTGACAGACCATCCGGACATCAAGTAACAGGGACTTTATAGAAAAATTATCTCTCAGGGGCATAAACCGGAATATTTTAAGGTTCCTGCACCAGCGCCGACTACTACTCCACTACCGCCTGGCAAGAAGAGAGCGGCCTCCGCGATGAAGATTGCAATAAGCCGAGCAAAGAAGCTCGGAAGACTTCTTCAAAGCGGCCTTCGACTGACGCGGCTAACAATCCCCTGCCCGAGGTGCCATCATTCGAGCAGTTTGCTACTCAGAAAGAGGTCAGCCAGCAAGCAGATGAAGGTGACATCATTATCCCTTTGCGGTTCTAAAGGAATGCTCTTTTCACGACATTTTCATTCTTATGACGTCTTCTTTGTATAACTTCAGCTCCCGGAGTGGTTGACACCACGGGTGTTGAGGAATCCTTCCTGGAAGCAGGAGAGATAGAGCCTTCCGTCACAGCCACAGCAGGGGCGACTGAGATAGCTGGAGCAGCAGGGAAGAGTCTCCTCGCTGTTGAGGAGGATGTCAGACTTCCTTCTCCTACGCCTGCCGGTGAGGCTGAGGGTGAGCCGAACAACTATAGCCCTTTAGACTCCCATTTTTATTGAGCTTTCTGTCCTGCCTTATGCACTTGTTTTGCTGTGATGGCAGGAGTGGTCAGCACGGTGGTTAAGGTGCCTGTTGTGGAAGCTCCTTCACAGCCCTCGGGACATAAGACTGTGCTTAAGAAGGGTGCTATCCCATTGCGGTGTGTGCTCACCCGCTCAGCGTCCCGTCAGGCGACGGAGGAGGCGGGCCAACCCGAGATCAGCATAGATATTTCTTCGAGTAGCTCTGCCACCCCTTCGGACGAAGAGATTGACCATCATTCTTCAGAAGGTGATGAACAAGTGTCTGTAGCAGACAGCAAAGGGGCAATGGCTCCCTTCATACTATCAAGCCATGCTTTGATTTTCAGTTCTCCGAGGCTGCCGAGGGCATCATCCGAGGGAGTGTTGCAGGAGGAATTTGCTGGATTTGACGTGGAGGTGGAGATAACCCCTCCTTTTGCTTCTTCATCTGCAGGGTTGGAATCTTCTATTCAGGGGCTTGAAGAGATGGATACTGTCATCATAGTAAATCCTATCCGCCCCTTTACAAAGCCGTATATCCCCCTCTTTTTTTTTCCACCTTGGTGTTTACATGAATTTTCATTCCAGGAACCCGAAACCGCTATTCATTCCCCGACATCGACTTCTGGTACTGCTGTGGTTTCATGAAAGGCCTTGGATCCGCCACCGCTGGCCACCGCATCTCCTTTAGGGACAATCACCCTACTCCGCCCCGTGCCGGTGAGGATACATGCGGCTGTTGAGGGATTACCCTCGGAGCCGAGCCAGTCGGGGGAGAGTCTCGCTCTGGCGTCGACGACAGAATTGAGGACTGAGGCCGACCTGCAAAGGGGGTCTACTTTTGTATCGACGGCCATAATGACGATCGCGCCTGATTCTGCAGCTCCAGTTGTGCCGGAGACAGAGTTAGAACCTCTGTCCCTCCTAGGCTCTATGGAAGGAAGCCCCGACAGGAGTCTGACGGAGCAGGAACATGCTGCCGTGGTATCTGCTTCTTCGGCTTTGGTGGCTGTTCCATCTTCCTCTTTCGAGCCGGATACCGGCTTATGGGCTTCTATAGACGGGGAAGTGACTTTCGAGGTGCCTCCGGCAGCTTCCCTGGGCATTACCTCATCGGAGGAATTTGTTTGGCAGCATCTAGAGATGTTGCATCAGGTTGTGGAATCTCAGCCGACACTATCTTACTCCCAGTTGAAGGAGGTAGTTGTGCGACTGACGATCGGACTGTAGGCATTAGGCTGCCCTTTAGACATCTGGGCCCAGCGGGTGCTTTTCTTGCTGAAATTTGTGAACCGCCGGGATTTTCTTGAGAAGATGATGGGCGACCGGCTGGAGGCCCTCAAGCTGCAGAAAGCTGACTGTCAGGCGGAGCTGACGTCTCTGACCTCTGATCTTCAGGAGAGCAGGGCTCAGGTTGAGGCTTCCGCAACCCAGGCACATATTCTACGTGGCTGACGGGAAGACCTCCGTGCTGAATTGGCTACCGTAGAGGCTGAGATACCGCGGCTGGAGGCTGCGGAAATCCAAGGCATCGAGAGAACTTCTTTGCTGGAGGGCCGAGTTGCGTCTTTGGAGACTAAGGTGACTCGGGTTCAGGAAGAGGAAATGCAGCTCCATGAACTGGGGGCGGCTCCTCATGTTGGGCTTATTTACTTTGCAGATATTTTCAGGCGATCTTAACTGATCCGCCTTTGTAATCTGTCCCCTCAGAAGGGCTCCTTTTGTATTCACTTCCCCTTTTGTAATGGAATAGAAGTCTCGTTCACTATATATTTTTTGGTGTCCACGTTCACACTCACATTCTGTAGTGTCTTGTGGCAATTATGGCGACTTGCTTGGAAGTACCTTCGTGTCCGTGTCGCAGGAGAGCGTCCACCCTTTCAAAGAAAGGATGGGGGCGTCGCTCCACCGCGGGACGGGGTTCCAGAGGCTGCCAGGTTGGCGCAGACGTAGGTCTTGTCGACAAGAGGCGTCGAAATTGTGACTGCTGGTTGCTTGTGGTAATTCCATTATTGACCCTGATTGGGGGAGATGTTGACCAACCTTGTCGATGGTGACAAGGGTCGAAAAGGGTAGACGGTATTGTCGATGGTGACAAAAACCGAAAAGGGTAGCGACCGATCTTGCCGATGGTGACAAGGGTCGAAAAGGGTAGACGGTCTTGTCGATGGTGACAAAAACCGAAAAGGGTAGCGACCGATCTTGCCGATGGTGACAAGGGTCGAAAAGGGTAGACGGTCTTGTCGATGGTGGCAAGGACCGGAAAGGGTAGCGACCGATCTTGTCGATGGTGACAAGGGTCGAAAAGGGTAGACGGTCTTGTCGATGGTGACAAAAATCGCAAAAGGTAGACGGTATTGCCGATGGTGACAAAAACTAAAAGGGTAGCGACCGATCTTGCCGATGGTGACAAGGGTCAAAAAGGGTAGACGGTATTGCCGATGGTGACAAAAATTGGAAAGGGTAGCGACCGATCTTACCGATGGTGACAAGGGTCGAAAAGGGTAGACGGTATTGTCGATGGTGACAAAAACTGGAAAGGGTAGCGACCGATCTTGCCGATGGTGACAAGGGTTGAAAAGGGTAGACGGTATTACCGATGGTGACAAAAACCGAAAAGGGTAGCGACCGATCTTGCCGATGGTGACAAGGGTCGAAAAGGGTAGACGGTATTGTAGATGGTGACAAAAACTGAAAAGGGTAGCAACCGATCTTGCCGATGGTGACAAGGGTCGAAAAGGGTAGACGGTATCGCCGATGGCGACAAAAACTGGAAAGGATAGCGACTGATCTTGCCAATGGTGACAAGGGTCGAAAAGGGTAGACAATAGATGTATGTAAGTGGGATATCGGATGAAGACTCCGCCTCGACCTTATAAATGGCCTTCCGGACGGAGGATGGTTCATCACTATTTATCATTCAATTTTTTTTATTCATATTACTGACCTAAGCGCCCTTTCGGATTTTCACCGAGGCCAGCCCCCTCTTGCTTTTGCCCGCACGCCCTTTCGGGTTTTCACGCGGCGGGGTACCCGATTTTGCCTGCGACGCCCTTTCGGGTTTTCGCCACAGCTGGGTTATAGCCATTTTTGCACTTGTCCTAATATAGGAGCAAGTCTGGCGGGGTATCTCTATTTTTAACCCCATTTTCTTTTTTTTTTTTGTATAGGATACAGAAGAACTGGACCATGAAAATGTTGACAGACCTTGTCGATGATGACAAGGATTGAACCCGGCTTCGGTTCATTGACACCGGCTAGATGTCGAAGCAAAGGATATGGTCTATTAACAAGGATGTAAGATTCGAGTTAGGGGTAAAGATCGACCGATCTCGCCGATGATGACGAGGGTCAAACACATGTTTATTAACCAGCATAGGTTATTACCGAAACAAAGGTGGGTTTATTAGCAAGGACGGAAGGTCCAAGCTCAGGGGTAGGGATTGACCGATCTCGCCGATGATGACGACGGTCGATCATGGGTTTATTCATCAGCATGGGTCACATGCCGAAGCAAAGATGGGATTATCAACAGGGACGTAAGGTCCAAGTGAAGGGTAGAGATCGCCCGATCTCGTCGATGATGACGAGGGTCGAACATGGGTTTATTCAAGGATTTCCGGTGGGACTTTTGAGGGTTGTCCCTTGTGGAGTTTTATCAGGTGGCGAACAGAAGAGGAATTTGGAAATTACCACTTTACTGACTTAAGCGCCCTTTCGGGTTTTCGTCGAAGCCAGCCCCCTCTTGCTTTTGCCCAAGCGCCCTTTCGGGTTTTCACGTGGCGGGGTACCCGATTTTGCCTGCGACGCCCTTTCGAGTTTTTACCACAGCTAGGTTATAGCCATTTTTGCACTTGTCCCAATATAGGAGCAAGTCTGGCGGGGTATCTTTATTTTTAACCCCTTTTTCTTTTCCCTTTTTTTTATTGATGTGTATAGGGTGGCAGGTCGAAGTGCGACGTTCGACCCCTGGTTGATAGTAGATGGCTGTCGGCTGGAGCACCAGACCTTGCGCCGAGCAGAACAGTTCATTCGTTAGCAAGGGCTGAATGCTAACGCAAAGGAGTGATCTCTCGCCGATTCGGGCGTAAGGCTTGTAACGGCAACAGCGTGCTATATTCTTTCGGGAGCTTGGTCAGGGCAGAATGCCACTAACCAAGGAAGGGTAGCTCGGCTAAGGCAAAGTGCCATTAACCAAGGAGAAGGTAGCTCGATTAGGGCAGAATGCCACCGAACCGAGGGGAGGTAGCTTGATTAGGGCGGAATGCCACTAACCAAGGAGAGGGTAGCTTGATTAGGGCGGAATGCCGCTAACCAAAGAGAGGTAGCTCGATTAGGGCGGAATGCCGCTGACCGAGGAGAAAGTAGCTCGATTAGGGCGGAGGGCCACTAAACCAAGAAAAAGGTAGCGCGGTTAGGGCGGAGTGCCACTAAACCGAGAAGAAGGTAGTTTGGTTAGGGCGGAGTGCCACTAAACCAAGGAGAGGTAGCTTGACTAGGGCGAAATGCCACTAACCAAGGGAAAGGGTAGCTTGATTAGGACAGAACGCCACCAACCAAGGAAGGGTAGCTGGGTTAGGGTGGAGTGCCACTAAACCAAGGATAGGGTAGCTTGGTTAGGGCGGAGTGCCACTAAACCAAGAAAAAGGTAGCTCGGTTAGGGCAGAGTGCCACTAAACCAAGGAAAAGGTAGCTTGATCAGGACAGAACGCCACCAACCAAGGAAGGGTAGCTGGGTTAGGGCGGAGTGTCACAAATCAAGGAAAAGGTAGCTCGGTTAGGGCGGAGTGCCACTAAACCAAGAAAAAGGTAGCTCGGTTAGGGTGGAGTGCCACTAACCAAGGAAAAGGTAGCTCGGTTAGGGCGGAGTGCCACTAAACCAAGGAAAAGGTAGCTTGATTAGGACAGAACGCCACCAACCAAGGAAGGGTAGCTAGGTTAGGGCGAAGTGCTACAAACCAATAAAAAGGTAGCTGGGTTAGGGCGGAGTGCCACTAAACCAAGAAAAAGGTAGCTCGATTAGGGCGGAGTGCCACTAAACCAAGAAAAAGGTAGCTCTGTTAGGGCGGAGTGCCACTAAACCAAGAAAAAGGTAGCTTGATCAGGACAGAATGCCACCAACCAAGGAAGGGTAGCTGGGTTAGGGCGGAATGCCACAAACCAAGAAAAAGGTAGCTCGGTTAGGGCGGAGTGCCACTAAACCAAGAAAAAGGTAGCTCGGTTAGGGCGGAGTGCCACAAACCAAGGAAAAGGTAGCTCGGTTAGGGTGGAGTGCCACTAAACCAAGAAAAAGGGTAGCTCGGTTAGGGCGGAGTGCCGCTAAATCAAGGAAAAGGTAGCTTGATTAGGACAGAATGCCACCAACCAAGGAAGGGTAGCTGGGTTAGGGCGGAGTGCCACAAACCAAGAAAGAGGGTAGCTTCGACCGATCACTCGGGACATGTCGGCTGCGCTGCATGATACAGCTTAATGTGTTTTCCGTTGAGGGGAGAGAACTGAATGACTCCTTTGTGGTCTACAAGGACGTAGGCACCCCCTTCATATACTCGGCGGACGATATACGGCCCGACCCAGTTTTTGACCAGCTTCCCTTTGGGGTTGGAGGCCATCACTTCTTTTCTTTTGACCGTTACCAGGTCTCCTTTCTTGAATTCTCGACCCTTGACTGGCTTGTCAAAAGCACGAGCCATGCGAGCTTGGTAGAGTTGGATGTTTTGCTGTGCCCGGAGGCGCTTTCCTTCGAGCTCGGCGAGCTCCTCCAATCTTCTTTCTGCATTGGCCTGTTCGTCACTGACTAGTCCGTGCTGGACGGCGACTCGCAATGAAGGAACTTCAAGTTCAATGGGCACTACAGCTTCTGACCCATAAACGAGGGAGAAAGGTGAACAACCAGTTGGGGTCTTGTAGACAGTACGATAGGCCCAAAGTGCTTCGTACATCCTTTCTTTCCAATCTTTTTTATTAGACTTAACAGTCTTTGCCAGCAGCATGCACAGTGTCTTGTTAAAGGCTTCTGCGAGTCCATTGGCTTGAGGGTTGTAGGGGGACGATGTCCTCCAGTCGATTTTATATTTGTCGGCCAGCCGATAAACCTTCTGGTTCCTAAAGTGACTGCCATTATCAGAGATGATTCGGATGGGGATCCCGAACCGAAATATTACATTCTGCTGGAAGAATCTTGTAACTAGTTCTCCCATCACATCTCTTAGTGCTACTGCCTCCGCCCATCTGGAGAAGTAGTCCGTAGCTGCTAAGATGTATCTGCACCCTGATGAAGATGCTGGTAGCGGCCCTACTACGTCCGTGCCCCACTGAGCAAACGGCCAGCTTGGTAGGGTGGGATGCAATGGCACTAGAGGTCTCCTTGCCACATTAGCATGCTCTTGACACTTCTGACAAGCTTTGGCAAACCTGCAGCAATCGTCAAATATAGTGGGCCAATAGTAACCCAATTTCTTTATCTCAATTTTTATTTTCGGGCCAGCCTGGTGTGCTCCAGCTGATCCTGCATGGACCTCCTGCATCACCTGTCCTGCTTCTGCTGAAGACAAGCAACGGAGTAGGACTTTTCTTCGGGCATCTGCCATAATTTGGAACAAGGTCTCGCTTCTCATCTCGTAAGAATCCTTGATCCTCAGGAGCTTCATTCTCTGTTCCTTTTCTTTTGGAAGTTGCTGGTGTTGAAACCGGCGTAGGAGATGCTCTCGCCAATCGGGCTGCTGAACCCCTTCGATGACTGCTACTTCCATCTCTTGTTCATCGGTCAGGACCTCTGTCACGCTGGGGACCTGTCGGTGGTTGATCACTATTATATTCAGGCTTGTGTCTGGCGGGACCGCCAATGAACTGGCCAGCTTAGCGAGAGCGTCCGCCTGGGCATTCCGGCCTCGATTGATGTGCTTAATGCTGATGAAGTAAAATTTTGACATCAGGCGAGTTGCCAACTGGTGATAGGGGAGGAGCTCTTGCTTTCGTACATCGAACTCTCCTTCTAGCTATTTTATAACTAGCATGGAGTCTCCGAATGCTTCCAGCATCTGAATTCCCATGGACAGAGCAATTTGCAACCCGATTATCAGGGCTTCATATTCCGCTTCATTGTTTGTGCATTGCTTGTTTATAGAACAGGATGTATGCACCACTTCTCCTTCTGGGGATTTCAGGACTATGCCTGCTCCTGCTCTGACCCTGGCTGACCCGGTGGCAAAGGTGTCAATTCTAGAAGCACCATCAAAGTATAGTTGCCATAAGGAGGGATGTACTTGCACGGCTTCTAGGGTTTCATCTTCAGGAAGCTCCGGCTCCAACGGGCAATCCCCGGGCACTGGGTGCTCAGCAAAGAAGTTTGCAATAGCTTGGCCCTTGACGGCCTTGCGCGGCACGTAGGAGATATCAAACTCCATAAGAATTACCACCCATTTGCCCAGGCGGCCTTTGAGTGCCGGTTGAGACATAATGTACTTCAGGGGCTCCTCTTTGGATACCAACTTGATTTCATGCGACAACATATAGTGTCGAAGCTTTTTAACTGTGAAGACCAGTGCCAGACAGATCTTCTCAATATAAGTATATTTCTCTTCAGTTCTGACCAGTCTCCGACTGAGGTAATAGAGGTCTTGTTTATTCCCTTCTTCATTGTTCTGGGCCAGCATTGCCCCCAGAGAATTATGTGTAGCTGCTATATACAGTATCAATGGTCGTCCTTTCACCGGTGCGCCCAACACTGGGGGAGTTTTCAGGTAGTCTTTTAGCTTGTCGAAGGCTGCCTGGCAATCTTCATCCCAATAAAAGGGGACATCTTTCATCATCAACTTGTGAAAAGGCTGGCATCGCCCTGACAAATGGGAAATGAAACGCCGGATATAAGCCAAACGGCCCTGTAGTGATCTCAGCTCGGAGATGTTCCTTGGCAGAGGTAACCCCTGAATCGCCTTGATCTTTGCGGGGTCTATCTCGATTCCACGATATCGGACAATGAAGCCCAAGAATTTTCCGCTCGACACTCCGAACGCACATTTCATAGGGTTCATTTTCAGCTCATGCTGCCTCAGCCTCTGAAAAACAATCCGGAGGTCTTGCAGATGATCTTCTTTTCTTCTGGTTTTGACCACCAGGTCATCTATGTAGCACTCGACCTTGTGGTAGAGCAGTTCATCAAAGATTTTGGTCATTGCGCGCTGATAGGTTGCGCCAGCATTCTTTAGTCCGAACGGCATTCTCTTGTAATGATAAATGCCTTTAGGAGTTCGGAAAGTAGTATGGACTCGGTCATGCTCCGCAATCCAAATCTGATTGTAGCCGGAAGACATGTCCATGAATGATAGGGCCTCATGGCCGGTTGTAGCATCAATCATGACCTCGGTTATCGGCACCGGGAAGTCATCTTTGGGGCAGGCTTTATTTAGATCCCGGAAGTCGACACATATCCGGATCTGTCCATTCTTCTTTTTCACGGGGACGATATTTGCCAGCCATGTGGTGTACTGATTTTCATCAACAAATCCCACGTCAATGAGCTTGTCGACTTCAGCACAAATTTGGGTGATGAGCTCTGGCCTCATGCGTCGCGGTGGTTGCTTTACCGGCTCGGCGTCAGGGCTAATCACCAACTCATGTTGCGAGACAGCGGGGCTTAGACCTGGCATCTCTTTGTAAGTCTAGGCGAAGCAATCCCGGTATTCTAGCAGTAGCTGAGTATACAGCTCCCGTTCCTCTGGGGATAGTTGGGTGCTGAGGAAGGTAGGCCTAGGGTCCTTCTCATTTCCCAGGTTGACTTCTATTAGTTCATCTACTGTGGCTTGGCCTCCGTCTTCTATCTCTGGAGGTGCCGGTTGGAGGTCAACAAAGTATGGAATGCCATCTTGAGGGTCGAGCACTTCGACTTCCTCGTCAGACACCGCCAGAACTTCCTGAGGTTTCTTGATCTCTTGTGCCAGCGGCTGAGTGGATTGTTCTATTAGCAAATCCATTGTCGTCACAGTTCCCAAGGATGATAGAGCAGCCTTGGTGTTTGCAGATGAGATTGCAGCCATGACGGGCTGGTAACTGTTCACTGCCAGGCCCGGACAGCATGCTGATTTTGCAGCAGAAGTTGAGGATGTTTCGCCTTCTGGGACAGTTGTATCTTCTGCAGAAGTGGCTTTTTCTTTCCTGGTAGCTGGCTCCCCTTGATTGGAGTTGACTAAGGCTTCCCTGATTGGCAGAAAGGGTGTTGAAGTAGCCATTAGTAGGACCTCTATGGAGGGAGAGACTCCTGCTTCTTGACTGTCTTCGGCTTCGCTGCTGCTAGCCGTATCAAAGTCGGCTTGAAGGGCCGCTTCTTCAGGATGAACCTGCTCCCAGCATCGGCGAGGGGCCGAGGTTTCTGCTTCTTGATTCCTGGACCGAGCCAGTTCAAAATATTCAGCTTCCACCGGATACTCATCAAAGGTTGCCCTCAAAGGGCCATCTTCAGTAGGATAGAAGGCGGAGATAGTATCCACCTCGTACCGCCCACTGTAATAATATTCTTCCATGGTGAAGCCCAACCCTGGATGTTGAGAGACACGTCTCATTTCCTTTTCCAGATTTGCAGGATGCCACATCTTCTGGAAAGCTTCTTTGCGCTTTTGAGACTGATCGGGAGGGATGTGTTGATTCTGAAACATCTTGGCCATTCGATCAGTTGTAAATGCCAGGCCTTGAACAGGAACCCGCGGGTTGGCAAGATCTTCAGGGAGGCTGCAGTCTGCGTCTTCTCGAGTGGGATGCTCCTCAGCTGTATAGAACAAGCTGCTGGGCCCATCTTCCTGTGTCACCTCCCAGGCTTTGAAAGGTTCGACAGTGGGATCATTGAGGCTGGGGACTGGCTTGGTGAGGCCGGCCGGGACTCCGATGCGGTATTGCTATCGATCGACCTGCACTTCCTTAGCTTTGAGGTATAATGCTGGGGGTGTCACCCTGCCGACATCTCCAGAAGCTGTGATGTGGGAGACCACCTTCGGCTTGAAATATCCGCGCGACGGTGGTGGATACCAACCGTCACCCGATCTATTCTTCGACGCACCTATGGGGGCCTCAGCTTCAGAAACCTTCTGGGGAGGCCCCGTATATAGGTTGGCGTCTGCCAAGTGACATTCAAACACCTCGAATGGGTGGATATCAGCAAATATCCTCTCCTCCATCCCTTGGAAGTTGTATTTAATGCATTGGTGGAGCGTGGAGGGCACCACCATATTTTCATGCAGCCATGGGCGACCGAGCAGCGCTTTGTAGGAGGTGCGGGAGTCAATGACATGAAACTGCACAGTTGTAGTGAAATCTGCCAAGGTCAGCGTGAACTCTGCCACTCCCATAGATACTTCACATTTTTGGTTGAAGCCAGCGATACGCATATCCCCGACTTTCTCGAGATGCACATTAAAGTGGTACCTCTCGTATATTCTGTATGGCAGGATGTTGACTGCTGCACCAGGATCGACCAGGATCCGGTTCAGTTCTCTTCCATTTAGGTGCCCTTTCATATATAGCGGCCTGTTGTGGCTGGCAGTAGGTAGTAGCATGTCTTCTGGAGAGAAGGTCATACTGGCTTCTGGTATAGCCTCAGCTATGCAGGCTTCAAAATGAGCAGGCGTCTGTAGAGCAGTGATGATCGCCTGTCGAGTTTCTTCACTCAAAGAGAGAATTTCCCAGATCGTAAATCGAGCGAGGAGCTTTTTGAGCAACTTCATTATTCGGCTCCCAGCCTGGACATTGGAGAGCTTCATCTCTTCAGCCCATCTGGGCTTGGGGAAGTTCTGATTTGCGGGTCCAGACGGACCTGCTTCATCTTCCTCGGACCCGGCACCCTCTTGACTGGCACCGGCTGTCGGGACCTCTTTATTAGTTGCTGTAGGGCAATCTTCATCTGCATTCGCATCCTCAGTAGATTGCGCTGGCTGCAGGTGAATGGCCCCGGGTGTAGGGTTAGCATATTGGCAGGACTGCTTCCCTTTTGACATCTTCATAAATTCAAGGAATGAAGGGACTGCCTTGCCCCCACTTTTGTTGTATAGGCCCAACGGAGGAGGGATTTGGACTCCCTTAACCTCCGGCGGAGGTGTCTTGTAGGGTTGCTCCCCTCTGAACATGATGTTGTGATTGGGTGGTGGCTGACGCCCCCATTTTTGGCCCGACCGAGTGGCATGCGCAGCAGTTGCGGCCTCGGCTTTGCCTCCCCCAGCATGGGGTGTGAAGCAAATTTCTTGTTCTTCCTCTGCTCCGGGTAGGTTGAAGAGTGCTGACAGGGTATTGCAGGAGACAACCTGTGTTTTATTGGCCCCAGCGGCCTTTCTTTTCTTCTTCTTTTGCTTTCTCTTCTTTTTGGTTTCTGCGGGTGCCTGCCCCCAGAACAGGCTGCCCTCTTCAGGGGGTGCTGCTTGGGCTTCCTCCACCTGTTTGAGTGAAAGTTGTTCTAGTTCTTGCCATGGGACGTGGTCCCGTACCAGCAAAGGTTTCAATTCAGGCTGAACATATTCATCTAGCACTTCAATCAGGTGCTGCAGTCGAAGGACTCCAGGATTGGTTTCCTTGATTACTGGCAGCGGAGTTTGTCTCCTCCTATTAGGTGTATGTATTCTGACAGTCGTAGGTGGAGTGACCCACACGGGTGCTACCACTGGCGGAGCAGGCCGGGGTGTAATGCCACGAATATGTGCCCCCTCTTTTGGGCGGGGTGCCCTCTTCTTCTTGTGCTTCACAGGGATCTGCTGCCACCCCTGTTGTTCTTTCACGGGCTCCAGGAAATGGATTTCGCAGGTGCTCCATGTGCTTGCTTCAGAGATCTCCTCAGGTAATGTCTGGTAGAGAGAGATCATGTTGACTGCTGCTCTCCTAAGAGGGGCTTCATGTGGCTGAGGAGGGTCCACTTTGTACTCTCCCAGCTCTATTTCATTCTTCTTTACCATTCCTTCGATGACGTCTTTGAAAACATAACAGTCTTCGATTGGATGTCCCAACATCTGGTGGTAGGGGCAGAATCTTGGACTGTCTTTTCTTTTCAGGTCCTCCGGTCTCCTTGGTTTAGGCAGAGTGACCATGCTGTATTCTGTTACCCAGTCGAAAAGGACTCGGGTCTTGTCTTTTGGGAAGGAATAGGCTTTCTTCATTTTGTCCCTCAGCGAAGGACCTTCTTTATCATCTAGAGCTTTTGCAGGTTGCGGGGGAAGCGCCTTCTTGCTTTTCTCCTTCTGCTGTTCGAACGCCTTGATATCAAGCGCATTTGCTTCTTTAGGTGTGGGGCGCCATTCCGCAGCCTTGCCTTTCTGGGCTGTGCTAGCAGCTGACGCCGGGATAGGCTTGGCTAGGAAATCCTCCACTTCGGCCACTACATTATTCAGCCGGTCGAACGACTGTATTTCCATTCCAATCATCTTCTCCAGGACCTCCCTCCTGAAGTTTTGTTTGCATATTTGTACCGCGTCCTCCTGCAGCGGGGGCCGCTTGCATCTCATTCCGAGGTTCCTCCACCTCTTGATGTAATCAAGGGCTGTCTCATCTGCCCTTTGTTTAGTTGAGTAGAGTTCGGCCACTGTGACCTCCCTCTCTGTGACATGGAATCTTTCTCTGAACTTTCTCTGCATATCCGACCAGTCACTGATTGACCCGGTCGAGAGGCTAGAGTACCATTCAAATGCGAGCCCTGTCAGCGAGGACCCGAAGCATTTCAGCAAATATGACTCGTCGGTGGCCAGATCACCCATAACGGTCATATAATATGCAATATGCTCTTTAGGGGATCCTTTCCCGTTGAATTTGTCAAACTTAGGCGGCTTGTTGACCCCCGGGGGAAGTCGTTTAGCCGCATGGTGTTGCGGGTAGGGCACCCAATAGGCATCAAATGCGACGTAGTTGCCTTCACTTTTCTCTACGAGCTTCAGCTCGATCATTCTCTCCACCATCATCCGGTTCACGACCGTGGGGTCGACCGGTTCTGGATAGAAGTGCGATGGCTGCAAGTATGGGGTGACCAGGGTGGTCGCCTGTGGAGGACGCAGTAGCGGGGGTGTCGGGTGCACCTGAGGGAGCACCGGAGGTAGCAGTGGCTGAGACTGTGACGGACGTTGTTGTGCCGTCGCCATGCTTGGCTCTGACGGTCGGGACAATGTATAGAGCGGTGGAGGGTCGTCATGACGAGCCGCTCCCCGGGATGACTCACCCTGGACTTCGGGTGGCTTAGAAGCCGATGAATGTTCAGTCTTTTCCATCAGTTACTTCTTCAGAGAATCTATCTCCCATTGATATTTTTGTAGTAGCATCAGAACTGATGGGTCTATAGTGGTGGGGATACCCTCTATTGTCTCCCCAGACGTATCCTCATAAAGGATGTTGAGGAGGACGTCGTCTTCTTCTTCTGTCGTCACCACATTAGCGGTCAAGACGGGGGCCTTGTCATCCCAGTGGGGATAGACCTGGGGCTGTTTCCCTCTAACCATCATCAGAAGCTCTTTCGCCGCTTCTATTCTGCGGGTAGTTGGCCCTGGCCGTGCGGCCAATTGAGCCAATTCTTGGGGGTCTTCAGGAAGCTCCCCATATCGGCTGGATATGCCAGCCATGTTGCAGGTAAAAACCTGCATCCTTCTCCTTTGTTGATAGACCCTCCTTCTGGCTTGCTGCGGAAAGGTCAGCCTTTCGAACACATAAACTCTTCTTCTTTCTTCCCGCTCGGGGAAGGCTTCATCGGCTTCGACCTCGAAGCCGTCATTATATCCATTGTCGTCGACTGACGACACCATCATTCTATCTTCCATATCTCCTTCTTCTGTCGCTGATGGGCAGTAACCTTCCTCAATGGCGACTGTCTGCATCAGTCGCTGTTGTCCAAGTGAGGGATTGCCTAAGCCTCGGAAATAATTTCTAACCAAGCAGGTCATCTCTTCTTGACCCCGCTCTTGATATAGGACGGGGGGTGATTGTCGACCTCCGGCAGGAGGGATATAGGCCAGCCGAGCTCTGTCGGCTGGCAGTTGGAATCTTCGTCCCGCAGTAGGGACATGGGCTTGACGGGCCGCAGCCCGGAAACTTCTATGGCGCGGAGGATCCGCAACCACCTCTTCTTCCTCCTTTGGGGGCAGGCCCCTTTCTCCTCTCACTTCCACCTCGTCGTTCACAAGACGACGACGGATAGGTGTTAGCTGGTAGGTAGGTCGGGTTCGCTTGGGAACCCACACTTGTTTGAACTTCTCCGGCCTGGGTGCCGGGCTTCCTTGGCCATAGTGGCCGGCTTCTTCTATTTCTGCCCTCCTTCCAGCGAGAGCTTGATAGGCATTGTGAATAGGAATGTTGGGGATGACTCGGTCCGGGATCACTCGTGCAGTGCGTCCGTTGAGGAAGACGCGCATGCCTCTAACTAGCATAGATTTCCTGGACTGAGATAGAGTTCCGGTAACTACAACAGCATTGTTGCGGACCTGGCGACACTGGGGTCCTCGAGGGTGTTTGTTGATGACATTGGGGTGGGTCCCACGTATGACGTGGTGCACCAGACAGCTAGCGGCCGGGGCCGGAGTTTCGGGCGAGTCTTTGCAGTAGGGAACCCTCAGAGGCCCCGCTTTCTCCACAGCTTCCTTGGTAGGCACTGGGGCTTTGACCTCCAGGATATCGACGAAGGCCAACCCCAAAAAGTTGGGGAAGCCTACAGCGGGGGGGAAGCTGCCGAATTCCATGGGTACCGTCAGATACCCTTGCGCGTGTCCAGCGACTATCGAAAGATCGAAGTCGACGCCAGTTATCCCGTCGATCGTCATTGGTTTGCCTGCAATGTCAAACAAGGCAATAATCAGCAGCCTTTGAGAGGGCTTCGAAGCCCGAATATCTCGGCAAAGAGATGAAAGGTGACACTGGTCCCACCGGGCGTGCCAGACTATTTGCGATGGGTTTTATCCGACCATCTTATTGTTTTTATTTCGTGTGTATATGTACATATGTACATGTATACATGTCTTATTTCACGCATCGATCAGCCAATTAACTAACTGGTAATTAACTGACTGACTGACGACGTGGGCGTGCCAGTCACATGAGTGACAATTTTATGATGCGCTCATTCTGAACCGTGTCGGGCGAATGTGAGGTTCAGTCGGGACCAGCAGTCCGCCATACCATAAAGGCTATGGCGTTAATTACATCCCCCACGAGGAGGGAACACCTTTGATTAATTACCGAGATAGCGGGCTGTCGAAGCCGGATTAAAAAGAAAAGAGCTACATGATGACCATGACGAAGGCGTACGGGATGCATTTATTTATCATACAAAGGATGCATAGTTCACAGAATTTATGGACCCTTGGTACGTGGTGGAGGACATAGGCCCGAAGACCACCATCGCGCATAGCAGAGATTCCCAGTGGGGCATAACCGAACCTTCTGTCAACGCCATTTGATATACCCGAGGGTCAATGCAGACATGCATGAGGAACCGTGATATGCGGGGTGTGACGACGGTGTTATGACATAAATTCGGCAGCATGTCCCCTTCCTTTGGACTATGCCAAATGGGAATATGGGACATCCATCCACGGAGAGTCGGAATGGAAACCAAAAGAAAATTGGATGTAGCCCTGAGCCCAAAAAGGATCCACATATGACGGGACAGTGTCCACCATCACATCATTTGTTAATATTCCCCTCGAAGGACCGTTGGAGGACATGCGGTGGCAGAACTCCGAGGGTCAGCAGGGTGACAGAAGAAATGTCGGATTCGGTGTAATGTAGGGATGAAAACCCCCCATTAATGTATCTCCCATGGACCTGGGTGAAGAACCATAATTCCCTCGTGAGACAATGGAGGTTAACCCGGAAGTTGGTAAGGAATGGACGCCTGAGTTTGGGCAGATTTTGGGTTTAATAGAATTGTTTGGCATGAGGGTTTGAATAGCACCCATTGATAAGGCGAAACAGCACAAATAGGAGTCGGTGCACAGGCCAAACGGCACGGCGTGCTCCCGGCGCGAAGAAAAGCTAAGGGGTAATCGGCACGACGGGTCCCGGCACGCCCTGGCGAGGGCATTCGGCGCCCCCCCAACCCGGTGCAGGTTTGGCGTCGGGAGGTGTTGGCACCGGGAGAAGATTTTGTTGGTTCTGTTTGAGGTATTATGAGGGTTTCTTCATTCCCTGGGGACTTCAGGGTGATGGATGTATGAAAATAGAGGATGAGGGTGGCTCCATTCACGAAGGGGGGGGGGTCAGGGAGATCATGTGAATGTAAGGTGTATTCCCTGCAGTGGCCGAGACACCATGAGATGATATGTCTCAGACTCTTGCCACGCAATTAGGGGTTAAGTACACAACTGCGATGAAGGTATCATGCTGGTCGATCGAGTAAAACTTCTGAACGAATTTTGACAGCACCTCCCCTTACTTTGGGAGTGTGCCAAAAGTATATTATAGGCTATCTACTCACGAATGTCGGAGTAGAAACCAAAATGAGTGCCGGGCGTAGCCCGTGATCCAATGGGTTTAATTCGTACGAGATCTCATTCCTTTTGTTGTAATATGCCTGATGTAGCCAACGGAGAGCCTGCACTAGCAGGAATCCATGACCTAGTGGGCTCATAGAATGTGGGGATTTGACCCCTTTGATATGGCTCTCGTGAGGACAGAGGAAAGGGTAATGCTTCTCCACAGGAAGACAAGGCATTTCGAACAACGCTGGCATGGCTTGATGGCATTGACACAAACGTATCGAGGTGGCCGTCTTCGGCATGGAGGGTATGAAGGCATGGAGGGTATGAGGGTATCGGCGCGACACGTGAGGTTCAACCGACGCGGCCAGTCCTCGGCGTGAAACGTGCGCCGAGAGGGGCTCGCGCCGGGAGGCTTTTGAAGTGGGGTTTTAGGGGTTTTTTTAAAGCAGAGGCTTTGAACGTTCAGAACAGGGAGGTTTATTCAGCGATCTAAGCTGTTCTGGATGATCGTAGAGGGAAGACTTCGGGGGGAACACCTTTCCTCTGGGGGCCTCACTAGGAGTAGAACCACGGACCGGAACCCCTGAACATGTCCCTCTTCGTTTCACATACGAGGAGCCATGAGATAGACTGTCTCAGGCCCTCGAAATGTGGCTAGGGGGGGTGATAAAGGACGATGGCGAAGAAGCTTCAGCAGATAGAGGAAATTAAACATAAGACATTCACGACTGGCTACCGCCATACATAGATTAAAACCTCGGGTACAGAGGAAGACAGAAAAGAATGATCAGACATATTGGAACTCAACCCATTCTTTTATTAACTACTTCAGCCAAATGGCTTACACACATGCGATTTGAGAGAAAGAAATCTAACCCAAAAGGAAAAGAAATCCAAACTTCATCCCTGCAAACAGGGTTACATTAGCATTCGATGCTACTAGAGCAAAGATGCTCGAAAGTGAAAAACAAAAGAGGAATACTCAGACAGACGGAGAAGAGAAAGAGAGAGCAAAGAAGTTGCAGTTGCACGGCCCTCACACCTGGATTCTCTCCTCGAACCCCTCTCTCTTTCTTCAGCTTCTACGAAGGGCGCTCGAGCTCCCCCCTTTCTTTTTGGTGGCTAAGCACCCTCTTCCTTTCTTCTCGAAGGGCTCTCTATTTTTCTTCGAAGGCTCCTCTTCCCTTCTCCTCTCTCTTCTTTTTTGTCGAAGGGCAGCCCTCTTATAGAGGCCAGGCCCTCATCCTTTCGGCCTGAGCTTCCCAGTGCGCCAGCATCATCTTCCCGGCGTGGCAGCCCTCGGCGCGTCCTGTTTCACATTTGGGCTTGGCCCATTTTCCTGTCGTTCGGCCCGTTCGGTCCAGGATCCACTTGGTGGACTGATTTTGATAGTGGGATTCTTGGCATATATATATTAATACTCCGTGGGGCTTGTTTACACCTTGCATTCGCAAACACGTGCGAGGCATTGTGCATCCCATCTTCGAAGAATCAGAATTATCTGAGCATTCTTTCTTAGCAGGTAGATGATTGCCTGAATGATGATATGGTTTTATCAGCCCGGTTACTTGAATGATAACCGTGCTAGACAGCGGCCTAGCCATGGATGGCTTTAGCCGAACATAGTGTTAGGAATAGGGGGTCTCTTCTATTCTGATTCTCCGAACTTCCGGGGATAGTACGTGAGCTGTGCCCTCGACCGATCTTCAAAAGTTGTGAATCTACTTTGATCTCTTCTGGTATATTTTAGGTGTCAACAAACAGCTACCTTGGTGACGATTTGGTTGACAGAACGTGAAGAGAATAGCAATAATTATAACCCCAGAACGGTACTATGTCTGCAACCGTGGAACAGAACAACTGAACGGCAGCAACTACAATTCTCTTAATAGATAAAAGGAAGACGTTGCTCTTCCTTTACAGCAGAGAAGGAAGATATTGCAGGTAGCTTCTTAATGTTCGACCGTAGGAGGATGAAGCAACAATAGCCCCTTATGTTTGCTAAGAGAAACAAATTCTCAGCAAGGCCTGTTGGAGAAGAAGTAACAGTAGGTCGTGGGTTGAGGAAGAAGAGAAAAAGCCAATAGGTTGGCTCGAAGGGGTTCGTATTTATAGGGAGAAAAGAGCTCACGGGTTTGGAGTTCGATTGGGATTTGAATTCCCACTTTATCAATCCTATTAGTATTCTAACTTCCCGTATAGTAATCCTACTATGCCTCAACCTTCCCGAACATTAATTACCTCCTAGTTCGAGCGAAATACAAACGTCAGTTTCCTTATTTTAACTTTAAGAACTTGCCGTCAATGCCAAAGCCACATTCTAAAAATTAGCATCCATGTAGAAGTCTCGTTTTAAGAAATAACGTCCGTTTAATAGGCGTTTTTCAAGAAATAACGCCCCTGGTACGGGCGTTATTCAACATTTCACGTTTATTTTAAAGTGTTGCAATCTTTAAAGATTTTTAGCTTTTTTATTTGATGGAGTATTGATATGAAATTTTATGGGTAAGTTCCTTCCATTTTCTCTATTTTTTCATATAATTATTTTTACAAACTTTCTTTAAAAATAAAAAGTGACACTATTCACACACTATTCACGTTCAATAAAATAATGACTTTGTTTTGGACGTTGTATGTGAATAGCGCCTTATGCTAAGGCGCTATTCACCCCTTCCTTTTGCCAGTAACACTCTAAAAGACCAATATTGTTTCTATGCCCATTCTATTATCTTTTACTTATCTTTAATATATTAAAGCTCATCAATATTCCCTTATTCCTCTAAATAAATATATAACATAATAAATATGAAATATTAAATTTTCTAAATTACTAATAAAGTATAAATTAAAGTTTTCTCCAATGTTTATTGATTATTTATTTAAATAAAAATACACTATGACTTTAAATGGCTAATTAAAATGATGCTAAATTCACAATCCCTTAAAATTTAAGGGTAGGGTCTATGAGATTCTTTTGTAAGACCTATTAGGGGATCATGGGGTTGTGTACATGGTCTGGGTCTAGATTTTAATTTACTTAGACTTTCTAGTCCTTTAATTTACTAGGGTTGCTACACCCTCTCCTACTTAAAAGAATTTGGTCCCCAAATTCAATCGTATATTCATTCCCAATATGTAAATATCAGTGGGGCATCTAGTTTTCTATTCCTCAGTCGCAAAACAAGATCATCTAGTCATGCTAGGAAAATTAAGCTAAGGTAGTTAGGCTCAGGTTAAGGGGTACCTCTAGCTACTTCATGGTCAGCAGGCTCGATTCGTCTTATTGCTTGCATTCGTCCCTGATGTCGTTCCTTATTACGATCTTTTGCCTACTGAGGTTGATCTTTCGGGAGGGGACACTCAGATACTTTATGTTCTTGACTTCCACAGCGGAAACAAGCTCCGTTCTTCCAGCGACACTTCTCAGATTAATGACCTTCATTGCCACAATACTTGCACTTCTCTTCTTTAGGCTTCTTGCCGTTTGGAATGTCGTTTCCCTCATTAGGCCTCTTGTTGCCGTTACCTACTTTTTTCTTTTCCATTCTCGCTTTAACCTTGTCGGATAACTCCATAGCATCCTCCAATAATTGAGCTCTCTTTACCATCTCGAAATATGATTGAATATCCATCGGTGCGAATTGGGGTATGTATTGTAGTCTTAGACCATTCAAGAACCTCTTAGCCTTCATCTTCTCTGTCATTATTAAATGAGACACATATCAAGATAGCCTTGAGAACTATGCCTCATATTCTACCATAGTCATACTCCTTTGTTTGAGAGAAGCAAATTCTCTACCTTTCTTTCTTGGACTCTCTCCGAGAAATACTTCTCATTAAAGTGCTCTAAGAATTCTACCCATCTTACCTGGTCATTTTGCAAGGTGGCTTCTATGGACTCCCACCAAGCCCTCGCATCCTTTTCCAATTGGAAAGTTGCTAAAAGGACCTTATCTTGGTCCGAACATTGCATTACTCGAAAAATTCTCTCTATCTCCTTAGTCCAATCCTCCGCCACATCAGGATCAGGGGTCCCACTAAACCTAGGGGGATTTAGGCTCCGATACTCGCGAAGCAATTCTCCAGCTCCACGATTTGCTCCACCCTCGGCTACTTGCTGAAGAGCATCACGCCATTGGGCACGCTCGGCGGCCATTGTTATCTATCTAGCTCTACAAAACACAACAATCCCATGTAAGATTATCAAGTAATTCCCTTGGAAGTTATGCTATCTTCATAAGCTAATTTTATTAGTATTTTGATTTCTTTTTCTTTAGCTCTTAGCCCAAGGTTCTACCCAATCTCACCGGGTAATAATAGGATTGAACCTAGAACTTATGGCAACCTATAGTCAAGACCTAGGGTTTAATACACCTAGGCTCTGATACCACAAACTGTCACACCCCGAATCGATAGCAGCGGAACGTGTAGTTCGGAATGCGACAGTGTTACAATCGTGGACAATCAGAGCAAACATAAGACACAAAATTACAAGGCCATATAATATGGACAAACATAATCTTTATTGATTCTCAAATATTTGAATTACATAACTTGACTCGACTTACATAAGTGAAGAAGGAACTCACCATTACACTCTAATAAAAAAGATAAAAAAACTCAAATGACAGGACAAGATTCAATAAAAATAAAAGACACTGACTCGATTCTCCAAAACACTCTTCACTCTTGCCCTTCCCCATCTGAATGGTTATCAATGACGTTATTACATGAAAAATGTTAAAATAGGCTGGTGAGCAAAAAGCTCAGTAGGAATTACATCTCTCGTCAAGCAGAATATAAGTGATTAGCCAATTTATCGTGTTCGTGATGATGCATTGTATGAAATGATATAACTTCAAAAATCATGATGATCACTTTAACAGAAATGATGAATATCAAAGTGAAAGGCAGACATAAGTTCAAGAGGAACAGGGATATATTCCCATGCAGAGCCAAGGACAAGATATCAAAATATAACAAGGATAGATACTTAGATGAACATAACTTCAGAATTGGCCAGAATATATCAGAGTTTCAATGATTACAAGTAGAATTAAACAAGCAAGCAGAATAACTAAATTATCAGGGTAACCTAACATAAGGATATCAGCATAACCGAATTTAAAGAATTCACAGACTTTATAGATATAACAGAATAACATATTATAACAGATGTATAGAATTTTGGTGCAATGCCACACCCAGAGGTTTACCATGGTTTACAGAATTGGACTTCCGTCCTTGCCTAGCATTGAAAAGTCGCGGACCCAGAGCCCTTAAATATTTCAGAATCAGATGTGGCCAACATAAAGTCAAAGGGTTATGTTCTCGAATTGATGATATGGAGTTTCCTGAAGGGAATAATGTCTAAGTTGATGTGTATGATAAATTAAAAGATCCGTGTCATGATAGAGTTTAGGGACTAAAAACATGTCGATAACTTGTCTCGCGTAAAACTAGGTAAATGGCGTCCACTGGGACAGCCGCATATTAGAATTAGAGTCCATAACGACGGGCGCTCATTCTGGACATAAGATAACATGCATGATGTAAATAGCGTCCTTCAGAACATGCGCTATTCATAAATATCATCCAGTATTCTAGGCGCAGTTTACAGAAGGGAATGCCATTTGATCAGTAAAATGGGTGAAGGTATTTAGGGTACAACCAGCTTGACTGTCTTGAGGGAATTCAAGGCTAGCGTAGACTTACGGAGGTCTCTATGACTACTCACCAGTCCGAAGGAACGGAATGTCCAACGAAGGGCTTGTAAGTCACTGAGAAATTATAGGGTAATCGATAAATCACCGAGAAACGTGGGACTATACTGACGGATGGAATATAGTGCCTAGTGTGCAACCCAATGGAAGGGTGTACACGAAACAACTGAAAAATCCATATAACATTAAATGGTGCCTGGGTCATGGTCGCTATTTCTTAAATAGCGCCTGGGGTACAGCCATTATTTTGTAAAATGCGCCTGTGACCCAGCCGTTTCTTTTAAATTCCTGTTCCAATTTTAGTGTAGATAGTTTAAATTGTGCCCATGGCGTAGCTGTGTTTAATAAAGTAGCATCCTGACCTTGGGCGCTGTTTAGATATGGTGTCCAGATGATGGTCGCTCTTCACTTCAGGTTATAATTTCTCAAGACAAGAACATGAACAGGTAGGGAAAATGACCCGGAATCTAGCAATGCACGCATATAATTAATTAGGTGTCCACATCTCAAGTTAATAAATTTTAAACATGTTGGTTTAATAATTAAATCATTAAAGAAGTGACTGCTATACGGTCACACATTTAGAATAGCGCCAATGATCGGGTCGCTATTTCACTGTGAATCCAAGATGCATTTGCTAGATTAGGCATAGAACTTGAGAAAACCTACGTAAAATATGATCATGCCAGATTTTATTGTTACTATTTTTACTTTAGAGAGATCACCTATGGATGCATTAAAAGATCAAGATATATATATATATATATATATGCAAAGATCTTATTAAGGTTTAATATTAACTGCTTTAGCTTGATGTCGAGAACACCTATCTTGGTGACGATTTGGTTGACAGAACGTGAAGAGAATAGCAACAATTATATCCCCAGAACGGTACTATGTCTGCTACTGTGGAACAGAACAACTACAATTCTCTTAATAGATAAAAGGAAGACGTTGCTCTTCCTTTCCAGCAGAGAAGGAAGATATTGTAGGTAGCTTATTAATGCTCGACCGTAGGAGGATGAAGCAGCAATAGCCCCTTATGTTTGCTAAGAGAAACAAATTCTCAGCAAGGCCCGTTGGAGAAGAAGCAACAATAGGTCGTGGGTTGAGGAAGAAGAGAAAAAGCCAATAGGTTGGCTCGAAGGGGTTCGTATTTATAGGGAGAAAAGAGCTCACGGGTTTGGAGTTCGATTGGGATTTGAATTCCCACTTTATCAATCCTATTAGTATTCTAACTTCCCGTATAGTAATCCTACTATGCCTCAACCTTCCCGAACATTAATTACCTCCTAGTTCGAGCGAAATACAAACGTCAGTTTCCTTATTTTAACTTTAAGAAATTGGCGTCCATGCCAACACCACGTTCTAAAAATTAGCGTCCATGTAGAAGTCTCGTTTTAAGAAATAACGTCCGTTTAATAGGCATTTTTCAGGAAATAACGCCCCTGGTACTGGCGTTATTCGACATTTCATGTTTATTTTAAAGTGTTGCAATCTTTAAAGATTTTTAGCTTTTTTATTTGATGGAGTATTGATATGAAATTTTATGGGTAAGATCCTTCCATTTTTCTCTATTTTTCCATATAATTAGTTTTATAAAATTCCTTAAAAATAAAAAGTGACACTATTCACACACTATTCACGTTCAATAAAATAACGACTTTGTTTTGGATGTTGTATGTGAATAGCGCCTTATGCTAGGGCGCTATTCACCCCTTCCTTTTGCCAGTAACACTCCAAAAGACCAATATTGTTTATATGCCCATTCTATTATCTTTTACTTATCTTTAATGTATTAAAGCTCATCAATCTTCCCTTATTCCTCTAAATAAATATATAACGGAATAAACATGAAATATTAAAATTTCTAAATTACTAATAAATTATAAATTAAAGTTTTCTCCAAGGTTTATTGATTATTTATTTAAATAAAAATACACTATGACTTTAAATGGCTACTTAAAATGATGCTAAATTCATAATCCCTTAAAAATTAAGGGTAGGGTCTACGAGATCCTTTTGTAAGACCTATTAGGGGATCATGGGGTTGTGTACAGGGTCTGGGTCTAGATTTTAATTTACTTAGACTTTCTAGTCCTTTAATTTACAATGGTTGCTACATACGGTACAAACTTGCCTAAGGTGATCTAGGTGACCTTCATTGGACTGAATATAGATGAGAATGTCGTCAAAATAGACCACAAGGAAAATTTCAATGTAAGGCCGAAGGACCTCCATCATAAGACACATGAAAGTACTTGGGGCATTTGAAAGCCCAAAAGGCATGACCAGCCATTCATAAAGGCCGTCTTTGGTTTTGAAGGCCGTTTTCCACTCATCTCCTGACCTAATCCTAACTTGGTGGTAGCCACTCTTAAGGTCGATTTTGTAGAAAATGGTGGCTCCAGCTAGCATGTCAAGCATGTCATCAAGCCTAGGTATAGGGAACCTATACTTGACTGTGATCTTAATAATGGCCCGGCTATCTACACACATTCGTCATGACCCATCCTTCTTGGGTGTGAGAAGGGCCGGGACGGCACAAGGGCTTTTGCTAAGGTAGATAAAACCCTTCCTAATAAGCTCCTCAACTTGCCTTCGAAGCTCGGCATGTTCTATAGGATTGAGGTGGAAGTGAGGGAGGTTTGGGATGGTGGCTCTCGGAACTAGATCAATAGTGTGTTGTACATCACGCATGGGAGGAAGTTGATCCGGGAGCTCCTTGGGGAACACATCACGAAACTCTTCTAAGAGAAGCTGGATTTCTACAGGATGGGGGTTGGAGAGGGTGGGCTCCCCTAGGCAAATGACCACCGCACACAATGGTGCCCCTTGAGCTACCTCCTCTTCAAGCTCTCTTTTGGTGATGATATGAAGACCCTTGGTCACCCCCGAAGTCTTGTCTTGGTTGAGATTTTGAGAGGTTGGTTCGGTTGGTGGGGTGGGGTTCCCCGAGACTTGAGGTGGATTGGGGTGATGTCCTTGAGAAGGTGGGTCCCTCCTAGGCAAGGGATGAGGTGGGGAGGGAATGAGACGGATAGTCTTCCCCTCATGTTCAAAGGTGCATGTGTTTGGCCTACCTAAGATGGTGGCATCTACATCATAAATCCAAGGTCTCCCTAGTAGGATGCTACCTACCTCCATGGGGATAATATCGCACCACACTTGGCCATGATAGGATGAGAAGGTGAGGGGTACGAGGCAGCGAGTGTTGATCGGGATGGAGTTGTTATTGATCCATGAAACCCAGTATGGGCTAGGGTGGGGAGTGATGGTAATCCCAAGGAGTTTAACGGTGTCGGGGGACATGGCATTGACACAACTCCCGTTATCTAGGATCAGTTTTCTCACATGACTCCCTATCTTAATAAAGGTGTGAAAAATGGAGGTTCGACGCCAGTCCTCCTCTTGGGGTTTGGTAAGGGTGCATCTAATCACACCTAAGTGGGAGTCGATAGATTCCATGGTGTGGTCTAGACCCGACTCTTGGTAATGTGCCTCGTACTCTTCTTCCTAATCTAATGAGGCCTCGTGGACCTCAACCATACCCTCAAGTTCCCCTTCGGGAGGGGAGTTTTCTTCCTCGATGAGTAAGCTAGACAATCCTCTAGATGGGCATTGCCTCGCGAAGTGCCCAAGCCCTTGGCACCTATAGCACGGTTGTCTTCCACTACCCGTGGTTGTCCCTCCTGCACTTGGACCCTTGGAACTCTCCTCCCTTTGGGGAGGGGGATGGCTAGGGGCGGCCTTTGTTGGAGTGAAGGTGGGAGGGGGGTTGTAAGGCCGCAATGGGGCACTCCCACTTGGGCTGGGGGCCTTCAGGGGAGGGGCCAGGTTGGTTCGGGGTCCCATGCTTTTGGGATCAGCCGGTCCGGGAGGAGTGTGGGCGCACTTTTGGGATTACTTCTTTTGTTTATTCATTTATTCGTCTGTTCATTTGTTTATTTGCTTGTTTATTCGTTTATTCAGTTTATTAGTGCGACGGCATGCCAGTCACCTAGGTGACAGTTTATTCGGGCTTCATGGAAGCCCTAGGTGCGATCGATCTGACTAGTCAGACGATTGTGTGTATCATGTCGGGACAGAGAACCTGCCATGCCATAAAGGTCATGACATTAATTACATCCCCTCGGAGAGGGAAAAACCGTTGATTGATTGCCAGGAAAAGGGGCCCTATGGCCTGAAATTCATAATAACGAAAGCGAGAGCGAAATCTCGGATTGCGTTTAAACAAACCCAACATTGGGGCGCAAATGTTCATAAATTCATATATGTCAGTCACCGGCGGACCGTTTCTTGTTTGGACGGAAGTCCGTATTTGTAGCAAAAGGGATGGCGATGAAACCGTACAAATGTCTGTCGCGTATGCGGCAAGTTTAATGCGGATGTGGGATTAGATCCCAGTAGAGACGGGTCGAGTTAACGAGTTGTTGGCCCAAAATGACTTCGGATCATGGCCATGTCGGGAAGGGCTCTCGAGGTCCACATCCAAATTCAGCGGGGCATCATTGCTTTTATATTCACACCCAATCCTGAGGAGCAAGGGTCCTGAGGTATGCATAGTTATAGCATCTTTTTATTATCATTGTTCTAGTTGTTAAGTTTTGTTGTTTATTCATACACACGGGTGGTTCATTTTTTTATTAGTTTCATGCCTTTTCCCCTATTTGGTTAATTGTTTTTTTTTTGTTTGGAAGACACGCCGGCTTCAAGATGGAAGAGGGTGCACCGATTAAGGCTTAGGAGGGAGGGCACGCTGGTTTAGAAGAAGCATAGGGGCGCGCCGGTTAAGGCTGGAACGGAGGGGTGCACCGGTTCAGAAGGTGCATAGGGCGCGCCAATTTTGGCGGGCAAGCAAGAGCGCGCCGGTTTAGGGTGGAATGCAGGGGTGCGCCGATTTTGGGTGAACCTTGCGAGAGTGAGTTTTGTGAGAGAGGTTAAACTGGCGCGCTACCTGGGCGCCGGATTAGGCTGAGTTTAGGAAATTGGGTTTTGAGAGGGGATCAAAATCGACGTGCCCCCATGGGCGCCGGATTAGGCCACAGCAGATTAACAAGTATTTCATTTTGTTCTTCTTTTAATTAGCTTGCAGATCGAACATGTGGCTAAGGACAGGATTTAAAACATTTTATTCTCTCGTTCGTTGATTCAGTGAGAGGGTTTAAATGTCTTCTTCACCTACCAAGATTCATCAACAAGTGGCTTCGAGCATTTTTTGTTCAGGGTCTTATTATATGAAAGTCTTGGAACTCAGAGGTTCAGTTTATGTGTAGTTCAGAGTTGAGTTCGTTCACTCCCCTTATGTGCCCGTGTTCTTCATTCTTATTGCTCACGTTCCTGGTGAAAATTAGGTAGCATCTCCCCCGGACTGAGGCTTGCCAGGGGAAATAGGGGATCGTTAAACGGAATATTCCGGGATGATCCCCAAAACTCGGAGTGGCCCGACGGCGGTCCGATGACCCACATGTGAGCGCAGAAGCCCGAGGACTAGCCTTCAAGGGGTTCTAGCAACTCACGGGCCGTAGCTTCGTAAGTGCTTCAAAGGGACAGATGTTCGCCATGGGAGGCTATGAATGTTCACCACTTAGACGGGTTCCTTCGAAGGTCATCCCACGGGGAGGCAGGCTTCGAAGGGCCTTGGGTGATTAGAAGACATGGAGAAAGGGGAGGAGACCAAATAAGTAGAACCTTATGCTTGCCAAAGCTTTTCTTTATTTTTTATTCATCCACAAGAGGAAGAGAGACGAAATATAGAAGGGGATCTACCCCAAAGCAAAGGAAGATACAGCAGAGGAGAAGAAGGGGATACACCGGCGGGGGAGGGGTGTAGAAACCCGAAAAATAAAGATGAGAAATAAAAATTTCAATTTTATTCTATAATTAAATTTTTCATGAAATAGTTAAATTACATTTTTACTATACGTAATACACTAGATAAATACATTTACTTGAGGTAAATAAAGATAAATGTTTTAACCCTTAGATAAATTATAAGAAGCCCAATAAAAGTCCATATAATGGACTATGATTACAATTGGCCCATTGGATAATCCATAATGGGTTGGTTTAATGGATTAAAGGATTTATTAAAGGATAATTAGACCAAAATTCGTAACACATGTTTAATATGGCATTTAAGGAATTATAATAACCCCATTTCTAGAAGATTGATTCAAAAATCAACTCCCACCTACCATTCCACTTTAGACTAGCCGAAATTACATTGTTTTCACACCAATTCATACCACAAATGGGCTAGATTAAGAAGAGAAATGAAAATTTTCTTCTAAATTCAGACTTAATGGGTTAGGTAAAATTAGGTGAGGAATCTTGGCAAAGTTGGACAGGTTTTGGCTATAAAAAGAATCTCAATCAACCCACAAATCATCCCTGGAGGCTTAAGCTATGCTGGTGTGAGGATTGAAGGATATTTGAAGGAAGATTTGAAGATTCAAAGGCTTTTCTATTTATTCTGAATTATTTTCCCCCTTTCCTTTGGAAGCAATTAAAGGTAGGTATCTCTCATGCTAAATTCTAATTAAAGCATGCTAGATTGTTCCACTTTCAGTGCTCTTTCCATTGATACCTCATTCATTAAATTTCATTGAGAAATGCTGGAGTTATAGCCATTTTAGTGAAGAAATATTCAAAGTAGCAGAAAAAGTGTCGACCTCCCGGCACTCATATCATATCATATCATACCGCACCGCACCGCACCGCACCGCACCTCGGCTCGGCTCGGCTCGGCACGGCACGGCACGGCACGGCACAAATAAATATACTAAGATTTGGCACAAATAAATAAATAAATATACTAAGATTTTTGTATCCATTTAATTTAACTCACAACTCGAGCCCATATCCTATGCCCCTTGGGTCCTGACCCAAGGGTGAGCTCTCTAACATATAAAGGCATGAAAGTTTTCAAAACTTCCAATGTGGGACTAAAAATTAGCCACTATACAATAAGAATTATAACATTTGGAAGTCCATGTTAATTGTAAGTATTTAGTCACCAAAAGTAAGGAAAGGTAATATTAATATGTTTTAATTCTTACATCATGTTAAAAATTATTATTATTTGTATAATAAAATTATTTTTACATGTAAAAATCTATTTTTAACTATATTAGTAAATTAATGCATGAAAAATATTTCCAGCATGTTAAAAATGACTTCCAACATGATAAAATTATTTTATACATACTGAGATATAAAAACTATTTTCAGCATGTTAAAATCTATTTAAACTACTTTTTTGTGCATGCTAAACCTAATTTTTCCTATTAAATAATTAATAAATTAATGCATGAAAATTACTTCCAGCATGCTAAAATTTCTTCCAGAATGACAAAATTATTTCTATCAGGTTAGAATTATTTTTGACATGTTAAAATTATTTTCAGTGTATTAAAACTATTTTTCAGCATGATAATTCTATTTTCCTCTCGAATAATTAGTAAATAAATATAGAAAAATAATTTTTAGCATGATGAAATTTATGTTGTTATCAGAGAATTTTTGTAATCAGCATGGTAAACTTATCTCTATCATCTTATTAGTACGTTAATGTATGAGAATTATCTTAGCATGTTAAGTATTAATTTTAGCATATTAAAAATTAATTTTCTGCATGTTAAAAATTAAATCCAGCATGAAAATTTTATTTTTATCATCTTATCAGTAAAGTAACATATCAAAATCATTTTCAGCATGTTAACGTTATTTTCAGCAAGATAGAATTATTTTCGGCATAAAAATCTATTTTTCATAACAAAATTCTGATTTTTATAATAATAAATCACCGTTTGACAAAACTAATGTATCTCTAATGTACAAAAATTTCCTGAAAATATGTCTAAATACTTGTAAATCAAATGCACACAAAATTAAACCATGGAATTAAATTAATTCTATTAAACTCTAATTACTTGAATTTTCTTCCTTGTTACCGTTCTTTCTTGAATTCCACGACTTAATGTCGTTAAACATGATGCCTTAAAATTTTTATTCACTCCTCTTGCTACTTCTGAGATTTTTGCCAGATCTGTACTTTTTATAAATGAGCTTATTCTTGAAATTCATTGGCCATAGTGTTAAGTGGATGTCTAAACATTACTTGGGATCTTTTGATCCAATGACCCAATGCCTGGCATTAATGGTGCCCAGTCTGGTCCTGGGCCCGAAAGTACTTGTGCCCATGGGAGTTGATTGACCACGGTGTGACATTACACCGAAGTGCATGACTTGCTAGATTAATTATGGCATTCCACACTTCGTTATTGTACTTGTTTACTTGTTACTTGAAATTGTTTGAAATTACATGGTATATTTGACTTGCATGAAATGACCAAATTCTTTCATGATATTCTTTACATGTTCAATATTCAATACTTGAAATTATCTTGGAACTTTGTTATCATGTTATTACTTGAAATTCCATATACAATTTCCTACTCGCTATTCATGATCTTAAACACTTCACGATTTACTTGGAAAAATATCCAAAATGATAAATACTTAAATATTGCCTGATTATAGAGATATAAAATCCTACTGAGCTCTTTGCTCACCCAACATTTTGGTAAATTATTGCAGGAAATGAAAATGAACAAGGGAATGGACAAGAGTGAGAGAGTGATTTTCCTTTTACCTAGGTTTGTGTAGGTCATTAGTATTTTTACAAGAATGATGTATTTTGGATTTAAAGATTGTAATTGCCTTTATGGCTTATCAATTAGTGTTGTAAACTTCATTTTGACGGAATAAAAGTATCATTTCCCATTCATTTCTGACTTTAAAAATTAAATTGTGCATGCTCTGATCGACACGCTTGTTTATGACTAGCTCACGCCCTCGATATTCCGCGTCAGGGGCGTGACAAGGGGGCATAGAGCACAAGCTCCTCCCCCTCCAAGCTCACCTCTCTTCTCTCACACACTCTCTCATTTTCTTCACCTCGCAGGCACAGGGGGGGGATAGAGCTTCTCTTATCCTCGACTGGCTTCTCTTCCTGTTCTTCTCTCCCTTTTTTTTTCTCTCGTTCGCCAGCCCTTGAGTCAGTGGAGTGTGACTTCCTTTTATAGTGCCTCGTTCTTTCTTTCTCTCTGTGACTCGTTCGAAGCCGTCGAGTGGCCTGCGGATAGGGGGGGTGGTATAGTAGGGAAGCTGCCTCTGCGGGATTGGTCGACGGCGACTGACGGAGACACGGCATTCGGTGCAGAGCTCAAAGTCTTCCATTCTTGGGAGCTTAAGGCGCTCTGGCGGTTGCTCGTTGTTCTGATGCAGGACGTTCCCCTATTTCAGGTAAGTTCTCTTTGTTCGCACCCAAAAATAGGGGATCAGACAGATGGTGGGACGGCAGCCTTGGGTTAAACCAGTGCGGCACCCCCCCGTGCTGGATTAGGGCGTGCCGATTTGATTGCCTAAGGAGGGGCGCGCCAGTTTGCTGACGAAAGGAGGGCGCGCAGGTTTGATGGCCTAAGGAGGGCGCGTCGATTTACTAGCCAAAGAGGGCACACCGGTTTGACGGTCAAAGGAGGGGGCGCACCTGTTTGAGGGCACTTGGAGGGGGGCGCGCAGATTTAAGTGTGAAAGGGTTTCACCCCGGCTTTGTGGCGATTCAGACAGATGCTTGCCCTCTTGTAATGCTTTAGTTGCAATGCACCGCCTCCGGGGTGATCATCTTAAAGCCTCCGAGTCTCGGCTTTGGACTTTGAGTGGGTTCCGGTGCGTGCCGAACCAGTGTCCGAATTCCCAGGCTTTTCCTGATTCGGCCTTCGACACTGCTGGTTAAGGAGCCAGGGCCGTCTCTTCTGCTTGAGGGGCTTTCTTGTTGGGTGGCGGAGTGCCAGGCATGTATTCGTATTGCTTGGAGGAGGTATGGGGTTTATTCGGCCTTTCCGTCTTCGGCTGCTCTCGGGTGTCGGGACGTGCATGCCGTATGATCGTTCTTTTTTCTTCTTCTTCTTTTTTTCACGTCCACAAATGCCCCCCAGCCGCAGGTGGCGCAAGGGAGGAACGAGTGCGCGGGGCCCGCGGGTGTGGAGTTCCATAGCAGGGTATCTTCTCTTTTGAGCCAGTGGACTATTGGTCCAGTGTGAATTCACCAGAAAGTGCTCACTCCTTCAGCGAAGGGATGAGGGGGCCGCTTCACCGCATAGGCATGCGGACCTAGATGTTTTAGTCTGAATGTGGTGGGGTATAGTCATCGGCATGGGGTTAATACGGAAGAGGTTCTTTTTGTTCATCGACTTGGAAGGGAGGTCCGAGCCGAAGCAAAGAGGTTCTTTTTTTTCATCAACTTGGATGGATAGTCTGAGCCGAAGCAAGAAGGTTCTTTTTATTCATCGACTTGGACGGAAGGTCTGAGCCGAAGCAAGGGGGGTTCTTTTCATTCTTTTCTGTGCCGGGGTTGCCGACTGTATGAGGGGTCTTTTTATTCTCAAGCCGGATGAAAGGTCCGATCCAGGGTGGAAGGGTCTTTTTATTCACAGCTTCGGGCGAGAGGCCCGAGCCGCAGGTTTATTCATCGGTGTGACAGGGAAGTTGTAATATTGAGATGGTTTATTCATCGGCACAGGGTTAGTGCCAAAGCAAGGGTCTTTTTGTTCATGGCTTCAGGCGGAAGGTCTGAGCCACTGGTTTATTCATCGATTTCGACAGGGAGTCAAGGATCGACGTGGTTTATTCATTGACACGGGGTTAGTGCCAAAGCATGGGTCTTTTTGTTCATGGCTTCAGACAGAAGGTATGAACCACTTGTTTATTCATCGATGCCGGTAGGGAGTCGGGGACCGATGTGGTTTATTCATTGACACGGGGTTAGTGCCAAAGCAACTGTCTTTTTGTTCATTGCTTCAGACGGAAGGTCTGAACCACTGGTTTATTCGTCGATGCCGATAGGGAGTCGGGGACTGACGTGATTTATTCATTGACATGGGGTTAGTGCCAAAGCAAGGGTCTTTTTGTTCATCTGATGTGACACCACCTATGGACCTAAATTGTAAGCAACCAACTTGAGTAGCGAACTCACTCTAGCGAACACGTTCGTGTAGCACACACTAGTGCCCGTAGGCGACTCGACGATGATGGAGAGGGTCCGAGGTGGGACCTTGATGCTCCAAGGGTTGGCTAGCTTGGGGAGGACCCCAAATGGGCCAGGGATGCCTAATTCACGGGTGGCCAGCACACCAAGGGCGTGGGATGTAGGGGATCGCTCATAACTCACCCGCGGTGATCACTCACGTCAATAGTAATTTTGGGCCGAGCTCTCACTCTCCATCCGACGAAGCAACAAAGATAATACTATGCTAAGCAATGAATTGAAACCAGCCAAGAGGGGAACCAAGGCTCACCTAGTCGGAGTGAAGACACCGACTCCGGCCGGAGACGGGGGCGAGCGGGGAAGTGTGGGCTTACCAGCACGCTGAGCCGATGAAGCTTCAAACCTGCGAATTATGAATTTACAATCACTACGCCCCGTGCAAGGGGGTTGGACTAGGGGTGGGGAAGTGTTTTACAACCAAAATGTACCTCCACGCAGGGAGGGGAGATCAACCTGCCAGGCGGGGAGGGGAAAAACTAGCTTAGAGGATTAAGACAAGAACCTCGCCGAATCTGTCCACTCCCAGGAATAGAGGATAGACTGTCACTGTTGGCGCTGCTGTGGACTCTCCCAGACTCCGTTGTCGATGAAACTAGTTGGAGAATCTTCGTAGTTGACCCAGGAGGATGCCCAAGTTTTGGGGGAATTTCTGGAAGACGGCATTGGATGGGGCAGGGTCGTGAATAGGGCCTATGTTTTCTGATTCTGACTACTACGGTACCACTACAGTAGGAAGACGAGGTCACCACGGGCGCTCTTGAGCTCTGATTCAGGCGTGCCCAGAGTTGCTGGTTTCGTTGTCAAGCCCTCTTCAAATGGAGACTCGTGAGGGCACTAGAGGAGGTCGGAGTAGACAGATAGATCCTGAATAGTGATAGGGTGTCTATTCAATCCCAGACGGAACAGAACAGAGCACTCGGGGGAGAAAAAAGAGAACTCTTGGCTCCGGATGCCGAATGGGGTGTCGCTTCTTGATTCTGGAAATATACTTGTCGTAGAAGAACTTAGCCAAGCCCCGCCTCCAGATCTTCAAGGGGTTAGCCGTGGGAGGCTCTGCAAGCAGTTTCAGGTTGCCAGTCTAGAGGAAGACACGCAGTGTAGAGAGATCGGCTCCCCCGGGCAGCCATAAGCTCAGGTTGGCACGAGACTACCGCCGTTGCGAAGAAGATAGGGAGACGCTTCCAACGGTATATGGTACGCCCTCTGAAGCTTCTTGGTGATGTTGTGGCAGCCTCAGAAAGTAGCTAGAACTCTGTTGCCTGCGAGCTGGGAATAGGATGAATGTGTAGGGTTGTGTGTATGAGGGTGAGATGGCCAAGGGAAACAAGGGGGGAATGGGGAGGGCGACCAGGGTAGGAAGGGGATGTTGGGGAGGGGTGAGGGGCAGCCAGCAAGGGAGGGAAATTCAAAATTTTGGCCTTGGGTGAAGCCCCTTCAGCCTTGGGGATGTGGAGAGGTGCTTGGGGAAGGGAAGAGGGTAGTTGGTGGCTGGAGGGTGGAGCAAGGATTCGAGGATTCCACCTTGGGGTTGGGGGGGGAGTTGAATGAGTGTATGGGGGAGGGGTCTTAATGAGAGGTGAATGGGGAGGAGAGAGAGAAATTTCAAATTTTAGGGGTGGGGGAAGAGAGAGAGAGAGGGGTGACCCCCTTAGAGAGAGAGAGATGAGAGAGATATTTTAAGAGAGAGAGGGGAGATAAAATTTCAAGGGAATTTCTAATTTAATTGATCATCAAAGGTTACAAATGAGAGAGGGGAGGGGGCTATTTATAGACTCCATACTTTTCCTAGGACGAAAGTGACCCTGACAAACCCACAATTGACCAGCCTGTCCAAAGGGAGGGCGCCCCTGGGCCTAGCCCAATGAATTGGGCCCATAAACATATCTAATCAACATAATGAATGAGAACTTAGGTAATTGACCTTTAAACCTAGGTACCTGACTCAAATAAAGAAAAAATTACATAATTATGACTCAAAGAAAATATAAAAATTACATGACTAGACTTAGAAAAATACGACGAACACAATGGCGCATGCCGACAAACAATCCGAGCCTCGAAAAAATGTGGAGGGGCAAGGGATGCCCCCATCATCATCGAATCCAGATGGAGGATCTGGGTCGAAGGAAGGAGGTCTTTTTATTCATTGACCGGGACAGAAGGTCCAAGCCAGAGCGGTAGTTTTTTTTTGTTGTTTACCAGCCTGGACGGAAGATCCAAGTCAAAAGTTTCATGTTTCGGCGAGACTAAAGATATTTTGATCTCCCGTGAGACTTGACGAGTCGACATCCCTCGGAGGCTTTGATGATGATTTTTTTCTTTCTTCTTTTTTTTTCTTCTCTCTTTTTTTATTTTATTTTGTTCCTTTCTTTTCTTTCTTTTTTTTTTGGCTTGATTGCCAATGGCTAAATATTGAACATCGGTCGGCTTGAACACTGACGGTTGAATATCTTGATCATCCTCAACATCTGTTGGCACGGACGCCAATGGGTTGGCATCTCGATCATCATTGACCATCATGGAACATCATCGAATCAACTCCGAATGTCATCGAACATCTTTGTCATCATCGAATATCTTCGAACATCATCGAATCGACTTCGAACATCATCGAACACCTTTATCGTCATCGAATATCTTTGAACATCATCGAATCAACTTCGAACATCATCGAACATCTGTTGGCACGGGCGCCAATGATCTAACATACTCATCTTCACATCTTCACATCTTCATGTTCATTTTCATCTGTCGCCGTGGACGACAATGGTTTAACATCTTCATCATCATCAGAACATCTGTCGACGCGAGCGCTAATAGTTTAACATCTTTAACATCTTCATCATCATTAGAACATCTATTGGTGCAAGCGCCAATGGTGTAACATCTTTAACATCTTCATCATCATCAGAACATCTGTCGGCGTGAGCGCCAATGGTTTAACATCTTTAACATCTTCATCATAATCATAACATCTGTCGGCGCGAGCGCCAATGGTTTAACATCTTCATCATCATCAGAACATCTGTCGGCACGAGCACCGATTGTTTAACATCTTTAACATCTTCATCATCATCAGAACATCTGTCGGCGCGAGCGCCAATGGTTTAACATCTTTAACATCTTCATCATCATTAGAACATCTATCGGCGAAAGCGTCGATGGTTTAACATCTTTAACATCTTCATCATCATCAGAACATCTGTCGGACGACCGCCAATGGTTTAACATCTTTAACATCTTTTGAGTCTCTTTGAACATCTGTCGGGCTGAGCGCCGATAGTTGAATATTTTAATAGCTTGGGATATCTATCGGTATGGCCACCGATGGTCAGACATCTTGAGTATCCTAGAACATCTTTAGACATCTGCCGGGCTGAACGCCGGCGGTTGAACATCTTGAACATCTTTGAATATTTTTGACCATCTGTCAGGCTGAATGCCGACGGTTGAACATCTTGAACATCTTTGAATATTTTCAAACATCTGTCAGGCTGAACGCCGACGATTGAACATCTCTGATATCTTTGAACTTCTTGAATATCATTGAATGTTGTTGGCCATCTTGAGCATCATTTTTTCTTTTGAACATCGTTGAGCATCTTTTGAACATTGTTGGGTATCTATCAGCTTGGGTGTCGATGCATTCATCATCCTCATCTTGGAGTTTTGCTAATCATCTATTGGCTTAAATATTGATGCATTCATCATTTTCTCCTATGAGTGTTATTGTTCATCCATCGGCCTAAATACCGACATATTGATATTCTTTTGAATAGTATCGAGCATCTTCCGTTGGGCCCCTAATCCGGGCAAGGAGATGAAGGGAAGTCTAGTCCCACCAGGCGTGCCAGACTTGTGGACGCACTTTTGGGATTACTTCTTTTGTTTATTCATTTATTCATATGTTCATTCATTTATTTGCTTGTTTATTCGTTTATTCGGTTTACTAGTGCGAGGGCGTGCCAGTCACCTAGGTGACGATTTATTCGAGCTTGAAGGAAGCCCTGGGTGCACTCTATCTGACTAGTCAGACGATTGTGTGTATCATGTCGGGACAGAGAACCCGTCGCACCATAAATGTCAGGATGTTAATTATATCCCCTCAGATAGGGGAAAACCCTTGATTGATTGCCAGGAAAAGGGGCCCTACGGCCTGAAATTCATAATAATGAAAGCGAGAGCGAAATCTCAGATTGCGTTTAAACAAACCCCGCATTGGGGGGCAAACGTTCATAAATTCATATATGTCGGTCACTGGCAGACTGGTTCTTGTTCAGACGGAAGTCCGTATTTGTAGCGAAAGGGACGGTGATGAAATCGTACAAATATCTGTCGCATATGTGGCAAGTTTAATGCGGATGTGGGATTAGATCGTGGAAGAGACGGGTCGAGTTAACGAGCTGTTGGCCCAAAATGACTTTCGATCATGGCCATGTCGGGAAGGGCTCCCGAGGTCCACGTCCAAATTTAGCGGGGCATCGTTGCTTTTCTATTCACACCTAGTTCGAAGGAGCAAGGGTCCCGAGGTATGCGTAGTTATAACATCTTTTTATTATCGTTGTTCTAGTTGTTATGTTTTGTTGTTTATTCACACACATGGGTAGTTCATTTTTTTTATTAGTTTCATGCCTTTTACCCTATTTGGTTAATTGTTTTTTTTGGTTGGAAGGCACGCTGGCTTCAGGATGGAAGAGGGCGCGCCGGTTAAGGCTTAGGAGGGAGGGCGCGCCTGTTTAGAAGCAGCATAGGGGCACACCGGTTAAGGCTGGAAGGCAAGGGTGCGCTGGTTTAGAAGGAGCATAGGGTGCACAGGTTTTGGTGAGCAAGCAAAACACGCCGATTTAGGGTGGAATGCAGGGGCGCGCCAGTTTCAGGTGAACCTTGTGGGAGTGAGTTTTGTGAGAGAGGTTAAACCGGGGCGCTACCTGGGCGCCATATTAGGCTGAGTTTATGAAATTGGGTTTTGAGAGAGGATCAAAATCGGCGCGCCCCCATGGGCGCCGGATTAGGCCATGCCGGATTAAGATGTATTTCATTTTGTTCTTCTTTTAATTAGCTTGCAGATCGAACATGTGGCTAAGGAGAGGATTTTAAACGTTTTATTCTCTCATTCGTTGATTCAGTGAGAGGGTTTAAATGTCTTCTTCACCTACCAAGATTCATCAATAAGAGGCTTCGAGTATTTTTTGTTCAGGGGCTTATTATATGAAAGTCTTGGAACTCAGAGGTTCAGTTTATGTATAGTTCAGAGTTCAGTTCGTTCACTCTCCTTATGTGCCTGTGTTCTTCGTTCTTATTGCTCACGTTCCTGGCGAAAATTGGGCAGCATCTCCCCCGGACTGAGGCTTGCCAAGGGAAATAGGGGATCATGAAACAGAATATTCTAGGACGATCCCCAAAACTCAGAGTGGCCCGATGGCGGTCCAGAGACCCACATGTGAGCGCAGAAGCCCGAGGACCTGCCTTCAAGGGGTTCTAGCAACTCACGGGTCGTAGCTTCGCAAGAGCTTCAAAGGGATAGATGTTCGCCATGGGAGGCTATAAATGTTCACCCCTTAGATAGGTTCCTTTGAAGGCCATGTGTGGACACCAAAAATTACGCACCCAGATATCCTGCTCGGCTCGGCATCAACAACGGCACCTTGTGAAGAAGCCCCGGAGAGACTGATCATCCGGACTCCCCACATATGCACACTGCCGTGAAGCCATCTCCGGAATCATGACTGTGAAGAGAAATCAACCATCAAGAGCCCCACAATCCATGGGCCTCGAAGAGAATCAAACGGGCCACAACTCGCGCTCACAACAGGCTCAAAATTGCCCATTTAGCCCCTTCAGCGGCACGCCCCAACGCCGTCCAGCGGCACGCCCAGGCTGCCCTTCGCCGGCACACCTGGACAGCACGCTTCAGCGGCACACTTTCAGCCCTTCAGCGGCACACCCCGCTAGCCTTCAGCGGCATGCTCTCAGGCCCCTTCAGCGGCACGCCCCAACGCCGTCCAGTGGCACGCCCAGGCTACTCATCGCCGGCACACCTGGCCAGCATGCTTCAGCTGCACACTTTCAGCCCTTCAGTGGCACACCCCGCTGGCCTTCAGCGGTACGCTCTCAGGCCCCTTCCGCGACACGCCCTGGCAGTCCCTCAGCGACACGCCTTGGGGGCCCTTCAGCGGCACACCCCCTGGTGCCCCTTCAGCGGCACGCCCTCACATGCCTTCCATGGCACACTACTGGAAGCCCTCAGCGGCACACCCCCCTCGGAGCCCCAGCGGCACACCCTCCAGGGTGCTCCAGCGGCACACCATGGCAAGCCTCAGGGGCACGACCATTTGCCCCTCCAGCGGCACAACCTTCGGCCCTTCCAGCGGCACGCTTGCCGGCCATTTTGGCGGCACGGCCTTGCAACCATCCAGTGGTGCAGCTTGTTGGCTCCTCAACGGCACGCTCCGGCGAATCAAATCTAACAGCCATGCCCTATGGATTCTTGGCGCGCAATAGGCTTGCTGAGGTGTCACCTGGGGAGAGAGCCACGCTGCCTATCCCCCCTGCCACCCAGGACGAGGGAGTCAAATCCCAATCAATGCTACGGGCGTTCCCGCCTTCGCCCGATCTCGCCGCTGCTGGGGTATAAAAACCCCTCTTCTTCGCTGCGAACAGGGGGAGAAGAATAGACAGACACACACACGGAGAAGAGAGGAAGAGAAAGAGAAGAAGAGAAGAAGAAGGGGAAGAGAAGAAGAAGGAAGAGAAGAAGAGAGGGGAGGGGGGGGCGCCGCTCCACCCACCGCCACCGTCTGTGCAAAAAGAGAAGAAGAAAAGGAGAAGAAGAGGAGCATGCCGCCTCGATCACCACCGCCTGAGCGAGGAGAAAGAAGAAGAGAAGAGAAGAAGAGAAGAAAGAGGAGGAGGGGAGGCTCTAGCGCTCCCCCCCCCTCCTTGCTGCTCCATCCACCGCCGTCCGCGCGAAGAGAAAGAGAAGAAGATAGAAGAGAAGAAGAGAAGAAGAGTGGGTGAAGAGTGGAGTGAGGCCCGGGAGGGGAGGAGTCCACGCTCCGTTCCCCCCCCCCCACTGTATTTTATTTTCCTCTTCCTTTCCTTTCGTTTCTTGTTTTATCGTCGTTGCGATGTATTAGCCCCTTTGGGGCACTCCTCTTGTGAGAATAAAAATAGAAGGCTTGCAAACATCTCCTCGGACATCTCCCCAATGCATGTCTTTCGTGTTTACATCCTTCGGTGTTTCACGCCCCTTTCTTTTCTTCCTTTCCTTAGGGTTTACTTCCTGCCGAGCGTTTTCCTCTTCGTTCACCCCCAGCCGTGCCTCCAACGGCACACCCAATTGTGCCTCCAACGGCTTCAACGGCACACCCCAGCTGCCCCCTAGCGGCACACCCCAGCCCATCCCCAGCGGTACACCCCAGCTATGCCTCCAGCGGCACACCCTAGCCGTGCCCCACTGGTACGCCCCAGCCCAGCCCCAGCGGCACACCCTTGGCCTGCCTCTACCCGGCACACCTAGCCCTCTCCCTGCCAGTCAGGGTATCCTTAGGTTGCATTAGCCCCGTGTTTCCTCTCTGTCGTCCCCTCCGAGTTTTCTGAGGTTTTATTAAGGTGTTGCCGCTCTCGAGCGCCCACCTCCAGTTGTCGTGTTCCGCCACTCCATGTGGGCGCGTTCCCTGTATCTCCCTTATGCTCGGGTCAAGGGGAGATGCTGCCGAATTTTCGTTAGAAACGATAACATATTAAAAAGATAAAAGGAAGCAACCAACAAATGGAATGACCACACGTTAAAAAGGACTAGAAGAAAGCAACAAACAAATAAAAAAGAGAACAACGGTAAAACACTTTAACCAAGGCAAGGGAACCGTAATCAACATAAAGAGAGCCGAATCGAACGACAACTAAACCACTTGAACATCCGTCCTTATGGGAGAAAGAATGGGAATTGATCAAGAGAAGAAAAGAAGAAACCCATGTAAACTTAATAAAACCAAAGAAAAGAAGAAAAGAAAAGCCTTAAAAGAACTTGAGGGAAAGTGGGCCCTCATCGGTATTTCCAACCTAGCCCTTCAGCGGTACACCCTTTTAGCCCTTCAGCGGCACACTCCTCAACCCTTCAGCGGTATACCCTTTTAGCCCTTCAGCGGCACACTCCTCAGCCCTTCAACGGTACACCCTTTTAGCCCTTCAGCGGCACACTCCTCAGCCCTTCAACGGTACACCCTTTTAGCCCCTCAGCGGCACACTCCCTCAGCCCTTCAGCGGTACACCCTTTTTAGCCCTCTAGCGGCCCACTCTCTCTCCAGAAATATATATAACGATAATAATAATAATAAATTAATAAAAATTATGATAAATAAATAAATCTGAATATACATAATAAAGAAACAAAAAGTGTGAAATAATAATAATAATAGTAAGAAAAGAGAAAATATAATAATAATAATAAACAAAAACTGGAGAAATCATCCAGAATAAATACGTAAAATATATTTGCATATAATTTAAAGCCCAGATAAAAAATGGTAAAATCCACATTGCAGCCCCGTCTCTCCCGTGACCCAATACTTAAGGAACAATCATGCCGCCCTTCCAGGTTGGGCCTGAGTCTTGGGAATTATCCCGAAGTGGCCATGACCCGACCTCGCCTCGGGCCGACATTCCCATTAAACCGGACTCGTTTCTCAGGCCGGATCCCTTCCGAGCCGCTACTAAAATTGCCGCACGTTCGGCAGACATTTGAACGGGTTCACCTTGATTTTCGTCGCGTTTCTATTACGGACCTGTGTCTGAACATGAAAAGACCCGTGAGTAACCAACATGGTCGACGGCTCCCACCCCGACATGGTCGTGACCCGGTATTGCTCTGGGCCGATAGCTCGCCAAATCGATTCACCCTATCGGGATTCGTTTCCCCCTTTCATTGAAATTGCCGCAAACTTGGCATACATTTGTACGGGGTTGTTTCCATCTACATCGTACTTTCAATACGGACCTCTGTCCGAATATAAAGTGGTTCGTGAGTGACCGATAAAATCGGAACAAAACTAGATGGCTCTCGTCATCTCTGGACCCTTTGTATGGGAATATCAACAAGGCCTTCGTGGGCCATGCTTGGACCTCGGGCCCGTCTCGACTATGGTCATTGTCTGACCCACATTCTCCGCCTATAGCCCGCTCCCTTCGAACACGTTCTTGGTTTTGGAATCTAGTCCCGGGACTCTTGCTCGTTGCCCTCCGGCACCGAAGACATTAATGATGCACGCAAGCCCCGTTTGGACCGCGGGAGGCGCCCCCGGTATGGTCCTGACTCGATCTTGCACCGGGCTAACAAATTCATTGGTTTCCTGCTACACTAACTGAGATTTAACCAAATGTTTTCAGTGCCTCAGAATAATGTATTTGCCGTACCCCGGTGTACATATGTTTCAGGTCCTCCTGCGACGGTTACGATATTCTCAAGCCGGACACCCGTCCGAATATTAAACGGTCTCTTGAATGATCGACACGTTTCGAACGTCTGCTTCCCTAGACATAGGGCTTTTAAGCCGATTCAAGGGATATTCCCTCGTTGCCCTCCGGCACCGAAGACATTAATGACGCTCACGCAAGTCTTGTTTCGACCGCGAGGGGGCCCACCGCAGTATGGTCGCCGCTTGCTCTTGCACCGGGCCAACAGATTTACTAGGTTTTGACCGCTCCAACCGAGGCTCAGCCGAACATTTTCCGCTCTTCCGAACAATAAATTTGCCGTACCTCGGCATACATGCATTCCGATTTTCCCGCGACAACCGCAATTTTCTCGAGCCGGACATTCGTCCAAACATTAAATGGTCAGTACATGACCGACATGACCGCGAATGGTTTTCTTCTCGCCCTCGCGTGAGGATTTCAATACCTCGTAATAGACCTTTCATGCAATTAATTTCTTGGCCATGAGGCCTTGAATCCCGGCGATTAATCAAGGGTGTTCCCTCGTATGGGGGATGTAAATGACGCCACGACCTTTATGGGGCGGCGGGTTTTAGTCCCGACACGAACCATACAATCGTCTGACGAAGTCAGATCGAGCGCACCATGGGCTCTTCGGAGCCCGAACAAATCGTCACTTCGGTGACTAGCACGCCCACGCACTCAATAGACGAATCGACCATTCCCGAATAAACGAACAACACCCTGTAAGCGTGTCGAAAAGTGCGTCCGCACCATGCCATAGGGAGGCAGGCTTAAAAGGGCCCTAGGTGATTAGAAGATAGGGAGAAAGGGGAGGAGACCAAATAAGTAGAACCTTATGCTTGCCAAAGCTTTTCTTTTTTTTATTCATCCGCAATAGGAAGAGAGACGAAATACAGAAGGGGATCTACCCCAAAGAAAAGGAAGATATAGCGGATGAGAAGAAGGGGATACACCAGTGGGGCAGGGGGCCGAGAGCACAAGCTCCTCCCCCTCCAAGCTCACCTGTCTTCTCTCACACAGTCTCTCTTTTTCTTCACCTCGCAGGCGTAGGGGGGGAAGAAGCTTCTCTTCTCTTCGGCTGGCTTCTCTTCTTGTTCTTCTCTCCCTTTTTTTTTTCTCGTTCGCCAGCCCTTGAGTCAGTAGAGTGTGACTTCCTTTTATAGTGCCTCATTCTTTCTTTTTCTCTGTGCCTCATTCGAAGCCATCGAGTGGCCTGTGGATAGGGGGGGCGGTAGAGTAGAGAACTACCTCTGCGGGATAGGTCGACGGTGACTGATGAAGACACGACGTTCGGTGCGGAGCTCGAAGTCTGCCATTCTTGGGAGCTTGAGGCGCGCAGGTAGTTGCTCGTTGGTCTGATGCAGGATGTTCCCCTACTTCAGGTAAGTTCTCTTTGTTCGCACCCGAAAACAGAGGATCAGACTTAAGATGGGACGGTAGCCTTGGGTTAAACTGGCACGGCACCCCCCCGCGCCGGATTACGGCACCGGTTTGATGGCCAAAGGAGGGCGCGCCGGTTTATTGGCCTAAAGAGGGCATGCTGGTTTGCTGGCCAAAGGAGGGCGCGTCGGTTTGATGGACAAAGGAGGGGGCACGCCAGTTTGAGGGCACTTGGAGGGGGGCGCGCCGGTTTAAGTGTGAAAGGGTTTCGCCCTGGCTTCGTGGCAATTCGGATGGATGCTTTCCCTCTCGTAATGCTTTAGTTGTAATGCACCACCTCCGGGGTGTTCATCTTAAAGCCTCCGAGTCTCAGCCTTGGACTTTGATTGGGTTCCGACGCGTGCCGAACCCGTGTCTGAATTTCTGGGCTTTCCCTGATTCGGCCTTCGGCACTGCGAGTTGAGGAGCCAGGGCTGTCTCTTCTGCTTGAGGGGCTTCCTTGTTGGGTGGCGGAGCGCCAGGCATGTATTCGTCCTGCTTGGAGGAGGTATGGGGTTTATTTGGCCTTTCCGTCTTCGGCTGCTCTCGGGTGTCGGGACGTGAATGCCGTATGATCATTTTTTTTTCTTCTTCTTCTTTTTTTGACATCCACAAGGAGTGAACCTAGGGGTCCTAGAGAACCTTTCAGCATCCTGAGCTATTTGTTAGGCTTGTTCAAGGGTGTTGATATCCCTTATAAAGAGCTCTCTCTTGATGGGTTTGGAGCCCATTTCTAAATCGGGATAGGGTGACAGCTTATTCCTTACGGACTCCACACTTTAAGAGGTAGTAGTCAAATTTCTCAATGTATTCAATCACGGTCCTACCTTCTTGGGTGAGGCTTTGTGATGTGAAACGAAATCCTTGGACTTAAATGTGCAAGCAACACAACAAGTTGGCAGCGTCACACTAGCGGACTCACTCGCGTAAGCACACTCGGATCCGTAGAAGGACCGGCGATGGCGGTGAGGGTCCAAGGTTGGACCTCGAGGCTCCAAGGATTTGACCAGCTAGGGATAGACCCCAATGGGCCAGGGATGCCCAATGTCAAGGGCGGCCGGCACGCCGAGGGCGTGGGATGTAATGTCACACTCACAACTCGCTCGCGGTGGCACTTGACTAAACGGAATGTTGGAACGAGCTCTCTCTCACCGCCGACGGCACATCAAGGGATAATACTAAACTAAGCAATGATAATAAACCAGCAGAGGAGAGTGGACCGAAGCTCACCTGATCGGTGTGAAGACACCGATCCCGGCCGGAGACGAGGGCGAGCGGGGAAGTGTGGGTTCCCCGCACACTGCGCCGATGAAGCTTGAATCCTGCTTAATTAGTTACATTCACTACACCTCTCACAGGAGGGTGAGCTTGGGGTGGGGATTTCACTGTTACAATCAAACACTACCTCCACGCAGGGAGGGGCGGTAAGCCGGCCAGGCGGGAAGGGAAGATTCTCCGAGAAATCACGAGGAGGAGCCGCTGCCGAACCGACCTGCTTGCTGTGATGGGTGACGGACAGTCGGTGTAGCCGCTGTAGATCTCAGCCTAGAATTTTACTGATGACGAGACCAGAAGGGATATTTTCGTAACAGGAGCGAGGACGCCTCTGAATTTTACTGATTTCTTCTGGAGTCGTCTCTGGCCACGGCGGAGCTTCGAACAGGACAGTGGAATCTGGGACTGACGGCTTCAGATATGATGCAGTAGGATGCAGAGGTTTTAACATGGGCTCCCGAGCTCCGAATCTCGAACCGTCAGAATTTATGGAACCGTGGATGAACTCTCTTTGCAGCAAAACTGGTAGGGAGGCCGTCGGAGGTCGGGGTGGCCTGGGGGACGCCGATGAGTGAGTGCTGGTCGCAGAGGACTGGGGAAGGCAGACCCGCGCGACTGTAGGGGAAAACTCAGAACTTTGGCTCCCGGATGCCGACTGTGGTTCCGCTTCTTGCTTCTGGTCGGGGACAGGTGGAGGAAGAACTTTGAAGAAAGGCCGTTGGTCTGAATCCTCCACGGTTAGTCGTGGTGCAGTGACGAACCGGGTTGCAGATCCTGGCCGCAGCGGCTACCAGATAAGAGCAGTGGGTTGCAGAAGTTGTCCCGGCCGCTCCCGGATGCCAAATTTCGAACCTTTGGAGTTGCTGGAACCGTGGACAATCCCTCTACGCTGCAAAACTGACAGGGAAGCCGTCCGATGTCAGGGTGGACTGGGGGATGCCGATGAGTGGAGGCAGGTCACTGCCAACTGTGGGAGGCAGACCCGACCAGTCGAGGAAGAAAGACCAAAACTCTGACCTCCAGATGCCGAATGCACTTCCGCTTCTTGATCCAGAAAGAGGACTGGTGGAGGAAGATATTTGTAGAAGAGCTTAAAGCTTGAATCCTTCACCGTCGGCCGTGGTGTAGCTTTGAACAGGGTTCAGGAACTCTGCTGATGGAGCTCTGCGCAGTCGGGGGAGATTGGCTCTCCCGGACAGCCCCGAACTCGGAATGGTACGATTCTTCCTCGCCTGCGTAGTGGACTGGACGCCCTTTCCAGAAAGGTATGGTACGCCTCTGTATGTCACCGTGTGAATCCGGGGAAGCTTCTGCAAGTCGTACCTTCTTCAGCCACCTGCAGACTGATCAAAGGGGGGAGAGGGGTGGAAGAACTTGGTTGGCCAAAGGAAGAACAATGGGAAGGGGGGTTGGGGGCTGCGACCTAGGGAGGTGAGGGGGGCTGGGAATGAATGTGGTTCAGTCCCAAAGGGAGGAGAATTCGAATTTTAGCTTGGGAGGGGTGAAGGGGGTGCTTGGGGAAGTGAGGGGGTGTATGGGGAATGCCAAGGGGTGCCTTGGAAGAGGGGCTTCCACCTAGGGGTTGGAGGGGGATTAAATGGGAGGTATGGGGAAGGGGGAGGGGTCTTAATTAGGGGAGAATAGGGAGGAGAGAGAGTGAATTTCGAAATTTAGAGAGAGAGAGAGAGAATGAGAGAGCTAGAGAGAGAGAGAGAGGGGTGCACTTATGCTCAAATATTCAATACTTCATTAACCTCAAATGGGGGGGATTGGGGTCCTATTTATAGGAAACCCACAATTTAACAAAAGACCCTGAGTTTTTGACTAATGACAATAAACCAAGGGGGGAAGGGGGGCGCCCATGGGCCAAGCCCACTTAATTGGGCCCAACTGACTCATTAACCACTCTAATGCCAATTAACCTAGGTAGATGACACCTTAACCTAGGGACTTGACTCAAATAAAAGGAAAATTACATAATAAGAAAATGAAAGATACATCATATGACTCAGAATAACGTGGCGAACAAGATGTAGCACTGCTGGTGATCATCAGGAGCCCCAAAGCTGTGGAGTGGTCGGAGATGTCCCCATCATACTCCCGGGGTGCGGAGAACTCGACTCCGTCGAGTATGGGTCCACTGGGGAGGTGGTCCTCTAAAGCAGCTCGGGGTGAACCTCCACCTCCAAACTCAACCCTGCGTCCGCAACCAGGGGACGGTCCTTCAACCTCTCGAGGTGGCTCGGGTGCACGCTCTTGCTGGCGATGGAACCCTACTTGCCTAGTATTGCCTCCGTGTGCACACGTCGGACTCTCAGGCTGATTTTTGGTGGCTCTCTGAGGGTGTCCCTCTCAAAGGAAGATATAGGCTCGAGACACTCACTAGGATCCACCGCGGTGCCCATATAGGGTACCAGGTCAGCCACGTGAGAAGTGGGGAATATCCCGTAACCCATTGGTAAATTCAATCCATAAGCTGTGTTGCCAAAGTCACTAGGAACAGGAAAGGTCCAAGTCCTCGTGCCCTCGAATGGGAGGTGACCCTAAGGTAGAGCCACTCCGATGCCATCATCACCAAATCGCCTACTTGGAATTCCAAGTGGCGCTCGCGAGCTCTTGTCCGCTCTTTGTGAACCTCACCGCTCGTCAAGAATTGCTTGCGTGTATGCTCATACCATGCATTATGATGCAGTGAGTGGGTGTGAAAGTGAATAGTGTGCAAGGGTGGACCAGGGCAACCATAAATTGACCTATCATGCTTTGATACCATGTGGACCTTGATGAACTTAGGTGGACCAGGGCAACCATAGGTGGCCCTATCATGCATGGACTTCATGACAATGGTTGGGGGGTCGGGGCATCCGTAGGGGAATCTATCGCGCATGGGTATAGCAAATGCCGGGGGTCCCGGACATCCGTGAATGCTCGTAACATGCTTATGACCAATGATGAATGTGGGAGGACCTTTGGACCAGTCATGCAGCCGACTTGACATGTGGGTGTCATGTATGAGAGGACCCGACTTTCTATTCATGCTAGGTGGTGTGATGTGCCAAGACATAAGAATTCCTTTCCCATAGATGCCTTCCTTGTGTGGGGTGGTGGGGTGGCCTTTGAGCTTCCACTCAAAAGGGTCGTAGGGATCTAGGAAGGCGTGTGTCATGGAGTGGGGCACTTCATTGTTTCCTAGGTGTATTTCACCCATGGTCATGGTACCCTTGGTGTGGTCCGGGTCTTGAGAGAGGTGGGCTTGGTCTAACCTGGTTGGTTGGGGTAGGAAAAGGTTGGTGGTGAGTAAGGTGGGTGGGTATAGGAAGGGATCAAAGGGGTCAGGGTAAGGGTCACCTAGGGAGAGGAACTCTAGTTCTTCAAGGTTCCCAAATTGTGAGTCATCCTCCTCCAAGGTAATTGGGCCAAGGTCTCTGGTGGGTTGGCCAATCAAATCAATTGGAATCTCAATGGGTGGTGAGTGGGCCAAGATGGGTTTCTCATCCTTGGGGAGAAAGAGGAGGATTTCACTCGTATAATGGCCACTAGTGAAGATGGAGGTGATGGAACCAATGGTGGGGTATGCTAGGAAGATGGTGCTAGACTCTGATGGTCCTATGGCTAGTATTTTGGTCAGGTGGACTTGCCATTCTAAGCAGTCCACTAGGTCCCCTAAGTCTCCCACAAGGTAGGAGGTTTGAAGTGTGGCATGGGAAGACCGGGTGGACACAATTTGGGCTTGATACCCCAAGGGTGAGAGGTAGGGTGGCAAGGTAGGAATGGTGGGGCCTCGCTTGAGCCATTGGAGTATGGACTCATTCATGGTGAGGGTGTGTGGCTCATGAGGACCCGGACTAGGAGAGGTTGGTGGAAGTGGGGGGTCTAGGATGTCCTCTATGGTGGGAGGTGGATCCGGATTGGCATCCATCTCCACTTGGGTATGTGTGTGGGATACAACTTCTAAGGATAATGGGGTAGGAAAGTCTATGGTGGGTGGAGTGATAATGGTCGGTGCATGGTACTCTCGGGGTGGTGAACATGGGTGGGCTTGGGTTGGGCTTGGTTGGGGAAGTTCTTGGGTTGGAGTTAGGGTCGGGGGTGGAAGATCGGTTGGTTGAGGAGGTTTGGATTGGGGTGCGTAGATCTTTCTAAGGTTGGCCCTCATTTCATCCCAAGATTCAATAGGTGCTTCCCCTTTAGCTTCTCTCAAACCTACAATGTTCTCCCATTCTTTCCTAGCTCGGCGCCAGAGCAAACTCTTGGCATAGTTGACTTGGATAGGCTCTGACAGGGTGAACCTCCCAAAGTGTCGGTCTATGGACTTCTCCCATTCTAGATATATGCTAGGGCGGGATCCATCAAACACAAAAGCCGCTAATGGGTCTAAGGATGGCGAATAGGCTAAGTAGGAAGTGGTCATGATGAACGACTGATGAATGCAATGGCCCTAGGACAAGACTTAGTAGAGACAAGTCTAGAACTTGCTCTGATACCAATTTGATGTGAAACGAAATCCTTGGACTTAAATGTGCAAGCAACACAACAAGTTGGCAGCGTCACACTAGCGGACTCACTCGCGTAAGCACACTCGGATCCGTAGAAGGACCGGCGATGGCGGTGAGGGTCCAAGGTTGGACCTCGAGGCTCCAAGGATTTGACCAGCTAGGGATAGACCCCAATGGGCCAGGGATGCCCAATGTCAAGGGCGGCCGGCACGCCGAGGGCGTGGGATGTAATGTCACACTCACAACTCGCCCGCGGTGGCACTTGACTAAACGGAATGTTGGAACGAGCTCTCTCTCACCGCCGACGGCACATCAAGGGATAATACTAAACTAAGCAATGATAATAAACCAGCAGAGGAGAGTGGACCGAAGCTCACCTGATCGGTGTGAAGACACCGATCCCGGCCGGAGACGAGGGCGAGCGGGGAAGTGTGGGTTCCCCGCACACTGCGCCGATGAAGCTTGAATCCTGCTTAATTAGTTACATTCACTACACCTCTCACAGGAGGGTGAGCTTGGGGTGGGGATTTCACTGTTACAATCAAACACTACCTCCACGCAGGGAGGGGCGGTAAGCCGGCCAGGCGGGAAGGGAAGATTCGCCGAGAAATCACGAGGAGGAGCCGCTGCCGAACCGACCTGCTTGCTGTGATGGGTGACGGACAGTCGGTGTAGCCGCTGTAGATCTCAGCCTAGAATTTTTCTGATGACGAGACCAGAAGGGATATTTTCGTAACAGGAGCGAGGACGCCTCTGAATTTTACTGATTTCTTCTGGAGTCGTCTCTGGCCACGGCGGAGCTTCGAACAGGACAGTGGAATCTGGGACTGACGGCTTCAGATATGATGCAGTAGGATGCAGAGGTTGTAACATGGGCTCCCGAGCTCCGAATCTCGAACCGTCAGAATTTATGGAACCGTGGATGAACTCTCTTTGCAGCAAAACTGGTAGGGAGGCTGTCGGAGGTCGGGGTGGCCTGGGGGACGCCGATGAGTGAGTGCTGCTCGCAGAGGACTGGGGAAGGCAGACCCGCGCGACTGTAGGGGAAAACTCAGAACTTTGGCTCCCGGATGCCGACTGTGGTTCCGCTTCTTGCTTCTGGTCGGGGACAGGTGGAGGAAGAACTTTGAAGAAAGGCCGTTGGTCTGAATCCTCCACGGTTAGTCGTGGTGCAGTGACGAACCGGGTTGCAGATCCTGGCCGCAGCGGCTACCAGATAAGAGCAGTGGGTTGCAGAAGTTGTCCCGGCCGCTCCCGGATGCCAAATTTCGAACCTTTGGAGTTGCTGGAACCGTGGACAATCCCTCTACGCTGCAAAACGACGGGGAAGCCGTCCGATGTCGGGGTGGACTGGGGGATGCCGATGAGTGGAGGCAGGTCACTGCCAACTGTGGGAGGCAGACCCGACCAGTCGAGGAAGAAAGACCAAAACTCTGACCTCCGGATGCCGAATGCACTTCCGCTTCTTGATCCAGAAAGAGGACTGGTGGAGGAAGATATTTGTAGAAGAGCTTGCAGCTTGAATCCTTCACCGTCGGCCGTGGTGTAGCTTTGAACAGGGTTCAGGAACTCTGCTGATGGAGCTCTGCGCAGTCGGGGGAGATTGGCTCTCCCGGACAGCCCCGAACTCGGAATGGTACGATTCTTCCTCGCCTGCGTAGTGGACTGGACGCCCTTTCCAGAAAGGTATGGTACGCCTCTGTATGTCACCGTGTGAATCCGGGGAAGCTTCTGCAAGTCGTACCTTCTTCAGCCACCTGCAGACTGATCAAAGGGGGAGAGAGGGGTGGAAGAACTTGGTTGGCCAAAGGAAGAACAATGGGAAGGGGGGTTGGGGGCTGCGACCTAGGGAGGTGAGGGGGGCTGGGAATGAATGTGGTTCAGTCCCAAAGGGAGGAGAATTCGAATTTTAGCTTGGGAGGGGTGAAGGGGGTGCTTGGGGAAGTGAGGGGGTGTATGGGGAATGCCAAGGGGTGCCTTGGAAGAGGGGCTTCCACCTAGGGGTTGGAGGGGGATTAAATGGGAGGTATGGGGAAGGGGGAGGGGTCTTAATTAGGGGAGAATAGGGAGGAGAGAGAGTGAATTTCGAAATTTAGAGAGAGAGAGAGAGAATGAGAGAGCTAGAGAGAGAGAGAGAGGGGTGCACTTATGCTCAAATATTCAATACTTCATTAACCTCAAATGGGGGGGATTGGGGTCCTATTTATAGGAAACCCACAATTTAACAAAAGACCCTGAGTTTTTGACTAATGACAATAAACCAAGGGGGGAAGGGGGGCGCCCATGGGCCAAGCCCACTTAATTGGGCCCAACTGACTCATTAACCACTCTAATGCCAATTAACCTAGGTAGATGACACCTTAACCTTGGGACTTGACTCAAATAAAAGGAAAATTACATAATAAGAAAATGAAAGATACATCATATGACTCAGAATAACGTGGCGAACAAGATGTAGCACTGCTGGTGATCATCAGGAGCCCCAAAGCTGTGGAGTGGTCGGAGATGTCCCCATCACTTTGCCACTCATCTAAAAGAGTTTGGTGGTAGGATGGGGGTAGGTACTTGGTCCTAAGTTGGTTCTTCATGTCTACCCAAGTGTCAATAGGCTCTTGTCGCCTAACTGCCCTTAAACCCTCTATGTTTAGCCAATAAGTTTTGGCTAATTTGTTGAGTTGCATGTTGGCCAACCTCACTCTTCTTTCTTCTGACATAGGGTACCATTCAAAGTATTGGTCCATGGCGGTCTCCCATTCTAAGTAGGTACTCGGGTTATGGGATCTGTCAAACCTTGGTGCCTCGACTTTGATCAATCTCAAGAGATGGTCATCCAGGTCGTCCCGGGGATGTCTTTCATTACGTCGATGGTGGCAGGGCCTCTCATAGTCATAGTAATGGTCGGAGTCCGAGCCCTCCCTCTCAAGTTCAGCTCGTGGAGGATGAGCTCTTGGGCCATTGTTCCTAGGTGGGGGCTCATTTCCCTCTAACCGAGCAAGCCGAGTGGAAATGGAGTCTAATTGATCAAGGATGGTGGTGATAGCAGCATCCAACCGGCCCATTTGGTCTTGGGGTTCTACCCTATGGGGAGCTTGGTCACCTTGGGAATTGGGATCGATGGGGGGAGCCGAGGATGATGGGTCGGGTCGGTATGCAGTTCCCCTACTTGTGGACATGCAAGAACGGGGAGAGACACGACACACGGATGACTCCAATGTAATGGGCCTAGGACTTAGACTTAGTAGAGACAAGTTTAAACTTGCTCCAATACCAATTAAAATGACACACCCTAAGGATTGTAGCAACTAGACCAAAGTTCCTTGGACCTAGCAAGGCAAGCACAGTTCGCAAGAAAAAAAAAGACTAACGTTGGCAGACGCTCACCCGGTGCTCACCCTAAACCCGGGGTGACTCGGAGATGCCGAGTTGAGGGAGTGGGACGGGACCCTTGCTGGTGGAGGGCCAGCAAGGCTAAGGTTATCCTCCCGAGGGTACAAATGCTTGAATCAAAGGGTTGGCTGTGTGCCGAGGGGCACGAGATTCGCTCACTTACCCCCACGGCGGTCACTCGAAAGCGGTGGTGCTTCGGGACCGGGCGCTGTCTCTCTCTATCCAGCGGAGCAATTTGCAGATATTAAACAAACAAGCACCAAAGAGAAGCAAGGGTTGATGGCTTACCCAGCTGGTTTGAAGAAACCGGCCCCGGTCGGAGATGTGGGCGAGCGGGGAAGCGTGGGTTCCCCAGCACGCTGCGCTGATGTAGCTTTGACATGTAATTAATTACTTACATCACTACACCTCTCGCAGGAGGGGTGGACAAGGGGTGGGGGAATGATAGATTACACACAAACACTACCTCCCGCAGGGAGGGGCGTTAAGCCGGCCAGGCGGGGTGGGGATTAAGCGAGATTCAATTCTGTCCCGAATTCAGATCCGCAGGGACAGCGAGCCGGATGCGGAGCCGCTACGAACACTTCTGGGTGCTGTAGTCGATGGGACTGGTAGACGATCGTCTGGGGACGTGGTAGCCGCAGGGAAGAGGAGTCCGGAATTGTACAGGGTTGTGGAGGGGGCCGTTGCAAGCTAAACTTCCCTTACCGCGCTGGTTCTGTCTAAACTGGATCGGTAGGATAGGGGGTCGATGTCGACGCTGTCACGAGCTCCTCCGATTGCTGTTGACGGTGGGACCAGTGCCAAACTTCTCTAGACTGACTCAGGACAGCTCAGTAAATATTATGGGCCGATCAGAGAATGTTGGAAGCCATGGTAGCTCTGAGAGTCGGGGTGGACTTGTGCGGCCCTGAATACTCCAGAACTGCAGGTGCCTGAAGATAACCTCGCCCCGGGCACCTCCGAGCTCCGATGAAGGCGTAGCTAGTATCAACGCGACCGTGGGAGGGTCCTCTTCGTCCGGATACCAACGGAACCCCCAGAATTGGTTGAAGTAGAGCGCTGTAGGGGAATAAGTGGGAGGGTGTCTAACCTAGTTTTGGCAACCGCAGTCAGGGCGGGCCGGGGAAGACGACCGAGACGAGGTACTCTAGTGTGCGAACGACCTCCCCCTTCCTGGGACGCGAAGAGGACTTGACCAGGTCATCCTCCTCTGAAAATGGTGCCAAGAATCCTTCTGGTCTGGTTGTGGGAGCTTCTACAAACTGCTTCTGGCTATCTGCTAAAGAGGAAGTGCGCAGTCTGGCGAAAGTGACTCCTCCGAGCAGCTGTGAAGTCGGATGATGACGAGACCACCTTTGTTGTGAAGCTGACAGGAAGACAATTCCATCGGTATCTATTGTGCTCTCTGGAACCTCATAGTGAGGTCGTGGATGGCTTTGAAATTGACTGGGCATCTGTAGATTCTCAACCTGAGCACAGGTTGCTAGAGGTGGCTAGGTGGACATGGAGGGGTGGGCGGTGGGCACTTGGAGAGGGGATGGGGTGGCAATGGGAGATGGCTGAGAGATGGGGAAGGATGGTGGGGAGGCTGGGAGGGGGACTAGGGCAGATCTGGGGTTGGTGCAGAGGTTGGGAAGGGTGGTGGGGGTTTGGTTGCGCACAGCACAAGGGGGAGAGAGGGATGGGACAATGGGGGCCGGCCAAGGGAGAATGGGGGAGAGAGGGGGTGTTCTCCCAGGGCTAAGGAGATGAGAGCGGGGTGGGGGCGCAGCCTACGAGGGGAGGGATATTCAAATTTCCTTTGGGGATGTGAAAAGGTGCATGGGGGAGAGGAAGGGGTGTGTTCTGATTATGGAGGGGTGCTTGGGGAGTGATAGGATTAGTGAGGGAGTTGAATGGTGTATGGGGAGATGAAAGGGTGGGCTTATGTGGCAGGTGAGGTGGCTACTTGGGGCTGAGGTGGAGGGCTGATGTGGACAGTGGAGAGGGGATAGAGAGGGGGCGACCTAGAGAGAGAAAGGGGAGGGGAGAGAGGGGTTCACCCCCTTGAGAGAGTGGGAGAGGGAGATAGGAGTGCTTCTCACCCACTCACCCTAGGCTTCTCACCTAATAATGCTCAAATCTGGAATTCAAAATGCTGCAATTTTTCATTAGGCTTCTCACCTTATAGGGACCCAACCTGTTAGAAGGCATAACTACACCTGGCTTTACATGTAATGACCATTGCTATCCAAGAAGCAAACCAAGGGGGAAATGACTCAAAACATAGGGAAACGACTCAAAGACCTAGGGACATGACTCAAATAAAAGGGAAAATACATCTAAATGACTCAAATGAAAAGCTCAAATTGCATAATTGGGCCCACATGGAGAGATACCCGAGCTCGCACATCTCCAGGGTGAAGTGACGATCTGAGCCAGAGGGAGTCATGGGTGATGCCTCCTTCAGTTGTATCCCCTAGTTGATTATGGTATTTGATTTTAATGATAACAAAATGATTGTGCTTGTGTGTATGTGCATCATTGAGCAACGTGTTTATTAAACTGAGTGTGCTTCTGTGTATTTCATTGAGCAACATGTTTGCATCTTGTTTAATGAGTTAAAAGATGACTTTAAGGCTCACACTTGGAAGTCATATGAATGGTTGTTAATTAAGGAGCTTATGCTTTGAATATCTTGACTTACAGGATCAAAATCCATTGTTCACACATGGAACTTAAAGGAATGCATCAATGCAGTTTTTCCTCAAAAAGGGAGTTGACCTACTCAGTTCATTGCATCGACTCCATCTATGTCTCACCGGTAGGCGAGTAGACAAGATGGGGGGGTTGAATTGTCCCCCACGCAATATGGAAAATTTAAACTTAGTAAGCGGAATTAACAAGTTTGACGAGATTGATGAAAACAAACTAAGGAATGTAAGATAAGTTCTATGAATCTCATCGATCTCACACGATCGACTAAATGGATATATGAAGTAAACACGTCACACAGTAGAATGTGGACAAATAAGTAATGTGTGTTAACAAGATAAATACCAAGGTGTCTGAATAAGTTAAAACTGAAACCAATCTCTTGTAAATGGGCCGGGATATATGATAAGGAAACAATCGCACAAATCAAACCACAAGGCACATGGATTTTTAAGGTGGTTCGGGACCATGACGGGCTCCCTGCGTCCACCCCTTACCAAATCGGTAAGGCTTAACTCGCTAGAAAACTAACACGGGGAAGATGCCCCAACACGGAGGAACGCTCCAACACACACGGGGATAAATTCCCAACACACACACGGAGACGGAGTCTCCCACACGATCCGACACCCAGATCAAGACACACACACACACACGATGCAACAACCGTAGTACCGTAGACACGACCGTACATAGACGGTCACACACACATAATATTTCTAGTACAGAAAAATTAACACAAATATTCAAACATGCTCAACCCAGAATAGAAACCATGAAACACATCACAAACAACAGATAGAAGATGTAGAAATAATCCCCCTTTGTTTTCCAAGGCTGATAGATGATGTTTCTTGAAGCTCGGGTTGGATGGAAGACAAATGTAGTTGATGTGAACGTCCTCTTGCTCCTCTCTTCAAGCCGCTCCCTTTTTCCTTCTTCCACTTGCTTCTAAAATCACTTGAAGTAGATGAAATCCTCCTTCCAAGTTCTCCTTTTATCCTTTTAGGCCTTCTTCTCCTACAAGATAGAAAATAAGCTCATTAGGGTTATTTCTCTTGTCAAATTCGTAGCTCTCACATATGCATATATAAGAGAAAGCAAAAGACCAATATAGCCCTTCTAGAACCCTCCAAAAGACCACTAATAGGTCTACCAAGAACCCAGGGGCAAAGGGGTAAAACATAGGGTCCAATAGGATTGAGGTAGATGGGTTTCAAATGTGATTCGTGAATCCCGATTCGGAACCCGCTGATTTCGGTCGACCAAACTCTGGCCGTCGGTCGACCGAACCCTGAAACTTTTCAGAGTGGCCATCACTGCCAAGTTCGGTCGATAGAACTGGCCAGTTCGGTCGGCCGAACTCTGCTGCACATCTAGATTTGAATAGTTCAGTCATATAACTTGAAGCCTAATGGAAAAAGAAAGAGGGTTAGTTGATAAACCATACAACCAAGTATTCCTTGGTGATTAAGCAATGTGAAAACACATATCAACCTCTTTCCACCAAGATTCACATGAAGAGATTAGAACATTAACTCAAGAGTGCTATGAAGAACATGCATGAATGTACATGAACATATGAAGTGAGTATATTGCTAGCTCACCAATACTTACCATTGTGGCTTTCAGGAGGAATATGCATGGAATTGCATTCAAACCTATACAATAGACTCATGAAAACTCATTTCACCATGGCCATTCTTATCAAATTCCACATACCAAGTCAAGGTTCGGATCATCATGAATTTCTGCAATATAAGACCATCAACATCTCAATTTCCTTCAGGACATATGAGACATGCTTAAGCAAATTGTAGGCTCTAAGAAATATTATGAATATTCATGTAAGCGTAAGCATAGCTCGATTTTCCTCATCCAAACACAAGAGTGATCAGTCAAGCATTTGACAAATGTATGAATACCATTCAAATCACATTCATCAAGTTTCAAGTAAAGAGATTGAGCATATTTCAGGCCCAAAAACCTCATATGGAAAATGCATGAAAGTACTCAATCAAGACTTTGAAAAACCATTGATGAAATGCAAGAGACATAGATGGAGTCGATGTAATGAAGTGAGTAGGTCAACTCCCTTTTTGAGGAAAAATTGTATTGTTGCATTCCTTTAAGTTCCATGTGTGAACCATGGATTTTGATCTTGCATGTCAAGATATTCAATGCATAAGCTCCTTAATTAACAACCGTTCATATGACTTCCCAGTGTGAACCTTAAAGTCATCGTTTAACTCATCAAACAAGATGCAACCATGTTGCTCAATGAAGTACACAGAAGCACACTCGGTTTGATAAACACGTTGCTCAATGATGCACATACACACAAGCACAATCATTTTGTTATCATTAAAATCAAATACCATAATCAACTAGGAGATGCAATAATCTCCCCCTTCTTGATGATGACAAAACGATGTGTGCGAGAGTTCCAAAAGATGTAGAAGAAACAATTCACTCAATGAGCTCAATGAGAATGAAAGAAGATAAAGCATTCAAACACATTCTTCCCCAAAACTAATCTCTCTCATTAAGCATAGGACATTGAGCACAATAGCATTATGTAAAAGACATTGAAAGCACACAACCAACATTCTCCCCCTTTTTGTCACCTACAAAAAGACAACTGACAGTGGGGTTATTTGACATGATATGAACATGATAGGCCTGAAGATATGATACCAATTCGTATACCAATGGTTGCTAAGTGTTGCCTAAAGATATGAAACTTTAGTTTTTGAGAGTTGGCCCCGAAGATATGATACCCATGTTGAAAGATTTATGCAACATGAAGTGTTCAGAATGGTGCATTTCAAAACATGCACTATATGCATGCTAAAAATGTCAATTATGCAAATATGCACATGATGAGCTTCATCTTTCAAATGCAATGAATATACACTATGTGAATGATATGTAGAAAATGATATGCAAATATGATATGCAGATATGCACACAAACCTATTTTCCTTATGCACACGTGATATCAAGATGAAACTGAGCACTCTTGCTTTTTCTCTCATATGATATCAATAGCAACAAAATGAATGGAGAATGTATTAACATGCAAGCACACAAGAACAACTATCATGCACACAAATATTACTTATAGTAACTCCCCCTATCTAAGGCACGGGTTAAGAAAAGGGCATGTGATTCAAATTCAAGAAGTAAGACATGAAGCATAACTAAGAGAGTTTTTCATACATAACTCGGAGTACTACATAAACCATGAATGTAAGTAAATTTATAGTATACATTCATCACAAAGATATCCATATGTGAAATGTGATGCATGAATAATGAGCTTCAAAATATATGGATATTCAGATTTTCTAAAGAACACTAGAAGGTAATCTCCTCTCTAAACTTTCACTTTAGATTCTCGACTTTTGGCAACTTTGCACAACCCCGATTTTGTTTCTTTTAATGGACTTCACCGTTCGGTGTAAGTTTCCTAATATGTCTCAATGGGGATTCCCGACTACTTGGATTCACCACGCATGTGGATTTTTGCTTCACCGTTTGGTGCGAGTTTTCTCATTTGTCTCAATGGAGATTCCCGGCTACTTGGTTTGACATTCCACTTATTGAATTTTGTGGGGTAGGCAGTTTTTTCCTCACGATTACTCTTTAATGTCCATGTAGAGATTCAAGTTCCTTGTAAAGTGTCGGAAGAAATTTCTCAAATCCTTATCAATGAAAGTCATTAAATTCACTATGTGAAAGAGTGTGGGGGTAAAGTTTTATTTTGCATGTATAAAATGAATTTGTCAAGTCATAGCTATGACTCCTCTTAAATATATGTACGGTCGGAATCAAATCCTCCCCCTTAATATATGACATGTATTACACATGATTAAAATCACTGCATTATTATTTATGAAGGAGGTAAAGCCTTAGAACAATTAAGAAATGGTTTCATAAGCTAAATACATACACGCATGTAAGGATTCATGAAACATTCATGCAATCATTCATGAGTCAAGATATGTAACTTACAGATGCTAGTATATGCGGGAGTGAATGATGTTCGAAAGCATCAAAGTATGCATGAGACTCAAATTCACAATGTATGCAGAATATTTGAATGATATGCAAATAATGCCAATGCAATCTTTTTATGCAGATTTTCAGTTTATGTGCATTCAAAAACATTCAACTAAGCATAAAACCAATGAATTCAAAAGATGAATTTTTCATTGAATCTAGAACTGAATCGTGAGCAATTTATTTCAGATTTTATCATGAAAAATCATATTCTTTAGAAACCAAATGTTCAACCATGACCATTTAAAAAAAAATTTACATTCGAGATTGAACAATTCTAAATTTCATAAATTTTTGCCTTGTTGAAAGAAGAAAAAATTTCAGATTGAATTTGAAAGCACATGCAAATCAAAGGATAATTGATTTCATTCAAAATACATGATTCCTCATAAGCCAAACAATTCAATTTTTGAATTTTGATAAAAGACGGAGAATATTGATCATGAGATCACCTCACACATAGTGATAGCTTCATGACAGACTTGATTTGTCATTTCACATATCACTATTTGATATATCAAATATTCATTCAATAAAAACATGTATGGCTTGTGAAGAGTTCAGAAACAAGAAATGAGAACCACAACAGAATATCATACCAAAATATCGAAACCATCAAGTTTGAAAATGAAAAACAAAGTCGGAGTTTACCAAATGAGTGTGCCTTGTTCCCTTTTTATTGGAACCCCTTTATTCTCTATTTACCTCAAGGCACACCTGCATCAATCATCAATTCATTTGACAGATTTAGGCACCCAAGCCTTTTTGGGTCCCTAGAGGTTAGTAGCATTACCACTAAACAACGTTTTCTTCTTTTTCATTGCCACCATATCAACATTCTTCATGATCCTGTAATCCTCAATGACATGTCTATGGTTTCTATAATAAAAGAATTGAGGAGGAACAACTCTAACAACAGACTTTCCTTTTTGAGCAAAAGAGTTTTCAAACACATTCCTTGTTCTATTTTCAAAAGATCTAAGTTTAGCAGAATTAAACCTAGCATTCATCCTAGAAGCATGAAACTTATCATTTTTTAAAAACCAACAGTTTTTCATTACATGTCCATACTTACCACAATGAAAATAACAAGGTGAAGTTGATCTATCAAATGGTTTTTCATTATGAGCATGAGTTTTTTTATACAAGTTTTTCTTTTAGGATGAAAACCTTTGAGCATGAAAAGTATGTTTATCACTAATTTTTCTTGAAAAATTTGATTTAACATTCATGGCATAAAAATCATCGTGTTGCTTTACAAAATAATTTTTCACCATGTGGCCTAGCTTACCATAATAAAAGTAAGAAATATTTCTTTTTCTCTTGAAAGCATATTGTTCATCTTTCTTCATGACAACACATTCATCCATGACATGTCCAAACATACTACAATAGAAGCATTCAACATTAGATTTTAATTTTTGAGATCTATTTGGTATGGAGGGCTTAGTGTTGAAATTTTTCTTTTTTGTAAAACTATTTTCTAAAATTTTCATTTGTGCAATGGGAAGCGGTGATTTAGAAGTGCAAGGAATATCGGAAGCATGAACAAAAGAGATTTTCAATTTATGTTTCAAAGACTTTTTGTTGACCGGGGTGTATCTAAGACACTCTTTTTAAAAATTCACCTTAACACCTAGCATTTTGTCTAAGTTCTCATTCCCTTTGACAAATTTAGACAAATCAAACTTTAATGTTTGCATCTCTTCTTCTAGAGCAGAAATATGTAATTCGGCACTTGTCATTTTTTCTTCGCATGCAAGGATTTTATGACCATACAAATAGTTTTTTGATGTGAGTTTCTCATTTTCTTGCATGATTTCCTTATTTTCATCATTTATAGCATGCAGTTTTACAGTTAAGTTTTCAAGAACATTCTCAATTTCAGCAAACATTTAAAATCTTAACAAGCAACTGTTCATTTTCAGATTTCAACAATGAATTTTCTTTTTCAATTCTATCAAGACTTTTCAAGCTACATTTAAGCAAAAAAATTTGAATTAGCATGGCACCGTGTTTCTTTTTAAGATTTTATTTTCTCACTCATGATACTTTTGCTATCAATTTCAATGTCAAGAAATTTTTCAAACAATTTCTCATCATCAAATAAAGAGGCTAGCTTGTTCTTAAAATATTCTTCATTTTTCTCAAGCATGGAGATTTTAGACAACAAAGTTTCATTTTTCTCTCGCAATTCAAGACCTTCATTTTCAGATGCAAGAGAGATATTAGTTTTTCTAGCCAGTTCAAGGTCTTCAGTCATACAAGAAAGCTCAACTGAATATAGTTCAACTTTAGATTCTAGATCTTCATTTCGGTCTTCTAGATTTTCAATTTTTGATTCCAAAGTTTTACAATTTTCACAAGAATGGTTAGCATGCACATTTTCACATGAAGTAGAAGTAATCACAACATATTTAATTTTTTTTGTCAATTTCTTGTTTTCAGATTTGATCTTTTTATATCTACCTAACAGTTCTTCATAAAGATCCATTAACTCTTCAAAAGAAATTTCCTCACCTTCAGATTCTACCTCCGAGCTTGCTTTGCTTTCTTCATCATTGGCCATTAAGGTTGAACCGACTTGGGGATTTTATGCATTTACCTTATATATAGCCAACATATCCCATAACTCTCTGGCTGAGCTGTAAGAAGACATTCGAGAAAGAACATCAGACTCTATGCGGTTCCTTATAAAATTCAAAGCTTTAAGATTAACATCATTTTTCTTTTCATGCTTTTCAATCCACTTAGCTTCATTTGATGGAAGTTTATGTGAACCGTTACATATATCTTCCAAGATTTCTAGCTCATTAAAACCAAGATAAGCACACATGCTTTTTCTCCAAGAAGTGTAGTTATAACCATTATAATGAGGAGGAAGAGTAAAACTAGACATGTTGCTTAATGAAACTCGCCGAGGGATCTCTCTATAGGTTGTGAGACCTCAAAAAAATAGAGCCGTGGCTTTGATACCAATTGTTGGCCCTCGGTAGGTGAGTAGACAAGAAGGGGGGGGTTGAATTGTCCCCCACACAATATGGGAAATTTAAACTTACTAAGCGGAATTAACAAGTTTGACGAGATTGATGAAAACAAACTAAGCAATGTAAGATAAGTTCTCTCAATCTCACCGATCTCACACGATTGACTAAATGGATATATGAAGTAAACACGTAACACAGTGGAATGCGGACAAACAAGTAATTTGTGTGAACAAGATAAATACCAAGGTGTGTAAACAAGTTAAAACTGAAACCAATCTCATGTGAATGGGATAGATGATAAGGAAACAATCGCAAAAATCAAGCCACAAGGCACATGGATTTTTAAGGTGGTTTCGGGACCACGACGGGCTCCCTACGTCCACCCCTTACCAAACCGGTTGGGGAGTCTTCCTCGTGCTGATTTTCCAATAAGCCTTACCGGTTTTGTAAGGGGTGGACGTAGGGAGCCCGTCATGGTCTCGAACCACCTTAAAAATCCCCGTGTATTGTGGTTTGCTTTGTGGTTGCATGTTTGCTTGATATATCCGTTTAGTCGATATAGTGAGATCGGTGAGATTGAGAGAACTTAACTTACACTGCTTAGTATATTTTCATCAATCTCATTAAATTTGTTAATTCCGCTACGTAAAGTTTTAATTTATCATATCGCGTGGGGGATTATTCAACCCCCCTTCTTGTCTACTCACCTACCCGGGGCCAACATGCTCTAGATCAAACAATAATTACTTAATTATAATGTTCATCTAAAATGTATGCCTATTCTATGTGACAATACAAGTGCCATTAGTCTGTCAAAAAATCCAGTTCTACACTCAAGGTCAAAGCATATAGAAATTGGATATCATTTTCTAAGGGATCATGTAGCTAAAGGTGATTTTGAGTTGAAATTCATTAAAACCCCCCACCAAATTGTAGACATTTTCACAAAACCCTTGAGTGAGGAGCGATTTTCAACACTTGAAGAGAGCTTGGTCTATGCAAGATGTAAAACATTCTGAACACATTCGTTGCATATAAGTCCATGCTCATTTCATTTGCCTGAGTTACTTTATTTCTGCTTGAAATAAATTCATGCATGCTTGAATGTAACTATTAGCTAGCAATCTTTCCTTGAAAATTTTCTAAGTCATACATACCTTGAATAAATAAACATGAACTAGACACCATAGAGCTTGAATTAGGTCAATCAAGGGAAGAGAAAGAAGAGGACTTGTGGAGAAAAATCAGATAAGGCCTAGTGCTTTTCTTATTGAATCAAATTCCTTGGTGTTTCATTAAAATCTAGTTCAACAGGCCAATCTATCTCTCATCGGTCGACCTATTTTTCAATTTCGGTTGACCTACTCATTGCTTTTCCTGACCGCTCGATAGATTCTCTTGAGCTGGTCGACCTTTCCTCTCATCGGCCGACCTCTCTAAGTCATCGATCGACCAATTCCGATGCAATGCTAGAATGGTCTGGTTCGGGTCGACCCAATACCCAATATAGGTCGACCTAACCTAAACATTTCTATAAAACCTAACCTTCTACCCGATGTTAAACACATCTGCATTCCTTCTGTCCACTGAAAACCCCCATTCACAAACCCTAGTGTACCAAGCATCCCTTCTTAAGGAGATTTGAGGGTTGCCTACTATTTCCTTGCTGGAGTCTCCAAGTGCTCTTGTGCCTTCAATACAATGTGTTATGGCTTTGTTCAATCCCACAGTCAAAGTGTTCTCCGCTTCTTAACACAGTCTCCACACAAAGATCTGAGGAGAGTGGGATGTTTTCAAGTAGTTCTTCTGTGTTTCTTTGTCCAAATGGCCCCCAAGAGAATGTCTCGGTCACCTTTCTAGGGAAATTCACCAAATCTGGATCAAGCTCTAGCATAGCTCCACAAGAGGTGCATGAAGAACCTCCACTTCCCAGTTTTGCTCCAAAAAAATTATGAAATCCAGAATAGTTGATTTTGTTGATTTGGATGGAATGTTCCCCATGCTTCAAGTCTTAGTTTCCGTTCAAGATGGGTGGATAGAATTTATGTCTACTCACACAATAGTATATCTTCGTCTTGTTCAAGAATTCTATGGACGCATGCATACTAAAGGCCACATAGTCTCTATAGTTTTAAAAAGAACTAAAATTCTTGTTAAGGAAGCCTTGTTGAAGCATGCCTTGCATCTACCATGGGCTGGTCATGAAATGCATAAAACCCTTGTTGACGCTACAGAAGTTTATACTATTATGACACAAGAAGATTTCATTGAAGGTGTTAGTGACAAATATCGATTAAATGCTAAAATTTCCTCCTCTTCAATGTATTGTTCATCACATGATTACCATAATCATCTATCCTAAAGGGGGAAGCAGAGACCAAGTGATAGATGTTCACAAGTTTATCTTTTATTGTCTGTTCAATGGAAAGAAGGTAGATCTGGTTCTTATAATGCACAACCTGATCCCTCTGTGTGATAGGCAGCGGTATAGATCTTTAATATATGCATCACAATTGACTACTATCTTTCAATATGTTGAAGTTGATCTATCTGATGAAATCTCTGAAGATATCCAACCCACAGGCATTTACAACCATGTCAAAATTGTGAAATACATGGGATACGCTCAAGAAAATGATGATGTCCATCGGGTGACCAAAAAGCAAATCAGAGATGAAGATTTTGATGAAACTGAAAGTGATGACAATGAGCTTGATATGGACCGTTGACAGGAAAAAGAATAAGTCTAGCCACCAATGGATGAGCTAGAACAAGATCAGCCTCAGGTGCCTCATGAAGAGGAAATGGAAATTGTGAGGAAAATTGAATTTGATTCTAAGTTCTTTAAGGAGTGGTTCACGAGGATGGATGTGTAGTTTGCTATACTAGGGCAACTAGTTGTTGCATTTTATGTGTTTTCATGATGTCAATGCATTGTGGTTCTTCAGCTAATGAATTAAGTCTTAAATGCAAGTGTTTTGGCTGTAGAAGCTATATCAAGAAGAACAAGAAGGATTAGAGAAATGTCAGAGATCACCAATGCCTCGATGCAGTCACAACCACAGAAGCAAGTTTGGAGGGATGCATCGACGCAACAAAGAGATGCCTCGATGCAGTCACAATCACAGAAGTAAGTTTAGAAAGCTACATCGATGCAACAAACAGATGTCTCGACACATCATGAAGATGGAATCATCCAGATCAAGATTGCATTGATGTGATGGAATCATGCCCCGACACTTCAGAGTGTGTTGTCCGATAGACAGGTCAATGCACCTATCAGATGCATCGATGCACCAGAATGCTGCATGAACATTCAGAACGATGCTGAAGTCTCCTACCTTAACACGTCAAGATGCTCAACTACCACATTATATATGAGGTCGATGGATCAGAGTAATGCACCGACGCATCAAGTCAAGGTGTGGACCTTTAAAGGAAACTACGTCGGAGCACCAAGTGCTACATCGATGCACCAAGAACCAATCACTTGAAGCCACCTATTGGACAGCTTCTTTAGCTGCACCACCTCGATGCATCAAGTGGCTGCATCAACCTCCTGAAGTAACTTCTAATGCTGTGTACTTCGGCCGAACGAAAAAGGTAGAACGGTCAACCGATTCTGTCAAGGTTCGTTGGAAATGCAATCGAACTCAGGAGGATTAAAGCATAATTTTGGAAGGATAAAAAGTGTCAAAATATTCCCTCTGACCTGGACCAATGAGATACTTAGGCGAATCAGGTGACAACTATTATGGAATTTCTTGGCGGGAAAAATTCATCACACGTGGATAATTTCTGAAGAGTTCAGATAATCATCAAAACATTTCTTTTCCACGTGGACCAATGGATCTCTGGCTGATGATCGGAATTTCAAAGAAGAAGATGATACTCTGTTCTATATATATATACAATGAGATCCTTCGTAAAGGCGGGGCTACAGAAGCTGATGCTTTCATTGCCATTTACGATTTCGAGAAGAGAGAGCTCCTCCAGAAGAAAAAGAAAGAGAGAATCATCGTGTGAGGAAGAAAGAATAGTGTGCAGCCAGCCCATCCCATAGGAGATTGCTTCATCAGAAGCTACATTGCTCTTTTTGGTTTTTCTCCGATCGAGTTCTTCATTTTTATTATTTTTCTTTCTGTTCGTCCGTCTATGTTTGTTCTAGTTCCCTCTGAGTGCTTTTAGAGGAAGGGAGAATATTCTCCAGTGTCCCCTCTGTAGGTTCAGAGGAAGGGAGGTCTCCGACCTCTAGTTGCGTGAGCTGAGGGATTTAGTTCACGGGGTTCCTTCTGTGAAGACAGAAGAAGGGATGATTGTCCTCTGAGTACTACATTGCGTAGTGTGTTTCGATCTCTACTAGGTGTAGGTTCAAAGGTCAAGGGATTTGTCTCCCTTGGGAGTGAAGCTGTGGTATCAGCCGTTGTCGTAGACTAAGTATGTTGGTTAGGTTGGTTTCAACAAGGAATCCTCACTCTGGAGAGTGAGGGGTGGATGTAGATTGCGAACCGCAATCGAACCACCTAAAAATTCTCTTGTGCATTGAAGTGGTTTGTTTTGCTTAGCAATTCAGTGTGCGCTACCCTGACTAATCAGTATTTCATAAGACGTAGCTAGAAGGACAAGTTATGTCTATCTAGATCATTGCCTCTTGTGTGTGGAGATCATCAGATTAAACCTCCACCTCGTACTGATGTCAGTCACTGTGAGCATGCTAGGCTGCTGAGTGTGAGCTACATCTATCGATCCTTTTTGTCTGCCCTCATTGCATTCATAGCACCCCTCTTGGCACATACAACCACTGTTGATTTGTCTGATCTGGTGCGTAGGTTCGATAAGTTCCTTGAAATGTTCTTTGCAGGCTATATTGTTGATTTATTGTTTATTTCGTGCTTCTGGTTGTATCAGGGTTACTGACAGCATATATGCTCCCATTGCTCTTGGAGTTTTTATTTGCTAACATTTGGAACAGATATATTCACCCCCCTTTTATGTCTGTTATTCTTCTTTATCTATTGGTATCAAAGCGGGTTTCCCAAAATATGGTACAATGACCAGGGAAGACCTGGAACAAGTAATCCTCACAGCTTCATAGTTGAGGGGCATTCTATAAACAGACCCCCATTTTTCGTTGGCACTAATTACCTGTACTAGAAGAACAGGATGGAGGTTTTCATGCGAGCTCAAAGCCATGAGCTATAGACAGTGATCACAAGCGGTCCATTCGAATTACCTAAAGATGAAACTACATGGACTAGGGAACAAATTCGTGTATCTACCGTCAACTAGACAGCCATGAATATCATGCAGTGCACCGTCCATCTAGAGGAGTATTCAAGGATTTCGGCGTGCAAAACTGCCGAACAGATGTGGGACGATCTGCAACTGATCTACGAAGGAACGTCTCAGGTGAGAGCGATAAAGGTGAACATGCTCACTGCAAATTATGAATTCTTTAAAATGAAGCATGATGAAAATATATCTGAGATGTATGTGAGGCTCTCTGTGATCACTAACCGCCTTTAAGCTTTAGAAAAACAAGTTCAGGAGACCGATCTAATTAGAAAGATTCTTAGGTCCTTAACCCCTGTGTGGCACACGAAAGCCACTGTGATAGAAGAGTCCAGAGACTTGTCCACCATGACTGTTACAGAGCTAATGTGATCTCTGATGGCATATGAGATCAACCTCAACAGGAGTGTAGAAGAGAACAAAAAGGGAAAAACTATAGCCCTCAAGGTGTCTCGTAGCAGTGGGGAGAGCAGTGAGGAATATGGGAATTTCTCTGATTTGGATGATGATCAACAAGCCATGCTAACCTGCCAGTTTCAACGGTTCGTGAGAACCAGAGGTAAGACCTTCAAGAAAAGGAGGCCACAGTAGGCTGGTAAGAACTCCAACTCTAAATTTGATAAGAATAACAATTCTGACAACATCACTTATTTTCATTGCAGAAAGCCAGCTCACATGAAAGGTGAGTGCCCTGAGTTGATGAGGAAAAACTTCAAAGGTCAGAAAAAGAAGCCTCAAGCCATGGCGTGCACATGGAGTGATGAAGAAGAAGATATCGAGGCTGGAAACTCAGAGGAAGAGGAGCTAGGGATATGCCTCATGACCGATAGTGATAATGAGGTAAGCAATCCTTTTGAGAAGTATACAATTGATGACTGGGAAGATGCTTACGCTGATTTATTAGATAAATTCAATTGTCAAACCAAGGAATACAAAGCATTAAAATGAAAGCTAATAGTGTCATTCATGATCATAATTCTGTGGAAAAAAAGAATGAAAATTTTAAGAAACTAATTGAAGAAGCAAACTCAATAAAAGTTGTGAAAGAAAATTAGAAAACAGAAAATGAGGACACTAAGAAACAACTGGATGAATTCAGGATGAAATTTCAAGAAATCTAGAAAGAAAACGAGTTAATGAATGAAAAATGTGAAGCTATCAAGAATGCAAACTTAGAAATTCAAAAACACTGTGAAAAGCTTCAAAAGGATTTAGATGACAAACAACAAATACTAGAAAAATTTGTTCAGGGGAGGACAAATCTAGACACCATGCTAGGTGTAAATATGAATTTCAACAAAGAAGGTCTAGGTTATGACCCAGCGAACAAAAAGCCTTTTGAGTTCAAAACTATGACATTCTGCCCATGCAAAGGGAAAGAAAATTTGGACACGCCATCCAGTTCAAATGACAACAAGCATGTCCAGTAACCAAAGATGATGAAATTTGTAAAAACTCGTTCAACAGATCCCACTGGACAGTCAATTAAAATTCGGGGTAACCTAACTGTTAAACCTACCCTGTATCGATGCAGTTCTACTGCTACGTTGAGTCATCATATCTCAGACAGAACCAAAGATGGTTCTCAAACTGAGATGCATCAACACACCCCATACCACAAGTCGATGCATGTCACCTAGAAAAGAAGTCAAAGGAAAAATAGAAACATGGATCAAAACAAAACATACTGGCCACATTCTGTTTATTTTCAAAAACCCTTCAATAACCATGATCCTCTTAGTCAAAGTGGCTTCATGAGATATTCAAGAAATAGTCATCAAAGCAACTGGAATAAATCTCTCTGTAATAAAGCTCTAGGAAGACCAAACTCAACATCTGTTGTCACCAAAACTATTAAAGCAGAACACATGAAACTTAATCAGAGGAAAACTGTTACTGTTAGATAGTTTTGGATCCCTAAAACTTGCTAAAGGACTTGAATGATACCTTTGGACCCAATCTTTCTTGGGTTCCAAATCTTTCTGCTTGATTTGCCTGCAGGTCAGTCTGGCAGCCATGCACAACAGATGGTACTTAGACAACGACTGTTCCAAACATATGACTGGAGACCGGATCAAATTCAGGGAGCTGGAATTGAAGGTCGGAGGACTGGTCAAGTTTGGAGGGAAGAATAAAGGTAGAATAATTGGCTCAGGAACCATTGGTAAGTCTCCCTCAAACATTGTTGAAAAAGTGTTACTTGTTGAAGGTCTCGAGCATAATCTGTTAAGTATTAGTCAATTGTGTGACAAGGGTCACAAGGTTATTTTTGATAATCATGCATGCAAGATCTATGAAATGAACTCTAACAGAATTAAATTTGTAGGGCATCGAGTCAACAATGTCTACATAGTAGACTTGAATGAAAACTCAGAATCAAATTTGTGTTTATCTATCAACCTAGATAATAATGCCATTAACTGGCACAGGAGACTAGGACATGCTAGCTTCAGCACACTAAACAAATTAGTCAAACATGATCTGGTTAAAGGGTTGCCCAAAATAAAATTCACAGAGAATTCAAAGACATGTGATGCATGTGCATTGGGTAAACAAACCAGAACATCATTTAAACTTAGGAAAGAACCCATGTCCTCTAGGCCTCTGGAGTTTTTGCACATGGATCTTTTTGGTCCCACTCGTACACTGAGCTTCAATGATAAATGATTTGGATTTGTAATTGTGGATGACTTTACCCACTTTGCATGGATATTCTTTCTTGCCCATAAAAATGATGCATTCCAAGAATTCAAGCTATTCTTCAATAAAATAAAGCAAGATGGTAAGCATAAAATATGCACAATCCAATCTGATCATGGAGGGGACTTTAAGAATTCCATGTTTTCTGATCTTTGTGACAGTGAAGGACTGACTCACAGGTTTTCTTCTCCTAGGACCCCAGAGCAGAATGACATAGTGGAAAGAAGAAACCGGACCATTATTGAAATGGCCAGAACAATGCTTGTTGAGAGTTAGCTACAAAGAAGGTTTTGGGCAGAAGCGGCCAACACTGGATGTTATACAATCAAGAGGGCCATGGTAAGACCCATCCATAAGAAAACCCCCTATGAGCTTCTCAAAGGTAAGAAGCCAAGTGTGGCTTACTTTAGGATTTTCGGTACTAAATGGTTCATTCACAATAACAATAAAAAGGACCTTGATAAGTTTGAAGCCAAGAGTTGCCCAAGAATTTTTCTAGGTTATTCTGAATCATCTAGGGCATACATGGTTTTCAATATAAATGATCAAACAGTAGAGGAGTCGCCTCATGTCTTATTTGATGAGTCATTTAACTCTACCAACCAAGTTGATGATGACAGGAAGTCAGAAGATAATGGAGAATTTTTGGAGGACCAACCGAATGAAGAGCAAATTGATCCGACTGCACCAAATGGACATGCACAGGGTGAGTCAGCTGAGCAAGGTGAGTCATCTACCAACATTAGATTTCATAAATATCACCCTGCACACAACATAATAGGAAATCTTCAAGATCCCCCTCGGACTAAATCCTTGTTGAGTATATCCAGGTGATTTTAATGATAACAAAACCCCGGACATGTGCTCTATCACATGCCATGTTTTAGTGATTAAGAGCGAGCTCTGTACGAAATCAAGATCTAATTCCATCATGAATTATGCTTAAATGTTCACAGCTTTCCAAATGCGTAAAAAGAGCTCAAATGGACTTGAAATCAATAATAACATACGTCCAATCCAAGCCATGATTATATGGATATGATTTGCTAGGCTAACAACTCATTTTTTGCAGGTTTTCAATAGTTCGGTTGACCAACGGATAGGGGCCGATTGACCAGTTTTTCCAGCAATCAAAAATGAATAATTTTTTATAGTTCGGTCGACCTAAGGGCATGGGTCGGTCGATCGAAATTTCCATGGATCAAAAATGAATAGTTTTTTACAGTCCGATCGACCGACCGCCTACCTCCGGTCGACTGAACCCCCCGAGACAACAATTGTTGACTTTGTGTTTGTTCAATGTGGGAAGCCTTTCTTCTTGGATTTTTTTAATCCCAAAACCACCAGACATGCCATGATTTGTGGATCTCGTTCCTAGCTTGTCCCTTGACCATCGTAGTTGTATAAAAACATCTCATTGGGGTCAAAAACCCTAATAATAAAAGGGAGATCAAAGGGGGCTGCCAAGTGAGATAGAGTGCTGCAGAAGAGCTCTGTGAATAGTGTTTCATCCAAGGGTTCTCCATCCAAAATCAAGGTTTTCAAGATCAAGCTGAGGCCATTCAAGTGAAGATCAAGCAGAGAAGCAAGCTTCATCAAAAATCCTCTTCATCCACTAAGGGGGAGCATAAATCAGGATTTTTCTTTCATGTTTCTTTCCCCCAATCTCTTGAGCTTCAAGTGTTGTCTCTTGTAATCTTTAAACACTCTAGTGTATGTGGATCTTCCTAGATCCGTGTGTGTGTGCTTGATTTATGTCAGAATCGTGTGTGTTTAGGTGTATTTACACCTTCGTGGGAGTTTTCATCTCCCTACGTGTGTGTGTGTATTCAGATCTTGTAATCCTTTACAAGATAGTGTGTGAATCCTCAGAGTCTGTGAGGGGTGGACGTAGGTTGCCGTTGTTGCATCCGAACCACCTAAAAATCATTGTCTCTGGTGTGGCTTTTTCCTTATCTTCTACCTCCAATTCTGCTCTAGCATCTTAGCATATTGCATCTGCAGATTTCATCGTTTAGATCTAGATTAATTGATCATTCTGTAATAGATCTCTGGTATATCAAAAGTTGGGTTCGGACTGACAAGGTTAGTCTTGTCGGGAAGATAACACCTTGCGTACGAGAATCTTCAGATTCGTAAACTCCGCCTAGTACCAAAGAGCTATTGTAGTGGTAATTTTGATAAGATCTAATTTGCTCTACATCAGATCTAATTTGATGATTGCTATTTCATCATACAAACTTCAAATAAGTTAAAGTTTTCTTAAAATCTATTATCACCCAATTCACCCCCCTTCTTGGGTGTCATTGATCGCGGGACTTCAATTGGTATCAGAGCTAAGGCTCTGTTTCCTTCAAATCTAACGATCTAGAGTCAGATCCAGATCAATGGCAAACAAAGGTTTGATGCCTGAGGGCCACTCCATTAATCATCCTCCCTTTTTTGACGGTTCAAATTACCTCTACTGGACAAATAGAATGCATGTTTTCCTAATGGCGCAGGAGTACGAAGTCTGGAGGGTCGTGGACAAGGGTCCTTATAAGCTCTCTGATGATGAGGATAAATGGACACCTGAAGAAATTAAGAAATCCACTGTAAATTTTAATGCTATGAACATTATGCAATGTGCTATAAATCTAATGAGTTTTCTCGTGTATCCATGTGTAGCTCAGCAAAGGAGATGTGGGACAAATTGCGGCTCATCTATGAAGGAACATCTAAGGTCAAGGTAACCAAAGCCAATCTACTTGTCAGAGATTATAAGCTATTCAAAATGAAGCTTGAAGAAACCATTTCTGAGATGTTCGCAAGATTGACTGAGAGCACCAATGGTCTCAAGAGTCTTGGAAAGGAATACACCAAATCTGATCTTGTGAGGAAGGTGTTAAGATCTCTTCTACCTGCGTGGCACACAAAAGCCATAGTCATTGAGGATTCGAAGAATCTGTCCACACTTTCTCCAGATGAGCTCATAGGGTCACTCATGACCTTTGAGATTAACATCAAAAGAACTGCTAAGGAGGAAACCAAGAAGAAGAAAACGGTGTCACTGAGAGCCCACCAATTTGATGATGATTCCCAAGAAGAGGAGTCTAGTGAAGGAAGTAATGATGAAGAAGACTTGGCTATGTTGACCCGCCAAGTGAAGAAATTTTTGAGAAGAAAGAAGAATTTTCAAGGAAATTTCAGAAATGGCCAAAGAAAGCCAGTTCAAACTAAAGGGGAGTCAAGCAAGCAAAACAACATCATTTGCTACGAATGCAAGAAACCCAGGCACATGAGAGGAGAGTGTCCAGATCTGAAGAGGAAGTTCAAGAAAGAAAAATTCAGAAAGCCAAAAGCGATGGTCACTACATGGAGCGACGAAGAGGAAGAGCAGTCCGAAGAAGAGCTCGGGGAGCTCATGGAGAGCATGTACCTCATGGCACACGAAGATGATTCAACTGAGGTAAATTCTGACCTTGATTTTATTTCAAATGAATAATGGGAGTCATAATATGAAAAATTATATACAAATAGAAAAATCAGATTTGAAAATAAAACTCTCAAAAAGAAGATTGCTGATTTAACACATGATGATATTTATGTGAAGTTTGAGAAACTGGAACAGGTATGGTTCAAGTTAACTGAAGAAAAAGAAAGTTTGTTACAAACAATCTTAGCCAGTGAGAAAAATCAAGAAGAATTGATGTGCAAATTATCTGAAATTGAAAAAAGTTTTAGAAAATTGAAAAATGAAGAAGAGGTTCTGAAACTTACAAATTGAGAACTTGAAAAGAAAAACGTGAGGTTGGTTGAAGAAGTGGCTGAACTTCAGTCCACTCTATCTACATTTGTCAAAGGGAAACAAAACATAGATAATTTGTTGGGAGTCAAGGTTAACTTCCAAAAGGAAGGATTGTGATACATTCCCCAAAATAAAAAATCCTTTGAGCATAAGATCACTACATCCTATGTTCATGAAAAAGATAACAACTATGCTTCATGTTCTCACTCAAAGCCAAAACATGTTCAACCTAAACCACGTCAATTCCAAAGAAGATTTTTAAATGTCAATTACTTTCATTGTGGTAGATTTGGACATGTTATTGCTAATTGTTGGTTCAAAAAAAAACAATCAAAGAAATCATGCCATTTGGACCAGAAAAAGATATGCACATAACTGGACTAACTCCTACGGACCCAAATTGGTTTGGGTACCAAAAATAATTGGATGAGAATGTTGTTTCTTGTAGATATGTCTTGAAGCCAGGGAGAGCAAATGGTACCTGGACAGCGGCTGTTCAAGGCATATGATAGGGGACAAGAAGGTGTTCTCAACACTGTAAGACAAGGATATAGGTTCAGTTACTTTTGGAGGCAAAGACAAAGGTAAAATCATTGGAATCGGCAATATAGGTAAGAATTCTGAAACTCTTATCAAGAATGTGCTTTTGGTAAAGGGCTTAAATCATAATTTTTTGAGCATAAGCCAGTTATGTGACAAAGGATCCCGATTATTTTTGATGAAATCCATTGCATTGTCATGAATAAGAATATAAATGAGATCAAATTCATTGGAAAAAGAAATAACAATGTCTATACTGTTGATATTGATGATGTCTCATGTGATGATGTGTGCTTGATTGCAAATAATCATGAGAATGCACAGCTATGGCACCGAAGATTAGGTCATGCTAGTTTTGGAGTACTCTCCAAATTGTCTAGACATCACTTAGTGAACGGATTGCCTAAATTAAAATTTAAAAGTGACCAAATCTGTGAGGCTTGCACAAAAGGCAAGCAAACACGTGTCTCCTTCAAAAAAAAATATTATCTCTACCTCCCGGCCTCTAGAATTGCTGCATCTTGATCTATTTGGCCCTACTAGGGTATCCAGCCTAGGAGGCAAATCTTTTGGATTTGTTATTGTTGATGATTATTCCAGATTTTCATGGGTGTTATTTTTAGCCAATAAAAGTGATGCCTTGACGGAGTTTCAAGTGTTTTGCAGGAAAATCAAAAATGATAGAGGCTATCTTATCACTAACATCCAGAATGATTATGGTGGTGAGTTTGAGAATCATGACTTCAGTAATTTTTATGAAAAGCACGGATATACACACAACTTCTCATCACCCAAAATGCCTCAGTAAAATAATGCAGTGGAGAGAAAGAACAGAACACTGATAGACATGGCAAGGACCATGTTAAGTGAAAATTCCTTACTAAAATATTTTTGGGCTGAGGCGGTAAGTACAGCGTGCTACATCGTCAATAGGGCAGTGGTAAGGTCCATTCTGAAGAAAACTCCGTATGAGTTTTACAAGGGTAAGAAACCAAACATTTCCAATCTTAAACCCTTTGGATGCCCATGCTTCATCCTAAACAATGGTAAGTCTAACCTAGGTAAGTTTGATGAGAAAAGTGACAAAGAAATTTTCCTAGGTTATGCACTTAATTCTAGAGCTTACAGATTATTTAATAAGAGGACTTTGGTTGTTGAAGAAAGTCCTCATGTGATCTTTGATGAATCTGAATTAATATTAACAAGTCAACTTGTTCCAATTGTGGATGCAGATGAAAATTCCAAACGTCCAAATAATGATAAGGCCAAGGACGAACCAACTGAAGGGATCTCCTGCAAAAGTGAAAAGGATGAAGATCCTTCAATTGAAACATTTCAAGAGCAACAAGTGTAGCATCTCGACTTGCCTAGTTCTTCTACGTTCTTGAAGGATCATCCAGTTGAAAACATAATCGATAATCCTCAAGATAGGGTAAGAACTAGATCATCACTGAGGCAAGTAGAAGAGGAAGATCTAATGGCCTTAATCTCACAAAAAGAGCCTAAGGATGTATTGGAAGCTCTGAAAAATGAATCCTGGATCCAAGCTTGACATGAAGAGCTGCACCAGTTTGAAAGAAACAAGGTGTGGACTCTTGTGCCGCGTCCTAAGAATCAACCCGTAATAGGAACCCGCTAGGTTTTTAGAAACAAATTGAATGATACGGGATTGGTTGTTAGGAACAAGGCCCGACTCGTACCCAAAGGGTATAGCCAGGAAATGGGTATTGATTTTGATGAGTCATTTGCCACGGTTGCTATATTAGAAGCAGTCCGGATTCTTTTATCCTATGCTTACTCATTGAACTTCAAATTATTTCAAATGGATGTTAAATCTACTTTTCTTCACGGTTACATCAAAGAGGATATTTTTGTAGAGCAACCTCCAGGATTTGAAGATGCAAAACATCCAAAGCATGTGTACAAGTTGTAGAAGGCCTTATACGGGTTGAAGCAAGCACCAAGGGCATGGTATGAAAGGCTTACTTCATTTCTCATGGAAAATGGTTTCAAAAGAGGTAAGGTTAACCAAATACTATTCGCAAGGAAATTAGGTAAAGACATATTAGTAGTTCAAGTATATGTGGATGACATTATTTTTGGAGCTACTAATAATACCTTATGTGATCAATTTACAGAAATTATGTAAGGAGAATTTGAGATGAGCTTAATGGGTGAACTAAACTTCTTTCTTGGATTGCAGGTGAAGCAAACGCCCGAAGGCATCTTCATAAATCAAGCTAAGTACACACTGGAGCTATTAAAGAAATTTGGGATGGCTAAAGCAAAACCCCTGTCAACTCCGATGGCCACAACCATGAAGTTAGACAAAGATGAAAATGGTAAAATAGTAGATCTTACACTATTTCGAGGTATGATCGGATCACTACTGCATCTCACAGCATGCCGCCCTGACATTCAATTCAGTGTATGTCTATGTGCTCATTTTCAGTCATGTCCTAAAGAGTCACATTTGTAGGCTGTAAAATGAATTTTTCGGCATTTAATTGGCACACTAGACATTGGCTTGTGGTTTCTAATCGACAGCTCATTTGATTTGATTACATATATCGATGCGGATTATGCTGGATGCATTGTTGATTATAAAAGTACTAGTGGGTACTGTCAGTTTCTTGGTGGATGCTTAGTTTCATGGGCCTCCATGAAACAACATTCAGTAGCTCTCTCAACGGTCGAGGCTGAATATGTAGCCGTCGAAAGTTGCGGAGCCCAAGTACTTTGGATCAAAAATCAATTGCTTGATTTAGATGTTGAAATGAAATGTGTTCCAATCTTGTGTGATAATACCAGTGCAATCAGTTTGTCAAAAAATCATGTTCAACATTCTAGGACAAAGCATATTGATATTCGACATCAAGGAAAAGGGATCTTTGAATTGAACTTCATTAACACACACAATCAGCTAGCTGATATTTTCACAAAACCCCTAAACCATGATCAATTTAGCAAGATAAGAAGAGAACTTGGGATGTGCAAGGGTGAGAGCATACATACTTAGGTCTGCACTAGGATGAGTGACGCATTTATATTTAAAAAATGGAAACTCATATGCATAAAGGGTAGATTAACATGCATATTGTATGAATTTATTTTTGATACCTTGTGTGTATTTGCATCCCTACATGCTTGAGTGTATTTATACATATAGCCCTCCTTGAAAATTTTCTAAGGACAAATATTCTTTGATTAAATAATTGTGGACCCAATGACTTCAGATCTGAGGCACCTTCTAAGGGGGAGCTAGAGCATCCTCTCTATACCTCCTTTCTTCTCCTTCTCTCTACCTCATGTTGTTGGTTCCATTAAGAAGGTCGGATGATGATGCTCATATATAAAAAAAGGAAAGGAAACAAAAAAGGGGAAAATAAAAATAAAAAAATGATGAAAAATGAGCTTTTAGGGCTAGGTCGACCGCTTCGGTCGACCGCCAGCCCCGATCTGATCGACCGAACCCGGCGAACCGATCCGGTCGAACCACAACCAAACCTTCTTATGTGGTAACTTAACACCCTATTCTCTCATTCTATCACCCCCACTCTCTCTCATACCCCATTTCCTAAACCTAGAACACCCAAAATCTACTCCCCTAGCCCAAAAACCCAATTCCTTCTTCACCTGCACACAATCTGCTCAATTCGTCACGATTTCGGGATGATATCTCCACGGCCGTTCGTGTGTTCGTGAAGATCTTTCCAAGGTTCCAGAGTGTAGAGAAGAACATTCCAAGCCCTAGGAGTGCCCTTTTGGTCCATCTTCCTCCCTTGGGTTGAGATTGATTCTTCAAGGGTTTCCCGGTGAGTTTTCTAGTTCAGGATGCCGCCTAGATGAAGTTCTCGGTGCTCTGCCCAAGGGGAATCTAGCGCTCGAAGACGTGAGGCTCAAGTCCCTCCACCACGACAGGCTCCGGCACCTCCTCGCGCACCTCGGCTGCCTCCAAGGCCCATTATCGACCCTCGTCTTGTCGATTTTAATGAGATGAATGAAATCATGCCCAACGTTTGTGCAATTTTTGAGATTCAACCAGGTTGGACCGATTTTGTCACTAGATATCCAGATATTATCCATATCTAGTGCAACAGTTTTATGGCAATTTAGTTGACAGGAATGAAGAGTTGTATACTGTAAGACCCAATAGATAATGGATTCGTATCAGTATCGAAATATAAAATAATTCATGCGTTGAAGCTATTTTAATGGGCTTAATGGGAAAAACTCAATTGAGTTAACACATTTCTCTTAGCTTTTAGATGTTAGATAGGGTGTATATACAATTTTACACCTTTTAATGCCTTATGGCAATTCAAGGTTTTATAACAAAAAAATATATAATCATATGCTTTTTTTTATCCACGTAGGGAGGTTCTCTCCCCTCTCACTCTCTCTTTCTCTCCTGCGCACGCCCTCCCCCTTTCTCTTGCTCTCAGTGGTGTGCTCACCTTAGGGCCTTGCAGGAATCGCAAGAGGTGTCCTTGGCTAGCCCAAGGCGTAGGAGGAGTGGTGTCGTCATCTTAGAGGCGGCCGTGGAGCGTGGAGGTGGAAAACCCCGGGTGTAGGGTGCGGTTCCTTTGTGAAGAACGGCAAAGAACGGTGTAGCAATCGGCCAAATAAGTAGGGGGATGGATTACCCTTCCTATTATGATGCTTTAATTCTAATTGCATGCCCATTGTCTTATGTTTTCTCAAAGTTTGAGTGAAAATTCATGAACATAGTCATTTATGTTTTAATCACTCCATGGCCATTATTTTATGTTTTTGGATGTAAAAATGTTATGGAATGGACGTATGAAGGCAGGGAATAGGTTTAAACATGTTTTCCCATCAATTTGAATCGATTGGGAGGGGTTCCATTTGAGTTCCCCACTTTTCGGGTTCTCTGGAAGGAAAGCGGTCCTTCCCGAGACCGTTTTTATGGTTGTAGAAGGTGGTGGACCTTAACGGTCTCGTGCCAGACTGTTTCTTATTAGCGGCGGTCCTTTGTCCGACCGTTTGTTGACCTTAGCGGCCCAGTGAATGACCGCTAAGCCCCTTTGACCCTGTAAGGCGGTGTGAGCCTAGCGGCCCAGACCAGACCGTTTCTATCACTAAGTGGTCCGTCGCACGATCATTTCTTGATCAAAATGGCCCTATCTAGACTATTTTTATTCTGTTCAATATAAGATGTGTTCGTAGCTAAACGGTCAGGGTAAGACCGCTTAGGCCAGTGAAGCGGCCAGTCGTTCGACCGCTTACCAGAGCCTTGCGGCCCACGACTAGACTGTTTGGTCCCTACAGTGTATAAATTCAATCATGTTTATTTAATTATGCATTTAGCGATGCATGTTCGCCATGTTTAAATATTTTTACAAACTGTGGCACATTTTTATATCCCAATAGAATTATTTTCTCTTTCCTTGTGATGGAACCACTAGTCGTAGCCAGACGACCTTTAGTGTCGGCCCACCTGGGAGAGGTGATGGGGTAGTCCCGGTGTACGATTTTTAAGCTGGTTTCCGTGGGCCCCCTTGCTTGTCAGTAGCGTCCTACTAGGGGGAAAACTCGTTAGAGGCCTGGCTCAAGGCATTAAGCTTGTGTGTGCACACGTGGTCAGGGGCGTGGACTGACACTGACGAGTGTGACCCTGACTAGTTCTTGACCTTGGTTACTATTACATGTCTCACTTGCTGCGTTCCAGGCTAGTGGGGATACTTGAGACGCAGTATAAGTTGTCAGTGGACGCATCTGGGCTTCTTTCTGGTGGTCCTTTCTCTCTCCTGTCACCTGGAAATGTTGAATTTTCGTTCTATTGGTAGATTATGAATCTCGCGTTTAATTATTCATTCGAATATTAAATGTCATTTATGGTAGCTATGTTTAATTCTTTTTATTTCTGTATAGCTTTATTTAACTGTTGTGTTATTAACTGCTTTCATGAGTTTAGTTGCGAGATAGGGATCGGCGTGAACCCTACTGAGTCTATGATGTGAGACTCACCCCTTCCTCTCCATGTGAGATGGAGCAAGAGTCCGCGGGTTTGCCACGTGCTTTTGGCGGAAAGTAGTAGGTGCCAGCACTGGTCTTTTTCTTTTCCCTTTTGGCCGGGGGTATGCCCCGTGTAGTTGTTTGTTTTGACTTTTGTACAGTGTTTGGACTTGTAACGGTTGGATCTGGACTATTATATAAATATATCACTCTGATATTGTCAATTGCTTCTGCTTAAAATTATTATTTTCTAATGCACACGTAATTCTAGTTCATTATGCACCTCCTCAACCAATCCTCCCTACCCTTACGGGGCCTCATCAGCCTCTTGGGTGGTGTCTCCGAGTTCTTGGTATCGGTTTACGGATATCCAAATCTCCGGGTCGTTACATATACAGTGGTTTAGGGTATTGGGATTCACATAACTCCAGAATTGTTTGAACGTGCTTTAGGAGTTTCTGCCAGGGGTGCCAATATGACCTTTGGCCATGGTGAAGTTGAGGCCACTTTCAATGCCACGACGAGCTGTGATTATGTGCATGGTGTGAGTGACTTGATTCAATTAAATGCAAACTATTTTCCACCACTGCAACGAGTTCTCCACCACATGTTTACCTCACTCATATACCCAAAAATTGGAAGTAGAAATGAAGTGACCGAGGTTCACAGATTTCTATTTTATCATGTTATGAATGGAAATCTAGTCAACATGGGTCGGCCGATGACAGATTTGATAGGAATATGTCATACCCAATTACGGAGATCTCTTCCTTATGCATCATAGTTGACATGACTATTCACCTATGTTGGGATACATTTAGGTGTTGAAATGTTCATTCAAGTTAGACAAGATGATATCTATAATGCCCACAAGATTTTCACAGATATGGGATATTATTGGGGTCCGGATGGTGAGCTCTGTCGTGATGTACCAACTTATGGGGATGAATGAGCAAGTGAAGAAGAGCAGGAGCAATAGCAAGATCAAGGGGAAGCACCTGCTCCAGTTCAGGCTGAGGACCAGCCTCCTCTACCTTCACCTCATCACATGGATCCGAAGATGCCTCCTTCACCATAGTACTATCATGGAGAGTCTTCTACTCAGGGGGCCGGACATCACTCTTGGGTAGACTATGAGACCTTTGACAGGCAGGTCACTGGGCTGGAGACTCGGGTGGATGCCTTTGGGGAACAACTCTCTACCTTTATGGATAACATCGCAACCATGGGCACAATGCTTGAATCTCTGCCATATCGTCCAGATTCCATCTCCACAGCTTTGGACTCCTTAGCCACTCAAATGCACACTCTCTCCACCAACATGACCACCCTCACCCAGAGCCATGAAGATTCACGTGAGGCTTTTCATGCCATGAACCGCGTTCTCCTGAACATGCAGCGCCGTGACTATGATAGGGATCAAACCCTTACCCATATCCAGTACCGCATTCAGCATCAAGACCACCTACTTGCAGATATTCGGTAGCGCCTTGGCTATGTGCCTCCTCTTCCATCTGACGGCCAGCCTCTTGCAGGAAGCCCCTGAGGATATCCTTTAGCTTCCTCCTCCAGTCTGTGTCACTGGTTTTTGTGTCTTTTGGATTCTCGTTTTGTATATCCCCTCTGATGGGGACATCAGAGCAAGGCCACCCACATTTATTTTACATTTGTGTCTTTTTTATTTACATTTATACCCTTGTATAATTGGGTACGCAATTGTATGGCAAGTATAAGCCAAAATGTGAGTCTTTAGGTTTTAGTGGGTTTATGTGCAAAAGTCTAGTAGGTCCAGCAGGGGCCCCCACCTTCTTCCCCATTGGTCCACCTAAGCTCTAGGGCCCATGTGGGGCTGGTCAAATGTCCAAGGTGGACTTCTAGAAGACTTGACCATTCAAGGGGACAAAGAGGAGGGAAAGTCAATATTCTCTCCCCTTAAAGTCAAGGGGGCGCCCCCTTCCACTAAGTGTTTTTTTTTTGACCACATGGAGATTAAATCTTCTATCCCTTGTATACCCCTCCCCTAACCTAGATCTGAGGGTAGTTTAGGTCTTTTTACATTTTCTATATATACCTTTTATTTTGTGAATTACTTACTATTAATGAAGGAAAAATTCTCAATTGTGCTCAATAGCCCAAGGGCACCCCTCTCTCCCCCTATAGAGCTATGAGAGCTCTGATTTTAGAGGTGAGAAGTCTCTCCTCCACCACCTCTCTGAGTGCAACGCTCAGCACCGTCGCCGCCACCACCATCGAGCCGCCACTGCACCGCCACCGCCAACCCGCCGGAGATCTGTCTACATCAGGATAGAGGTCCAGTGTCCAAATTTTAGCTCCCAAACCTCAAATCTGACAAAGTTGAGATTTTGAGGGTAGGTTCCCCATATCAATCGCCATCTCTAAAAACATTCCTCCGAATTTAAACATTCATTTCATTTTCCTTTCCATTTAAGTTTCTAGACCCATATAGATCTGTCCCTGTGTAGATCTTATCACAACAACCTTGTTCTTCCATTGTTCGACCCCCTTCCCATTTTCTGATTGAGTCCAGATTTGGATTGGGTATTCTACCAATCAAAACCCACCTCCATAAATTTTCCCACGAATTTAGGAGTTCTTCTTCCCCTCTGAAAAATTAAAACTTAGGCCAAAAGTCTGTTCTGTCCTGTGCAATCCAGATCTGTCCTCTGACCAATCAAAAATATATTTCCCCTGTTAAACCACCTCTAGAAAATTCATAAAAAATATTGGCGTCTTCCTTACTTCCCCCTCTCTAACTGTCATCAAGGGCCCAACTCCCAGATCCAAAGTTTGCCCTTCGGTCAACCCTTGTTCTCTAGAAAATTCAAATCTATCTTTCCAGATCTAGTTCTGTGAACCAGCAGGTTGTAAATTTGACCAAGGCCACTACAGGGATAGAAAAAATTCTTTCTCTAGCCATACATCGTAGCATTCTGAGATAGATTTCCAACGACGCCGGTCTCACGTCAATCAGAGGTCGGGGTTGATCGCAGCAGCCATTCTCGCCGGGTCGCACACTGTAAATATAGAAGTACCAGCCCGTGGACAGCAAGCCGCACAGACCGCCCGGCCGGCCGACTCGCCTTCCACAAGGCGAACCAGCACGTCACCTTCCCAAGGAACGTCCCTCCAGGAGCCACCGTCACAGCAGTACCATTCTCAGCCGACTCGGCCCACCAGCCAGCACGTGGGCCCCACAACCCGCAGCACGCGTCATCCGGACGGCACCGACGGAGCTGTCCAAGTTGCTGCCCGTCAACCCAAGATCGGTCCTCCCGGGCCCACATTGTAGCCCTTCACCTCCTTGCATGGAGTGGGTAGTAAATTCATTTGCTGTAATTATTGTAATATTTTTACCGGGAGTTACGTACTTGGCCGGGGTCGTCATCCCCATGCCCGGCGCGTGGAGGTATCGTGTCCACTCCACATCTCGACATTTGCTTTACTCGTATTTATTTGTATATGCTGCTGCGAGTGATAGGATTTTTAGGCCGATATATTGTTATCACCGCTACGAGAGAGTGAGTGTGACCTGTCCCGTGACTCAATCCGAGTACACGCGGAAGAGCCGAATACCCGAGACTCACTGCCGGTTCCTCAACCGCGCACGATCCCGCGTTTCCCTCGCTTAGGGATGAGTTGCGAGCGAGAGTCCCAGGTTCGCTGGTCCGTCCTGCATCAAATTGGTATCAGAGCCGAAGGTTGAGTCTAGGGTAGTCTTTGATTCAAAACAAAAAAAAAGTGTCTAAGTCTAGGTGTCGCATTTGCATATCATTATTCGGTATATCAAAAGGTGTTACCCGAACGTTAGGTTACGCCTATCGAGAAGGTCGCACATTTGCAAGGGAGGATCTTCGGATCCCGTAACTCCGCCATGTACCGTATATTGGTTAAGTCTAGGTGTGTAGTCGAGTCGGCATTTCAACTTGCATTGTCATTTTAGGGTGGTGTCTAGTGTCTTGTCCAAGTGTCTTCATGTCCGTCCTATAGTCCCTAGTCAGCCACGGATTCCCAATCGCCCAGGCGATATCACTGGCTGCATGACTCCCATGTGCTTGGAAATCATCCCATCCACTTCCATAGGCCCGAAGCCTTGGACTTTCATGGCTCCAAGGTCCCGAGTGACTATCTCAAGTAGGAAGCCACCATGGACAAGTATTTCGAGTGTTACACTATGTCCGATGCCATGCACGTCAGTTTTGCCCAAAAGAGGCATGTCCACGAAGCCGCCTGGAAATGGGAGAGTATAGAATGCATGAGAAAGGTTAAGAGGCAATGGCCCATCGAGTCGTGGCATGAGATGAAGGGCGAACATAGAAAGGTCTACCTACCCGCCCCGGTCACCTCCAACCGACCCCACCCAATCACCTCCAACCAAGTGAGTCATAGTCGGAGAGGAGCCCCACACGTAGATGAGCCTAGACCAGTTGATTACGGGCAAGTCCACCATGATACCCCTACTCCAATCCGCACCGTTGCCGAACTTGTGCAAATAATTTTGGATCGGGTGGATAGGAGCTGTGCTTATTTTGAGTCGCTGGTCTCCCCTTGCCCACCTCCAAGATCGGACGTAGCCACCATAAAACCTAGGATAGTCATAGCCGGTAGTCCCAACCCGGACCCACCTATGGGGTCCCAAGGACCTCTTCCCTTCCTAGAGGACAGTCCTTCCCCACCCATGAGAGCTCCAGAGCCACCTCAGCCGGAGCCACCCGTGTTGCTAACGGGAAAGCTTTTCATCGTCGAGCCACTACTTAGTTGGCTCAAGATAGGCTTGGTCCCACCTTCCTATCCATCCATGGACCCTACGCTACCATTGGTGCCCGTCAACTCATTTCGCACCACTTTCTGATCTAGTCACCATGTGGATACCTTGGATGACCTTCTTAAAGGATTAGACCGGCAATTGACGTTGACACACTTGTTGGCCCTAGGCTTCGACCGACCCACAGGTCGTAGCTTCACCCATCCCGCCTTAGGGTCCATTACCTCCATGCGCACCGTGGGTCATGTCACCACGGAGGTTCTTTTATTCCTCCCCTTGCCGGCCGAGCCCGACTTCATTCCCTTTTTCCCAAGGGAGGAACCATATTTTTTTTATGAGACCACCGTCCCATCCCCCTTAATGGATGAAGGTGACCATCTACACCTTCACGAATTCCAAACACGGGACCGTGACTTGTGGGAACCCACCTCAAGGGGTCATAGTTTCTTTGACCCATTCGACCCTTTTCCCACGGAGCCTCTTGACCCACCCTATCTACTCCCCTTCTTCCAAAGAGGCCACTACCACACCCCTTCCCCACGGGCCGGTTGACTTACACTCAGCCAGGGGACCGTTACACGGTCATCATATAGGGGTGACGAAGATAGAGCATCCGGCTCTCCTAGCGCTCCCAAGTCTCCCAAATCCAACAGGCAGCCGCATGCTAGGGACATACTACGGTGTCTAGGAGTCCCTCATTCTGTCAACCACCGATTGCATCTAGTGTATGCATTGCACACATTCAGATGTCCTGGTCCGCCATTGCATGTGTATGGGTCGGACTAACAGTAGGTTTGTTTAGGGTCATGTGTGAGTCCGTGTTTTTCTTTCGAGTGCATAGTGAGTCTGCATGCATCGAGTCAAGTTAGTCTCATGTCAGCTCGCGATGTTAGTCCCTTTTGATGGTGAGGCAAGTCGGATCTATTGCGTACGTTGTAGACTTGCCGGAAATGGGATCGGCTCTATCTATGTGTCAGATCTAGTCACATATAGGGATTCGGCGATCATTCCTAGTGAGTCATTGAGCCATCTCCTTCTTTTGAGAGTTACCCTACCCCAGAGTGTCAACCTGTAGCCTCATTCCCACAGCAGTGTGAGCATATCGAATATATACGGGATGAGCAGGTGACAATAACTTGGAGTGGAGCGTACTCCGCGCTTCTTGGTCGATGACGGATCCGCCGGAGCCACACGAGCAGCCGCACCCCTTACTCGACGGGGTCGAGTTCTTCCCACCCGAGGAGAATTGATGGGGACATCAGAGCAAGGCCACCCACATTTTATTTTACATTTGTGTCCTTTTTATTTGTATTTATACCCTTCTGTAATTGGGTACGCAATTGTATGGCAAGTATAAGCCAAAATGTGAGTCTTTAGATTTTAGTGGGTTTATGTGCAAACGTCCAGTAGGTCCAGTAAGGGCCCCCACCTTCTACCCCATTGGTCCATCTAGGCTCTAGGGGCCATGTGGGGCTGGTCAAATGTCCAAGGTGGGCTTCTAGAAGACTTGACCATTCAAGGGGACAAAGAGGAGAGAAATTCAATATTCTCTCCCCTTAAAGTCAAGGGGGCGCCCCCTTCCACTAAGTATTTTTTTACCACATGGGGATTAAATCATCTATCCCTTGTATACCCCTCCCCTAACCTATATCTGAGAGTAGTTTAGGTCTTTTTACATTTTCTATATATACGTTGTATTTAATGAATTACTTAGCATTAATGAAGGAAAAATTCTCATTTGTGCTCAATAGCCCAAGGGCGCCCCTCTCTCCCCCTCTAGAGATGTGAGAGCTCTGATTTCAGAGGTGTGAAGCCTCTCCTCCACCACCTCTCTGAGTGCGACGCTCAGCACTGCCGCCGCCGCCGCCATTGAGCCGCCACCGCCAACCCGTCGGAGATCTATCTACATCAGGACAGAGGTCCCGTGTCTGAATTTTAGCTCCCAAACCTTAGATCTGACGAAGTTGAGATTTTGAGGGTAGGTTTCCCATATCAATCACCATCTCCAAAAAAATTCCTCCGAATTTAAGCCTTCATTTCATTTTCTTTTCCATTTAAGTTTCTAGACCCATATAGATCTGTCCCTGTGCAGATCTTGTCATAGCAACCTTGTTCTTCCATTGTTTGACCCCCTTCCCCTTTTCTGATTGAGTCCAAATTTGGACTGGGTGTTCTACCCATCAGAACCCACCTCCACAAATTTTTTCACGAATTTAGGAGTTCTTCTTCCCCTCTGAAAACTTAAAACTCAGGCCAAAAGTCTATTCGGTCCTGTGCAGTCCAGATCCGACCCCTGACTAGTCAAAAATATATTTGCTCTGTTAAACCACCTCTAGAAAATCCATAAAAATTATTGGTGTTTTACTTACTTCCTTCTCTCTAACTTTCATCAAGGGACCAGCTTCCAGATCCAAAATTTTTCTTTCGGCCAACCCTTGTTCTTAGGAAAATTCAAATCTTTCCTGCCAGATTTGGTTCTGTGAACTAGCATGTTGTAAATTCGACCAAGGCCACTACAAGGACAGACAAAATTCTTTCTCTAGCCATAGGTCGTATCCCTCTAAGATAGCTTTCCAACGGCACTGGTCTCGCGTCAATCAGAGGTCGGGGCTGATCACAGCAGCCGTTCTCACTGGGTCGCACACTGTAAAAAAAGAAGTACCAGCCCGTGGACAGCAAGCCGCACCGACCGCCCGGCCGGCCAACTGGCCTTCCACAAGGTGAACCAGTACGTCGCCTTCCCAGGGAACATCCCTCCAGGAGCCACCGTCGCAGCAGTACCATTCCCGCCCACTCGGCCCACCAGCCAGCAAGTGGGCCCCACAAACCGCAACACGCGTCATCCGGACGGCACCGATGGAGCTATCCAAGTTACTGCCCGTCAACCCAAGATCGGTCCTCCCGAGCCCACATTGTAGCCCTTACCTCCCTGTATGGAGTGGGCAGTAAATTCATTTGCTATAATTATTGTAATATTTTTACCGGGAGTTACCGTACTTGACCGGGGTCATCTTCCCCACGCCCGACGCATGGAGGTATCGTGCCCACTCCCTATCTCAGCATTTACTTTACTCGTATTTATTTGTATATGCCACTGCGAGTGATAGAATTTTTAGCCTGATATATTGTTATCACTGCTGCGAGAGAGTGAGTGTGACCCGTCCCGTGACTCAATCTGAGTACACGCGGAAGAGCTGAATACCCGAGACTCACTTCCGGTTCCTCAACCACGCACAATCTCGCGTTTCCCTCGCTTGGGGACGAGTTGCGAGCTAGAGTCCCAGGTTCGTTGGTCCGTCCCGCATCACCCTCCTTTGATGATGCCAAAGGGGGAGAAGTAGTTATGCAGGTCATATATATAGTTTATGCATACATGTCTGGTGTGTTGCATGGATGATCATTTGTGAGATTTTCTCCTTGAGTCACTGTCATCTTGTGAGTCTATCAGTTCTGCATTTCTGCATTTGCTTTGTCATGCTATCTAGAAGTCTTGCATTCTCTCAAGAGCATCAACGTACTTTGTAATGAAATGATGGAATGGATGCACTTGGTATTTGATCTCAAATGGTTGGCTCTTGTTTCTCATTTCCTATCTATTTCGCAAATAAAGTGTTGAATGGTTTGTGGTGTTTCACCTAAAGAAAAGAATTGTTGTTTTATTCGCCTTGTGGATTATCGGTTTTGCTTAGTTCCAAGTTTGCTTAAAGGCATGTCAATGTACTTATAATCTAAGATTTGTCATCATCAAAAAGGGAGATACTGTTGAGTATATCCAAGTGATTTTGATGATAACAAAACCCCAGACATGTGCTCTATCACATGCCATGTTTTAGTGATTAAGAGCGAGCTTTGTACGCAATCAAGATCTAATTCCATCATGAATTATGCTTAAATGTTCACAACTTTCCAAACGCGTAAAAAGAGCTCAAATGGACTTGAAATCAATAATAACATACATCCAATCCAAGCCTTGATTATATGGATATGATTTGCTAGGCTAACAACTCATTTTTTGCAGGTTTTCAACAGTTCAGTCGACCAACGGACAGGGGCTGGTCGACCAATTTTTCCAGCAATAAAAAATGAATAGTTTTTTATAGTTCAGTCGACCTAAGGGCATGGGTCAGTCGACCAAAATTTCCAGGGATCAAAAATGAATAGTTTTTTACAGTCCGGTCGACCGATCGCCTACCTCCGGTCGACCGAAGCCCCCGAGGCAGCAATTGTTGACTTTGTGTTTCTTCAACGTGGGAAGCATTTCTTCTTGGATTTTTTTAATCCTAAAGTCACCAGACATGTCATGATTTGTGGATCTGGTTCATGGCTTGTCCCTTGACCATCCTAGTTGTATAAAAACATCTCATTGGGGTCAAAAACCGTAATAACAAAAGGGAGATCAAAGGGGGCGGCCAAGTGAGATAGAGTGCTATAGAAAAGCTCTATGAATAGTGTTTCGTCCAAGGGTTCTCCATCCAAAATCAAGGTTTTCAAGATCAAGCTGAGGCCATTCAAGTGAAGATCAAGCTGAGAAGCAAGCTTCATCAAAAATCCTCTTAATTCACTAAGGGGGAGCATAAATTAGGATTTTTCTTTCATGTTTCTTTTCCCCAATCTCTTGAGCTTCAAGTGTTGTCTCTTGTAATCTTCAAACACTCTAGTGTGTGTGGATCCTCCTACATCCGTGTGTGTGTGCTTGATTTGTGTCAAAATCATGTATGTTTAGGTGTATTTACACCTTCGTGGGAGTTTCCATCTCCCTACGCCTGTGTGTGTGTGTTCAGATCTTGTAATCCTTTACAAGATAGTGTGTGAATCCTCACAGTCTGTGAGGGGTGGACGTAGGTTGTTGTTGTTGCATCCGAACCACCTAAAAATCATTGTCTCTTGTGTGGCTTGTTCCTTATCTTCTACCTCCAATTCTGCTCTAGCATGTTAGCATATTGCATCGGTTGATTTCTTTGTTTAAATCTAGATTAATTGATCATTCTCTAATAGATCTCTGGTATATCAAAAGCTGGGTTGGGACTGACAAGGTTAGTCTTGTCGGGAAGATAACACCTTGCGTGAGAGAATCTTCGGATTCGCAAACTCCGCCTAGTACCAAAGAGCTAGTGGTGATTTTGATAAGATCTATTTTGCTCTGCATCAGATCTAATTTGATGATTACTATTTCATCATACAAACTTCAAATAAGTTAAAGTTTTCTTAAAATCTATTATCACCCAATTCACCCCCCCTCTTGGGTGTCATTGATCGCGGGACTTCAATCCTTTCATAGAGAAGTTAATAATGAAGATCTTGTAGCACTTGTGTCCCAAATTGAACCCAAGACCATAGAAGAGGCTCTAAATGATGAATCTTGGATCAATGCCATGAATGAAGAATTGGGTCAATTTGAAAGGAATAAAGTCTAAAATTTGATTCCTAGACCTAAAAATGTGTCTGTCATAGGAACTAAATGGGTCTTTAGGTATAAGAGAAATGAAGATGGAATAATTTCTAGAAATAAAGTCAGATTAGTAGCCAAAGGCTACTGTCAGGAATTTGGGGTGGATTTTGATGAATCCTATGCATGAGTTGCGAGGATGGAAGCAATTAGAATATTGCTAGCATTTGCTTGCTCTAAAAATATTAAACTTCATCAAATGGATGTAAAAAGTGCCTTCTTAAATGGATTCATAAAAGAAGAAGTTTATGCTGAGCAACCCCCTGGATTTGAATTATCTGTGAAACCTAACCATGTCTTCAGGTTAAATAAAGCCATGTATGGATTGAAGCAGACCCCTCGGGCCTGGTATGATAGGCTAACTGAATTTTTGATCAGTAAGGGCTACAGTCGAGGTAAAGTGGACCAAACTCTTTTTACAAAGAATCTGAATAATCATCTTATCATAGTTCAGGTATACGTAGATGATATTATTTTTGGTTCAACTTGCACTGAACTATGTGATGAGTTTGCAAATTTAATGTCAAATGAATTTAAGATGAGCTTGGTTGGAGAACTGAAATATTTTCTTGGCTTACAGGTTCAGCAGTTGAAAGATGGTTGTTTCATCAGTCAAACGAAATACACATTGGAGATATTAAAAAGATTTGGAATGGACAAATTGAATCACATTGCCACTCCAATGAGTACAAATACCTCCTTAGATGCTGATGAGTCCGGTATCGGAGTAGATGCAAAATTATACCGAGGTATGATTGGCTCCTTACTATATTTAACTGCCTCTAGACCTAATATTCAATTCAGTGTGTGCATGTGTGCTAGATTTCAGTCTAGTCCTAATGAATTACATCTTGATGCTGTCAGAAGGATATTTAGGTACATCGCAGGCACACATAATCTAGGTCTGTGGTTTCCTGCTTCACATACATTAGATTTAACTTCATATACTAATGCAGACTATGTTGGCTGCAAGCTAGATAGGAAAAGCACAAGTGGGTTTTGTCAATTCTTAGGTGGGTGTTTAGTTTCTTGGGCTTCCAAGAAACATCATTCTGTGGCCCTCTCCACTGCAGAGGCTGAGTACGTAGCTATAGGGAGCTGTGGTACCCAAGTAATCTGGATTAAACACCAGCTCAAGGACTACAATGTAGACCTTGGCTACACACCTATATACTATGACAACACTAGTGCAATAATCCTATCTAAAAATCTTGTCTTGCATTCAAGAACAAAGCACATAGAAATGAGGCACCACTTCATCAGGGATGAAGTCTCTAATGGAAACTTTGAACTAATCCATGTAGGCACTGCACAACAGATTGCTGATATTTTCACCAAGCCTTTGGATAATGAAAAGTTCTCCACCTTGAGGAGAGAGTTGGGCATTTTCAGATCTTTTTGAATTCCATGATGTTCTCTAAATTCCATTTCATTCTTCTCTGTAATTTTTTTTTTGCCTCGAGGCACTGCCTTCACTACCTCGACCTGCTAGTTCAATTCTTCCCATTTACAACTCCGTGTCAAGTCTATGCGTCGATGCACCCTATTCCCCGGTCGATGCATCCGTGCATTTCTCTATTCTTCACGCTTTACTATCTTGTTCAACCTTCCTTGGTATATTAAATGATGTTAGGAGAAGAGAAGAGTATGTCTTTCTAGAAACCTGCACTATGCTTGAGGTGGTCCTTGACCTAAGTACTCAGCCAAGTACCAAGACTGATTGAATTATATAGTCAGGGGGATATTTCCTTTTGGATAGATTTGACATTCCTCTTGAGTTCATGAAGTCAAATTCATAGGGGGAGTATGTCCTTCTTCTAAAGTCTGTAAGTCTACATTGTGATCATTGAGAATCTTATAAAGTTCTTTACAGATCTTGAAATTCAGTAATCTCTTATTGCCTTAAGTCTGTTTATTGAAATCTCAACAAAGAAGTTTAAAACTTATAATCTTGTATAGACTGAGATAAAGGTTCTTAAGAATATCTTTCTATATATCTGAATGAGTAAAGAAAAATGTTGAAATATAATGCCTTGAAATCTTCTAAAAGCTTGAACATTAAACATGAGAGACAACTCTAGCTAAAAATCAGTACAATTGTATTGATCTCAAACCTTCTACTTCTATAAAATCAAAGGAGCAAAATCTACTTAGAGCAATGATCTGGATTACTGAGAAACCAACTACTTCACCAGGAAGTGGAATCAAGTTGAGTCATGAAGTGCTAGATTATCTCTGTTTACTCACTGGTAGAGGAATGGCAAAGAATGTTGAGTAATAGGGTCACTTCACTTAAGATGTATTGTGCCTCACGTAAAAAGGCATCTCTGCTGCTAACTCTGTTCTCTAAAGAGACACAGTAAGGTTACCACACTGAGTAACTTGGGATTCCTGCATCTAACCGATGTGTATTTTCACATAAAAAGGTGTAGGTTAAACCACTTTGTTCAAAGAGGGAAAACAAATTATTCAGAAAACTGTTGAAAGTGATCAAATGAAAAATATGTGATCCTCAAATGTAAAGTATGATGTGATGGTTGGTCTTCAATGCCACTGAAAAAATTTTCACTTAAGAAGTCTCTGAAAGATTAACCAGTACAGCATTTAGACAGCATATTCAAGGCATTAATATAAGACTCTACTTACTCTTTTTACTTTTGTATGAAGATAATTTTCAATCATATCCTCTTTATTTCTCTGGATTATCACTTTTAAAAATCTAAGCACATTTTAGTTACCTCACTTAATTCCTTAAGAGATGGATACGATACCTTCTCAAATCTGTGAATTTACTATCTTGCTACCCATTTTTTTTGATGATGTCAAAGGGGGAGAGTAAGAGGTAGAGGATAAAAGTGCAAGGGGGAGAGTAAGTTGAGAGGGGGAGAGTAAGTTGAGAGCAAAAGCAAGTTAAGTTCGGAGATTCTTCAGTGTTCTCTCTGGTATTCTATCTTCACAGTAAGTCTTCTTATCTATCCACTACTGCCCTGATTGGCATTATGTTTGTCACCTGGTAAACTCAAATAAATCTTCCTTCTGTAATTCATTCTACTCAATTATCATATCTGAATGTTTAATTTTTTTAAGGAAGATGAATATTTTCTTTGGGCATTAATAAGACTTAAAAACTCATATTGTTGCTATCAGCAAAAAGGGGGAGATTGTTGCATGTTATGTGTTTTGATGATGTCAATGCATTGTGGTTCTTTAGCTAATGAATTAAGTCTTAAATGCAAGTGTTTTGGCTGTAGAAGCTATATCAAGAAGAACAAGAAAGATTAGAGAAATTTCAGAGATCACCACTACCTCGATGCAGTCACAACCACATAAGAAAGTTTAGAGAGATGCATCGACGCAACAAAGAGATGACTCAATGCAGTCACAATCACAGAAGTAGGTTTAGAAAGCTACATTGACACAACAAACATATGTCTCGACACATCAGGAAGATGAAATCATCAAGATCAAGATTGCATCGACGTGAGGGAATCATGCCCTGGCACTTCAGAGTGTGTTGTCCGATAGACAGGTCGATGCACTTATCAGATGCATCGACGCACCAGAATGCTGCATGAAGATTCAGAACGATGCTGAAGTCCCCTACCTCGACACGTCAAAATGCTCAACTTCCACATTATATATGAGGTCGATGCATCAGACTAATGCACCGATGCATCAAGTCAAGGTGTGGACCTTTAAAGGCAACTACGTCGGAGCACCAAGTGCTACATCGATGCACCAAGAACCAATCACCTGAAGCCACCTATTGGAAAGCTTCTTTAGCTGCACCGCCTCAATGCATCAAGTGGCTGCATCGACCTCCTGAAGTAACTTCTGACGATGTGTACTTCGGCCGATCAAAAAAGGTAGAACGGTCAACCGATTCCGTCAAGGTTCATTGGAAATGCAATCGAACTCAAGAGGATTAAACCATAATTTTGGAAGGATAAAAAGTGTCAGAATATTCCCTCTGACCTGGACCAATGAGATACTTAGGCGAATCAGGTGACAGCTCTTATGGAATTTCTTGGCAGGAAAAATTCATCACACGTGGATAATTTCTGAAGAGTTCAGATAATCATCAGAACATTTCTTTTCCACGTGGACCAATGGATCTCTGGCTAATTATCAAAATTTTGAAGAAGAAGATGATGCTCTATTCTATATATATATACAATGAGCTCCTTCGTAAAGGCGGGGCTGTAGAAGCTGATGCTTTCATTGCCATTTACGATTTCGAGAAGAGAGATCTCCTCCAAAAGGGAAAGAAAGAGAGAATCATCATGTGAAGAAGAAAGAATAGAGTGCAGCCAGCCCATCTTGTAAGAGATTGCTTCATCAGAAGCTACATTGCTCTAACTTATTGGTTTTTCTCCAATCGAATTCTTCATTTCTATTATTTTTCTTTCTGTTCGTCCATCTATGCTTGTTCTAGTTCCCTCTGAGTGCTTTCAGAGGAAGGGAGAATATTCTCCGGTGTCCCCTCTGTAGGTTCAGAGAAAGAGAGGTCTCCGACCTCTAGTTGCGTGAGCTGAGGAATTTAGTTCACGGGGTTCCTTCTGTGAAGACAGAAGAAGGGGGGATTATCCTCTGAGTACTGCATTGCGCAGTGTGTTTTGATCACTACTGGGTGTAGGATCGAAGGTCAAGGGATTTGTCTCCCTTAGGAGTGAAGTTGTGGTATCAGCCGTTGTCACAGACTAAGTATATTTGTTGGGTTGCTTTCAGCAAGGAATCCTCACTCTGGAGAGTGAGGGGTGGATGTAGATTGTGAACTGCAATCGAACCACGTAAAAATTCTCTTGTCCATTGAAGTGGTTTGTTTTGCTTAACAATTCAGTGTGCGCTACCTTGACTAATCAGTATTTCAAAAGATGCAGCTAGAAGGACAAGTTATGTCTATCTGGATCACTACCTCTCGCATGAGGAGATCCTCAGATCAAACCTTCGCCTCGTACTGATGTTAGTCACTGTGAGCATGCTACGTTGCTGAGTGCGAGCTGCATCTGTCGATCCTTTTTGTCTGCACTCATTGCGTTCACAGCACCTCTCTTGGCCCACACAATAGCTGTTGATTTGTCTGATCTGGTGCGTAGGTTCAAATTAGTTGTGTCTGTGTCGAGCTCCTTGATCAAGCACGATAAGTTCCTTGAAATGTTCTTTGCACGCTATATTGTTGATTGATTGTCTGTTCTGTGCTTGTGGTTGTATCAGGGTTATTGACAGCATATCTACTCCCATTGCTCTTGGAGTTTTTATTTGCTAACATTTGGAACAGATATATTCATCCCCCCCTTCTATATCTATTATTCTTGTTTATCACAAGTCACTTAAATCAATATCGCTGTGGAATCTTTACTAGGGAAGTGGCTGACATCATACTACACCAACAAGAATAGCTGCAAACTTTTAATACCCACATGGAGACTCACACACGAATGTACTATGAGACAATAGACTATCCTCTTCTGTCCTCAGATGTAATACCCTAAATTTTTGGGTTTCCACCTAATAGGCATCACATCTATGTTTGTAAATATTTTAAGAGCCATGGTTTTTCTTTTTGTTTTTGGAGAAATCATCGAATTATTAAAGAATTTATGGAGATTACTTAATTAAATTGATGGAGAATGGGCATATTAACAATTTCACTTCTTTTTGGGGGTTTTGGGCAACTCAAAATCCCATTTTATCTTACCCCAGTGCGTCCCCTTCTTCGTCACTTATTGTCCTCCCTCCTCTTCCGTTTCACCCCATTCTACCCTCTCCCCCCTGGCTGTAGATGGCTGGTAGCGAGGAGGCGCGGCTGGGCTACGGCAGCGACGGAAAGTGGCTTGTGAGGGCCTAAACGAGGAGGCTTGTGTTAGTGGGTCGTGGTTTCCAAGATTTACCGGGTTTCATCGTGGATCGACAACGACCGAACCGATCTTAGGTAGTAAAAGCGGCATCTCAGGTTGGGGGACGGACCCTTCCACCTCCTCGTGTGTTTTCCCACCGATCCGTGTAGATCCAGGTGAGAATGAGCGGGTTTCATTCTTGTTTTGGGGAAATTGCATGTTTCGGGGTAAGTGACAATTTTGTTGATTCGATCGGAGATTCGAGGTCCATTTGGCGGGATTGGGTATGCTAGGTGTCAGGGATCGATTCCCCATGCTTCCCAATTGTAATGGGGCAAGACGGGTGTAGAATGGGGCCCTAAAGGGTCTTCCCATTCGACCGTCGCCGGAATCGATTGACCAATCTAGAGATTCAGTTGACCTATTCCTGGCAGAAAGAACGACATGGTGCGCAGGTCGGTTCAGTCGACCAAACATGCATTTCGGTAGACAGACCCGGGGAAACGGTCGACCGATCCCTGTTCAGATTCGTACTGGGAAATTCGGTCGACCGATCACCTCCGGACCTGTCGATCGATGCTCCCTGTAGGTCGACCGTCCCCTGTTAAAGGTCGACCGACCCACTGTGGAAATGGCCTATTCGGCCTGGAAAATTTGGATTTTCACCTCGGAACTTAAATTGAAGTATTTATGAATAAAACAAATAAGAAATTAGCCGTGCATACCCCGTGAGGGCTGTCTCGTGGTGGGACACCCGATGACCCAGTTTAAGGTAGGTATGGGTACACCCCGTGGCAAGGGATTGTGAATGGTTTATGGTTTTTGACATGGTAACCTCGGTGGCCTTATGCCTTATGAACTAAGACTCATGTTCTGTGCAACAAGCATGTGTCTATGACCGATGACACGTCAGTGGTTTCACAATGGGTTCTTGCCTTGAGTGACCTATCCCCACTAGTCGTAGCTTGCTTGGGCACATGGGTGCCGACCCACCTGGGAGTGGTGAAGAGCTGGACCCAGGAGAGACGGTTTAGGGCTAGTTTCTGTCGGACCTCCCATTGTGGCGGCTCAAGTCCAGGCCGAGAGGAAAATCAGCTAGAGGGCCTAACGTAACATAGTCAATCATTGTGTGGACACGTGGTCGGGGACTATGGACGTGTGCTGACGAGCATGACCCTGACTAGACCCTTGTGGTGTGTTACTGTGTACGGTGTCTCAGTTTGTGCATGGGGCGAGTAGGGCGACACCTGAGGCTGTGGACTAAGTCATCAGTGGATGCATCTGGCCTTGCTTCTAGTGGGTAGTGCTCCTGTCACTCGAGTGTAGTGACCCTAGTTTCCTACCACCGTGGTTTAGTGTTCTGGCAGCTGATGGTATTCCATCATACAAGATTGAAGTGTGGTTTGCTTTGAGTGGCCATGGTACACATGTGGCGAGATTATTTCCTTTAATTGTTATCTACTATCTTTCCTATTCTAATTATTGTTCTGATTTGTTACTTACTGAATCATATATTTATTGTTATGAGGTGGGGATCTGCAGGACTCCTACTGAGCCGATGAGACAAGGCTCACCGTCTTTTTATTTTCAGGTGAGGCGTTGCTTGCACGTTGTGCTTCTAAGGCTTCGCGTGGGGCCGGTGGTCAGTATTAGTACTAGTTTTCTAGAGGCGGGGTATGCCCCGTGGTCTGGGACCTTTTCAATTTACTGCACTTATGTATGGACATATAAATTCTGGACTGTATAACTATTAAACCATATAATTGTTTATTTCTCGCATTGATTTTGTTCAGCATTACTTAGTTGCAATTATTTTAGATTCTTATACACTACCACACCATCCCTTTAACCCTTCCGAGCCTCCAGCTCGTGGGTGGCAGGCCAAGATCCAAGAGTATCTGAGTTTTTCTCGGTATTCAGATGTTGGGCGGTTACATATGGTATCATAGCATGGTTATGGGGGTGTATAGGAATCTAAATTGATCGCAACAGTTCAGAAAGTCTATAGTATGCAGTGTTGTTGGAAACTAGTATAGGGCACCGTGTGTTTTATTGATTCTGCCATTTTATCCCTTTTTATGTTAGAATATTATGGCGGCTAGGAGGAGGATCCGATCCCAGCAAGGGCAGTCGACTGGCTAGGAGGAGGATCCACTCCCCGCAAGGGCAGTCTACCGAGGTTCAAGAGGGGTAGAGCATGGCATTGGCTGTGGGAGGAGTGGCAGCAACATGAGTGCAGGGATGAGAGGAGTTCGTTGAGGGCGTGTGCCAATTTTATCTTCGACAACATGGTAGGAAGGTCGGAGAGGGTTCTTCATCCCAAGGAGGTTGTGTATGAGCTTTAAAAGAGTTTCTACAGTTCCATCCACCTTCATTCGAGGGACAGTCGGACCCAGATGTAGCAAAAGCTTGGATAGACACGATGGAAAGGGTGTTCCGCTCCATGGAGTGTGCGAAAGATGAGAAGGCGTTTTTGGCCATCTATCAACTGTAGGGTTCAACTTTATCATGGTGGACTACAGAATAGGAGTCGACATTCTAGTCCCCCCCCCTTGGCAGATTTTGTGGCAGGAATTTCTTGAAGCTTTTGAGCGTGTTTTTAGCTCGGAGCATGTTATGTCCCCTGGTTTTGATGATAACAAATCATAAATCATTAGTAGATAATTGAGGAATATCTAACATGTTATGGTTTAATGAATAGACTAAACAAGTGCAGGAGAATCTCTCTAAGTGATGTCTCGACACCGTCTGATGATGTCTCGACACATCTAGAAGAGATCGTGCTGATATACGAATTGTTGAGCTCCAGCAGAAAAGAATGTGTCAACACATCTAACCAATGTCTCGACACCCCCAGAAGAGATCAAGCTGAAGCCATTATCTGTCTGGCCTATGGATTAATTGATTTCTCGACACACTGAGTGAAAAGTGTCGACACACCTCAAGCCTCACTTCTTTATGGCGGACGTGTCTCGACACCTTCATGTGATGACTCGGATCCTGGCGCGTAAAGACTCGACACCTTCGTGTGGGAACTCTACACATGACGCACATGTCTCGACACCGTTTGACGATGTCTCGACACAGTTACGATGTTATCTCGGAACCAAGCACATATGTCCCGACACACTGTGAGTAAAGTGTCGACACATCAGTGTTCGACCAGAACGATTTTGAAATCGATAGAAGCTATCTTCAAGTTATTCAATGGGATGTCTCGACACACTGTGTGGAAAGTGTCGATACACTCGTGTTCGACCAAAACGGGTCTGAAACCGATAGAAGCCATTTTCAAGATCCGGAACTTGTCCTGGAGGATCCGTCTAGTCAGGAAAAAGCCGTCAAAGAGGGTACTCTATCGAAGGATGATGGTCTGGCAGAGAAATCCCCTGAAAGGACTGTACTTGTGCTGATATGGTCTCCTACCTACCCACATATCTACAGACTTGACAGAAAAAGGGTGAACTTGGCAAATAGAAGCAAATCAAATAATGTGGATGTGACATTCTGGGTTTAGCTTGAAAAGGGGACAACATTGGTGTCGCCGGTGGTGACCAATATATTAGGAGCATGAGCTCTAGCTCGATAGCAAGGCAAGCAAGTAGAGTAAAGAATAGCTAGAAGCTTGCTGATGAAGTTATCTTCTTCCCAGTGATGCTGCCTGCATGAGTGCAACAAAAAGAAGATGATCCTCTTCCTCACGATGAGAGGACTCCTTGCAAGCAGGAAGGTCTTGTGAAGCTCCGTCTAGAACCCTTGAAAGCTGAAAGCTAGATCATCATCCTATCACAAGGGTTGTGGTGAAGAACCAGGAAGAATAACAAGAGAGCCAAGGAGCCCTCAAGCTCTTTCCAAGACAGGAGACTTCTTTCTCATAGTGCTTCATTACGATACTCTATCTGGTTGTTTCATTTTCAGTTTGCTTTTCTTCAAAACACACTTCATATCATTCATTCCCTACGTGTGAGTAGGAAGACAGACGGTGTGGTAACCGGTCTGTGTGTTTTGGGTTGTTATCCCTTAAGTTGTGTGGCAGCGGAGTTGTGAGAGTGTATCTCTCTGATTGAAGCTGTGAATCAGCGGATGTGCTTTTGCACTTGTGAAGCCTCACCGTGTTGTGTGAGGGGTGGACGTAGGTCTCTAGATTGAGACCGAACCACCTTTAAGATTGTGTCTTGTGATTTGGTTTCCTTTTTGTTCTAGTGGTAGAAGCTTGGTAGGACCGTTCATGGATATCATTTGTGTGTCCAGCTTGTTAGCTATTAACTAAATATCTATCTTATCATCATTTGTGTTAGATCCTTTTTTATTTTCACAAAGAAGGGCAAAAAGGGGCTGATCTATTCACCCCTCCCCTCTAGATCTGCCTATCACCACTCAACACGTGGTATCAGAGCTAGTCTCTCTATATGTGGTCTAATGACCTTGGGAGAACTGGTGATATGGCAACTAAAGGTCCTATGACCGAAGAACATTTCATAAATAGACCTCCTTTTTCACTGGGACAAATTATCCTTACTGGAAAAACCGCATGCAGGTCTTCATTAGAGCCCAGGATCATGAAGTCTGGCGAGTGATCAGTAAGGGACCATTTGAGCTGCCTCCAGACGAAGATACATGGACTAAAGAACAGATCAGGCAATCAACGCTGAACTGGGGTGACAAGCACATCATGCAGTGCTACCTTCATCCAACAGAGTACTTAAGGGTGTCAACTTGCGCTACTGCAAAGGAAATGTGGGACCTCCTTGAGGTAATATATGAAGGGACACAGCATGTACGTGCAACCAAAATTAGTGTCTGAATATGAAAAGTTTAGAATGAAATCTGATGAGTCCATTTCGGACATGTATGCTAGGCTAACCGTGCTCACTAATGGCTTGACTGAGCTAGGTAAGAACTATTCTGAGCAAGAGATAGTAATGAAGATTCTGATATCACTAACTCCTATTTGGCATACGAGGGCCACAGTGGTTGAAGAATCAAAAGACTCAACTACAATCAAGGTAGAAGAACTCATAGGGTCCCTGATGACCTATGAGATAAATCTGAAGAACAAAGAGGCTGAGGTAAGTAAAAAGAAGTCTTTGGCTCTTAAAGCTGGACCAAGCACTAAGGACTTATATGAAGATGAAGAGCCCTAAAGTAGCAACACTGAAGAGGATGAAGTTGCTCTATTGACAAGGAAGTTCAAAAGATTTTTAAGAAAGGAAGGTACATGCTTCACTAAGCAGAAGCCCCAGGTAAAAAGAGGTTTCAGGCCAAGACCTGAAAATATTAAAAAGTCTAAAAAGCTTGTCTGCTACTCTTGCAGAAAACCAAGACACATCAAGTCTGAGTGTCCAGAAGAAGCTAAGAAAGTTATGCCCATGTGGAAGAGCAAGAAGAAGCAGGCCATGGTGTGCACTTGGTGTGATGAAGAAGAGGAAGAGACTGAAGATAACTCCTCTGAAGAAGAAAAAGATGATCTCTATCTAATGGCCAAAAGAGAAAAAGACAGCGAGGTGAGCTCTCCCTTTGAACATTTCTCTACTGATGATTGGGAAGAAGCTTACTTCGAATTGATGGATAAGTATGAAGTGTACAAAAAAGAAAACAAAACCTTAAAGAAGAAGGTTGACTCCTCTGGCCAAGATAAAACTCTAAATGAAAAGATAATCTCTCTGGAAACTGAAATTGAGGATCTAAGAAAAATGAATGAAAATCTTGAAGAAGGAAGAAAAGATATGAAAGATTTGGAGGATGAAAATGAAAGACTGAGAGATAAAATTGATGAACTGAAGCTAAAGATGCAAAGCTATGTAAAGGATAATAATCTGTGCAATGAAAAATCAGAAGCCTTCAAACAAGTCAATTCACAACTGTTGAAAGAAAATGAAAAACTTCAGAAGGACCTAGCAGATAAACAAACTGCTCTTGAAAAATTTGTTGATGGAAGTGAAAACTTGAATGCCCTGCTAGGAACTAAAATAAACTTCAACAGAGAAGGGCTAGGGTATGAGCCAACCAAGAAGAAAACTTTTGGGTTAAAAACTACCACCTTTGTTTCATCTTCCGAAGCATCAACCTCCAAAACAATACACCATGAAAATGCTGAAAACAAAGGAAAATAAAAAGTAGGAGAATCAATCAACAAAATTTCTCAACAACCCAAAAAGGTTAACCAACAATCCCAAACAGGTCGACACCCATCCAAGCATCAGCCTGCATATTCCAATAGAAGAAACAGTTACAATGTTGGAATAGGTCGGGACAATCCACGGAGCAGGTCGACACCCACATGGTCAAATGCCCAACATTACCCCACGTTTGCACCAACAGGTCGACACTTTTAGTATAGGAGGTCGACACATCCTTCATCCAGAAACAACCATAGTTGGATAGAACGTGAGACAGGTCGAGACTTTACCTTCTATAGGTCGACACCTCCATGGGTTAGAAGAAGTTATGTTCCCTATGATCATAGGTTCACTCAACCTCAACAACCTAGGCACTATAACACCTCCTATTCCTCTAGACCAACCAACTGGAACAGATGGTCTAACAAACAATCCTTTTCCACCATTCCCAAAAATCATAAAGTCCAAATGACTAAGGAGAAGAAAAACGAGAACTCCCATCAAAGCAAAAATCCTAAGAAAGTCTGGATTTCAAAATCAGTGCTATCTTGCTTTACCGAAATGATGAAATTATTGGGACCCAATTGTCCTTGTGTTCCAAACATTGTCACTTAATTCCTTGTGCAGGAGTGTCTTGCAGCCGTGCACAACCGCTGGTATCTTGATAGTGTCTGCTCAAGACACATGACTGGAGATAGAACCAAATTCTGTCTCTTAGTTGAAAGGGAAGCTAGACATGTCACGTTTGGATGAAACAACAAAGGAAAAATCATCGGTACATGTAAAGTTGGTAAGAACCCCTCCAACTCAATTGATAATATATTACTTATCGATGGTTTGGAGTACAATTTGCTGAGCATAAGTCAACTGTGTGATAAAGGTCATACTGTAGTCTTTGACTCTAATGAATGTAGGATCTTGCACCCTAATTCAAAAGAAATCGAGTTTTATGGTAAAAGAGTCAATAACGTGTACATGATTGACTTAGATGACCCTGCTCACATAAATCTTTATCTTGCTGCACCCAAATCTGAATTAGCATGTTTATGGCATCGTAGACTAGGTCATGTTAGCTACAATACTCTTCATAAGTTGGTGAAGCATTCTATTGTCAAAGGTCTGCCTAAAATAAAATTCAAACTGAACACTAAGATTTGTGATGCATGTGCTCAAGGAAAATAAACTAGAAAGTCATTTAAAAGTAAAACTGAAAACTCATCATCTAAACCACTTGAACTAATCCATATGGACTTGTTTGGTCCAACCAAAATAGCTAGCTTAAGTGGTAAAAGATATGGTTATGTCTTAGTAGATGACTTTACTAGATTCACTTGGGTATTTTATCTTGCACATAAAAATAATACCTTTGATGAGTTTCAGGTACTGTATATGCAAGTGAAGCAAGATGGTAAGTTTAAGATTTCCAACATAATTTCATATCGTGGTGATGAATTCGACAATGCTGACTTTGAAAATTTGTGTAGGTCTGAAGGAATCATTCATAAGTTTTCATCACCAAGAACTCTTGAACAAAATGGAGTAGTTGAGAGGAAGAACAGAACTCTCATAGAGATGGCATGCACAATGCTTGCTGAAAGGCATCTACCAAGGAGATTTTGGGCAGAAGCGGTAAACACTGCATGTTATATCATCAACCGCTCAATGGTAAGGCCACTCACCAAAATGACCCCTTATGAGCTGCTAAAAGGTAAAAAGCCACCTCTCTTTCACATGAAAGTTTTTGGGTCAAAGTGCTTTATTCATAACAATGATAAAAGAGTTCTAGACAAGTTTGAGCCCAAGAGTGAAGAAGGGATACTCCTTGGGTACTCCGATAAGTCTAGAGCTTATAGAGTCTATAATCTTAAGACCCTTTATGTGGAAGAATCCCCTCACATCACCTTTGATGAAATTAGTCTTGACAACACTTGCAGGGAAGATGATGATGGAGAATTCCTGAACATAAAAGGAAAAGAGGAACTTCCACATGAGGAGATACAAGCAAATGAAGATCAAGAAGGGCCAAGCAATGATCCGATCACCGAAGCAGATGAAGGTAACACTCAGCCTGATTTAAGAGTGTTAAAAGACCATCCCTTAGAAAATATCTTAGGTAATCTGCATGACCGAACCAAAACTAGGTCTCATTTCAAAATTATGGATGAAATTGAACACCTTGCACTTGTATCTCAAATTGAACCCAAAAATATTGTAGAGGCCTTAAAAGATGATAACTAGATAAACTCCATGCATGAAGAATTAAACCAGTTTGAAAGAAATAAAGTTTGGCATCTAGTTCCCAGGCCTCAAGAAAAATCTGTCATAGGAACTAAATGGGTTTTCATAAATAAACTTAGTGAACATGGAAAGATAATAAGAAATAAATCCAGATTGGTGGCTCAGGGGTATAATCAAGAATTTGGTATAGATTATGAATAATCTTTTGCTCCTGTTGCTAGACTAGAGGCCATTAGAATTTTGCTAACATTTGTATGTTCTCATAAAATCAAAATGTAGCAAATGGATGTAAAGAGTGCTTTTCTAAATGGTCTTATTAAAGAAGAAGTCTATGTAGAGCAACCCCCAGTTTTGAATGCACATATTTCAAAGATCATGTTTATAAGTTGGACAGGGCTTTATATGGCTTGAAGCAGGCACCTAGAGCTTGGTATGACAGACTAAGCTCATACCTCACCGAACAAGGGTATTCAAGTAGTAATGTAGACCAGACACTATTCACCAAGAAACAAGGTAAGGATATCTTGATAGTTCAGATTTATGTGGATGACATAGTGTTTGGGTCCACTAAATCTTAAATGTGTGAGGAGTTTGCAAAACTCATGACCAATGAATTTGAAATGAGTCTAATGGGTGAGCTTCAATTCTTTCTTGGCTTCCAGATTAGTCAAAGCAATGAAGGCTGTTTTATCAATCAAGCCAAATATGTGAAAGAGTTGCTAAAAAGTTTGATCTGACAAACTGCAAACCATTAGGAACTCCAATGGGGACTACCACTTCACTAGATGTAGATGAATAAGGTACACTAGTAGATGCAAAGAGGTACAGAGGTATGATCGGGTCATTACTCTATCTCGCTGCATCTAGACCAGACATTCAGTTTAGTGTTTGCCTTCGTGCTAGATTTTAGTCTAGTCCTAGAGAGTTCCACTTGACTGCTGTCAAGCATATTTTTAGATACCTTGCTGGCACTCAAGAATTAGGATTATGGTATCCTGCATCCTGTCAACTTTCACTTATCTTTTATTCAGATGCAGATTATGCTGGATGCAAACTGGACTGCAAGAGCACTAGTGGCTATTGCCAATTTCTAAGTGGGTGTTTGGTTTCTTGGGCCTCCAAGAAACAGCACTCGGTTGCCCTCTCAATTGCAGAGGCAGAATATGTTGCTGTAGGGAGTTGTGGCACCCAAGTACTATGGATCAAACACCAACTCCAAGACTATCAAATAGATCTTGACTGTGTTCCCATTCTGTGTGATGACACAAGTGCTATAAATCTTGTAAAAAATCTAGTCATGCACTCTAGGACTAAACACATTGAAATTAGGCATCATTTTATAAGGGATGAAGTCCTCAAAAATCACTTTGAGCTCCACTTTGTTGACTCAGAAAATTAGATTGCAGATATCTTCACAAAACCCTTACGCAATGACAAGTTTTCAACATTAAGGAGAGAGCTCGGTCTATGCAGACCTCAATCCAATCAGGTTTGAGCTATCTATTCCTCCTTTGATGCTCAACTTACTTGTCTTTACTATGATTGGAACAAGCATATGTTTTGATTTAGAACTGGTCCATTAGCTGTATGAACCTTGCTATGAATGATGGTCACATTCTGGGGGAGCATGTTTGCAGTTTTGGTTGTTTTTTGTAGAACATCATCTGATGAGTATTTGGTATATTAAATATCGAGAAGTGGAAAGACAAGTCACGACTATCAGGAAACTCTCCTCATGCGTGAGGACAGGCCTCCGCCAAGTACCATAAGTCAGAAATGCATATTGTTAACTGCATAAGTGATTCCTTGTACATAAGCATGTTTAAAGCTTTAGCATCTCATAAAGCATTTCTCAATGAGAGCAAAAAGGTAAAGCCATTCTTGAATGATTGTCTGAAAGAAGAATGTCAGAGGTATTGCAGTCGAAGCTGGCAGTTATATTTCAGAAATGAAGATTCATAGAAGCTGGCTGAGCACAGTTTGCTGAATAGTCATGTGTCGAGTCATGCAGTACAAAGTCTGCTGAACAGGTCGACACCCTTCAGCTATGTGTCGAGACATGAAGGACAAGTCTGTTGAACAAGTCGACACCCTCCAGTCATGTGTCGAGACTATCTCTTAGTTGCCCTTGGGTTTGAAGATCCAATGGAGAGCCTTCTACTTCTTTCTACACATTGCTTCTTTCATTTCCACCTCAAATCTTTTGCCTCTGAACCTTCATTATTCACCGAGCATTAAGTGAGGGGGAGTTGAGAATGTTTTCATTCAATTATACAACCCTGGGTAAGTTCATCTATTTTACTCCTAGTTAAAGAAATGATTTCTTGTTTATAATCCTCATTTTCGTTAATCATTGCGTTGAGTTCTACCAATCTTGCACTCATACTAGGATTAAAACATTCATCAAGTCATTGAAAATGATCATTGCCTAAGCGTCTGAAAGTTCACTGCAAATAGGCTTCTTGGTTTATGACTTGATTGGCTTGTATTGTCTTTAAACAAGTTACCTAATCTGAAGTCAATTAGAGAATACGCCTCTTAAAACTATACTGCAATTTTCAGAGCAATGACCTCATCTTCAGAGAAATTAGATCCTCCATCAATGAAATGAAGGTTAATCTAGTCATGATGAAGGTTGTCAACTCTGTTCATAAAAATTCAGAAAGATAAGCTCAATGAGTAACCCGGGACTCTGGCGTCTAATCAACGTGTTTCCTTGAGTCAAAAAGTGAATGCTATATCAGACTGTTTTATTAATTTAAAAATATGGTTTGGGGTTGACTCTACACCTTGCTTAAAAATAAAAAGGTTCTTGTTTATCTTCAATACTTGCTTATCTTCATTTTCCAATCATGCCAATTGAACGTGATAAGTAAGTCAAATGGACTTGGTTCTATCTTCTTTAACTATCTCAAATATTTTAATCTTATTCTTTGTTGCAAAAATGGTTTTTTCTCAAACCTTCATTCTCAAAAATGAGCTTATAAGCTTTAAACCGTTCTGAACATAACATAGGGGTAAATACGCCATTTCTTATCTCAGGGTTGCTATTTAAAAAAATCAAAAATCTCAACTTTCCTTATTTACTCGATGGTGAAACTCATTCTTCTTTACCATTCCTCATTTCTAACCCTATTCCCTCTTACACCCGTTCTCCGACGACCCTGCACACTCTCACCGTAGAGGTCGACGCCCTCGTTCCATCTTCTTCCTCTGTGAAACCATCTCCCTAGCTAGCTCTAGCCATCCTCCGTCTTCTCTCCTCCCTTTTAACCTCTCCATGGCTCCTCCAGTCACCTGTTGCAAGAAGAGAGAAGCGGCTTCATCCAAGAAGGCCGCTACCTCGAAAGACCACTCTGAAAGGTGTTCCAAGAGCATTGAAGACCGCCCAATAGCTGAACCAGCCAAGAGAAGAGCTGCCGAGGCCCAGGGTTCAAACAGTGAAAGGGTTTCACCGCCACCACCAAAGGCCAAGCGACCACGGCCATCCGCCAAGGAAAAAGGGAAGGCCAAGGCTCAGTTCGTTCCTCCGCAGCCCAGTGTTGCTCCCTCAGTAGTGTATAGAAAATTGGATATGGTTGGTACTGAAATCTTGGAACTCATTCGTCTGCATAAAGCTCAACTCCAACCAGCCCTGCAGGACGCATGTGATGAATGGTGCCCTCCCCCTCAAATAGAAACCACATCTTCTCATTTTCCACCACAAGGCTCCCAGCAGAGGGCTGAAACAGAATACATCTATTAAATGATTCATGGCTTGCTCAAGGACATCACGGAAAATATCAAGTATTTACACCAGTTTGTTAGACAAAGGGATGAGCAGCTAACTCAGAGGGTTGACTCTCAGCAACAACAATCTCTCACATGCAACACGACTTCCAAGAGGCACAGATCCTTCACTTTGCCAGTTCTAGCTCCATGCCTCCACCACAGCAGCCTCCTCCTTCACCCCCTCCTTGTTGATGACAAAGGGGGAGAAGTACTGAAGATCTTCAGTACTTGACAAGCATCATCTAGCATCTAGCATGTAGTTAGATTTTTCATCTAGATTTTCATTTTTGCATTTAGTCAGTACAATGTAAATACTTGAATACATGTCTTGCTTGATCTGTATGAAACCTTGGTTGATCAATAAAATAAGATTTTTGTTGAAAAATGCTAAAGTTCAGTCGTTGTGTTGAATGAACGAATTTCACTTGTTTGATGGTTCCTTAACCAAATTGTGTAATGCTATATGAATGCTTGGTTATAATGATTCATGGTTGTCATCATCAAAAAGGGGGAGAATGTTGTGTCCCATGATTTTGATGATAACAAATCATAAATCATTAGTAGATAATTGAGGAATATCTAACATGTTATGGTTTAATGAATAGACTAAACAAGTGCAGGAGAATTTCTCTAAGTGATGTCTCGAGACCGTCTGATGATCTCTCGACACATCTAGAAGAGATCGTGCTGATATACGAATGGTTGAGCTCCAACAGAAAAGAATGTGTCGACACATCTAACCAATGTCTCGACACCCCCAGAAGAAATCAAGCTGAAGTCGTTGTCTGTCTGGCCTATTAATTAATTGATGTCTCGACACACTGAGGGAAAAGTGTCGACACACCTCAAGCCTCACTTCTTTATGGCGGACGTGTCTCGACACCTTCGTGTGATGACTCAGATCCTGGCGCGTAAAGACTCGACACCTTTGTGTGGGAACTCTGCACATGACGCACATGTCTCGACACCGTTTGACGATGTCTCGACATAGTTATGATGTTATCTCGGAACCAAGCACATATGTCCCGACACACTACGAGTAAAGTGTCGACACATCAGTGATCGACCAGAATGATTTTGAAATCGGCAGAAGCTGTATTCAAGTTATTCAATGGGATGTCTCGACACACTGTGTGGAAAGTGTCGACACACTCGTGTTTGACCAAAATGGGTTTGAAACCGATAGAAGCCATTTTCAAGATCCGGAACTTGTCCTGGAGGATCCGTCCAGTCTGGAAAAAGTCATCAAAGAGGGTACTCTATCAAACGATGATGGTCTGGCACAGAAATCCCCTGAAAGGACTCTACTTTTGCTGATATGGTCTTCTACCTACCCACATATCTACAGACTTGACAGAAAAAGGGTCAACTTGGCAAATATAAGCAAATCAAATAATGTGGATGTGACATTCTGGGTTTAGCTTGAAAAGGGGACAACGTTGGTGTCGCCGGTGGTGACCAATATATTTAGGAGCATGAGCTCCAGTTCGACAGCAAGGCAAGCAAGTAGAGAAAAGAACAACAAGAAGCTTGCTAATGAAGTTGTCTTCTTCCGGGTGATGTTGCCTGCATGAGTGCAACAAAAAGAAGATGATCCTCTTCCTCACGATGAGAGGACTCCTTGCAAGCAGGAAGGTCTTGTGAAGCTCCGTCCAGAACCCTTGAAAGCTGAAAGGTATATCATCATCCTATCACAAGGGTTGTGGTGAAGAACCAGGAAGAACAAGAAGAGAGCGAAGGAGCCCTCAAGCTCTTTCCCATACAGGAGACTTATTTCTCACAGTGCTTCATTACGATACTCTGTCTGGTTGTTTCATTTTCAGTTTGCTTTTCTTCAAAACACACTTCATATCATTCATTCCCTACCTGTGAGTAGGAAGATAGACGGTGTGGTAACCGGCCTGTGTGTTTTGGGTTGTTATCCCTCAAGTTGTGTGGCAGCAGAGCTGTGAGAGTGTATCTCTCTGATTGAAGCTGTGAATCAACGGATGTGCTTTTGCACTAGTGAAGCCTCACCATGTTGTGTGAGGGGTGGACGTAGTTCTCTAGATTGAGACCGAACCACCTTAAAGATTGTGTCTTGTGGTTTAGTTTCCTTTTTGTTCTAGCCGTAGAAGCTTGGTAGGACCGTTCATGGATATCATTTGTGTGTCCAGCTTGTTGGCTATTAACTAAATATCTATCTTATCATCATTTGTGTTAGATCCTTTTTTATTTTCGGAAAGAAGAGCAAAAAGGGGCTGATCTATTCACCCCTCTCCTCTAGATCTGCCTATCACCAGTCAACAGAGCATATCAGATCCAAGAAGATGTATCAGTTTATGGAGCTGACTCAAGTAGATATGTCCGTGATGCAGCATCGCTCCAGGTTCATTGAGTTGGGCCGCTATGCACCCTGCATTATGGCGGACGATAGGATGAAGACCTGACAGTTTATTAGAGGATTGAGGCCCGAGCTTAGACATGTGGTGGTTACTGCCCGTGTGACAAATATGGAGGTAGCTTATAAAGTAGTCGCAAACTTGGAGGAAGAATTGTCAAAGACACAGGAGCATACAAGGACTGGGCAAGTGCAGACAAGCCGAAGCCTGCAAGGTTCTATTCAGCTACAGAGCACTTTTTAGCAAGGTTTAGGCAGATCAGGGTCGTCTCCTTCAGTGGCCACTGTTGCGGGTTTCACGTCATTTGGTTCGAGGATTAAGCAGATGTTTCAGAAGGTAAGGTTTGGCAGAAGACGTCAAGATCAACAGGACCAAAGGCAGACTTCAGTGGATAGTGTGCATCAGCTGTTGTGCCTACAGTTTTGATGATGTCTAACTATAAATCATTGATTGATATTTCATTATAAAATCCCTCAGAAAAGATACATAATTGATAAATTGTAAAATGCACTGGTCAAAAACTTAAAGTCGACTCAAGTAGAGAGCAAGTCGACCCAAAGATTCTTTTAGAACCAGTTAAAACCAACAGCAACGAAGGACAAGTTGACTTGGCCTTAGCATCAAGTCGGCTCAATCCTCCATCTAGTAAAGAACCCATTCAACGATGCACTAAGCAAGCCGACTCAAAGCTATAATGGAGTCGACTTAAAGACATATCCAGTACCATGCTTTGAGCTATGAAATGGACAAGTCGAATCAAGCTCAATACCAAGTCCACTCATAGTCTTCCAGAAGCTTGAGTCTTGCCCATTTCAAAGAACAAGGTGACTCAATATCTACACCAGGTCGACTCATCACAGTAGCAGTTGTTTACGAACTTAAAGTAGGTCCCTCATGGGCACATGGTCCAAGGACCAATCATTGGAAGACCATGTACAAGGATACTAGCTTCGAGAATGTCTATATGGCTGTAAATATTCTCTCATCCTAACAACTTCTGATCGGATGGGCCCCACGGGATATTCTTTGCTAAGAAAAATATAAAAGCACATTTTCTTTCAAATGAAAATAGAAGAGAGAAGGAGGGAAGAAGCTGTAGTTAGGGAAGAAGCACTGTCACGCCCCGAGCGCGGAAGATACCCGGAGACGCGTGACGAGTTTATATTAATCATGTCAATCAGAGTGGTCGTGTATTCGACACAAAGACAGAGATGCGCAAAATAACAAGATAACCCAATCCTTTATTTCATAATGGATAGACTATTACAAATCCAATACTCTGTTTAATAAAAAGGAAAAGAATACATATTTGACTCAAGAAACTATAGAAAAGACTAGATGACACTTGAGCAGCTCTATCACTTTCACTCTTGACCATTCCCATCCGATTTACTTCCATCGTCGTCGAACTTACCTGAAAAGTAAAAAGGGACAAACGGAATGAGCGAACGCTCAGTAGGAAATTATATCTCAAGTACTAGCAAGGGGTTTAAGTAATTACATCTTCCATGAATGCAATAAAGCTATGCATGCTCGCATAAAACCACAAGATAGAGAGAATGTAATATCAAGAATAAGATGGACAAATCATGAACTTTCAATAAGATAACAAGACATTTGAGATATTCAAGCAAGTACATTTAACAAGTCATGTCAAGAACTTTGGCTATCATGTATCAAGCAAGTAAATTACCCTTTTTCGGGCCACGCATTTCATTTCATGTCAAGTACGATTCAAGTACAAGATGTGTGTGGAATGTCCAATCAAGCAAGTCAAGTACTCGGTATAATGCCAGATACCTTATCATTTTAACTCCCATGGGCACAAGTACTTTCGGGTGCTCCTCCCAGGACCAGATCGGGCCCTATATGCGCAGGCATTTATCATGTGTTTTGACATCCACTCTTGGTTATATAGCCAATATAGAATTTCAATAATCAAGCTTGTAGACGTGTATGACAACTTTGACAGAATGGAGTCCAAAATATGACAAAGGACATAGAATGGCGATAATAACGGTATAATCACGATATCGATAAAAATCTAGGTAGAATATGGTTCCCTTAACTTGGGTACCATGACAAATCCGTATGGACATTCTTTATATAGAATTGAAGTCCACATGAACATTATATCAAGGTAAGATACCCTCATTCTTATCATAGAATTGAGGTTTACAAGAATGGCATCATATCACCATCCCATTAAGAATTTTCTTAGGATATACTCTTTGTATAATCATAAGGGCCGGTATACCATGTTTCTTTAGATTGACATGGCATCAATGGTGTAATGGGTTTTTAGGGTACAACCAGCTGAGTCGACCTTGAGGGAATCCAAGGTACGAGGAGTCTTACGGAGGTCTCTATGACTAACTCGCTAGTCCAAAGGAACAGAATGTCCAATGGAGAGTTTGTATGTCAATGAGAGTTGAGTGTGATCGATAAAACAACGTGAAAAGTGGGACTATACTCACGGAGTGGAGAATAGTGCCGATATATATACGTATATGTATAATATGAAACCATCGGTTAACAGAATCAGGATAAAAATCAGTTTACAGAAAATAACGACTTAGGTCGAGTCGTTTCTCAAGTAATTAACGCCTAACCGAAGGGCGTTTACATATGTATCCATTTTACAGAAATTTCAATAATTCAATAATTTGTCTAAAACGCGCCCTGGTCAGGGTCGTTTCTTCAAGATTTGACGACTACATTTGCAGGCGTCTCATTATTTACATATTTGACAGAACATAAATAATTTTCAGGATTTATCTAAAACATGCCCTTGGAAGGGGCGTTACCTTTCAGATTCACGCCCTGTTCTGGGGCGTTAACATATGGAAAACGACTTTGTCCAAGTCGTTAATTCAAGTTTATTCAGAAAATTTTAAGGATAGTAATAATTCCAGGATAACAGAGGAACGAATATAATATCATGACAGTAAAGTTAGCAGGTTGAAGACAAAGGATCATGCATTATTTTATAATCATGATTTCATAGATAATCAGTTCTTAAGATGGGTGATTAACGGTTTAAAGAAATTAACGCCTGAGTACAGGGCGTTAAATATGAAATTAACGACCTGGGAAGGGTCGTTTCATGTGAATTAGCGCCCTTGCCAGGGGCGTCTCTTTCAAAATATTTCAGAAAACGCATGGAAACTATAATAACCGTATGCATGACATGCTTATATATATATATCTTGCATTAATTTCATTTGGGCTACAGTAACTTGAGAAAACCTACCTTTAAGAGTTGATGTGGAGATGACCGGGTGAAGGGCTTTGATGAGAAGAACAAGATGATCTGTTTACAACAGAGAATCTGGACAACAGGAAGAATAATAACTTCACGTCCTTTAATTTCTTGTTGATGCAAGCAACCTACAGGATCATAAGAGGAAGAATATCAGTATTCTTCGATGACAAGGAAAGACGTGAACGGGAAGAAGAACTTTACCAGTTCTTCATGCACTTAGTAGAGCCTCCTGATCCTGTAAAAAGAAGAATCAGTATTCTTCATATAATCTGAAGCAGAGGAAAAGATATATAAGAAGAACACAATGTTCTGCATATACCTCTTGATGAGTCGAACGCCAAATAGCGTTTTAGGGTTAGATAGTAGATTATTTATAGGGTTATGGAAATCCTATTAGAGTTAGTGTTCGTGTAAGGGTAATATATCCCTAATAGAGTCCTTACCCTAGTAGACACTTACTGGATTAGGTCAATCTTTCCCTGGATAAGCTCTGGTGTCGAACGGAACTCAAATGGAATTAACGACTTTGGTCAGGGCGTCGATTCCTGAATTGACGACCTTGTACAGGTCGTTTCTTAAGAAGCGCCTTGTATCAGGGCGTTCCTTATTTTTAAAACACGCCCAAGTAAAGGGCGTTTCTTGGCCTTGCCCTTTTTGGCGTTTGGAACTTGACGCCGTCAGGTGAGGGCATCCTTTCTTTAGTCACGCCGTAGATAGAGGCGTTTCTTTTTAAATTAACGCCTTACTAAGAGGCGTTATTTGTATCTTGTTTTATTTCATCTATTTAACCCTCTTCTTATTATCTGTATTATATATATATATTTTAATTCATTTCAATTATTCATTTATCAGGGTTGCTACACCCTCCCCCACTTAAAAAAAATTTGGTCCCCAAATTCAATTGCATATCATGTATACACGCGGAGAGTGTAGAGTATATACCTCTTAGAACAACTCGGGAAATCGTTTCTTCATAGATTCCTCGGTTTCCCATGTCGCTTCGTGTTCAGGATTCTTATTCCATTGCACCTTGAGCATGGGAATAATTTTATTCCTTAGAGCTCGTATTTCTCGATCTAAGATCTTCATAGGCTTCTGTTCATAGGTGAGATCTTTCTGGATCACCAGATCTCCGTGTTCAATAATATGAGATGGATCGTGCACATACTTCTTCAACATAGATATGTGAAACACATTATGCACGTCGGACAATTGAGGAGGCAACGCGATGCGATAAGCAACCTCGCCAACTCTTTCGAGTACCTCAAATGGTCCGATGAATCTTGGCGTAAGCTTGCCCTTAACACCAAATCTTCGTATGCCACGTCCAGGCGATATCTTGAGAAATACATGATCTCCGACTCAGAATTCAAGATCTCTCCTTCTTGTATCAGCATAAGCCTTTTGCCTGGTCTGAGCAACTTGCAATCTTTCTTGGATTACTTGTATCTTCTCAGTTGTATCCCTTACCATGTCTGGACCTAATAGTTGTTTCTCTCCAACTTCGTTCCAGCATAAGGGTGATCGGCAACTCCTTCCATATAAAGCTTCAAAAGGTGCCATTTGGATACTAGCTTGGTAGCTATTATTATATGCAAATTCCACAAGTGGCAAATATTCATGCCAGCTTCCACCAAAGTCAATGATGCAAGCTCTTAGCATATCCTCAACAACTTAATTAACTCTCTCGGTCTGACCATCCGTTTGTGGGTGAAAAGCAGTACTAAAGTTGAGCCTTGTTCCCAACGAATGTTGTAATCCCTTCCAAAAGTGAGAAGTAAACCGGGGATCTCTGTCAGACACGATTGAGACAGGAATTCCATGTATCCTGACTATTTCCTTGATGTATAGTGCAGCTAGCACATCAATTGACCATCGGCTTTTTATTGGCAAGTAATGTGCCGATTTAGTTAATCGGTCAATGATAACCCAGATTCCATCATGTCCTCCTTTTGATTTAGATAAACCCATGATGAAGTCCATACCAATATCCTCCCACTTCCACTTAGGAATATCTAGAGGATGTAGTTTTCCAGCAGGCTTTTGGTGTTCTGCCTTGACCTGTTGGCATGTGAGACAGCGAGATACATAGTCCGCTATTTCTCTTTTCATATTAGGCCACCAAAAGTTCCTCTTTACATCGTGATACATTTTGGTTGATCTTGGATGAATAGTGTACCTTGATCGGTGAGCTTCATCTAAGATCTTCTTCTTTAATTCCGGACAGTCGGGTATACAAGTTCTACCTTTGAATAATAATCTTCCATCAGAAGTTAGTTGAAAATCAGATTGTCCTTCTAATCTGCCTTTGATTTCCACTAATATAGGATCATCATCCTGAAGCGCTTGTATCTCAGATAATAAATCTGACTGTATGCTTACATGAGATAATGTGACAAATTTGGCTTCCTTGTCCAAGCTTATATTGAGCTCGGAGAATTGTTCTAGCAACCTCCATTCTTGTATCATACAATTGGCTATCATTGCTCTCGGCTTTCGACTAAGGGCATCAGCCACATAATTACCCTTTCCGGGATGATATTGTATATTGAAGTCGAAGTCCTTGAGATATTCTAGCCAGCGTCTTTGTCTCATGTTTAGCTCCTTCTGTGAAAATAGATATTTGAGACTTTTGTGATCGGAGTATACAGTAAACTGCACTCCATATAAGTAGTGTCTCCATATCTTTAGGGCAAATACCACCGCGGCCAGTTCTAAGTCATGGACGGGGTAATTCTCCTCATGCTTCTTCAGTTGACGTGAAGAGTATGCTATGACCTTTCCTTGTTGCATTAAGACACATCCGAGGCCAATGCCAGAAGCATCAGTGTAGACCTTAAATTTCTCTCCTTCTATTGGTAGAGCTAACACCGGAGCTGTAGTTAGATGATCCTTGAGAGTTTGGAAACTTCTTTCACATTCCTCACTCCATTCATATCGGATCTCCTTACGAGTTAATCTTGTAAGTGGTACGGCGATCTTAGAGAAATCTTTGATGAATCGCCGATAATAGCCTGTAAGACCTAAGAAACTTCTGATCTCGCTAGCATTGGTTGGTCTTCCCCAGTTTCTAACAGCTTCAACCTTTGATGGATCAACAGATAGACCATCCATGGATATCACATGTCCGAGGAAAGTCACCTCTTCAAGCCAGAATTCACATTTGCTGAGCTTTGCATATAATTGATTTTCCCTCAATACTTGCAATGCGATCCTTAAATGCTCCTCATGTTCTTCCTTAGTTTTGGAATATATCAATATATCATCAATGAAAACCACCACAAATTGATCTAGATAAGGCCTGAATATGCTATTCATTAACTGCATAAAGGCAGCAGGGGCATTTGTTAGTCCAAAAGGCATAACAACAAATTCGTAGTGGCCATACCTACTTCTGAATGCAGTCTTATGAATGTCATCATCCTTGATTCTTAATTGATGATATCCCGACCTGAGATCAATCTTGGAAAAATATTTGGATCCTAAAATCTGATCAAATAACTCATCGATTCTCGGCAGTGGATACTTGTTCTTGATAGTGAGATGATTCAACTGTCGATAGTCGATGCACAATCTCATGGATCCGTCCTTCTTCTTCACAAATAAGACTGGTGCTCCCCACGGGGAAGTACTTGGTCTAATAAACCCTTTTCGAATTAGTTCCATCAACTGCTCCTTCAACTCTTTGAGTTCAGCTGGGGACATTCTATAGGGTGCCTTTGAAACTGGACCAGCACCAGGGACTAAGTCAATGGTGAAGGCCACTTCTCTTTGAGGAGGTAATCCCGGCAAATCTTCCGGAAATACGTCTGGAAATTCTTGCACTACCTGAATGTCTTCTATCTTGGTTTCCTTAGCTTCTTTAACAGTGACAAAAGCAAGGAAGGATACACATCCTTTCCTGACGAGCTTGCTTGCTCGAAGAGCCGAAATAAGAGGGGATTTGCTCCGACTCTTGGGGCGAGTAAAGACTAACTCTGGAAAATCTTTGAAAGCAATTTGGCTATTGCGGAAATCAACCGTTGCCTGGTATTTGGATAACCAGTCCGCTCCCAGTATAACATCATACTCCTTTAGATCGAGGCATATGAGATCTATAGGTAAATTCCTACCTTGAACCATTACCTCATAGTTTTGGTTGTGATGAGTAATATCATTTTCACTTCCAAGAGGAGTAGTTAGAACTATTTTTATCCATTCTGGTTCTAATGGTAACGGGTCGGCAAACTTCTTAGAAATAAAGGAATGCGATGCACCCGTATCAAATAAGACATAAGCACTTTTGGAACAAATTTTCAATGTACCTTCCACTAATCCGCCTTCTTCTTCAGGTTCGGTCTCCTGGATTGCATGAAGACGAGCATTCTTCGTCACCGGGCGTTTACCATCACCGGCTTGGTCATTCATTAATGGACACTCGGGAATTTGATGTTCGCAACTCCCACAACGGAGACAAGCTCCTAATTTCCTCCAGCATTCTTCTGTCTTGTGACCAGCCTTGTCACAATGCTTGCATACTGTATTAGAAGGTGTAGTGGTGATAGAGAAGGGCTTGGATTTCTTGAACTTGGAATCTTGAGAGGATGAACCTCCATTATTGGGCCTCTTCTTAAAGTTGGGTTTGAAAGAACCCGAACCTATGACTTGCTCCTTCTTATCTTTTCCACGGATCCTATCAGATAGTTCTGTGGCATCTTCAAGTAATTGAGCTCGGCACACTATTTCAGAATAACCTTGGATGTCCATAGGCGCCAGTTGAGTAATATAGTGGGGCCTAAGCCCATTAAGAAATCTACGGGCTTTCATCTTCTCCGTGCTAATAAGATGCTTAGCATATCTAGACAACCTGGAGAACTGAGCTTCATAATCTGCTAATGATAAGGATCGTTGCTTTAATGCAGCGAATTCTGCAGCCTTCTTTTCTTAGACTCGGTCCGAGAAATATTTAGCATTGAAGTATTCCACAAATTCTTCCCATGTCACTTGAGTAGGATCGATGGTTGCTTCAATAGACTCCCACCAGCATCTAGCATCTTTCTCTAACTGGAATGTAGCTAATAGAACTTTGTCCTAGTCCGTGCATTGCATGACACAGAATATGCGTTCGGTTTCCCGAACCCAATGCTCGGCATCGTCCGGATCGGTCGATCCCATAAACTTCGGGGGATTCATGTTCTTAAAGGCTTGGTGTAAGCTTCCAGCTCGTGGAGCACCACATTGTGCTACCTGTTGTAGCACTTGAGTCATCCCTTGGAGGGTACGCTGCATATTGCGCCATTGAGCACGTTCGGCAGCCATTATCCTACAATTACAATAACTACATTAGTACGTGATCGTATTTAAAGACTCGTATACTATGTTAAATCTAACCCTTGGTTCTACCCAATCTCACTTGGTTAAACGTTCAACTTATCCTTGGACTTGGGTTTTTCCTAGGAATTGAATACCTTAGGCTCTGATACCACAAAAACGGTCACGCCCCGAGCGCAGAAGATACCCGGAGACGCGTGACGAGTTTATATCAATCATGTCAATCAGAGTGATCGTGTATTCGACACAAAGACAGAGATGCGCAAAATAACAAGATAACCCAATCCTTTATTTCATAATGGATAGACTATTACAAATCTAATACTCTGTTTAATAAAAAGAAAAAGAATACAAATTTGACTCAAGAAACTATAGAAAAGACTAGATGACACTTGAGCAGCTCTATCACTTTCACTCTTGACCATTCCCATCTGATTGACTTCCATCGTCGTCGGACTTACCTGAAAAGTAAAAAGGGACAAACGGAATGAGCGAACGCTCAGTAGGAAATTATATCTCAAGTACTAGCAAGGGGTTTAAGTAATTACATCTTTCATGAATGCAATAAAGCTATGCATGCTCGCATAAAACGACAAGATAGAGGGAATGTAATATCAAGAATAAGATGGACAAATCATGAACTTTCAATAAGATAACAAGACATTTGAGATATTCAAGCAAGTACATTTAACAAGTCATGTCAAGAACTTTGGCTATCATGTATCAAGCAAGTAAATTACCCTTTTTCGGGCCACACATTTCATTTCATGTCAAGTACGATTCAAGTACAAGATGTGTGTGGAATGTCCAATCAAGCAAGTCAAGTACTCGGTATAATGCCAGATACCTTATCATTTTAACTCCCATGGGCACAAGTACTTTCGGGTGCTCCTCCCAGGATCAGATCGGGCCCTATATGCGCAGGCATTTATCATGTGTTTTGACATCCACTCTTGTTTATATAGCCAATATAGAATTTCAATAATCAAGCTTGTAGACGTGTATGACAACTTTGACAGAATGGAGTCCAAAATATGACAAAGGACATAGAATGGCGATAATAACGGTATAATCACGATATCGATAAAAATCTAGGTAGAATATGGTTCCCTTAACTTGGGTACCATGACAAATCCGTATGGACATTCTTTATATAGAATTGAAGTCCACATGAACATTATATCAAGGTAAGATACCCTCATTATTATCATAGAATTGAGGTTTACAAGAATGACATGATATCACCATCCCATTAAGAATTTTCTTAGGATATACTCTTTGTATAATCATAAGGGCGGTATACCATGTTTCTTTAGATTGACATGGCATCAATAGTGTAATGGGTTTTTAGGGTACAACCAGCTCAGTCGACCTTGAGGGAATCCAAGGTACGAGGAGTCTTACGGAGGTCTCTATGACTAACTCGCTAGTCCAAAGGAACGGAATGTCCAATGGAGAGCTTGTATGTCAATGAGAGTTGAGTGTGATCGATAAAACAACGTGAAAAGTGGGACTATACTCACGGAGTGGAGAATAGTGCCGATATATATACGTATATGTATAATATGAAACCATCGGTTAACAGAATCAGGATAAAAATCAGTTTACAGAAAATAACGACTTAGGTCGAGTCGTTTCTCAAGTAATTAACGCCTAACCGAAGGGCGTTTACATATGTATCCATTTTGCAGAAATTTCAATAATTCAATAATTTGTCTAAAACGCACCCTGGTCAGGGTCGTTTCTTCAAGATTTGACGACTACATTTGCAGGCGTCTCATTATTTACATATTTGACAGAACATAAATAATTTTCAGGATTTATCTAAAACACGCCCTTAGAAGGGGCGTTACCTTTCAGATTCACGCCCTGTTCTGGGGCGTTAACATATGGAAAACGACTTTGTCCAAGTCGTTAATTCAAGTTTATTCAGAAATTTTTATGGACAGTAATAATTCCAGGATAACAGAGGAACGAATATAATATCATGACAGTAAAGTTAGCAGGTTGAAGACAAAGGATCATGCATTATTTTATAATCATGATTTCATAGATAATCAGTTCTTAAGATGGGTGATTAACGATTTAAAGAAATTAACGCCTGAGTACAGGGCGTTAAATATGAAATTAACGACCTGGGAAGGGTCGTTTCATGTGATTTAGCGCCCTTGCCAGGGGCGTCTCTTTCAAAATATTTCAGAAAACGCATGGAAACTATAATAATCGTATGCATGACATGCTTATATATATATATCTTGCATTAATTTCATTTGGGCTACAGTAACTTGAGAAAACCTACCTTTAAGAGTTGATGTGGAGATGACCGGGTGAAGGGCTTTGATGAGAAGAACAAGATGATCTGTTTACAACAGAGAATCTGGACAGCAGGAAGAATAATAACTTCACGTCCTTTAATTTCTTGTTGATGCAAGCAACCTACAGGATCATAAGAGAAAGAATATCAGTATTCTTCGATGACAAGGAAAGACGTGAACGGGAAGAAGAACTTTACCAGTTCTTCACGCACTTAGTAGAGCCTCCTGATCCTGTAAAAAGAAGAATCAGTATTCTTCATATAATCTGAAGCAGAGGAAAAGATATATAAGAAGAACACAATGTTCTGCATATACCTCTTGATGAGTCGAACGCCAAATAGCGTTTTAGGGTTAGATAGTAGATTATTTATAGGGTTATGGAAATCCTATTAGAGTTAGTGTTCGTGTAAGGGTAATATATCCCTAATAGAGTCCTTACCCTAGTAGACACTTACTGGATTAGGTCAATCTTTCCCTGGATAAGCTCTGGTGTCGAATGGAACTCGAATGGAATTAACGACTTTGGTCAGGGCGTCGATTCCTGAATTGACGACCTTGTACAGGTCGTTTCTTAAGAAGCGCCTTGTATCAGGGCGTTCCTTATTTTTAAAACACGCCCAAGTAAAGGGCGTTTCTTGGCCTTGCCCTTTTTGGCGTTTGGAACTTGACGCCGTCAGGTGAGGACGTCCTTTCTTTAGTCACGCCGTAGATAGAGGCGTTTCTTTTTAAATTAACGCCTTACTAAGAGGCGTTATTTGTATCTTGTTTTATTTCATCTATTTAACCCTCTTCTTATTATCTGTATTATATATATATATTTTAATTCATTTCAATTATTCATTTATCAGGGTTGCTACAAGCACCTTCGAGGAGAGCCCTAGAGAGAGTCTCTGAGAAGCAATTCTAAGATCGTTTGAGTTGCCATTGTCCTCTTGAAGCAATTTCAAATCAAGAAGCTGTGTTGATATCTTGGAATAGAAGATCAGAGTGCTGGAGCTTACATCCTTCTACTTCCTACTATGAGAGCATCCGAGTATCCATGGAAATCTGAAGCTTCTCAAGGTTGGGCGAAGCTGCATTATGGAATTTGAAGCCACAGTGTTGAGATCGAGGTTGTCCAAACTGCTGCAGACCAACCTCTTCCACAGATCGTGCCATCTGCTACATTGGGGAGAAAATTCTTATTTCAATTTGTGTTTATCTATTTCGATATTTTGTTTTTTCATCATTTCTGATCATTACTGTATTGGGAACCTACTTGTCATAGTAGAGGTCAGATCTAGCTTGGGTTAGCTGTGATGTGGGGTTTTGGGTTGTGTAGCCCGCAAGCTGCTTGACAGTGGTCTTGTGAGTCGTGACTCAACTCGTTGGTCAAGCTGTGAGGCAGCAGTTGTAAGGGATCGATTCCATTGTTGATCGTGCAGTTGCACGTAGTGAAGCCTCACTCGGATTAAGTGAGGGGTGGACATAGGTTACCTCTGTAAGGTGACTGAACCACCTAAAAACACTGTCTTCTTGTGCATGTGTTTGTGGTTGTTGCTTTGCACTAGATGCATGATTAGGACCACCAAATTCTAAGTCCGATCTCTCTGTGTCTGTGTCTAAATTGCGTTGATATCCCAAGTTTCATTGTTTAATTGCTAAGTTAATTTCAAGTCCTAGAAGTCAGCTTTTTAAATGGTAGAGGATGTATTCACCCCCCTCTAGATCAACTATTCTTCAACTAACACGTGGTATCAGAACATGTTTATCCATTTAAGAGGTCCAATGACCTGGATAGATCAGCTGGAATGGATGCCAAAGGATTTTTGGCAGAGGGCCATTCGGTGAATAGACCTCCATATTTCGATGGCACTAACTATTCTTATTGGAAAAATCAGATGCAAGTATTTCTTCAAGCTAAAAATCACAAAATATGGAGAGTGGTGAGCAGGGGACCATTTCAACTCCTCGAGAATTAAGATGCATGGACTTCGGAGGAAATTCACAAATCAACCATGAATTGGAGTGCTATGAACATAATGCAGTGTGCATTACATCCCATGGAATTTTCCCGAGTTTCCACCTGCACAAATGCAAAAGAGATGTGGGACAGACTCGAGCTTATATATGAAGGTACATCAGAGGCAAGAGAAACTAGAGCCAACATGCTTATATCAGATTATGAAATGTTCAGGATGAAGAATGATGAATCAATTTTAGAAATGTATGCAAGGTTAAAACAACTTACTAACAATCTAAAAGGCCTAGGGAAGTCTTCACTGATAATGATATTGTTAGAAAAATTCTTAGGTCACTTACTTCTGTGTAGCATACAAAGGCAACCGTTATAGAAGATTCCAAAAATCTGTCCACAATGACTGTTGATGAGTTAATTGGCTCACTAATGACTTATGAATTAAACTTGAAAAGAAAGGAAGAAGATGTGAAGAAAAAGAAGCCCATTGCACTGAAGGCAGCCCCGAGCAGTAAGGAATCAAGTGAGGAGAGTGACTCCTCCAGCAGTGATGGGAATTCTAGTGAGTATGCTCTACTCACAAGAAAGTTTTGAAAGTTCTTGAAAAGGACAGGTAAAGGACAAAGAAAAGGATGGCATCTAGTGAGCAAAAATTCTAAATTCAAATCTCAGTCAAGTGAGAAAACTGATAGTGTAATTTGTTATAATTACAAGAAAGCTGGGCACATGAAGGGAGATTCCCCTGAGTTGATGAAGAAGCCCAGCAAATGGAAAGGCAAGAAGCCCAAGGCAATGATCAGTACATGGAGTAATGAGGAAGAAAAGGGAGATGAAGAAGACTTAGATGAGGAACAAGATGAGAAGATTTGTCTGATGGCTCATGTTGATGAAGATGAAGAGGTAACCTCTCCATTTGAAAATTTCACTACTAGTGAATGGGAGGATGCATATGTTAAGCTGTTAGATAAATTTGATGATCTTCGTAAATATAATAAACTCCTGAAAAAGAAAAAAATTCAATGGTTCATGATACTACATTGAATGATAGAAATGCTTGTCTAGAAAAAGAAATGAAAGAAATGAAAGAAAATTACAGATGAATTAGAAATAGCTAAAAAGGAATCCATGAATCTAAAGGAGATAAATTAGAACTTGGAATAGACTGTAGATGAATTTAAAATAAAAGTGTAGGAGACTGAGAAAGAGAACAAATTAACCACTGAAAAATATGAAGCTCTTCAAGGTGTAAATGAACAATTGTTAAAAGATGCTCAAAAGGTTCAAAAAGATCTGGATGACAAAGAAGAATCACTTGAAAAAATGGTTAAATGAAAATAAAATCTTGATGCTGTATTGGGAATGAAAGTCAATTTTAGAAAGGAAGGGATAGAGTTTAGTTCCACTAAAAAGAAACTCGTTGAACTTAAAACAATATCCTTCCATCCTGAACAAAGTCCCAAGAAGTTTACTCCTTTAATAAAGATGGATAATTCAAGCAAAAATAATGACAATGGAAGTTCTTCAAACAAAAAAACAAAATAAAGACTGTTAAAATACAGGGTAGCACTCTAGGAAAATTGGTTTTTACCTACGACACCTACCTACGCTTTTGTAAGTTGTTAGTATTTATGGGCCTATACCTATGGTTTTTTAGGATATTTTGTTACCTATTGTCACTGTCGTAGGTATATGTCATACACTACCTACAGTTCGGTAGCACCGTAGGAATAGATAGCCACATTGAACTACCTATTGATAATGTTGTAGGTAATTGGTAAGCCATACCTATGGTTCGATAGCACAGTAGGGATAGATAGCCATAGTGAACTACCTACTGACAATGCCGTAGGTAAGTGGTATGTCATACCTACGGTTTCAGTTGAGCCGTAGGAATAGAGAGCCATATTGTACTACCCACCGACAATGCCGTATGTAAGTGGTATGTTATACCTAGGTTCCAGTTGAGTCGTAGGAATAGATAATTGCAATAAAATACCTATGGACATGGTCGTTGGAACGTACCTATCATGCCTCGAGCTCGAATGGAACACGGTATGCGTGACGAGTTTATATCGATCAAGTCGATCAGAGAACAAGGTAATTCGACACATAAGACAGAGTGCGCCACGCAAGAATAATACCAAATCCAATTTATTCATTATTACCATCAAATAACTCCATTACATAATCCTTAAAAGGTGAAGAGTACTAAATGACATTCTAGACACAATAAAAAGAAAATTACAATAATAGACTCAAGAAAGATGAAAAAGACTCGGCATAAGATATCCAGGTGTAACTATACTCTCGGATCTATTGGTCATCCCCATCCGAATGATCCTCGTCATCGGAGTTACCTGAAAAAAATAGGGGAAAATACTAGGTGAGCGAACGCTTAGTAGGGATTACATCTCAAGTACAAGCTTGCTTTAAGTAAATTACATGTTACATGAATGCAAGTATAGCTCTGCATGAATATAAGGTAATGCCTAGAGTGAAATAACGAGAATTATTAAGGACGAACTAGTACTTTTCAAGAGCAATCATGTAAAGTATCAAGAAACATCAAGTAAGTAATTATCAAGTCATGTTATGAGAATTGACTACTTAATTTCAAGCAAGTAGATACCCATTCCGGGCCATGCAAGTCACGTTATGTCAAGTCAAGAACGAGTTCGTGGAATGTCATAATCTAGAGTGTCATGCACTTCGGTGCAATGCCACACTGTGATCAATATAGCTCCCATGGGCACAAGTACTTTCGGGTGCTCCTCCTAGGACCTGATCGGGCCCCATTAATGCCAGCATTGAGTCATAAATATTTCATCATCCACTATAGTTTATAGCCAACAGAATTCTAAAGGAATAAGCCATTGTAGGAATGTATGGTAGATTCACAGAATAATGAGTTCAAGGACAAAACTTTGGACAAGTATGACATAGCGACAAGTCTCTCGTAAACCACGACATTCGTGAAACTGGGTAATCGGTGTCCACTCAGACCGCCACCAATTCTATAATTGGCACCCACAGGGGTGGCCACTAATTCTAGCAACATCACAAGCACGAAGAAAAAGTGACCACTCAAACGGTCGCTAATTCAATTAGCATCCACTGTCTGGTCGCCAATTCCAAATTGAGACAGACTTCTCACAGAGGCTAGAAAAAAAGCTCTATGAGGGCTAGGTCATCACATTTCTTCAGAGTGACGTGACAATCAATGGTTCCAGGGTTTTTAGGGTACAACCAACTCGAGTGCATTGAGGGAATCCAAGGCTGGCATAGACTTACGGACATCTCAATGAAGAAAGTACCAGTCCGAAGGAAGGAAAATATCGTGGAGGGTTCAATCATCACCAAGAGTTGAGTGTAAGCATGAAAATAAAATAGGGACCAAGTCTCAGACGTGAGACAGTGGTGCCAACTAGATCCGGCGGTATAGGATCGAGGAAAAGACGTGATGAAATTAGGAACAGAAATTGCATCCTAGCAGTGGCTGCCAATTATAATTAGCGCCCACTATGTGGACGTTAATTCATATAATTTCCTGAATTTTTTGTTAATTACTAGAAAAATAGCGACTCTTCGGATAGGCGTAGTATCATTAATCTACGCCCTGAGGTTCGACTCCAATTATTTTATTTATTATATTTATATATATGCAACCCAAGAAAATAGTGCCTTCTCAGCGGTCACTAATTCCTTTCCATAGGAAAATGCACCTTTCTAGAAGGGCGAAGGTTCTTTAATATGCAACAGGGGTCTAGTCGCAAATTTGTTCCAGTGTTACACCCTACAACGCATCCCTTGGATACGTTCACAGAGACAAAACACTATTCATTTTCCTAAGTTTAGCATGAATAGTAGCATGTTGATGTTTAACAGAATTTTCAGGAAACTAAAGGCATGGTCATGCAGAGAAAAATATGGAGAGGCTAAAAACATACTCATGCAGAATTATCAAAGCCAGGTTCCATTATTATTAATTTTTAAACATGTGTTAATTATTAAATGCACTAAAATAATTAGCGTTAGGATGATGGTCGCTCGTTAATTGGCGCCTAGAAGACTATCACTAATTCAAGAATTAGCACCTGTGTGCACGGTCATCCATTAATCTGCTACCACTGCTCTGGCCGCTATTTTCATGTGAAACAGAAAGGCATGTTTCTACATAAAACTTCGAAAGCAAGGATCGTGAATCATGAAATGGAGATAGTAAATAGGGATTTTATGCATGCAAGGCTATTTACTAATGTATTGTGCTTCGATTCTTGAGATAACATACCTCTTGTACGAAGAAAAGAGAGAGACGGGACGAAGGAAGAAGAAGAAGCAGATGCTTCTTCACGGCAACAGTTGTAGGTGGAAGACAAAGGATGTAGTCTCCTCACATCCTCACGCACCAGCAGCAACATAGAAAGAAGATAGCCACAGCCCACGCTAGAAATAGCAAAGGAAGACGAGGATGCAGAAGCTCCCTCTCGTCCTCACGTACTAGTAGCGGCAGCAGTAGGGCTCCCTTCACGAATGCAGCAGCAATAGGGTGTTGCATCATTTGATGGGGGATTATTTATAGAGAAGGAATCCTAATGGAGTTTTGGAATCCTAATGGAAATTATGTTTCCCACGCAAATCCTCTTCCTGCCACATCCGAAGCCGCCTTCCTGGTTTGATCAGGAGCCCTAATCTCCTCATGTAAGCGTCGAACGTGATAGAAGATTCTTATAACAAAAGCCCTTCACTATTTTAGTCATTATACCTACATCATTTAATGCTCCTTTATACAACCGTAAGGCCTATTGGCCTTAGGCCAAACCTATATACGTGGGGCCCATATATATATATGGGTTAAGGCCTTTACTATGTATGGGTTGGGTTTTAAATGCTAAGCCCATTTTGTTATAGGTGTTGGGCTTTACTAGACTTTTTATTCGTGTTGGTCCTTTGTTTAATTTATTTAGGGAATTTTTATTATGTTTAATTCATTTAGGAAAATTTTATTCCCCTCAATTTTTATCTGGGGTGCTACACCCTCCCCCACTTAAAAGAATTTTATCCTCAAATTCCATTTCATATAGACATGGAGGGTGCAGAGTACTTACAATTTTGAAATAAGTTAGGAAATCTTCTTAGCATAGATTCTTTTGTCTCCCAAGTGGCTTCTTGCTCTAAGAATTCGCTCAATTGTACTTTCACCATAGGGATTGTCTTGTTCCTTAGCACACGAACCTCGCGATCAAGATCCTTAATGGGTTTTATTCATAGGTAAGATCATTTTTTATCACCAGGTTATCATGCTCTATGACGTGGAATAGATCATGAACATATTTCTTGAGTATAGAGACGTGGAACACATTGTGGACTTCGGATAATTGTGGTGGCAAGGTGATCCGGTAGGCAACCTCGCCAACTCTTTCCAGCACCTCAAAGGGACCGATATATCTCAGTGTAAGCTTAACCTTAACAACGAATCTTTGGATACCATGGCCTGGGGAAACCTTTAAAAATGCATGGTCTCCTACTTGGAACTCCAGGTCTCTCCTAGTATCAGCAAAAGTCTTTTGCCTCGATTGGGCCATTTGAAGTCTTTCTCTAATTACTTGTATCTTCTCGGTGGTGTCTCTTACCATGTCCGGGCCTAGAAGTTGCTTTTCGCCAACTTCATCCCAGCATATTGGTGAGCGACAACTCCTTCCATACAATGCTTCGAAGGGTGTCATTTGAATGCTTGCCTGATAACTGTTATTATAAGCAAATTCGACCAGGGACAAGTGATTGTGCCAGCTTCCACCAAAATCAATAACATAGGCTCATAGCATGTCTTCCACAACTTGATTTGTTCTCTCGGTCTGACCATCCGTTTGAGATGAAAAGCAGTGCTGAAATTGAGTCTCGTCCCCAAGGAGTGTTGCAGACCCTTCCAAAAGTGAGAAGTAAAATGCGGGTCTCGGTCAGACATGATAGAAACATGAACTCCATGTAATCTCACGACCTCTTTTACATATAAGGCAGCTAGAACATCGACCGACCATCGGCTCTTGATGGGCAAGACGTATGCTGATTTGGTCAATCGATCTATGATCACCCATATTCCATCATGTCCGCCGCAAACCCATGATGAAGTCCATCCCAATATCTTCCCATTTCAACTTAGGAATGTCTAGAGGATGTAATTTACCAGCAGGCTTTTGGTGCTCCGCCTTTACTTGTTGGCATGTTAGGCATCGGGACACAAAGTCTGCTACCTCCCTTTTCATGTTAGGCCACTAGAAAGTCCGCTTCAAGTCCTGGTACATCTTGGTACCTCCGGGGTGAATAGTGTACCTCGATCGATGAGCTTCTTCTAAGATCCTTGTCTTCATCTCGGGACAATCCGGCACACATGTCCTATCTCAGAACAATAATCTTCCATCTGATGCTAGCTTGAAATCAGGTTGCTCTTCTAACTTGCCCCTTACTTCTACTAACGCCGGGTCGTTATCTTGAAGTTCCTTGATCTCGGAGAGTAAATCGGGACACAAACTTATGTGAGCTAGAGTCACACATCCCCTCTCCTCATTTATGTTGATGTTGAGCTTGGAGAACTATTCTAACATTTTTCACTCTTGGATCATAAAACTGGCCAGCAGCACTCTTGGCTTTCAACTAAGGGCATCGGCTACCGGATTACCCTTTCCTGGATGGTATTGTACAGTGAAGTCGAAGTCCTTGAGATATTCTAACCAACCCCTTTGTCTCATATTCAATTCCTTTTGTGAGAATAAATATTTGAGACTCTTGTGAAGAATAGGCAATGACCTTCCCTTGTTGCATTAATACACATCCGAGGCCAATACCCGACGCATCGGTGTAAATCTCGAACTTCTCTCCTTCAGCTGGTAGTGCTAAGACTGGAGCAGTCGTCAAATGATCCTTCAAGGCTTGAAGGCATCTTTCACAATCTTCATTCCATTCATAAGGAACCTCCTTTCGCGTTAGCCTAGTAAAAGGGACAACAACCTTGGAGAAGTCCTTTATAAATCACCGATAATAACCAGCTAGACACAAGAAGCTATGGATCTCGGTAGCATTGGTAGGTCTTTCACAATTCTTCATAGCCTCGACCTTTGATGGATCCACAGAAATCCTGCTCCTTGAAATCACATGCCCTAAGAAAGACACCTCATCGAGCCAGAAATCGCATTTACTAAGCTTGGCATAAAGTTGATTCTTCTTCAATATTTGCAATGTAATTCTCAAATGTTCTTCATGATCTTCTTCAGACTTTGAATAGATCAATATATCATCAATAAAGACCACGACAAATTGATCTAGATGAGGCTTGAATATGCTATTCATTAACTGCATAAAGGTTACAGGGGCATTTGTTAGTCCAAAAGGTATAATCGTAAATTCATAATGCCCATACCTGCTCCGAAATGCCGTTTTGTGAATATCCTCATCCTTGACCCTCAATTGGTGGTATCCCGATCTGAGATCAATCTTCCAACAATATTTAGCTCCTGATATCTGATCAAATAATTCATCGATCCTCGGCAGTGGCTACTTATTCTTGATAGTAAGTTGGTTCAACTGTCGATAATCGATACAAAGTCTCATCGATCCATCCTTCTTCTTGACGAATAGCACGGGCACTCCCCACGGCGAAGTACTCAATCTACTGAATCCCTTCTTCAAGAGCTCCATCAATTGTTCCTTTAATTCTTTTAGCTCAGCACCAGGGACAAGGTCAATAGTGAATGACACCTCCCTTTCCGGGGGTAGACCAGGCAAATCCTCTGGAAATATATCAGGAAAGTCCCGAACTATGTGGATATCTTCTAACTTTGACTCCTTATCCTCCTTTACGGTTACAAGGGCAAGAAAGGCCATGCAACCTTTCCTTACAAGCTTTCAGGCTCGAAGAGCCGAAATGAGGGGTGACTTGTTCCGATTTCGGGGACTAGTGTAGACAAGCTTCGGGTAGTCTTCAAAGGTTACTTTACCCTTTCGACAGTCTACGACCGCCGTGTGTGTAGCTAGCCAATCGGCTCCTAGGATGACATCATAGCCTTCCATGTCCATGCAGACTAGGTCGGCATGAAAAAAATATCCTTTGATTAATACCTCAGTTCCCAGGTAATAATGTGTAATTTTGGAACCAGTTCCGATTGGGGTAGAAATAACTAGTTCTGAATCCAACAAGACAGGTTCCATAGGTAATGTTCTGGCAAATCTTCGAGAGATGAATGAATGTGTCACGCCGGTATCAAATAAAACTAAGGCAGACTTAGAATAAACAATTAAGGTACCTTCCATGAGTCCGCCTTCATTTTGCTCCTCCTTTTAAAGTTCTTGTAGACGGCCTTGCTTCTTTGCCGGGCACTTTTCCTCTTTATTGGTTTGTTAACTCAGCAACGGACAATTGAGAATTCGGTGGCCCAGACTTCCACAATGAAGACATGCTCCCAATCTTCTCCAGCACTCCTCGGCCCTATGGCCGGCCTTGTCACAATGCTTACACACTTCCTTAGATGGTGTGGTAGTGAGTACCCTTCTTGATCTTCTTGTCTTTGGAAGAATCGCCTCCATCATTGGATCTCTTCTTGTTAAAGGTAGGTTTGAATTAGCCGGAGCTTGTGACGTGCTCCTTCTTTTCTCTTCCACGGATCTGATTGGACAGCTTCCTGTCATCTTCTAGCAACTAGGCTCATTTTACCATCTCCGAATAAGTTTGAATATCCATCGATGCCAGTTGAGTGATGTATTGTGGCCGAAGCCCATAAGAAATCTCTGAGCCCTCATCTTCTCGGTACACACCAGATGTGGTGCATACCTTGACAGCCTAGAGAATTGGGCCTCATACTCGGCCACCGATAAAGTCGTTTGCTTAAGTTCGCGGCAAACTCCGTGACTTTCTTCTCTTGGATATGATCTGAGAAATATTTGTTGTTGAAATTATCAATAAATTCACCCCACGTAACTTGCTCATGGGGTAAAGTAGCTTCCACCGACTCTCACCAGAAGTGAGCATCCTACTCTAGTTGGAAAGTCACTAATAACACATTTTCCTCATCCGTGCATTGCATCACATGGAATATCCTTTCGATCTCCTTGATCCAATTCTCGGCGTCGTCGAGGTCGGATGAGCCAGTGAACTTCGGCAGGTTCATGTTGCAAAAACTACGGTGGAGATCACCCGCTCCACGATTCATTCCCCCTTGTGCCACTTGTTGTTACGCTTGTGTAAGGCCTTGAATGGTGCGTTGCATATCACACCATTGTGCTCTCTCGACGGCCATGGTCCTACAAGAGAATTTAAGTCTAATTAGTTTCATATTTTTAACTATAGGGTTGGACGTCCTACGTTGACTTAAGCCATGGCGCTACCCATCTCACCTGGTATAAGGAGAAACCTATCCTTGGACTTGGGTTCCAAGGTAACTTGAATAATATAGGCTCTATTAACACAAAAACTGTGATGTCCCGAGCGCAGAAGGAATCCGGTAGGTGTGACGAGTTTATATCGATCAAGTCGATCAGAGCACGAGGTAATTCGACACATAAGACAGAGTGTGTCATGCAAGAATAATACCAAATCCAATTTATTCATTATTACCATCAAATAACTCCATTACATAATCCTTCAAAGGAGAGGAGTACTAAATGACATTCTAGACTCAATATAAAGAAAATTATAATAATAGACTCAAGAAAGATGAAAAAGACTCGACATAAGATATCTGGGTGCAACTCTACTCTCGGCTCTCTTGGTCATCCCCATCCGAATGATCCTCGTCATCGAGTTACCTAAAAAAAATAGGGGAAAACACTAGGTGAGCGAATGCTCAGTAGGGAATACATCTCAAGTACAAGCTTACTTTAAGTAAATTACATGTTACATGAATGCAAGTATAGCTGTGCATGAATGTAAGGTAATGCCTAGAGTGAAATAACGAGAATTATCAAGGACGAACTAGTACTTTTAAAGAGGAATCATGTAAAGTATCAAGAAACATTAAGTAAGTAATTATCAAGTCATGTCATGAGAATTGGCTATTTAATTTCAAGCAAGTAGATACCCATTCCATGCCACGCAAATCACATTATGTCAAGTCAAGTATGAGTTCATGGAATGTCATAATCTAGAGAGTTATGCACTTCGGTGCAATGCCACATCGTGATCAATATAGCTCCCATGGGCACAAGTACTTTCGAGTGCTCCTCTCAGGACCAGATCGGGCCCCATTAACGCCAGCATTGAGTCGTAAATATTTCGACATCCACTATAGTTTATAGCCAACAGAATTCCAAAGGAATAAGCCATTGTAGGAATGTAAGGTAGATTCACATAATAATGAGTTCAAGGACATAACTTTGGACGAGTATGACATAGCGACAAGTCTCTCATAAACCATGACATTCTTGAAACTAGGTAATCGGCGTCCACTAAGACCACCACCAATTCCAGAATTGGCGCCCATAGGGGTGGCTTCAAATTCTGGGAACAACACAAGCACGAAGAAATAGCGACCAGTAAAACGGTCGCTAATTTAATTAGCATCCACTGTCTGGTTGCCAATTCCAGACAGAGACATACTTCTCATAGAAGCCAGAAACAACGCTCTATGAGGGCTAGGGCATCATGTTTCTTCAGAGTGACGTGACAATCAATAGTTCTAGTATTTTTAGGGTATAACCAGCTCGGCTGCCTTGAGAAAATCTAAGGCTAGCTTAGACTTATGGAGGTCTCAATGAAGAAAGTACCAGTCGAAGGAAGGAATATCTCGCGGAAGGTCCAATCATCACCAAGAGTTAAGTGTAAGCGTCAAAACAAAATAGGGACCAAGTCTCGGACGCGAGACAGTGTTGCCAACTAGATCCGGCGACATAGGATCGTGGAAAAGATGCGTTGAAATCAGGAACAGAAACTGCGTCCTAGCAGTGGCCGCCAATTATAATTAGCACCCACTGTGTGGACTTTAATTCATATAATTTCTAGAATTTTTCTTTAATTACTAGAAAAATGGTGACTCTTCAGAGAGGCGCAGTATCATTAATCTGCGCCCTGAGGTTCGACGCCAGTTCTTTTATTTATTATATTTATATATATGCAACCAAGGAAAATAGCGCCTTCTCAAGGGTCGCTAATTCTTTTCCATAGGAAAAGGTGCCTATCTAGAAGGGCACAGGTTCTTAAATATGTGACAGGGGTCTGGCTGCAAATCCGTTCCAGTGTTACACCCAGCAACGCATCCCTTGGATACGTTCACAGAGACAAAACACTATTCATTTTTCTAAGTTTAGCATGAATAGTAGCACGTTGATGTTTATCAGGATTTTTAGGAAACTAAAGACATGGTCATGCAGAGAAAAACATGGAGAGGCTAAAAACATACTCATGCAGAATTATCAGAGCCAGGTTCCATAATTATTAATTTTTAATTATGGGTCAATTATTAAATGCACTAAAAGAATTAGCCTCAGGATGATGGTCGCTCGTTAATTGGCGCCATGAAGACTGTCGCTAATTCAACAATTAGTGCCCATCCGCATGGTCGTACGTTAATCTGCGACAACTGCTCTGGCCGCTATTTTCATGTGAAACAGAAAGGCATGTTTCTACGTAAAACTTTGAAAGCAAGGATCATGAATCATGAAATGAGATAGTAAATAGGGCTTTTATGCATGCAAGGCTATTTACTATTGTATTGTGCTTCGATTCTTGAGATAACCTACCTCTTGAAGTCCCGCGATCAATGACACCCAAGAGGGGGGTGAATTGGGTGATAACAAATTTTAAGAAAACTTTATCCAATTTAAATAAGTGTGAAGAACAGCAACAAAGAAGTTCATATCTATATAGAAACTATTAGATCTAACAAAATCTATCACACACAATGGATCGTTGGTACGGTGGCGGAGGTGTGAATCCGAAGATTCTACTCACACAAAGTGTTATCTTCCTAACAAGGTTTGCCTTGTCGATCCGAACCCACCTTTTAATATACCGGAGATTTGATGTGAAGATGATAAGTTGTGGTAGATCTAACTCAAGTGATACAAAAGATCTAATCTACGTGTGTGCTAGCATAGAATGGAGATAGGAGAAACGGATCAAAGCACACAAGAGACAACGATTTTTAGGTGGTTCGGTGCAACAACGGCAACCTACGTCCACCCCTCACAAACTATGAGGATTCACACACTATCTTGTAAGGGATTACAAGATTGAACACACACATACACGTAGGAGTATAACAACTCCAACGAAGGTGTAATAGCACCAAAACACACATATCTGATAGAAATCAAACACACACACTGATCTAAGAAGATCCACACACACACGAATGTTTAAGGATTACAAATGACACACACTTGAAGCTCAGAAAATATGAAGGAAGAAACACAAAAGAAAGAACTCTGATTTTGGATGAGGCTTGAATCTCCACTTGATTTGGGGTTGATTGGCTTCCGATTGATCTTCAAAAGCCTTGAGTTGGATGGAGAACCTTTGGACAAAACATTATTCACAGAGTACTTTCTACAGCACTCTTTCTCCCTTTGCAGCCCCCTTGGATCTCCCTTGAGTGATTAGGGTTTTTGACCCCATTGAGATGTTTTTATACAACCTGGATGGTCAAGAGACAAGCCAGGAACCAGATCCATAAATCATGGCATGTCTGGTGGCTTTGGGATTAAAAAATCTAAGGAGAAAGGCTTCCCACGTTGAAGAAACACAAAGTCAACAATTGCTGCCTCGGGGCGTTCGGTCGACCGGGTACAACTGGGCGGTCGACCTAACTTTTACAGGTTGAAGGCTTTTGGAGACTGGAAAATCCGGTCGACCGGTGTAGGGGGGGCGATCAACCGAACTATAAAACCCCGTACTTTTCTGAGCGCCGTTAATTTAGGTCGACCGGCCCATGCCCTGAGGTCGACCGAACTCTGGGAAACCTGCACAAACTGTCTAGTTCAGTCCATAAATTATATCCATATATTGAAGGCTTATGCTTGCAACAATATCCATATAATATGAGCTTGTTTAGACTTGATCGGGGTATTTGTTAAGGCATGATAAATTTGAACATTTGCTTTGGTGAAAATGGCTTTGAGAGATGTTTAACCAAGTTATCCACCTATTTGTAATGCCGGGTGTAGATATGTTCTTTCCCTCGCTAACTCGAAATATGTGAAAATGCGCTAAAGGGGGGAGAGCGGGAATGTGTGTGTGTGAGTGAATAGCATGAAAGCAACAAAACAATGCAACCAATGAATTACTCACACACAGAAGCATGTTGTGATCGCCACCAAGATATATAGTACAACGAAAGAGTACCACATACGTTGAAAAGGGGAGGAGAGAATGAAGACACTTGCCAATGATGCAGCACTTGAACAGGACAAAAATGGTCCATTGGCGACCGTCGAAGTACGTAGACGGCTGAACGATAGGTCGCGTACAGTGCTGAGGAGGAACGCGGGAAGAAGACCAGGTTGGCGACTAAACGGTCCGCTATCGGCCGCTAACAGAAGCTGGATGGTCTGAGGAAGACCGCACACCTCTATAAACGGTCTGAGGTGAACCGTGTGGAAGCTCTAGATCCCAAGCCGTGAGACTTAATCCTCCACCCCTTCCGACCGGCCAGAGGGGATGGGCCTTGTGCTAGAACTCTTGTTGACCTGCAAAACACAGCAAATGACCAAAAAGCACAACCCAAATTAATTTATGAAGTGTAATATCTACGAAAACGAATGGAAGACTAAACACATAAATGGAATGGGGAATACCTGGGGGTTGGGTTTTCAAACCCCTATGGGGCGTGGAAAATAGTAGGAAGGAGAAAGAATGAGAGAAGGACAATGAAAAACGTAGGTAGAAGTAAAGGAAAATGAACATGCAACGATGAACAAACCATGAAAAATGACTAAATGAAGACACTAAACATAAACGACTCGGACTACTCCCTGAACCAAAGGCTTGGCGGACATGGAAAGCCTTCCTCCTTGGCTGCAACTCACTCAAGAAAATGGCAGCAGCTCGACGTGAATTCCCAAATCTCCCCCTCGCGAGCTTAGACTAAGGGTGCTATTTATAGACCCTTGAAAGTCAGCCACGAATTAAGGATTTTCCAGCGAGAATTAGGCCGAGATACCTTTGGATAAATCATAGATAATACCACCAATTTTCACCAGGATGAAACGAAACCTAATTTGGTTAAGAATCCACGGAGAAATTCGAGGACGAAGTAGCTAACTTAACCACAGATGGAGAGAGAAAAATCTATTAAAGCCAAGATTTCGGCCTTATATGCAGTTGAACGATGGGCCGCCCACACATATAAACGGTCCACTAATAGACCACCTACATGGCATCGGTGGAAATTAATAAATAGATAAATAAATCTATTTATCCAAAGAACAGACCGACGGGTCCGGCGTAGGACTCTAGATTGGAAAACGGTCCATCGATAGACCGCCCAACAAGTCAAACGGCCCATTGCCAGATCGTTTATACAGTGTCGGTGGTAACTCAATAAAAATGGATATTTATCCAGAAAACTGACTCCTTTAGGACTATGATCCCTAAACGGTCATTCGATGGACCGCCCAACTTGAATAAACGGCCTAATGCAAGACGATTTATTAGGTTGTCGGTGGAAAATCAAAAAATAGCTAATTAGTCCAAAGGCAACCCGGTGTAGGACTCTGAACAATAAAAACGATTTTGAAAATGACCGCCCAACATCCTAAATGGTCTATCTCTAGACCGCAATTAGGCTGGGCAGTGGAAGTTAATAAAATGGGATAAATAAGCCCATTTACCCCAAAGACCAAGTGAAATCAAAGCCCATTAAACCCAAAATCCAAGGAAAATCGAGCGCAAGTCCAGCTATGGAGGAAATACCTATAAAATGAGCCCAAAGACATGGCTGAAAATGTCCCAATGAGAAATAGACAACCTGAGGCATCAAAAATAAGGGTAAGAAAAATGACTCAAGTCAAAGGCAAAAACTGGTGTCAACAGATGTCTCTCCTTAACATCCTCTTTACAGGGGAGCGAGCGGAGGTGAAGCGAAAGCAAAATGGAATATGGAGATGAAGCGGAAATGAAATGGAGCGGACTGAAAAGCCGGCGTTAAGGTAAAAGTCACCCGTTTCCTTTCCAACGAGCGATAGGAATCTTCCGGAAAACTCCAAACTAAACACAAAGAATGATCAGACCAAAATGACACCAGCCTGGAGAAACTAAATAAACAAAACAGAAGAAGAAATGAGCAACCTCATCAGGGGACACAATCCACAACTAACGAGGGAATCAGAACAAGTAGTAAAAAATAAAGAAGCAAGCTTAAACCTCCAGACAGGGACCCTTAGTCAATCAAACCAGGTGGATAGACCAGAGAAACCTTTCCAACTCTAAGTGGAATAAGTTCTCTCTCATCCAAAACCACGAACGCACAACCATCCATCACAAATGGGACACTTTCAGACAGACCATGGGTCGTGAATGCTCAAAGGATGCGTATGATGCATGCTGGGTTAAAATAAAAGAAATCATCAAAACGAATGCAAAGTGTTGAACCCCATGCACAACCATGTTTTAAGGAATTTTGATGATGAACTAAATACCCTGTGACTGCCCTCCATGTAAACAATATGCATATGTTGGTTGTGGATTTGAAATGAACTGAGCAAACTCCATTTTATTGAACGGCTAGTGTATGACACGGTCAACTGATTTGATGAACTGAACTGACGTGTGTTTTGAAATGTTTACAGAGGTTAGTGAGAAAGGAAAGTCTTCGAACAATTTGGGTGAAATTCTTCTAACTCTTCCTTAGTTGATTTGGATAGGATTCAAGCTATTGTGATAGATATCATGTGGTTTGAAGAGACTTAGTCTAAATATTGAGAGATTGATGAGAGCTAGAGATCATTCTTCAAGAAAGCAAATGAGAATTGAAGACTGACCTTAGGTGTGTATCTTTGACATGGACTTTCAATGGAGACCAACTGTCAAGATCAAGTGGCCATCATTCAAACTGAAACATTAAAATGGTAAGTTGTTGTTTGGATAGTTGAAGGAGCTTTATTGTGAAAGATGGATGAACAAACCCCAAGGTAACTCCCTATCTATATCTACTTGGCTTATCTGTGATCTTGGGTAGAGTAACTTACTTCTTCCATTCAAATAGTTATCTTTGATCTCTCATGATCTTAGAATAACCCCATTGTGTGTTTTCCTATATCTTGTTTATGTCAGGAAAAGTGTCGACCCCATGGGTCGACACTTTGTCCAGGGGTATGCTGTTTTCAGCCGGCCCTCTTATGTCTTTGAACGTAGGGATAAAAAGTCGACCTTGTGGGTCGACCTTTTTATCGCTAGGTTCTGTTTGGGTTCTAGTTTCAGAACCCTGGACTGCCGTGGCCTCCTTTTGATGCCACAGGGAGAAAGTGTCAACCCCATGGGTCGACACTTTCTTCGCTGGGTTCTGTTTGGGCCTTTGTTCTGTCTTGCCCGATAGCGAGTGTCGACCTTGAGGGTCGACACTTTCTGACGATCGAAAAACACGCCAGTTCGCGTGGCGGCCGGTGCCCTAGCCCATTCCACTTTTTTAGTGCTCGATCGTGATTGGCCCTTGGGGGATAATGTCCTCCACGTGTCCCCTCCATCCCTGGTAGTATAAATCGAATGTGGTAGGGTTTATTGAAGGGAGAGAAAGCATCAGTTGATATATGTGTTTTTGGGGTTTTGTAGGAAGAGCCGCTGGAGCGGTGTTGAAGCTTCTTCCCATGTCGTGCTAGCTCGATTCGAGGTTGAAGACGATCATCCTCCACCTTCCGGAAGCCATTGGGTTTAAGAACGACGGCTGAACCATCTCTCCATCACCCATGGACTTGGTCGTGAGTCAAGAGAAGTGAAAGGGGATTGAAGCACCTGCGTCCTTTCTTCTGATCTGAACCTGCAATCCGTTCATCCGTGGAAGTCATCAAGGAACCAAGCCTCATCATTGACGACCGGGAGTTTCCTCAACTCTAAATTCATCACAGTTTGGAGTCATTCATGCTTGTTTATGTCTACTGAGCTTGCAAATGTATTTCTGTATTCATCTTTTAAACTGAATAAAACTATGTGTGTGTTCGGAGTGGTGTCTCCGAGTGTGGAATCATTGTTGGAGTGCGTCCCTATCTTGGTGTGTGTGTGTGTGTGGTTCTGAGCACCGTGTTGAGGGTTCACCCTCGTGTGTGTGCTGCACTGCAGCGTGTTGAGCGTCCAGCTCGTGTATGTGTGGTTTGCTGCCATCGTGTAGTGTGTGGTGTACTGGGGTTCATCCCCGTGTCCTACCTCGAGTAGCGTTCTAGCGAAGCCTCACCGAGGTGGTGAGGGGTGGATGTAGGGTACCCGTCGTGGTCCCGAACCACCTAAAAAATCCTTGTGCATGTGTGATTGGTTGTGTGTTTGTTCCTTATCTTCTACCACCATTCACAAGATGGATTATGAAATGTGTTTCACATCAATGCTAAAATTGTCAATGTATATGGCTAGTTTAAATTGCTAACTCTCCGTGTGTGATCTTGTCACCTGCATGTTTGGTGAGGCTTAATTGAGAAGTCTTCAAGTCATTTAAATTGGTTATAATTCTTAGAGAGGGATCTATTCACCCCCTCTAGATCCGTGCCACTACACTGTGGGACCCAACAATTGGTATCAGAGCCCGACTCTGTTATATGAGATCAAACGATCTTCATGGGGATCCTAGTGTAGTTTTGAATGATGAATGCTTCTTCAGATATTGCTTCTTTGACTTCTTTACCTGTTTATAATGGTGATGACTTTAACTCATTGCTGGGAAGAATGTGCAGGACCATAAATTCAATTGATCCAAATTTGTAGAAGTTAGTTAATGATGGTCCTCATAAGATGCCTCGTGATGAGACCAAGTGGTCCAACCGAGATAGACTAAAGAGTCATGAAAATGCTACAATTTTGAGGTTGATAAAAAATTCTGTCAATGCTAACAGGTTCATGTTTGTCACCTCTTGCAGAACCGCCAAAGAAATGATGGACAAATTGATGCCAGCTCAAGAGAAGCAAGGACTGAAGGGATTAATGGCTAATGATATCTATCAAACTTGTGATGAAAGTGCTGAGGAGGTAAGCTCTAGATCAGATGAAGATGAATTGTCTTTCGAAGATTTAGTAGATGCCTATGAAGAATTGTCTGAAAAATATCATAAAGTGAAACATGAAAATAAAGCCCTGAAGAAAAAGTCTAATGAAAATATCCATGATAATTCCTCGTGTGTGAAATGCATTGATCGAATTTCAAAAACTGAAGAACTGGAAAAATAAAATGAACTTCTGACATGCAAAGTCTCATTGCTTAACAAAACTGAAGAGAGTTTTAAAAGCAAGTTAGATTCTTTATCAGATGATGATAAACTCTTTGATAAACTTCTTGATTCTGAAATAGATGCCAAGTCCCTTCTGGATAAAAATGAGAAACTAAAAGGGGACAATGATGTTTTGCTCATTCAAATCTCTTTGCTTGAGGGAAGATTGAAGCACCTTGAGAAATCTGAAAAAGATAATGGTTTATTGAAATCTGAAATTGAAAATCTAAAACAATTAAATACAACCATGTGTGAAAGACTTTTGACATTTGAAAAAGGCAAGTCCATGGTCGCTCAAGAAAGTGAGAATGTAAGTATTTTAGAACAGGAAATAGAATCTTACAAGACGATAAATGCCACTCTAAATGAAAAGGTCACTTCCTGTGAAAATGAAATTCTGTCTTGTGAACTTCTAATTGCTTCACTTCAAAGTGAAATCGTTGACCTGAACAAATCATTGGGCAAGTTTGTGAGTGGGGAGGACAATCTAAACAAACTCTTGGGAACTAAGGTGAACTTCCAAAGGGAAGAACTAGGATACAATCCTAGTAAAAAGGAAGCATTTAATCTGAAAACAAAAACTTCGTTTGTGCATGCTTCTAGTTCCTCAAGTACACCAAATACTTCTTCATCTGTCAAACAAAAGCCCATTATGCATGCAAAGAAATTTGATGTGAAATCCCAAGCTCCAAAACAAAACAATGCTTCATGTCACTATTGTGGTGAGCTTGGACAGTTAATGCATGACTGTAGTGTGATGAAAGAAGACGATTTGAATGCCTCTAAGATACATAACAATAGATTCCATGTTGATAAGAAAAGGGAAGTTAAATGCTTTCATTGTGGAAGAATGGGCCACACTATGAAAAATTGTTGGTCATTAAATGTGAAACCAAAATTTCATAATCAAAATCATAGAGTCCCCAGACATGCACAAAAGTCCAATGGTTATGCTCAACCAAAGAAACTGAAACAACGTGTGTATTGTCATTATTGTGGTTATGTGGGACATCTAATGAATGATTGCTCTTTGTTGCACCTTGACGATATGAATGCAAGGAAAATGTTGAAAGCCACAAATCGTGGTGCACCTAACCCCCAGGGACCCAAGATGGCTTGGGTTCCCAAAACATCAAAGTGAAGATCTTATCTTGCAGGAATGCCTTGTGATGGAAGAAGTTGTCAATAGAATAAAACTTCTCCAAGGCAAGAAATTGATGAGCCAATATGGTAATGCACTCCACTTTTACTTACACATGTGAATAACAATCTTTTATTATTGTTCATAGAGTTTATCGGCTTTCACTCATGTTTTCTTGTGTGAATAACTATAATTTTACAGTTGTTCACAAAGTCCTTTTCTAGCTATACTCGTCTTTTTTTGTGGATAAAAGTTGAATTTTACACATAGAGCACACACATCTTCTTGCATACTTGTGAATACAAATAAAAATTTTAATCATCTGTCATCTTGATGCACTAACTCGCATACATTTCATATTCGTGTGCATGAATGCCATGATTAACCGGTATATAAAATGGTGTAAGTGGAAAGGTAGATTAAGACCACCTGGAAGCTTTCATCATGCGTGAGTGTGGTCTTCGGACCTACGTACTCCGCCACGTATCGGCAATCAAATTACCTGAATACATCATTTTGACATGCTTGAATGTATATAATTTACATCCGTTTCTTTTTGAACTCTTCTACAACCGAACAACCTTGTTAAATAACCTTGCATTGATTCAGGCATGAATACCTCATGACACATCTTAACAAGGTCATTTTGGTTTTTCAACCGTGCATACACTTAGGGGGAGATAAAACCTTGAAAAGGCTAATTCATGTTCTACTATCTGTTCAATCACTCACTTCATATGGAACTTTGATACAACTGGCTTCATTCAATAAGGATCTCTGTTATTCCACTAAACACTTTTAAGGATTCTTAAACCCCTACATTAAAGTCAAGTGACTCGTGAGGAAAAAGCTGGCAGTCCCTCCAAAAAGTGAATAAGTGTGATTTGACATCGAGTACATCAGGAATCCCCCCTGAAATAAAGGAATAAATTCACATCGGAAAGTGTCTTATCCACATAATCATAAATGATGATACTGAGTAACCGGGAATTGCCCTGAGACAAAGGGCATGCCTCGTGTCAAAAGGTTAGTCATGTTGCCTTTATATAAATATAAAATTGTATGGGACTGTGCAAAGCTACCAAAAGTCGAGCATTTTGTATTGAAATGTAGGGAGGAGAGATTCTTGTTAGTGTTACTTAGAACATATGACTATCCATATTGCTTTGAAAGTCATTATTCATTGTTCTCATGTTGAATTTGAGCTTGATTGTTTGAATGTACTTCCTGAATTAGTTGATCATCAATGGTCAAGCAGTACGTCTAATTGTAAGCACAACCATGTTAATATGGTTCATGGACATGTTTGCTCAAATCAATTACATTCTTCTTATACCCGTCCCTAAGGGACCTTCGTGCTTGATCTTATATATATATAAGTATGCTTGCCTGTCTGCCTGCATGCTTAAAATGCATAAAAGAACTTGATTGTTAAAGCCCCTTGATTGAAGCATGCAACACACTTTGAACAATTCCTAAAATGGATTTTGGTGAAGAGCAAACCATGTCCGTTTGATCATTGAACTGAGTTGGTCAGAATCACTCTCTTGTGACCAACTAAAAATTGTGATGGCTGAAAGGAATTCAAACTTTGGTTTAACTGTTTTATGCGATGAGTTACTACTATGACATTGTGTCCATTCCTCGGACTTTGTTTCATATTGAACTGACATTGAGTTCTAATGTACAGAGTTAACAGATTGCAATTGGTGACTCTAACATTCCTTAATCCTGAATTCATTGAAATGCTCAAGATGAAGGAGATAAGGTAAGCAATCTTGGCTTCAATGCTATTCATGAGAATGAAATGTACTTAACTCAAATCTGGTATTATTTCCTGCAACATTTCAATCTCAATGATTTGTGTTGGATATAAGAAATGAAAGCTTGCATGTTTAATTGAATTCATCATCCTAGTGTGGGTATTTGAATTCCCTTGTCCAAAATCAACTTCTCTCAGTTGAACTACCCACATATTGCCCAATTTGTGCTTATCATTCAGTGGAATCTTGATTGGGTAGATAGGACATTAATTCACTTCATATCTCTTGATTTTTCAAAGTGCAGAAGAAGTGTCGACCCCTAAGGTCGACACTCTTACCGTGTGTCCCTCTGTCTCTCACGAGACGGAATCATCTCCAAAATGTGTCGACCCACAAGGTCGACACTTTTGTTTCGGAACCCGATTTGTGAACCGGACCGCAGGATTCACTCCACACACCGATTACTCTCTTGGTTCAGACCCAAGGTCACTTGGGTCTCTATTTTTGGTCGAACCCACTCTACTTCTCACTCTCCAAAACCCATTCTCATCTCACTTTAACCCTAAACCCCAAATCTCATTCCTGTGATTCTTCTCCTCTCTCCGTCGGACAAGCCCACAGTCGACACTCTTCCTCCACCCCTCGTTACTCTCCGTTCACACCATCTCCTTCTTCCACTTGAAGCTATTGCGGTGCCCTCCATGGCTCCTTCAACATCACCTCTTCCAGAGGCTCCCTCCGGCGAGCGGCGGCGTCGCCCCTTCCTTCTCCTCCGGAAGCAGTTGCAGGGTTCTTCTTCGAAGCTCATTCTCTTGGAGAAGGTGCTGTTCGTGGGGTGAAGACCAGCCATTCGGAAGTCACAAGCTGCATCCCAGTCCTCCTTTGCTTGCTTTGAGTGTTGTCCGAACCGTACCCATGGCGCCCAAGAAGAGATCTGTATTGGAACGAGAGGAAGCCCACATCCAAATAGAGCTAAGGCATAAAGATAAGGAAGCCCGGGCTGAAAGAAGGAAAAGAGCCTCTGAGACGAAGATGTTGGCTGAAAGGAAAGTGTTGTGCCCTCATGTGGTTGATTTCAGGAGCATAGAAAAGAATCTGCCAAGGTTAGTCGAACTCTTTAAGAAGCAGCCAAACTTAATTTCTTTCATGTCAGACCACCGACGTGTCTACCATTCCCTAGTTCATCAATTATACGGAAATATGGTGGTGAAAAATGATGAACTGTACACTGAGATAAATGGGCCCTCTGTTCCTTTAACTGCTCAACTGATTAGTAAGGCCCTAAATTTGCCTTGGGATAGTGGGATAATTTATGGAGAAGCCATTTATTCTGAAGAACTTGCATATGAACTCATGACGGATAAGGTAGCAACACTAGGGTGTGTACCGAAGCTCAATGCAAATGAATTTCCACCTCTTCAGAAGATTCTACATCGCATGATGACCACTATACTACTACCTAGATTAGGGTCTAGGGAACAAGTAATTGACAGGCACAAATTCCTATTTGTACAAATCATGAGTGGAGAACCGGTTAACTTCCCAGAGGTGATGATGGAGTACATAACCAGCTGCAGGAAGTCCAAGAACCGAAATTTACCTTATGGAGTTGCTTTAACACCAATTTTTCAGTCCTTGCATATTGATCTGAGCAAGCAAGTCAGTCATCCAATTAGGGATGCTGACATCTATACTATTCCATCAATCTGCAGCAACATGGGCTATGAATTGAAAAATGGTGTTCTCGTTCGCACACTTCCGTCACAGAAAGGTAAAGCCCCGGCAGCAAGGTCTGAGCAAAGTGAGGGTGAAGATCAAGAACAACACATCAGTAGAACTGCCAGAACAAGAGGATCACATGCCACAACTTCAACAGCTCCATCAATGACCACCAAATTTGACGAATTAGCTGATGAAGTTTGCAATGTCAAAGAATCAGTGGATGCCCTTACACGGGAAGTCAAAGAACTCAAGCTCCATCATGATACTTATCTTCAGAAGTTCGCTGCCATGGCCGACTCCATTGACTCACTCCATACTGCCATTGGCATTCAAAACTCCAAGTTTGACGATCTCTCTGATTTTCTCAGGCGTCCTTGGACACCTCCTGACTCTCCTTGAAGCTTTAGCACCCTCCTAATGGACAAGCTGATTGACTTTACCCCCCTTAACACTTCTTTTTGTTGATGACAAAGGGGGAGATGAAATGTGGATGTTATGGCATATTTTGTGGACTTGTGTTTAGTTCTGTGTTTGTTTAGTTCTGTGTTTAGTTTTGTGGAGGACTTGCGTATCATGGACACTTGCTTATTGTCGACATGGTTATCTTGTTTATTCTGTGGACAATGGTTGAATGGTTGTCTTATGGACAATGTTGAAGTTGTGAGTAGCTTTGTGAATGTCAAAATATATTTTGTGAACTTGTGTTTATTTTGTGGGATGATCACTTATGCTTAAAGAACATGCCTTGTTGATGGATGTTATGTTTGATGGTTGATTCATTATAGATGCTCAATGGCATTTTAAATTCATGGTTAGAATGCATCATATCCGGACTGTGTTAACAAATGGTCTACAGGATGCCAAGTGTGTTCAAAGAGTGTGAACTGCATTTTGTATGCATTTTGAGAATGAGTGTGTTTGGATGGTTAAGAATGGTTTCATGTCTAGAATGCTAGGGTTGAAATTGAATTTCCTTGAAACACTTTTTATCCGTCTACTCTATTTTGTCAAATTGCACATAGTATTTGTCATCATCAAAAAGGGGGAGATTGTTGAACCCCGTGCACAACCGTGTTTTAAGGAATTTTGATGATGAACTAAATACCATGTGATTGCCCTCCATGTAAACAATATGCATATGCTGGTTGTGGATTTGAAATGAACTGAGCAAACTACATTTGATTGAACTGCTAGTGTATGACACATTTAACTGATTTGATGAACTTAACTGACGGGTGTTTTGAAATGTTTACAGAGGTTAGTAAAAAAGGAAAGTCTCCGAACAATTTGGGTGAAATTCTTCTAACTCTTCCTTAGTTGATTTGGATAGGATTCAAGCTATTGTGATAGCTATCATGTGGTTTGAAGAGACTTAGTCTAAATATTGAGAGATTGATAAGAGCTAGAGATTATTCTTCAAGAAAGCAAATGAGAATTGAAGACTGACCTTAGGTGTGTAACTTTGACAGGGACTTTCAATGGAGACCAACTGTCAAGATCAAGTGGTCATCATTCAAACTGAAACATTAAAATGGTAAGTTGTTGTTTGGATAGTTGAAGGAGCTTTATTGTGAAAGATGGATGAACAAACCCCAAGGTAACTCCCTATTTATATCTACTTGGCTTATCTGTGATCTTGGGGTAGAGTAACTTACTTCTTCCATTCAAATAGTTATCTTTGATGTCTCATGATCTTAGAATAACCCCATTGTGTGTTTTCCTATATCCTGTTTATGTCAGGAAAAGTGTCGACCCCATGGGTCGACACTTTGTCCAGGGGTATGCTATTTTCAGCCGGCCCTCTTATGTCTTTGAACGTAGGGATAAAAAGTCGACGTTGTGGGTCGACCTTTTTATTGCTAGGTTCTGTTTGGGTTCTAGTTTTAGAACCCTGGACATAAGTGTCGACCCACAAGGTTGACACTTATTCCGGGTCTTTCTATCGTGGCCTCCTTTTGATGCCTCACGTAGAAAGTGTCGACCCCATGGGTCGACACTTTCTTCGTTGGGTTATGTTGGGGCCTTTGTTCTGTCTTTCTCAATTGCGAGTGTCGACCTTGAGGGTCGACACTTTTCGGGGACCAAAAAACACGCCGGTTCGCGTGACGGCCGGTGCCCTAGCCCATTCCATTCTTTTAGTGCTCAATCGTGATTGGCCCTTGGGGGATAATGTCCTCCACGTGTCCCCTCCATCCCTGGTAGTATAAATTGAATGTGGTAGGGTTTATTTGAGGGAGAGAAAGCATCGATTGATATATGTGTTTTTGGGGTTTTGTAGGAAGAGCAGCTGGAGCGGTGTTGAAGCTTCTTCCCATGTCGTGCTAGCTCGATTCAAGGTTGAAGACGATCGTCCTCCACCTTCTAGAAGCGATTGGGTTGAAGAACGATGGCTGAACCATCTCTCCATCACCCATGGACTTGGTGGTGAGTCAAGAGAAGTGAAAGGGGATTGAAGCACCTGCGTCCTTTCTTCCGATCTGAACCAAAGGGGCTTCGTGAAGACATCTTCTGCAATCCGTTCATCTGTGGAAGTCATCAAGGAACCAAGCCTCATCATTGACGACCAGGAGTTTCCTCAACTCTATATTCATCATAGTTTGGAGTCATTCATGCTTGTTTATGTCTACTGAGCTTGCAAATGTATATCCGTATTCATCTTTTAAACTGAAGAAAACTGTGTGTGTGTTCGGAGTGGTGTCTCCGAGTGTGGAATCATTGTTGGGGTGCGTCCCCATCTTGGTGTGTGTGTGTGTGGTGCTGAGCACCGTGTTGAGGGTTCGCCCTCGTGTGTGTGCTGCACTGCACCGTGTTGAGCATCGAGCTCGTGTGTGTGTGTGGTTTGTTGCCATCGTGTAGCATGTGGTGTACTGGGGTTCGTCCCTGTGTGCTACCTCAAGTAGCGTTCTAGTGAAGCCTCACCGAGGTGGTGAGGGGTGGACGTAGGGTACCCGTCGTGGTCCCGAACCACCTAAAAAATCCTTGTGCATGTGTGATTGGTTGTGTGTTTGTTCCTTATCTTCTACCACCATTCACATGATGGATTATGAAATGTGTTTCACATCGATGCTAAAATTGTCAATGTATACGGCTAGTTCAAATTGCTAACTCTCAGTGTGTGATCTTGTCACCTGCATGTTTGGTGAGGCTTAATTGAGAAGTCTTCAAGTCATTTTAATTGGTTATAATTTTTAGAGAGGGATCTATTCACCCCCCTCTAGATCCGTGCCACTACACTGTGGGACCCAATACAAAGAAAACCATAAAATAGAAAGTACTCGAGAATAGTATTGCTAGACCGGGACAATTAGGGTCAGGACACTATCCGCAACCACGGCGTGCGAGATAGAACCATCGTCCCCTAATTTTTCCAACCTAATGGCCTATCCGATGATTAAACGCGTGCACCTGGATCATCATCATTTTTGTTATAGAGGAATGCCAGATCCTGGAACACGTGAATAACCAGCCAGTTCTCGAGATAATATAGCATAGATATCATATAGTAATGCAATAAGGGACATAGAGTATGAAATACTTACCTGACCTGGATCATGGAAGTGTAGTGCAGCTACAAGAGAATCATGAACAGGGTTATGCAATCATATATATCATGACATAATACCATCCAAGCCAAAATATTATCAATGGAGTACATAATGCAACAATAATAAAGCAAAACTCATTCATTATTTCAGCAAATAAACGGCCTTCTACAGACCGCTACAAGTGTGTAAACGGTCCCGTCAGGACCGCAATGGCAGGGCGAGTTTGAATCTCATTGTGGCATCACCACGGCCCTTTGGGAGACCGCCTAAAGAATAAACGGTCGAAGGATGACCGTTAACATGCAAATGAGCGTGTTACTCAAACAAACGATCTTATCAGGACCGCCTAAAAAGATAAACGGTCCATCGATAGACCGCGTTTAGACCGCCGGTTTCAAAAAAATGAAACCGACCCCAACGTCTTCCTCACTGGCTTCTCCCATTCCCACTCTATCCACCGTGGACTGAACGGAGCACCCCACGCCCCCTTCATCTACCCATTCTTCACACTCTCACATTCTCCCCCACCCATCCTCTGCTCTCTCATGCGCTTCAAGAGGCAAGCCTTAAAGCTCCTCGCTCGTCGGATGGCCGGAGAAGCCACTACACCGCCGCCGTCCGCGATCAAGGGAGAAGCGCCGCCACCACCCACGGTCGAAGGGGGGGCGACAACGATCATTGCCAGAGCGCGTGAAGATGCCAGAGCGGCAGAAAGGGAGGGAACGACACCGAGGAGGCGGCGACATCGGCAGAGAAACCGGCCAAAGGGCAGTTGACATACGAGGTAAGCCACGCCAAAACCTTTCCATAATGCATGCATGTAGCCCTAGGTGGTAGAAACAGGGCATTTGACCCCTCTAGGCTCGGTTGGGAGGCCCCTTGGGCCATCGCCGCCGGCGGGGAGGAGGTTGAACGTCGTTGGTCACGGCGAGCAGAACACGGTCTGACAGGGACCACCTACCAAAACTATACGGTTCACTTAGAACCGTCTGGCTACAAACGGCAAAAACCAAACCGCCCCAACGGCTAGAACGGTCCACAGGTGACCGTTCAGGGAGAGTTCAACAGTGGGGGTGTTGAGGAATGAACGCGGTCTGAAGAAGACCGTGGACATGTTTAAATGGTCCACCTCGGACTGTTCAGAAGCTGAACTGTTGAGAACACGACGGTCTCCAACAGACCGTCCCGTAGGTAAACGGTCAACCAGAGGACCGTGTAGACTAAGATCAATGGGGGCTTAAGGGGAATGCCAAACGGTCGGATGGGGACCGTTGGGTACCCAAACGGTCAGGGAAAGGCCGTTATTGGGATGGACACATGAGGGATAAACGGTCCAAACTGGGCCATCTAGATGAATGAGCGGTCCTTAATGAACCGTCCTCTAGGTAAAACGGTCAATGGATGACTGTGCAGATAGAGCGGGCCTTTTTAGAAATGAAGACGGCCAAAAACCAACCGTTTCGGGGATATAAACAGCCCAGTGGGGACCGTTAACCTGACAGACTACATTTTTTTATTATTATTATTTATCTTGATGCATGATTTATTATGAAATGCATGACTGATGCAGATTGTTTAAATGCACACAAGGAAAGCGAAGGACCCGGATCTCATGGCTCCAGGTCCGTGCAATGTACCTCGCACTACCGGACTTTCAGCGAGAGCGGCTGGTGGCCATGGGTTTCGGTGAATTTTTAGGCGTGGAGGTGACGAGGCTCGACACCGCCCTTCTCTATGCCTTAGATGACTACTGGGACCCGGTGAGCTGCACGTTCCTCTTCTCGTGGGGCCACATGGTCCCAACGCTTGAGGATGTGGCGCGCATCACCGGCCTGTGCGTGCACGGGATGGCGGTCAGCGGGAGGACGTTGGTGGACTACCGGGAGTTGGCCCAGAGACTGCTGGGCCTGGAGCTGTTGAGGCCAGAGCGTCAGTCGGCGACGTTGCCGAGAGCGAGGCTACAGGAGAGTCTCGGTCTGAGGGGAGCGGAGATCGCGACAGGAGAGCTTCCAGAGCAACACTTGAGACGACTCGTGGACCGAGCACAACCGCGGGTGGCAGCCATACCAGGGCCAGAGGCGGACGTGATCCTGAGGAGGTTCATGATGTTGCTCTTCAGGAAGCTCCTGTTCGCCACCCGGGCGGATGTGGTTAGCTGTCGCCTGCTACCACTGCTAGAGGACGTGGAGCGAGTCAGGGAGTACGCCTGGGGAGTGGCAGTCCTCGCCTTCCTCTTCAACACCCTGAGCTCAACCAGTCGGCGCACGATGCTCGGCGGGTTCTCCCCACTGCTCCAGGTATGACTCAGATCCCTAAAATGATTATGCAACTGCTATAAGTTCTATTAAATGCTATATACTGACTCTTTGATGTAATGCAATGCTGGTGTGGGCGTATGTGCACCTCTCCGGGCTGGGGAGAGGAGAGGAGACTTACCCCGATCGGTTGCCCATCGCGAGACGGTGGACAACACCCCGGGAGGTAGGATCCCTGCGTCGCTAAGTCCAAGCGATCCAGGATGACCTCGACACCTTACCCTACGCTTCGGTATGATCTAAAACGTAAGCTTTTGTGTAAGTGCAACTATATGCTTGTGCTGATGCAATTACTCTACTTGACAGGTCTGGTGGATGCCCTACCAGGGAGAGGGGCACAGGGGCCAGCATTGGGTGGTGGCGGCCCTAGCCTACGCGGGTCGTGACATCTGGCTCCACTGCATGAATGTGGTGGAGCCACTCCACTACCGCCTGGTGATGAGGACCATCAGGGTCCACCATGCGGAGGTCAAGTTCCCAGCTCGTGAGAAGTCGAAGTAGCACGTCGGACGGCATGCACGAAGCCTAGTGACGGAGATCGACTAGACTGTTCGAGCGTCGGAGCAGACTCAAGACTAGATGGCACTCGGGCGAGTGGTACGCACCTGACCCGAGAGCGATGAGGCCTACCTCACGGCCTACGCCCAGCACTATGGAGACCAGGTCTTCCGTGGCACTCGACGATCGGTACTATTTCTAGACTCATGCTTTCTAATATGCCTTATGGTTACAATGCACTGACACCTGACTTCCTACATGCAGCTCTACCCCCAAGGGCGGATCGCTGAGCTCGAGGGTCTTCTCCACTCTACCGTCCAGCAGCGGGATGAGCTCTAGCTTTCTCTGGACCTCCTGGTAAGTTTAACTCAGCCACAGACTTAAAATGTTTATGATATGCATTATGAAACTGACATGTCCCCATTTGTAGCGAGCCGAGGGAGCCCAGCGCCAGGCGCCGGATGCACCGTCGTCGTCCTCCCAACCACCTGCGGATCGGGCCGAGCGGGACGTAGAGTTCGCCCGGGCAATGGCATGAGCCTAGGAGGCCGAGGCCACACTCACCGAGAGGGTAAGTAGACAGCTGTACTGAATCTCATGATTGAAAATTTGCAATGTAATTTATGAGATAAATGCATATGCAGGAGCGAGAGTTGGCAATAGCGGTGGGTGAGGCCACCCAGCAGAGGGAGGAGGCTGAGCGTTCCCGTGCTGAGGCAGAGACACTTCGCGCAGAGGTAGTAGAGGCTACACGCCTCTGTGAAGAGATGGAGCGATCCTACACTGGGATGGTGGAGATGGAGCTTCTTCGAGCCCGAGCGGCGGAGGAGGACCTGTATCGAGCTGAGGCAGAGCACGCCCGCATAGAGGCGACAGAGCTGCCGGGAGAGGTGCGGGCGCTGAGAGAGTATGTCCGACTTCTGAGCGGGAGGCCAGGACGCAGTGGCAGTTAGAGCGTCGCACCTAGCTACTTCACTAGCTCCTCCGGTCGTCGGAGGAATGAGGATGAGGAGCGATGCCGATGTCGACATGTAGAAGAGAGCACCTCCATGGCGCCACCAGCAAAGCGCCATGAGGGCTCAGTGGTGCGGACACCCGAGCAGTTGAGCGGCGCGACACGCCGAGCCACCGGTACCGCACACGGAGCACGACTCCAGCCACCTCAGCATCCATCTTCCTCGGAGACAGCCTAGAGACTCCCCCATGAGTCCCAGCATTTATCATATTTAGTTAGACTTTAATTGTGTTTAATGTGTGTTTACTTCATTTTATTCGGTATGTAATTTTGATTGTAAGAGGGGCTTATTTGTAAAATGGGACCCCTGGGCCCCACGGGACCCCCAGGCCCCCTCCCATTGATCCACCTCATCCCTAGGGCCCCATGTGGGGTCGGTCAACCATTCAAATGGTGGCTTCTAGAAGGGTGGGCCAAGTGGGGGACATTGGAATGAAAATGTCAACAATTCCAACCCACCCCCACCTACCATGTCCCCCCTTGCCTCCCAAGTCAATGGGCCGCCCCCCCCTCCCTTGTATTTTTAATTTTAATTTTTGTGGATGGTCACATGCAATCCCAGCCCTCCATCTCCCATTCCTAGATCCAACAGTTGAGGATTGATTAGACATGTAACCTATATATGCTTGTAGTTTTCATTTTTGATGAATTAATGCCATTTGAATCAAACAATTTCCTTGAGCAAGGGCTGGTGCGCCCCCCTCCTCTCTCCTCCCTCTTCCCCTTACAACTGTGAAGGCTGCCATTCTTGAGGTGTGACTCCTCCCTATCGGTTCCGGTCATCATCGCCGCCGCCACGAGCCGCCATGGCACCGCCATCGAGTTCGTCGGAGTTCTGTTTTCAGCTGACCACTGCCACTTCCACGAAATTCTGCAATCAGCCACGAGCTCAGATCGACTTGGGATTTTGAGGGGATGTTCCAGAGGTGTTCCCCACATCCTAAAAAAATTGGTGGGTCATGAATCTTCGATTTGACAATTTCCCATTTTCATTCAAATTCCAAGTTCAGTTCTGCCAGCTTCTGATCTGATTTTCCACTTCTCCTGAGTTTCGCATCTTCGATCCACCTTTTTATTTTTTCTAGAGCTCCCAATTTCACTGGGGGTTCTATCCATCAATCCCTCCTTCCACGAAGTTTCCTGATTTTTGATCAGCCCTCCACCTATTTTTCAAAATTCGTTCTCAGAGCAAGCTACAGTGCTGTCCACCGGTTCCCAGATCCGACCACCCTCCAGTAAACAAATCGTTACAAATCACAACCACCTCCAATCAGTCCACACAAAAAATCCCCGTTTTTCTTGTTCGAAATCCTACAACTTTTGTGAAGAGCTCAGGAGCTGAATCGGCCATCTACCTTGCGGTCAATGGCAGTTCTCAGGCAACTCACCTGCATATCTGAGGTTTCGGGTATTATACAATAGGAGCTTGTAAATTCAGTAAAGTCCAGATACGACCAGATCCAGCAGATCTCTCTATACCTAGATCGAAGGATTTCAACAGAGGTTTCCAACGATAGCTCATGCGCCCCGATCTGACATCGGGATTGATCGCAGCGGCCATTCTCGCCGGAGCGCACGCCGGAGGACAAAACCAGAAATCCGTGGGCAGCGAGTCCATGAATTGGGAATCGGGGCCGATCGACCCCCGATCGGTGTTTCCGGCCGACCGCCGTCCGTGGAGGCGCACCACCAGGGTCCCCATCACAGCGGGTCCCACCCCCACAGATCCGGAGGACAGCGCCGTCCGTGGGCCCCACGGGCCCGTAGAACCCGCCGTTCGGAAAGCACAAAAACGCGGAATTCGGCACTGCCGGGCGACATCAAGATGCTGCCCGTCAACCCGATTTGCGTGATTCTCGGGTCCCACATGTGACCTTTTACCTCCCTACGTGGAGTGGGTCAAATCATTGTATTGCTGTAATATTGTTTAATTGGGAGTCCGTATTTCGGCTGGGGTTGTCTACGCCACGCCGGGTGCGTGGAGGTAATGGTCTTAACTTCTCGGCATTCACTTGCTAGTTTAGTATATGGTCTTTTGCCACTACTGAGAGCGATAGGTACTAGACCGTGAGTTCATGTCACCGTTGTGAGCGTGAGAGTGACCCGTCCCGTGACTCGATCCGAGTCCGGAAGTGAGTCGACTACCCTTGAACTCTGCCGGTTCCTTAACCGCGCACGATCCACGCTTTCCCTCGCTTGGGACGACGAGTGAGCTTGTGTTTTTGTTAGCGACATATAGCCCATAGGAGCTCTCCATGTCGGGCTCAGTGTCTCTCCCATCATGTGTTGCTGGTCGTGTCCGCATCTAGAGTCCGAGGTCCAAACCACGTAGAGTCGGTCCCCGTGTCCATCCCGCATCAGTTTGGTATCAGAGCGAGTCGAGTCTAGGGTAGTCATGGCATAAGTCTTTGCATGGTCTAAGCCGAGTCTAGGATCATCATTATTTTCAAAAAAAAAAGGGGGTGTTTTTAAATTGCATTTCACCCAATAGCCCGGTATATTAAAAGGCGTTGCCCGAACATTAGGTTATACCTATCGGGAAGGTAGTGTACTTGTGCGAGTGATCTTCGGGTCGCTTATCTCCGCCACGTACCGGATATTGGTTAGGTCTAAGTGCATCATTGTTGCATTAGTGAGTGTTTGCATTAGTCGGTGTCTTCTAGGTCGTGTGTCAGTTGCATGCCCACCTGTCGAGGTACCCAATACTCGCCACCACCACCTATGGCGGATTCCCGGGCCCGTAGCTCCGATGAGTCCTCGACGGCCGAGATGTTCCGAGCCATTATGGAACGTCTTGACACGCGTATGGATGGTCTTAGTACGCGTATGGATGGCATAGGAATGCGTCTAGAAGGGTGAATGAAAGTCCTCGAGGATCGGGCTGAGAATTCGGATCAGTCCATCCAGGGCCTAGTTGGGAGAATTGCCGTCCTCGAGAGGGGCCCAGTAGCGGCGCAACCCGCGCCGACGAATGGCCAACAAGAGTCGGTTCAGCAACCTGCTGCACCAAGGGCTCAGGCGGAGAATGTTGGGGTACAACAGGTGCATGTGGTGGAAGATTATGCATCTGATAATGATCAAGGGGGTAACGGTTGTCGTAATCAACGACGGAATCGTGATGATGAGGATGACGACCGCATTCTTAAGGGTGTGCGTGCGGACCCTCCCACTTTTAGCAGGTCCTTGGACCCTAGGGTGTATTTAGATTGGGAGGCCGACATGGACCGGTACTTCAAGTGGTTTGAGATGACGGACCACCGAAGAGTCCGATACGCAAAGATGAAGCTGCAAGGGCAGGCCCAAACTTATTGGACCAATGTGGAGAGCCTGCTCAACCAGTGACGTCAACCCCAAATCGGTACTTGGGATGATATGAAAATCAAATTGAGGGAGAAATACCTTCCCGCCTCATATCACCAACGTCTCATAGACAAGTGGCAAAGCATATCCCAAGGGAACCGATCCGTGACCGAGTACACCGCCGAGTTCGATGAGTATTACTTACGGTGTGGAGTCACGGAAGAGAGCACCATGACTATATCCCGCTTTCGAAGAGGCTTGCGGCCCAATTATCAATATGAACTCTTTCGCCGCAACGCAACCACTTTGGAGCAGGCATATCAGATAGCTCTCGAATTGGAGCAATTCGAGGCCGAGTTCGAGTCACCCCATCGGTTGGGCTCCTTTCCCCTTCGTAGTGTCGAGCCCCGTGGCTCATCTGGCACATATCCGAGGGCCCCCATGACTCGACCACAGGAGCCCGCTCGTCCCGAGCCCTTTGCTCCTAGGCCTCGTCCTCCACCCCCGAGGGACCTTCCTCGTCCCCAGCATCTTACGGCCCCACCCACAGCCCGTCCACCGGCACCCGCACCTCCTGCACGTCCTTTGCTACCTACACCTCCTATCCGTCGGGAGGATAAGGGGAAAGGACCCATGATTGGGGAGCCTAGTGGATCACGGTAGTAGTGTTATCGCTGCAATGGGTTTGGCCATTTCGCCAACTAGTGTCCCACCCGCCCATCTCTCATCATTGGGGAAACACAGGCTGAGGATACCACCCCTACGGGCCTCGAGTTAGTCAGCTATGAGGCAGATCAAGAGCTAGCTGACGAGTACTATGAGTTGGGAGGTGATGCCCTGGATGCCCAGCAGTCCGATGATACTCACGTTGGGGTCGTCCGATGTATCCTCACCTAGCCACAGGTCAGTGATGACTGGCGTCGGACCACTATCCTTCATACGTTCTGTAGGCTGAGCAAGATCATCTTTAAGGTGGTCATCGATAGTGGGAGTTGCATCAATGCAATCGCTGCGGGCGCTATCACTCGTCTTGGACTTACGCCCGTGGACCATCCTTGCCCCTATCGAGTATCTTGGGTGGATTCCACCTCCATTCTGATCAGGCTGCGGTGTCTGGTCCCACTGCAGTTCCATACCTACCGCGAAGAGATCTGGTGTGATGTCCTCCCTATGGCGGTGGGTAGTGTCATTCTTGGTAGGCCATGGTTATTTGATCGGGATGCCACACTTCATGGCCGGTCGAACACCTGTACCTTCGACCATGCTGGCCAGCGGATTACCCTCTACCCCTCTCAGCCCAAGAAGCCCTCCGTCAGGGGTCCTACTGGCCCAAGTACTCCAGAGCCTTCCGCCCCCGGGCCTAGTACCCCATCCCTAGCTCGGGCTATGACTGTTACGTCTGGCCCAGGCGAGCCCTCGACTAGGAGATTGATGTTGATTAGCTCCCAGGAGATGGAGCGGGAGGCTAGTCGGGGCTGCCCTGTGTTTGCCATTGCGGTCCAAGAGGTAGAGAGAGACTCCGAGGGTGAGCTCCCACCCGAGGTTGTCCCTATTCTATAGGAGTTTGCTGATATCTTTCCCGATGAGCTTCCCGAGAGACTCCCACCTATGCGGGATATTCAGCATGCCATCAACCTCATTCCGGGCTCCTCATTGCCCAACCTTCCACATTATCGCATGAGCCCCGCGGAACATGCCGAGTTGAAACGACAGGTCGATGAGTTGATGGAGAGAGGTTCTGTTCGGGACAGCATGAGTCCATGTGCTGTATCAGCATTACTCGCCCCGAAGAAGGATGGCACGTGGAGAATGTGCATTGATAGTCGTGCCATCAACAAAATCACCGTGAAGTACAGGTTCCCTATTCTCCGCCTGGATGACATGCTAGACATGATGGCAAGTGCCACTATCTTTTTGAAGATTGATCTTAAGAGTGGCTATCATCAGGTGAGGATTAGGCCAGGTGATGAGTGGAAGACCGCCTTTAAGACCAAGGATGGTCTATATGAGTGGTTGGTCATGCCTTTTGGGTTGACCAATGCCCCTAGCACTTTCATGCGGCTCATGACTCAGGTCCTTCAACCTTTCATTGGAGTCTTTGTAGTGGTGTATTTTGACGATTTCCTTATCTTTAGTCGCACCACGGGGGACCACTTAGACCACCTTCGGCAGGTCTATCTACTTCTTCGGCGAGAGCAGTTGTTTGAAAACCCACAGAAGTTTGCCTTCATGACATCTCAGCTTACCTTCTTGGGTTTCATTGCGTCTAGTACTGGGGTCTCCGTCGATCTGGAGAAGGTCTGGGCCATTGTTGAGTGGCCGGAACCCCGTACGGTTCATGATATCCGCATCTTTCATGGCCTTGTGACGTTCTATCGTCGCTTCATCCGTGGATTTAGCTCCGTCACCGCCCCGATCACGGATTGTATCCGAAGGGGCACATTTGTATGGACGAAGGCCGCATCTGCCGCCTTCAAGGACATCAAGGAGCGCATGACCCAGACACCTATCCTTCGACTGTCTGATTTCTCGAAGGTGTTTGAGGTCTCTTGTGATGCATCCGGTGTTGGGATAGGAGGTGTGTTGAGTCAGGAGGTCCACCCGGTCGCATATTTTAGCGAGAAGCTGAATGACGCGAAACTGTGATACTCCACATATGATAAGGAATTTTATGCAGTTGTTCAGGCTCTTAGGCATTGAGGCATTACCTATTACATCGGGAGTTTGTCTTATACTCCGATCATGAGGCTTTGAGGTACCTCCATTCCCAAAAGAAGCTTAACTCGCGTCACAGTCGTTGGGTCGAGTATCTCCAGCAGTTCACATTTGTGCTTAAACATAAGGCTGGAGTGGAGAACAAGGTGGCTGATGCCTTGAGTCGGCGAGCATGTTTGCTTACCACCATGAGTGCCGAGGTCATAGGGTTAGAGAAGATGAGAGAGGCCTATGTTGATTGTCTTGACTTCGGTCAGAGTTTTACCACTCTCCAGGCCGGACCCTCGAGAGACCTTGATGATTATGTGCTTCAGGAGGGATACCTCTTTCGAGGTAGCAGGCTATGTGTTCCCCGAACTTCGGTTCGAGATTTTTTAGTGTGGGAGCTACATGCGGGAGGTCTAGCTGGCCACTTTGGTCAGAATAAGACTATTGAGGCAGTGGAGCATCAATTTTATTGGCCGAGCTTGAAGCGCGATGTTGCTAGCATCGTGGCTCAGTGCCGTACATGTGCTATGGCCAAGATGAAGAAGCAAAGCTCGGGCCTTTATACGCCTCTTCCCGTGCCTGATGCCCCGTGGCAGGATGTTAGCATGGACTTTGTTTTGGGATTGTCACGTACCTTCAAGAAGCATGATTCGGTCTATGTGGTGGTTGACCGTTTCTCGAAGATGGCCCTCTTTATCCCTTGCTCGAAGACTTCGGATGCTTCTAGGGTAGCCCGCCTATTCCTTACTCAAGTGGTGTGCAAGTTCGGGTTGCCTCGCACTATAGTGTCTGACCGTGATGTTAGATTCACCTCCTATTTTTGGAAGATACTATGGCATATGATGGGTACTCACCTCAAATTTTCCACTACATATCATCCCCAGACAGATGGTCAGACCGAGGTAGTCAATAGGAGTCTGGGCGATCTTTTGAGGTGTCTAGTTAGGGACCGCATTGGGGATTGGGATCTCATTCTACCCATGGCTGAGTTTGCATACAATGATTCAGTGAATAGGTCTACAAGTATGAGTCCATTTGAGATTGTCACAGGTCGTAGGCCTAGGAAACCAGTTGACCTTGTCCCCATGCCTTTCCATACTAGAGTGTCGGAGTCAGCCGAGTCGTTTGCTAGGCATGTTAGGAGTTTGCATTACGACATCTGTCGTCACATTGAGGCCAGCAATGCACGGTACAAAGAGTTAGCCGATGCCCACCGACACCCCCGAGAGTTCCAAGAGGGCGAGCATGTCATGATCAGGGTAAGACCTGAGCGGTTTCCCTCCGGAACCGTTAAGAAGTTGCAAGCTCGCGGAGCCAGTCCATTCAGTGTGTTGAAACACGTTGGATCCAATGCGTACGTTGTGGGCTTATCCGAGGAATACGGTATAAGCTCTACTTTCAATGTATCGGATCTAGTTGCATACAAGGACCCAGCGGTGATCCCTAGTGAGCCTTTCGAGCCATCTCCTTCCCTTGAGAGTGATCCCACACCTGAGTGTCCACCTCCAGCCCCCTTGTTACGGCAGCGTGAGCATATAGATCATATACTGGATGAGCAGGTGATAGTTACCAGGAGTGGATCTTACCCACGCTACCTAGTGCGATGGAGAGGACGACCCGCTACCGAGGACATGTGGATCACACATGAAGAGTTGCAGCGGATTGATCCGAACCTTCTGGAGCGATACAGGAGCGATGCAGACCCTTACTCGACAGGGTCGAGTTTCTCCCACCCGGGGAGAATTGGTGCGGACACCCGAGTAGTTGAGCGGCGCGACATGCCGAGCCACCGGTACCGCACACGGAGCACGACTCGAGCCACCTCAACATCCATCTGGCTTAGAGACAGCCTGGAGACGCCCCCATGAGTCCCGACATTTATCATATTTAGTTAGACTTTATTTGTGTTTAATGTGTGTTTACTTCATTTTATTCGGTATGTAATTTTGATTGTAAGAGGGGCTTATTTGTAAAATGGGACCCCTGGGCCCCACGGGACCCCCAGGTCCCCTCCCATTGATCCACCTCATCCCTTGGGCCCCATGTGGGGTCGGTCAACCATTCAAATGGTGGCTTCTAGAAGGGTGGGCCAAGTGGGGGACATTGGAATGAAAATGTCAACAATTCCAACCCACCCCCACCTACCATGTCCCCCCTTGCCTCCCAAGTCAATGGGCCGCCCCCCCTCCCTTGTATTTTTAATTTTAATTTTTGTGGATGGTCACATGCAATCCCAGCCCTCCATCTCCCATTCCTAGATCCAACAGTTGAGGATTGATTAGACATGTAACCTATATATGCTTGTAATTTTCATTTTTGATGAATTAATGCCATTTGAATCAAACAATTTCCTTGAGCAAGGGCTGGTGCACCCCCCTCCTCTCTCCTCCCTCTTCCCCTTGCAGCTGTGAAGGCTGCCATTCTGTAGGTGTGACTCCTCCCTATCGGTTCTGGTCATCATCGCCGCCGCCACGAGCCGCCATCGGACCGCCATCGAGTTCGTCGGAGTTCTATTTTCAGCCAACCACAGCCACTTCCACGAAATTATGCAATCAGCCACGAGCTCAGATCGACTTGGGATTTTGAGAGGATGTTCCAGAGGCATTCCCCACATCCTACAAAAATTGGTGGGCCATGAATCTTCGATTTGACAATTTCCCATTTTCGTTCAAATTCCAAGTTCAGTTCTGCCAGCTTCAGATCTGATTTTCCACTTCTCTGAGTTTCGCATCTTCGATCCACCTTTTTATTTTTTCTAGTGCTCCAAATTTCACTGGGGGTTCTATCCATCAATCCCTCCTTCCACGAAGTTTTCTGATTTTTGATCAGCCCTCCACCTATTTTTCAAAATTCGTTCTCAGAGCGAGCTACAGTACTGTCCACCTGTTCCCAGATCCGACCACCCTCCAGTAAACAAATAGTAACAAATCACAGCCACCTCCAATCAGTCCACAAAAAAAATCCCCATTTTCCTTGTTCGAAATCCTATAACTTTTGTGAAGAGCTCAGGAGCTGAATCGGCCATCTACCTTGCTGTCAACTGCAGTTCTCAGGCAACTCACCTGCATATCTGAGGTTTCGGGTACTGTACAATAGGAGCTTGTAAATTCATTAAAGACCAGATCCGACTAGATCCAGTAGATCTCTCTGTACTTAGATCTAAGTATTTCAAGAGAGCTTTCCAACGATAGCTCATGCGCCCCGATCTGATGTCGGGATTGATCGCAGCGGCCATTCTCGCCGGAGCGCGCGCCGGAGGACAGAACCAGAAATCCGTGGGCAGCTAGTCCACGAATTGGGAATCGGGGCCGATCGACCCCCGATCGGTGTTTCCGGCCGACCGCCGTCCGTGGAGGCGCGCCACCAGGGTCCCCATCATAGCGGGTCCCACCCTCACAGATCCAGAGGATAGCGCCATCCGTGGGCCCCACGGGCCCGTAGAACCCTCCATTCGGAAAGCACGAAAACGCGGAATTCGGCACTGCCGGGCAACATCAAGATGCTGCCCGTCAACCCGATTTGCATGATTCCCGGGTCCCACATGTGACCTTTTACCTCCCTACGTGGAGTGGGTCAAATCATTGTATTGCTGTAATATTGTTTAACCGGGAGTCCGTATTTCGGCCGGGGTTGTCTACGCCACGCCGGGTGCGTGGAGGTAATGGTCTTAACTTCTCGGCATTCACTTGCTAGTTTACTATATGGTCTTTTGCCGCTGCTGAGAGCGATAGGTACTAGCCCGTGAGTTCATGTCACCGCTGTGAGCGTGAGAGTGACCCGTCCCGTGACTCGATCCGAGTCCGAAAGTGAGTCGACTACCCTTGAACTCTGCCAGTTCCTTAACCGCGCACGATCCACGCTTTCCCTCGCTTGGGACGACGAGTGAGCTTGCGTTTCTGTTAGCGACGTATAGCCCATAGGGGCTCTCCGTGTCGGGCTTAGTGTCTCTCCCATCATGTGTTGTTGGTCGTGTCCGCATCTAGAGTCCGAGGTCCATACCACGTAGAGTCGGTCCCCGTGTCCGTCTCGCATCACTCAGGGGAGAGCGGCGGCCCATGGGAGGGTCAGGCCTGATGCACTTTATGCGACTTATGTACATATGGGTGTTATGATATGATATGATATGATATGTTTTGTGTTGGGATTTATGAATGAATGTGAATGAATGTGTGTATGCTTGATGCTAACTGACTAACAACGAATCCTACATTGACACGAGAGAGGGAGAGGGAGAGGGAGAGAGAGACGAAAAGAGACTTGAGTGGAATGATGCAAAAATGACAAAACTAAGGCCACAGGGATTCAAACGGTCATCCAAATAGCCGTTCCGATGGCCAGACGGTCCCATGGCAGACCGCGGAGGGCTGTTTGACCGAGAGCCCAAAAAAGTTTATAAATGGTCCCCATTGGACTGCAGAGGGTAGAAAGACGGTTCTGCATGGACCATTGGATATGAAACACGGCCTCCCCAAGACCGTTTAGTCTGCTAGGGAGGCGAAGTGTGTAGAAGGTGCATAAACGGCCCATTGTAGACCGTGATTAAACTCCCGTGGTCTCTCGATAGACAGCGTACGAGAAAACCCTGGTATCTCCGATCGGGACTCTCTTGGAGAGTCCCAACCCAAGGGTAAAGAGTCCCAAACTGTGTCAAGGCGTATCCTGACCCGATTTGGAGCTATCCTACCTCAATCCTAGTGGTATTAGGCCACAAATTGGGTTCTATAGGAGGGCACTCTAAACTCGTTTCTCAAACCACACCCCTCTTGTAGGCCTTGGAAACCTTACTAAACCTCCTCAAATCACCATGAAGAGGGCTATTGAAGGAAGCTCTATGGATGGGGCTACTTATGATGGGCCAAAGCCAGCTAGGAAGGAGTACGAGGTGCTGCAAAGGTTAACTACCATCCCAAGGCACCTGAGCTCCAGCCCTTTGAGAGAGGTAAGTGAATGCAATTTCATTTATTTCATTCAAATTTCTTCAAAAGCTTATGTTCTTCCTCTCTTCTTCTCTTTTCATTTTTTCTTCGCCATCACCTCAGCTTCTACCCGGTCCTTGGCATTATTCATCCTTGAAGTGGATGGCTCCCATTATCCGTGAGCTCCCCATAGTAGTGACATCCATCTTTAGATCCTGGCACTTGCATCCTCTTTTGGTGTTAGCCAAAAGCTACCCCAAGCTCTCCTTAGATCGGCACAGCGTCACAGCCTTAGTAGAAATGTGGCACCCTCTGACACATACCTTTATCTTCCCATCCTTTGAGACCACCATTCTGTTAGAGGAGGTAGAGACCTACTTGTCCCTTTCTAAGTCCAGAGTTGGTGAGGAAGACTTAATTTGTCATACAGTTGCCCCTGTAGATCCTACCCTCATTCTAGGGGAGTTCATACCCAACACTAAGGACATCCGTACTATAGTCAGTCCACACCACATCCATTTGCTACCCCTGAGCCAGTGGGCTATAGTACATTGTAAGAACAAGTGTGGTTGGGATGAGGCCATAGCTAAAGCTGTTTCCATCTGCCTATGTGGTGCCATACTTTTCCCCTCTGCCGACCATGTCTTGGATATTCCCAACCTTAGCACCATTAGTGGACGGTGGCGGGGTCTATTCATTTCCCAGGCCATCCTTACTTACCTGTACGAGGGCCTTAGCTCAGCAGCCTTAGGGGGCCCACTCTTTGGCTCTATGATCCTCCTTGAATGTTGGATGGGAGTTAGGCTAAAGTTCATACCTAGGAAGGATATCACTTCTGTCAGCCGTATCTTTGGGAGCCATCCATTATTCTTTATTGGCGGCGCCTTCAGGTTTCCTTAGCAGGTGGAGTGTCGGACCGCGGATAAGAAGACTAGGGATGAATGGTGCCTCTACATCAACACTTCACCCCGGGACCGGTTCGTGATACGCCCATCCTTCCTCCCTGGCACCACCCTCGGGCTTCCTAGGAGGCTTGGACTTGACTTAAGGCTCGTGGGAGACACCACCTTGGGGATGTACAGGCCCCACATGTGTTTTCTAAAAGTTGGACTCCCCCGTACTATAGTTCCAGTGCTACCCCACCTCCCTGCACTCCAAGCGAGGAGACTCTGGACAGAGGAGGATAAGCAGGCGGTCAGGAGCACGCTGATCATGTGGGTAGTCAGCCCGGTGCGTATCCTATCAGCGGAGGTGACAGAGCTTCAGGAGGAGTACCAGGCCTATGTGAGAGAGTTGCGTGAGATTTGACCTCACGGGGATGCCCGACTGAGGATTGAGTGATTTTTCTTTCATCATGTGTAGAGACCCACGGATTGATCTTGATTTGTTTGATTTTGAACAAAGGAATGGAATGCTTTGATTGAATGAGATTGGCCTTATCTTTTGTGCATTTGTGTGGATTAAGGTAATTCTCTTGGAAGGAAGCGGTCTAAAAGAGACCGCTGGATGAGTTAGACGGTCATCATGTGGCCGCCGACTTAAGAAAAATGGTCTTGGCTAGACCGCTCAATAGGCAGATGTCAGGGGTTCAGAACGAGGGCCTGAGCGGTCTATCGATGGACCATTTAGTCACATAGAACGGTTTGCGAGTGACCATTTTAAGGACAAGCGGTCAAATTCAGACCGCAGCACCATGGGCGCAAGGAAGAGGAAGTGGGCTCGTGAGATGTGATGAAGGCGACCTTATGGAGACCGTCTAGAAGAATGAAATGGTCACATTGTGATCGCTTGAAAGGATTGAAACGATCGTCGAGAGTCCATTTACATGTAAATGCCAGAATTACTCGTAGACCTGTTCCTGCACACAAACTTAAACAAGAAACATGTTAAATTCGTTTTAGGCTTAACCCCTTGCCTACAGCAAGTTAGGAAATGACCAATCCTTGATTTTTGGTCAAGGGGGTAAGCCTTATTAAATAGGTAAAATGAATAACACATGAAAAATGCAATGCATGCCATGAAATGCATGGGACTATGTAATGATTTTTGAAAACATTTTTGAAGTTTTGGAAGATATTTGATTTTTTTTTGGAATTTTGAAATATTTGATTTTTTTTGGAATTTTTGAAATAACTATTTTTTTGGATTTTTGAAATATCTGGTTTTTTTGGATTTTTGAAATATCTATTTTTTTGGAATTTTTAAAATATCTAATTTTTTTAGATTTTTGTATTTGAACTAGTTCAGACCCGGTGACGAGAGACCAACATATCTCATTAGGGGCTTCCCCTGTACAACGTGCATTGTGGGTGACCATCCACGGCCAGCGTCCAATTTTACTTAACGGTGCCTCTGCTAAGGCCAAACCCTGGGTTTGATCCTATCCTTGGAAATCAAAAAAGAATTTGAAAGGAAAGCCGGGGATAGGTATAGAGGTTCTTAGGACTTGAGTTCTTCTCATGACAACCCCTTTTCAAGAGATTCGGTCTGTTGCGCCGGGGCTTTATGTCCATCATCGAACCTTCATCCGCTCTAGACACACATACGATCGGGCTCATGACGTCCCGCGGGGAAACTATACTGTCACTCTTGCCATGCCTAGTTTCATTTTTCCGAGTAGTTAGACTTGTGAGCTTCGAGCTTTTGGGTGAGCTTTTAGCTTTTGCCTTGATTTTTGCCCCTTGTCTTTTCTTTTTCTTTTCTTTTCTTTTCTTCTATGATTGCTTCATGCGAAATCAGGTCATAACATACTGCCCCTATTTGAGACCTCTTTTGAATTGGGGTGTCTAGATCGGTCGTTGCCCCCTTATTCACCACTTGCCCCTATATTTAGCCGAAGAGGGGAAAAAATAAGGACTTTTACTTTCTCCCAAGTATGGCCAAAGGAGAAACGGTGTTGCGCAAAAAAGAGGAAAGCCCAACCTCGGGGGTCATGTAGTGTGTGAGTATTGTGCTAGGAATCTCCCTTCATGATGAAAGAGAGGAAGACCCAGCCACCTAGCCGTTGCTAGCTTGACTCTAAGGATAAAAGCGTTTGAGGTACAACTTGTTCCACGCATGAGACAATTCTTCACCCTCCGCGTTGATTAAACGGTATGCGTTCCCAGGATAAACTTCTTTGATTACAAACGGACCCTCCCAGTTGGGTTACAGCTTAGACGTAGGACCTCCTGCTCGAATAAATTTACGTTTCAAAACCATGTTTCCCACTTGGAATTTTCTTCCGATGACCTTCTTTTGAAAATGACGTGAGACACGCTTTTGATAAACGGAGACATGATTGGCTGCATTAAGCCTCTTCTCATCCAAGAGTTCCAGCTAGACTAGCAACGCCTCTCGTCGTTCATCGAGATTAAGTTCTTTGTCTAGCTGCACTCTTAAGGAAGGGATCAAAATCTCATACGGGAGTACCGCCTCCATCCCATAAGTCAAGGAAAATGGAGTTTGCCCCGTGGGAGTACGGACAAAGGTGCGATAAGCCCATATGTTTTATCTATTAGATGGTGCAAACCGGATTCAGAGGGGGGGGGTGAATGAATCCCTCTTTAAAAACTTTTGCTCTAAATCTATCCGATTAAAAATCTAATCAGTGAACTTTTGCGGAATTAGGACTTATTGACTTAAATAAACCAGAGCTGTAAAGAAGCACATGATTAGGCAAATAATAGCTGACTGTGAGCTATACTGAGACACGCTATTGAACTGATCGTGAGTCTAAGCAAAGAATTACTCAGCAGGAACAATGTTGTTAGCACGCTCAGTCTAGATAGGAAGTCGTTTAAGAATCACTCAATAGATAGACAATTGAATGCGATCCTATCCATGCATCTACCGGTGAAACACAAGAACAAGCAAGCCACGGCACACTGAATTTTTTAGGTGGTTCAATCTGTGACCTCAGATCTACATCCACCCCTCACTCTAACCCGAGTGAGGCTTCCCTTGCACCAGCAAGACGCAGACTCAGTCTGCAAACAAACGCTGCCAAACAGCTTGAGACTGAGGAAAACAAATCCCTCAACCTGGTCTTGCTTCCCACAAGACCTGCACCCTAGCTCTGCAACCCACAGAACTAGAACCGGAGGCTAACCTCCCTTCCTCCAAATCGGAGGGGACCACTAGTGACAGCCCGTCACTAGCAACCGGAGACACCAGTCTCCCTTCCTCTAAACCAAAGGGAAAAACCATGAGTGATACCCAATCACTCACACTCGGAGAAACCAGTCTCCCTTCCTCTGAATCACAGAGGGAAATCGGAGATCACTCTCCCTTCTCCTGCTACCGCAGAAGGAACCCCGATCCCACACCAGGAAATCAGAAACCACTAACGAAATGGAAAACGAACAAATGAGAAAACAAAAGAGGAAAGCAAAGATAGATGTAGCTCCAATGACTCTAGATTTGATCCACGAGTCAATACATGATCAGATCTTTACTGAAGGCTCTGGTTGCTCACTCCTTCTTCTCAAAACTTTCTTTTCTGAACTATCTCTTTCCTTCTCTTTTCTTCTGCTCGCACACAGGCTTAGTCTTTTTCTTTTTCTCCCAATTCCTGCTGCTCTCTCAATTCTTCTTCTAATCTTCTCTATCTTCTCTTTCTTACCTTTTTTTTTTGTTCAATTGTATAGCAGGAGACGCCCTTTTATAGATCCAATCTTGGTTCGCACGAGCTCATGCTTCGAGCATGTGGAGGGCTCGTTCTTGTGCGTCTGGAGATGCCATGTGTCAGGACAGTGGATAGAGGGTCCACGTGTCAGCTTTCGTGAGAGCATCCTCTACCTTGGATCACGTGCTAAGCAGCTGCCTCACTTAGAGCCCACGTGCTTGCGTTGTCATTAAGTTCCTGTTAACACAATCAGTCAAGAGGCATTTTGTCAAGCAGCTTGTAAGCATGAGTGGTTAAGTAATGTGCATAGACTTAGTTCATACATGAATTATGCACAGACTTGCTGAGAACAGATTTAATCATATGTGCATTGACGTGAGAATGCTATATAGAAAATGTAGCACCCGTGTTTTAATTGGATCCTTAGCAGTTTGGATCTTGGTTCTGTTAGGAGCATTTTGACTATTTTTGCGGATTTTTAGGCGTTCGATTGGCATTTATAGGAATCTGTTTAAGTTTAATTGAATAAATAAGGGTATATTCACGATTTTTAAAACTTATGAGGTTTATTTGCAATTAGAGTTAATTTTTCAAAAAAAAATAATAAAACAAAATTTTTATATAACTCTATTACGCCTCTCTCTCTCTCCTCACTTTCTCTCTTTCTCCCTCTCTCTTTCTCTCTCGCGGCGGCGACGACCCCCCCTCTCTCTCAATTTTCATGCGTGCGGACCTCGGATCGAGGTGCAGGGGTAGTCAACAGGATCGGCTCAACGGGAGGATCGCATTGGTCCTAGCCTGGGCGTGCTTCATCGGTCGTGGTGTCGCGTAGGTGTGAAGGATCGCCGTGGTGATTTCTCGAAGTTCGTGCCGAGTTTGTCGTCGGTTCTACGAACAAGGTAGGGGGATGAAATCCTTACCTCGCTAGGAGCACACAAGTAGCACATGCATCGGCATCTGAGGTCGTTTGCCTAGGTTTTCATGCATTTTTTTATGTTAGGGTAATTTAGCCCGATTTTGGGAAAATCGGTGATTTGAGCTTTCTTTTGAGTTTGGATTGCATGTTTAGCGGTAGAATGGTTGTACGGCATGTGTGGATTGGTTTATTTTTGTATTCTGTTTGTTTAGGCCCTTCCGGGCGGTGTTTCGGCCGAGACCGAACCCGACCCACCATCACGCCGTCAATACGGCTGATGGGAGACTGTCCATCGTTGTGCGGCTAGATTTGGACCGCATATCCCCTTAAGGTGGTAGAAGCCCGACCGTCCACGACCATAGGCAGTATAATGTGGACCGTACATCTTTGGGACCCTCTGTGAAGTGGTTTGCCCAACGGTCAACCTCAGACCGTTCGTCCCGTGTGCGGTTTGACCTAAACCGTATTTCCTATTTGTGCGGCCCTGCCAGGACCGTATATCCCTTTGACCAGTTATGGCGATTCATTTGAACGGCTTTGACTAGGCCATCCTTACCCCTTGTGCGGTCTATCGTAAGACCGTATATGTATTTTCTATTAGGTTTATTAATTTTCTGTAATTTCGATTAAATTGGTTTGTGGCTCGAGCGGCCGGAGGCCGACCGCTCGACATGTTATGCGGCCACGTGGTGATCGTATATGTGGTTTGTGCGGTGAGAGCAGAACCGCCCTTCTTTTAGAGCGTTTAGTCTTGCGGCTAAGTGCTAGCCGTTTATGTTGATTCGTGCGGTTGAGTGTAAACCGTTTAACTCCTTTGAGCGGTTAAAGGAGGACCGTATATATGTTGAGAGGCCAAGGATAGACCGCCCTTCTTTGCAGAGTTTGAAATAGATTTTAATGTGTTTTATGATGCGAATAGGGCTGTTTCCCTCACGTTCCTTGTGATAGAGCCACTAGTCGAAGCCCTACGACGCGGGTCGATCCACCTGGGAGGGGTGGTAGGGTATCCCAATCAATGGTTTGTAAGCTAGTTCCCGTGGGCCCCCGGCTTGGCCGTAGCGTCCTGCGGAGGGGGAAAACTAGCTGGAGGACCTGGTTCAGGCAAGAGCCAGTGTGTGCACACGTGGTCAGAGACAGGGACTGACACTGTCGAGTGTCGCTCTAACTAGTTACTCGGTTTGGTACCGATTTTGTTCTGCCTCTCCGTGTAGACGCTTACACGTAAGTTGCTGGAGGCCGTAGAGTAAGTCGTCAGGGACGCATCTGGTCTCTTTCTACTAGTGAGGCTCTCTTGTTCTACGATGGAGTAGAGTTCTCCTGTCACTTGGAAGTAGTGAGTAGATTTATTTTTAGCACTGGTGTTTTGTGAGATTTTGGTGTTAGCTGTTTTATTTTACTGCGTAGTTAGATTTACAGCTTTATTATTGTTTTAATTATGTCATTTGCCTGTTTAATTGCTTATTGCATGTTGGTTGCCTTTACATTTTGCATGCCTGTGTGTTAGTGCGTTGTAGGGATCCGCGTGACCCCTACTGAGTCTGGCTGTGACTCACCCTTCACTTTTGCAGGTGAGCCGCCCCAGCCTCCCGCCGCTTCATCGTCATGTCCGTTTGGTGATCGCGTGTAGGGTCGCCAGCTGTAGTCGGTTCATCTTTTGTTGTGATTTTGGCCGGGGTATGCCCCGTGTAGTTGTGTAGTGGACTTGTGCTCTGTTGCAATTCTGGACTAGTGTATATATTTACCACTCTGATATTTTAAATTGCTTCCGCATTAATATTAATTTCTGTTACTTATTGTTAATATTGTACGTTTTAATTCCAATTCGTAATGCAATCCCTCAACAACCCTCACTAACCCTTCAGGGGCCTCATCATCCTCTTGGGTGGCCTCCCCAGTTCTTGGTATTGGTATAGCGATTTATCGATATATCGGTATCCTGAACTCTGGGTCGTCACAGCTGGTATTAGAGCATGTGTTGGGGAATTGTATTAGGAATTGAAATTGCTTGAGCAAGTCCAGAACAAGTCCATCGAGTCATCTATTGCTGGCTTAGGATGTTTTCCGTGTTTACTAATGGATTATTCGTTGCTTTGTTAGATTGAATATGCCGCCTCGTCGAGGAAGACCTCCTCGTGTCCCAAGGAATGTGCCGTAAAATGTTCTTAGGGATATCCCAAGAGCTGAAAGCGGTGCCTCTCATCCTCCTGTTGTTCCTGCACCAGCCCTAGCTGCTATCCCGCAAGCTGATCCGCCGGGTGGTCGTGGCAGAGCTCTCAAGGAATTCCTGCTATTTAATCCACCAGCGTTCGACGGTCAATCAGATCCCGAGGCAGCAAGGCAATGGATTGATGCGACGGAGCGCGTATTTCTAGCAATGGAGTGCGCGAAGGACGAGAAGGTCATGTTGGCAACTTTTCAACTTCAAGGTGCAGCTTTGACATGGTGGAAGGCCGAGTGGCAAGTTGCTTTCCGTTCTCAGCCGCTTCGGCAGATTGCCTGGCCAGAGTTTGTTGCTGCATTTGAACGTGCTTTCACCCTGGCTTGTCTCCAGATGGCTAAAGCGTACCAGTTTATGGAGCTGATTCAGGGTGATATGACTGTGGTGCAGTACCGTACTAAGTTTCTGGAGTTAGGTCAATATGTGCCTCATATCCTCGCGAATGAAGCTATGAAGACGCATCAGTTTTTGCGTGGATTAAGGCCTGAGTTACAATTGCCGTTGTACGTGACTCGTGTAGCTGATTTGGATGGAGCGTATCAGGCAGCGTGGAGTTAGCGAGATCTCGAGGGCAGCTTCCCGTTGCAGTTCCGCTGACTGTGCCGACCGTGCAGTTTCATCAAGGCAGTCAGCAGCTTGCAACATGAGTTCAGTCCATGGTTTCTGATACCGGTGGTTCTTCATCTTTTTCTAAGCCGAGTTCTTCGTGGAAGGATAAGAAGTCCAAGAAGCGGTTTGACCAGCAGACTCCCTCAGGCACTGTGCAGCAGACATCTTCTTTTCAGCAGCGCCAGGGACCTTTTGTCAGTCAGCCGAGGATGTGTTCACGATGCGGTGGCAGCCATCCTGGTGTTCCGTGTTCTTTGCCGGTGGTATGTTATGCTTGCGATCAGCCGGGTCACATTGCGCGAGACTTTTCGCAGAGGCCGAGGCTAGTGCAATTTTCTCAAGTTACCCAGCCGCAGCAGCAGTTCCAGTTCCGGTTACCTCCGTCATCTTATCAGCATGCGCCAGCGCCTTCACAGCAGTCTTTTGCCCCCAGCCGTCAGCCGAGAGGCAGAGTTACCCATATCACGCGTGCAGAGGCTATTGCGTCAAATTTGGTGGAAGGTACAGTTTTGATTTTTGGTCGTTCAGCGCATGTTCTTTTCGATTCAGGTGCTACTCATTCGTTTATTTCTGAGGATATTCTTACCCGAGTTGAGGAACCGTTAGTGGAAGTGTTCTGTAACCTGCCTGTCGAGCTACAATTTGGTGATTTCATGGCTACTCCAGTGTGCCTAGAAGATTCTCCAGTTGTCATCAATGATCGACAGATGCCAGCAATGGTGTATGCGCTGCAGTTGGTCGATTTCGATGCTATTCTGGGCATGGATTGGCTTGAGAAGTACGGTGCTGTGGTAGACTGCAGATCAAAGCGAGTCATCTTCATGCCACGGGGGAAACCGGCTTTTTATTTTCAAGGTATGATTTGGTTCTTTCAGTTGCCTCCTTTTCCTTCTGTTTAAATTTCGGGGATGAAATTTCCTTAAGGAGGGAGGGACTGTAGGGCCCGTGTTTTAATTTGATCCTTAGCAGTTTGGATCTTGATTTTGTTAGGAGCATTTTGACTATTTTTATGGATTTTTAGGCGTTCGATTGGCATTTATAGGAATTTATTTAAGATTAATTGAATAAATAAGGGCATATTCACGATTTTTAAAACTTATGAGGTTTATTTGCAATTAGAGTTAATTTTTCAAAAAATATAATATAACAACATTTTTATATAACTCTAGTACGCCTCTCTCTCTCTCCTCGCTTTCTCTCTTTCTCCCTCTCTCTTTCTCTCTCGCGACGACCCCCCCTCTCTCTCAGTTTTTGTGCGTGCGGACCTCGGATCGAGGTGCAGGGGCAGTCAACAGGACCGGCTCGACACGAGGATCGCGTTGGTCCTAGCCTGGGCGTGGTTCGTCGGCCATGGTGTCGCGTAGGTGCGAAGGATCGCCGTGGTGATTTCTCGAAGTTCATGCCGAGTTTGTCGTCGGTTCCTCAAACAAGGTAGGGGGATGGAATCCTTACCTCGCTAGGAGCGCACAGGTAGCACATGCATTCGCATCTGAGGTCGTTTGCCTAAGTTTTTGTGCATTTTTTATGTTAGTGTAATTTAGCCCGATTTTGGAAAAATCGGTGATCTGAACTTTCTTTTGAGTTTGGATTGGATGTTTAGCAGTAGAATGGTTGTACGGCATGTGTGGATTGGTTTATTTTTGTTTTCTGTTTGTTTAGGCCCTTCCGGGAGGTGTTTCGACTGAGACCGAACCCGACCCACCGTCACGCCGTCAATACGGCTGATGGGAGACCGTCCATCGTTGTGCGGCTAGATTTGGACCGCATATCCCCTTTAGGCGGTAGAAGTCCGACCGTCGAAGACCATAAGCGTATAATGTGGACCGTCCATCTTTGGGAACCTCCGTGAAGTGGTTTGCCCAACGGTCAACCTCAGACCGTTCGTCCCGTGTGCGGTTTGACCTAAACCGTATTACCTATTTGTGCGGCCCTGCCAGGACCATATATCCCTTTGACCAGTTATGGCGGTTCGTTTGAACGGCTTTGACTAGGCCGTCCTTACCCCTTGTGCGGTCTATCGTAAGACCGTATATGTATTTTCTCTTAGGTTTATTTATTTTCTACAATTTTGGTTAAATTGGTTTGTGGCTCGAGCAGCCGGAGGCCGACCGCTTGACATGTTATGCGGCCACGTGGTGATCGTATATGTGGTTTGTGCGGTGAGAGCAGAACCGCCCTTCTTTTAGAGCGTTAGTCTTGTGGCTAAGTGCCAGCCGTTTATGTTGATTCGTGCGGTTGAGTGGAAACCGTTTAATTCCTTTGAGCGGTTAAAGGAGGACTGTGTGTATGTTGAGTGGCCAAGGTTAGACCGCCCTTCTTTGCAGAGTTTGAAATGGATCTTAATGTGTTTTATGATGCGAATAGGGCTGTTTCCCTCACGTTCCTTGTGATAGAGCCACTAGTCGTAGCCCTACGACGCGGGTCGACCCACCTGGGAGGGGTGGTAGGGTATCCCAATCAACAATTTGTAAGCTAGTTCCCGTGGGCCCCCGGCTTGGCCGTAGCTTCCTGCGGAGGGGGAAAACTAGCTGGAGGACTTGGTTCAGGCAAGAGCCAGTGTGTGCACACGTGGTCAGAGACAGGGACTGACACTGACGAGTGTCGCTCTAACTAGTTACTCGGTTTGGTACCGATTTTGTTCTTCCTCTCCGTGTAGACGCTTGCACGTAAGTTACTGGAGGCCGCAGAGTAAGTCGTTAGGGACGCATCTGGTCTCTTTCTACTAGTGAGGCTCTCTTGTTCTACGATGGAGTAGACTTCTCCTGTCACTTGGAAGTAGTGAGTAGATTTATTTTCAGCATTGGTGTTTTGTGAGATTTTGGTGTTTGCTATTTTATTTTACTGCGTAGTTAGATTTACAGCTTTATTATTATTTTAATTATGCCATTTGCCTGTTTAATTACTTACTGCATGTTGGTTGCCTTTACGTTTTGCATGCATGTGTGTTAGTGCATTGTAGGGAACCGCGTGACCCCTACTAAGTCTGGCTGTGACTCACCCTTCACTTTTGCAGGTGAGCCGTCCCAGCCTCCCGCCACTTCGTCGTCGCGTCCGGTTGGTGATCACGTGTAGGGTCGCCAGCTGTAGTCGGTTCATCTTTTGTTGTGATTTTGGCCGGGGTATGCCCCGTGTAGTTGTGCAGTGGACTTGTGCTCTATTGTAATTCTGGACTAGTGTATATATTTACCACTTTGATATTTTAAATTACTTTCGCATTAATATTAATTTCTGTTGCTTATTGTCAATATTGAGCGTTGTAATTCCAATTCGTAATGCAATCCCTCAACAACCCTCACTAACCCTTCAGGGGCCTCATCATCCTCTTGGGTGGCCTCCCCAGTTCTTGGTATTGGTATAGCGATTTATCGGTATATCCGTATCCTGAACTCTGGGTCGTCACAGCTGGTATTAGAGCATGTGTTGGGGAATTGTATTAGGAATTGAAATTGCTTGAGCAAGTCCAGAACAAGTCCATCGAGTCATCTATTGTTGGCTAAGGATGTTTTTCGTGTTTACTAATGGATTATTCGTTACTTTGTTAGATTGAATATGCCGCCTCGTCGAGGAAGACCTCCTCGTGTCCCAAGGAATGTGTCGCAAAATGTTCCGAGGGATATCCTAAGAGCTGAAAGCGGTGCCTCTCATCCTCCTGTTGTACCTGCACCAGCCCTAGCTGCTGTCCCGTAAGCTGATCCGCTGGGTGGTCGTGGCAGAGCTCTCAAGGAATTCCTACTTCTTAATCCACCAGCGTTCGATGGTCAATCAGATCTCGAGGCAGCAAGGCAATGGATTGATGCGACGGAGCATGTATTTCTAGCAATGGAGTGCGCGGAGGACGAGAAGGTCATGTTGGCAACTTTTCAACTTCAAGGTGTAGCTTTGACATGGTGTAAGGCCAAGTGGCAAGTTGCTTTCCATTCTCAGCGGCTTCGGCAGATTGCCTGGCCAGAGTTTCTTGCTGCATTTGAACGTGCTTTCACCCCGGCTTGTCTCCAGATGGCTAAAGCGTACCAGTTTATGGAGCTGATTCAGGGTGATATGACTTTGGTGCAGTACCGTACTAAGTTTCTGGAGTTAGGTCAATATGCGCCTCATATCCTTGCGAATGAAGCTATGAAGACGCAACACTTTTTGCGTGGATTAAGGCCCGAGTTACAGTTGCCGTTGTACGCGACTCGTGTAGCTGATTTGGATGGAGCGTATCAGGCAGCGTGGAGTTAGCGAGATCTCGAGGGCAGCTTCCCGTTGCAGTTCCGCCGACTATGCCGACCGTGCAATTTCATCAAGGCAGTCAGCAGCTTGCAATAGAAGTTCAATCCGTGGTTTCTGATACTGGTGGTTCTTCATCTTTTTCTAAGCCGAGTTCGTCGTGGAAGCATAAGAAGTCCAAGAAGCGGTTTGACTAGCAGACTCTTTCAGGCACTGTGCAGCAGACATCTTCTTTTCAGCAGCGCCAGGGACCTTTTGTCAGTCAGCCGAGGATGTGTTCACGATGCGGTGGCAGCCATCCTGGTGTTCCGTGTTCTTTGACGGTGGTATGTTATGCTTGCGGTCAGCCGGGTCACATTGCGCGAGACTGTTCGCAGAGGCCGAGGCCAGTGCAGTTTTCGCATGTTACCCAGCCACAGCAGCAGTTCCAGTTTCGGTTACCTCCGCCGTCTTATCAGCAAGCGCCAGCGCCTTCGCTGCAGTCTTCTGCCCCTAGCCGTCAGTCGAGAGGCAGAGTTACCCATATCACGCGTGCAGAGGCTATTTCGTCAAATTTGGTGGAAGGTGCAGTTTTAATTTTTGGTCGTTTAGCGCATGTTCTTTTCGATTCAGGTGCTACTCATTCGTTTATTTCTGAGGATTTTCTTACCCGAGTTGAGGAACCGTTAGTGGAAGTGTCCTGTAACCTGCCTGTCGAGCTACCATTGGGTGATTTTATGGCTACTCCAGTGTGCCTAGAAGATTCTCCAATTGTCATCAATGATCGACAGATGCCAGCAATGGTGTATGCACTGCAGTTGGTCGATTTCGATGCTATTCTGGGCATGGATTGGCTTGAGAGTACGGTGCCGTGGTAGACTGCAGATCGAAGCGAGTCAACTTCATGCCACGGGGGAAACCAACTTTTTATTTTCAAGGTATGATTTGGTTCTTTCAGTTGCCTCCTTTTCCTTCCGTTTAAATTTCGGGGACGAAATTTCTTTAAGGAGGGAGGGACTATAGTGCCCGTGTTTTAATTGGATCCTTAGCAGTTTGGATCTTGGTTTTGTTTAGAGCATTTTGACTATTTTTGTAGATTTTTAGGCGTTCGATTGGCACTTATAGGAATTTGTTTAAGATTAATTGAATAAATAAGGGCATATTCACGATTTTTAAAACTTATGAGGTTTATTTGCAATTAGAGTTATTTTTTCAAAAAAAAATAATAAAACAAAATTTTTATATAACTCTAGTACGACTCTCTCTCTCTCCTCACTTTCTCTCTTTCTCCCTCTCTTTCTCTCTCGCGACGGCGACGACCCCCCCTCTCTCTCAGTTTTCGTGCATGCGGACCTCGGATCGAGGTGCATGGGTAGTCAACAGGACCGGCTCGATGCGACGATCACGTTGGTGCAAGCCTGGGCGTGGTTCGTCGACCGTGCGGTCGCATAGGTGTGAAGGATCACCGTGGTGATTTCTCGAAGTTCGTGTCGAGTTTGTCATCGGTTCTGTGAACAAGGTAGGGGGATGGAATCCTTACCTCACTAGGAGCGCACAGGTAGCACATGCATCGGCATCCGAGGTCGTTTGCCTAGGTTTTCGTGCATTTTTTTATGTTAGTGTAATTTAGCCAGATTTTGGTAAAATCGGTGATTTGAGCTTTCTTTTGAGTTTGGATTGCATGTTTAGCTATAGAATGGTTGTACGGCATGTGTGGATTGGTTTATTTTTGTTTTCTGTTTGTTTAGGCCCTTCCGGGTGGTGTTTCGGCCGAGACCGAACCCGACCCACTGTCACGCCGTCAATACGGCTAATGGGAGACCGTCCATCGTTGTGCGGCTAGATTTGGACCACATATCCCCTTTAGGCGGTAGAAGCCCGACCGTCCAAGACCATAGGCAGTATAATGTGGACCGTCCATCTTTGGGAATCTATGTGAAGTGGTTTGCCCAACCGTCAACCTCAGACCGTTCGTCCCGTGTGCGGTTTCACCTAAACCGTATTACCTATTTGTGCGGCCCTTCCAGGACCGTATTTCCCTTTGTCCAGTTATGGCGGTTCGTTTGAATGGCTTTGACTAGGCCGTCCTTAGCCCTTGTGCGGTCTGTCGTAAGACAATATATGTATTTTATGTTAGGTTTATTTATTTTATGTAATTTCGGTTAAATTGGTTTGTGGCTCGAGCGGCCAGAGGCCGACTCCTCGACATGTTATGCGGCCACGTGGTGATCGTATATGTGGTTTGTGCGGTGAGAGCAGAACCGCCCTTCTTTTAGAGCGTTTAGTCTTGCGGCTAAGTGCCAGCTATTTATGTTGATTCGTGCGGTTGAGTGTAAACCGTTTAACTCCTTTGAGCGGTTAAAGGAGGATCGGATATATGTTGAGCGGCCAAGGTTAGACCGCCCTTCTTTGCAGAGTTTAAAATGGATTTTAATGTGTTTTATGATGCGAATAGGGATGTTTCCCTCATGTTCCTTGTGATAGAGCCACTAGTCGTAGGCCTATGATGCTGGTCGACCCACCTGGGAGGGGTGGTAGGGTATCCCAATCAACAGTTTGTAAGCTAGTTCCTGTGGGCACCCGGCTTGGCCGTAGCTTCCTGCGGAGGGAGAAAACTAGCTGGAGGACCTTGTTCAGGCAAGAGCCAGTGTGTGCACACGTGGTCAGAGACAGGGACTGACACTGACGAGTGTCACTTTGACTAGTTACTCGGTTTGGTACCGATTTTGTTATGCCTCTCCGTGTAGACGCTTACACGTAAGTTGCTAGAGGCCGCAGAGTAAGTCGTCAGGGACGCATCTGGTCTCTTTCTACTAGTGAGGCTCTCTTGTTCTACGACTGAGTAGACTTCTCCTGTCACTTGCAAGTAGTGAGTAGATTTATTTTCAGCACTGGTGTTTTATGAGATTTTGGTGTTAGCTGTTTTATTTTACTGCGTAGTTAGATTTACAGCTTTATTATTGTTTTAATTATGCCATTTGCCTATTTAATTGCTTATTGCATGTTGGTTGCCTTTACGTTTTGCATGCCTATGTGTTAGTGCGTTGTAGGGATCCGTGTGACCCCTACTGAGTCTGGTTGTGACTCACCCTTCACTTTTGCAGGTGAGCCGCCCCAGCCTCCCGCCGCTTCATCGTCGCGTCCGTTTGGTGATTGCGTGTAGGGTCGCCAGCTATAGTCGGTTCGTCTTTTGTTGTGATTTTGGCCGGGGTATGCCCCGTGTAGTTGTGTAGTGGACTTGTGGTCTGTTGTATTTCTGGACTAGTGTATATATTTACCACTCTGATATTTTAAATTGCTTCCACATTAATATTAATTTTTGTTGCTTATTGTCAATATTGCGCGTTGTAATTCCAATTCATATTGCAATCCCTCAACATGTAGTGCCCCACAAATTTTAAATAATTTTCAAGAATTTATAAAGGCATAAATAAACTTATAAATGGTTATTATGAGGCCAAGTGGTGTTAATCAATTAACCCAAACCACTTAATTAAAGTCCAAAAGGTTTTAACTCTGGCCCATTAAAGTTTGGCCCACATTCTAGAAGGTAATTAAGTCTATCCACGGATATTAAGGATAAATACTAATACTATAAGATAATGATTTGGATAATTAACAAAAGACTTTTCATAAAGTGAAACTCTAAGCTACGATGACTGTAACGGTCTATCGTAAGACCGCCACAGGCATGTAACGCATGGGCGCTCGACCGTTACATTCCTGTTAGTTCCGTAAGTGAAGGGACTCATGAAAAGATTGGAACTTGATGTTCCTATCTACTATGGAACGACTTGGGAAGGATTGTAAAAAACTCTAAAGACTCTTAGAGATTAGGATTTGATGAAATAAGGACTCTAAACTCGATCTAATCTTCAAAACCTAGCCTAAACTCTATAAATAGGGCATAGTTCTGAACTGTGCGACCCTTACTTTTTGGACGTAAAGAAGTAAGGTAAGGAGTCATTATCTCAGGTAAGTTCTTTAGAATAATTTGTTTACAATACTTTAGACTAACTCCCCTCCGAATTTCACATCTTTAGGTCTAGAGGGCGTGGAGTTAGAGCCTAAAGAAGTTGCTGAAAAAGTCACAAGAGAAGGAAGGGATCTAGGGCGCGGTTCTCAACCAAATTCAGAAACTACAGTCTAAGTAAGAGGTAGGTTATCTCATGAACGGCAAAAACAGCATGATAGGACTAAAAGCCCTCTGGTTTGATTGAATTCCATGCATTATAGAGCATTTATTTCATGTTTTATTTGTTCTATGCACATTATGCACCTCTTAGCCAAATTAAGAAATTAAAACATGACTAATCATCTATTCATGATTACCTATGCATGTAGATGGCCTTACTTCGATAACATGATTAGAAGCTCATCATGTTTTGATAAAAGACATAATGTGAGTTGTTCTCTTAGTTTCTATGATTGTTTTCTATTAGCAGATACTGTAATGCACTAGCATAGGACCGTCACTTTCAAGTAACGGCCCTACGACAGACCGTTACAAACTCGGTAGTATTTGAATTGTACTAATGTTTCTAACGCGCATGGACAGACGCGTTACAATCATGTAACAGCTGGGTCCTGACCGTCACTTTCATTGTGACGCCCCATCTCCAAACCGTTATATCTTGTGTTCTGTCAACCATATGACAGAATACAACCTGCCAATCTTATTATGGTTAAAACCTAGTACCTAAGTTTTAAACCTAATCATGTGATTTTAAGGATATTTGATTATTCATGATAGGTATTGCATGTTTTGTCATCACTTCTACTTAAGTTATGTTAAACCAAATTCTATAGTTTTGTACTATAAAGCATGACTTTTTAACATTGTACTGACGGAGTTTTTATCATGATTTTCACATTGATTATACATATCTCACTCTGTCAATAGAGTCAATTCTATAAGTACATGGCACATATTCTGGTATGTTGTCATTAGTTCATACTTTGCACTATAGGAACACAATCTTGGACATGAGGACCTCTCTATTAGATAATCCTTCCAATGGACTAGAAAATCATTGTTTCAAGGCCTCCGTAATTCTCCGCGAGCCTGGGATTCCCACTAGGACGCCGAGTTGGTTGTACCATCAAAGCCCATTAACTAGATTACACTATCGAGTTTTCTGGTTCTTGTAATGTAACGGCTCTCCACTTGACCGTCAGGCACATGTAACGGCCCAATGGACGACCGTCACATTCATCTGAGTTTAATTTCATCTTTCTGAACTCAGCTTAATATAACGGCCCATTACTGGCGCATTACATAATGTAACGGCCCAGCCAATGACCGTTACATAGCTTGTATATGTTAACCCAAGGTTTGACCAAGGGTTGATATTCTATTGATTCTAGACAAACCTTGATGATTTAGAACTTGTCCTATTGCTTAAATTGATCAAAAAGAAATGGAAGTTAAGGAAAATACCATTATGCTGTCGATTTATTCTATAAGCATTACTTAGTTTAAATGTCATTCTTGATCTCGTATATTCAAAAGTGAAGCATTCATTCATTGATTTTAGTTATCATGGAATTATTGGAAGTGCTATATTCTTGGCCATATTTTACTGTTATATTGCGTGGAAGTAGCTTAATTTATAACTGAAGATGCGATCGAGCACTGATTGTGTTCAAGGGCTCTATGCTAGTCCTCTCGGCTGATTGCCGGAAACATACTATTTTATAAATCATGGGGTATGATGCTACTAGCGTTGCATTGCGCTGGAAGTACTATTTCTATAAATAAGTGAAGATCCACGGCACAACATGACATTCTTGCTTGATATTCCACAGAAATTCACGAAGCACTTGCTCTTAAGCATAAGATGCTAAAGTGAGAAATATGTGGCTTGCTAGTACAATCTCGTTACATTCTTGTTCATGGAAGTCCAATATCATGTTCTTGTTATATTTTTGCTAGTTCATTCTTGATCATTCTATCTTACATGGTTATCTTGTTTCTATTGATTTGATCGCATGATTGATTCGCATTCGTATGATTTTACCTTATTTCTTTAGAGCTAAAATGATAATTACTTAAATAGTGCCTTCATGTTGATGCGAAGATACCTACTGGGCAAGTGTGCTCATGACCTATTTTCCAATGTTTTTCAGGAGATGGAAATACTTTTGATTCGGATTCGAGCTATACTAGTAGCGGGTCCGGAAGCGAGTGAAAGTGTTATAAAGATGAGAGTGAAGACTTAGGAAGTTAAAGTGTCTAGATTGAGTCAATGTAATTTTCCTATTTCTTGAGTCTAGTAGAGTGGAAATCAAATTAATGATTGTATCTTGAATATTGAGCATTATGAAATAAAGTTGAAGTTTGATTAAATCTTGTGCAATTACATTTACTTGTGTGATTGTCTTGCACTCTGATTGATTCTTGCTTGCAAGAGGCTTACCATGCCGGCTGTTCGCGCTCCCCGAGCGAGTCTTTCGCTGTAATTAAAGGCTCGGGGCGTGACAGTAAGTTGGTATCAGAGCCTAAATCTCAGGACTTAAGGAAAAGAGTCATGTCATAGGATAAGTCCAAGGTTAAGGACCCCTACCTATGAACTAAGGAAAAATTCCACACCAATGTGAGGATTGGGTAGAACCCGGGATAAGATAGCTAATTAGCTTTAAGAATTATTTTGATTCATTCCAATTTCATGAGAAATAACAAGTTGTTATTTTCTCTCAGGTACCTTATTATTCTTATCATGGCTCATCGCGTAGATTGGGACGGTATGCAACAAATTGTTGCCGGCCTCACCCAGGCACTACAAACTATAGCACAAGGTGGTGCGGGGGCAAGGGCAGGAGACCTTCATCGCAATTTTCGGAGTCTAAATCCTCCGCGTTTCTATGGATCTTCCAATCCAGACGAAGCAGAAAATTGGATCGACGAGATGAATAGGATATTTGATGTTATTCAATGCACTGATCAGGAGAAAGTCCGTCTAGCTACGTTCCAATTAAACAAGGATGCTCGCACTTGGTGGAAATCGGTTCCGGCACCTCCAGCCGATGCGCCACATACATGGAATGTTTTTCTCACTTTATTCTGTGCCAAATATTTCTCCGAGCATGTAAAGGAACGGAAGGCTATGGAGTTTGCCTCCCTTCATCAAGGGATGATGTCCGTGGCAGAATATGAGTTGCGGTTTTCAAGGCTAGCACCATATGCACCACATTTGATTAGTATAGACTTATTGAAAGCAAACCGATTTATGGACGGGTTATGGCCCAGTTTCATTCAACAACTGGGGACACAGAATATCCGCACTTATGCGGAGATGGTTCAAAGGGCATATTTATGCGAGAGGACCTTAGAGAAGGTCGAAAGGTTGAAAGGAAAGGGAGAAGAATCTAACCGACGCTCTGATCGGCATTATAAGAAGGAGAAGTTCAGCATCACGGAACCATACAAAAGCCATGATAATAAGAAAAGATCAAGGAACGGGAACGGTGAAAGTTCTCAAAAGAGTAGTAAAAAGGTGAAGGAAGAAAAGGAGCAAGTCGCCTCGGCGTGCACCTTTTGTGAGAAATTCGGCCACTCGGCTGAAGAATGCTGGAAGCGCTTATGTGCTTGTTTGCGTTGTGGGAGTAGGGAGCATCGTGTGCTAGATTGCCCCCTTATGAAAGACCAACCAAATAACGGAGGACGTAGGAGGCAGGCTCACCTCAATGCAGTTATAGATGAAGAAGAAGCGTCCAGGGATCAAAATGATGGGCTCATGGAAGGTACTCTTCAAATCTGTTCTCATCTTGCATTCGTGCTATTTGATACTAGTGCTTCTCATTCTTTTATCTCCACCACTTTTGCAAAAACCTTACCAACTGCATCCGTTCCCCTACCTTTAGATCTCGCTATTACTACACCTTTAGGATCTGGAACTAAGCTTATGAACTATTATCCTGATTGTGAGGTAGTGGTAGAAGGACACAATCTCCCCACAAACTTAGTATGCCTTGACATGAAAGGATACGATGCCATTTTAGGGGTAGATTGGCTTGTAGACCATGATGCTTACATCAACTACCGAAATAGAATTATATCTTTCCGAAAGCCCGGTCTTCTAAGATTTTCCTTTCTTGGCATCAAATACAAGAAGCATCCTACCATTATATCTTCTCTACACGCTTGCAAACTTATCTCGCAAGGATGTAAAGCTTTTCTTGCTTCAGTCATAGTCACCGAATCTAAGGAAATTATCCTAGCAAACATTCCTATTACAACTGAATTCCCGGACGTATTCCCATCTGAACTACCTAATTTACCGCCCGAGCGGGAAGTAAACTTTACCATTGAACTCATTCCAGGTGCAGCACCTGTTTCTATAGCCCTTACAGGATGTCCCCCATAGAACTCAAGGAATTAAAGAAGCAATTACATGAACTTCTAGACAAGGGTTTTATCAGACCTAGCACATCCCCTTGGGGTGCGCCGGTTCTATTTGTCAAGAAGAAGGATGGTTCTCTCAGGTTATGCATTGACAACCGGCGATTGAATCAACTTACAATCAAGAACAAATACCCATTGCCGCGTATTGATGAGCTCTTCGATCAGCTTTCGGGAGCATAATATTTTTCTAAGATTGACCTAAGATCAGGTTATCATCAGCTTAGAATCAAAGAAGAGGACATTTACAAATCGGCTTTTCGAAGTCGTTATGGCCACTATGAATTCGTGGTAATGCCGTTTGGGTTAACTAATGCCCCAGTAGCATTCATGCAACTTATGAACAGTGTCTTCCAGCCATATTTAGATCAATTCATCATCGTCTTCATCGATGATATCCTGATATACTCCAAGACAAAAGAAGAACATGAAGAACATCTAAGGATAGCTTTGCAAACACTTAGAGAACATAAGCTATATGCCAAACTCAATAATTGTGAATTCTGGCTCAAGGAAGTCTCATTCCTAGGCCACATTATTTCAAAAGAAGGTATTGTTGTGGACCCTTCTAAGGTAGAAGCTGTCAGAGATTGGAGCCGACCAACGACTATATCTGAAGTTAGAAGCTTTTTGGGTCTAGCAGGTTATTATAGAAGATTCATAAAGGACTTTTCAAAGATCGCGGTTCCTTTAACTAGACTTACCAGAAAAGAAAATCCTTTTATCTGGTCGAAGGACTATGAAAAGAGTTTTCAAAATCTTAAGAATCATCTTACAACAGCCCCTGTTTTGTCACTTCCAATAGAGGGTGCTGGATTTGAAGTATATACGGATGCATCTGGAATTGGCTTAGGGTGTGTCCTTATGCAAGATGGAAAGGTGATTTGCTATTCTTCAAGACAATTGAAACATCACGAAGAAAATTATCATGTACATGATTTGGAATTAGAAGCAGTTGTTTTCGCCTTGAAAATTTGGCGTCATTATCTTTATGGAGAAAAGTTCACGATCTACACAGACCACAAGAGTTTGAAATATTTATTTTCTCAAAAAGAGCTTAATATGAGGCAGAGGAGATGGTTGGAATATCTTAAAGACTTCGATTTCGCTATTCAATATCATCCTGGCAAGGCGAATGCTGTAGCAGATGCACTTAGCAGAAAACCAATGGGTATGTTATCAAGTCTCGTGATTAGTATGACTAACCTTGTTCCTCAATTTGCTCAATTGAATCTAGATGTTTGCATTAGGGAAGATAATTGTTTCATGGCAAATATCCGAGCTCAACCAATATTGATTGAGGATTTGGCCAAGTTACAAGAGGATGACCCAATTTTACTAGAAATTAAGGCCAATATTGAACAAAGACCGGATTTTTCTATATCCGAAGATGGAAGAATGCTATTCAAGGGCCGAATGTGTATACCCGATCATGAAGATATAAAGAAATTGATCTTAGAATAAGCACATAAATCAAAGTATACCATTCATCTAGGAGGTACAAAAATGTATCAGGATCTCAAAAGAAATTTTTGATGGCCCAATATGAAGAGGGAAGTAGCTGACTTCGTATCTCGGTATCTCACATGTCAACAAGTGAATGCGGAACATTTCAGACCCGCAGGTAAATTACTTAAGTATCCCAGAATGGAAATGGGAGAGCATAGGAATGGATTTTATTATGGGACTACCTAAGACAAGAGGTGGACACGATGGAATATGGGTAATTATAGACCGATTGACTAAATCTGCACATTTCATACCAATAAAAAGTCGATGGTCTGTAGATATTCTAGCAGCACTATACATAAAAGAAATTGTCAAGTTACATGGAGTCCCTATCGCTATTGTATCAGATAGAGATCCCCGATTTACATCACAATTCTGGAAGAGCCTACAACATTCACTTGGGACTAGATTGAATTTTAGCACCGCTTTCCATCCACAAACTGATGGTCAAACAGAAAGGACAAATCAAGTGGTAGAAGATATGCTCAGGGCTTGTGTCATTGATTTTGGAGGAAGTTTGCATGATCACTTGCCTTTGGTAGAATTTACATATAACAACAGCTATCAAGCAAGCATACAAATGGCATCTTTTGAAGCTCTATATGGGAAAAGTTGTCGATCACCAATATGTTGGAATGAAATAGGGGAAAGGTAATTTCTAGGCCCCGATTTAATCAGGGATTCTACAGAGAAAATCAAGCTCATTCAGGAAAGGGTGAAAATGGCACAAGATAGGCAGAAATCTTATGCTGACAATCGAAGGCGCGACTTGGAATTTCAAGTAGGAGAACATGTATATCTAAAGGTTTCTCCGGGTCGTGGTATTCGAAGATTTGGCATTAAAGGAAAGCTAACTCCAAGATTTATCGGTCCATTTGAAATCCTCGAAAGGATCGGTGAAGTGGCCTATAAATTGGCTTTGCCACCACAGTTAGCAGGAGTTCATGACGTATTTCACGTCTCGATGCTGAAAAAGTATGTGTATGATCCAGATCACATTATCACTTATGACAATCTGGAGATTCAGAAAGACTTGACATACGAACAAACACCGATAAAGATTCTGGATCGGGAAGTGCGTCAACTCAGAAATAAGGTCATTCCTATGGTTAAGATTCAATGGAAGAAAGCATGGCCTTATGAAGCAACATGGGAAATCGAATCAGCTATGAAGAAAAGATTCTCGGAATTATTTAATTGTAAGTACACTCTCCTAAATACATGTTTTGAATTTGGGGACCAAATTCTTTCTAAGTGGGGGAGGGTGTAGTGCCCCAGAAATTTTAAATAATTTTCAAGAATTTATAAAGGCCTAAATAAATTTATAAATGGTTATTATGAGGCCAAGTGATGTGACACCACCTTGGGGTGATGACCACAAGACAATATGACCCTTGGACCTAAGGTTGCAAGCAAGCAAATTGGCGGTGATACCACTCGAGCGGCTCACTCGCTTGGTGCACACTTGTGCCCGTGGGCAACTAAACGATAATGGAGAGGGTCCGGGGTGGGACAATGATGCTCCGGTGCTTGGCAAGCTTGGGGAGAACCCCAATTAGGCCAGGGATGCCCACTCACGGGCGGCCGTCACACCATGGGTGTGGGTTGAAATGGCTCGCTCACAACTCGCCCGCGATGGACACTCACGTGTTCGGCAATTTGGGCAGGGCCCTCGCTCTCCGTCTGACGCAGCAAAGCAAGAATACTAAGCTAAGCAAGTGATATTGACCAGCAAGGAAAGGGGGACCGAGGCTCACCTAGCCGGCCTGAAGACGCCAACTCCGGCCGAAGACGGGGGTGAGCGGGGAGGCAAGGGTTTGCGCCCGCAAGCCGCATCGGTGTCGCTTCAAATCTGTGAAAATATTATTACATGAACTACACCTCTCGCAGGAGGGGGGCTCTTGGGGTGGGGGTTAGACTTATTACAACCAAGATTACCTCCACGCAGGGAGGGGCCTTCAGCCGGCCAAGCGGGGTGGGGAAATTACGAAGAGAACGCCGACTCTCCAAGCTTCGCCGGTTCTGCCACTCTTCAATTTTGCTGAACAGGTTGTCGATGAAGATGCTGCCACGGACTCAACCGAGCTCCAAATTTGATGAAACTGGTGCCAAAAGTTCCCCAGCTGGACGAGGATAATGCTTGAATTGTTTGGGATGCTCTGGAACTTGGGGCTGATCGGACCGACGACTGGAGCAGGACAGTAACACTCTGCCTCTGACTGATGCAGAACAAATACAGTGGATTGCAGAAGGCACTGCGGTCGATCCCAAACTCTAAATCAAACGAAACTGGCGGTGACGCGATCGTGGTCGGAGTAGCTTCGAGCAGAAATTGATGGGGCCACAATCCGAGGTCGGAGAGGAGAATGGTGGCCGAAGAAGTGAAGACAGGTCGAACCTGGACCTGCAGGGGGCAGACTGCACACTCTGGCGAAGAAATTCAGAACAAATAGCTAGGGCAGGCGATTGGCATCGTTCCTTCTTCTAATGATGGAGGACTAGACGAAGAAGAATTTTGTAGAAGGAAGTGTGATCGAATGCCTCCAAGGTTGGCTGCTGAACAGCTTCCAAGATCGCTCTGGCCTTCAGTCTGGGACAGATTGCGCAGTCATTGAAGATGACGTTCATCCAAACAGCTCCGAACTCGGATGCAGGCAGGAGTACCACCGTTGGAAAGAAGACTTGGATACGATTCCAGCAATATAAGATTTGCCACCGGGAGCCTTCAGGGAAAGTCGTGGCTGCTACTGCAAATCACTGCTTTTCTAAAACCTGCAACAGGGACAGAATAGGTGGAGGAGAGGGTGTGGGGAAGGGCATGAACAAGGAGTTATTTGGTGGATGGGGAAGGGGGGGTGCTTTTGACACCCGTTTTAGCCCACAAGTTGTGTCGTTTCTCTTATTCATCATTTTGATGTCCCGAATTAGCCGTTGTTTTGGAGCTTCCGTGGATTTTGAGCCCATTTTTACCATTCCCTATCCTTTGAGTCTTGGAGATCATGATTTCTTAGAGCCCTGGAGCTTATCTTATCAAATTCTGGCTTCTAAGTCGACTTACGGCCCATTTAGGTCGGCTTCCCTCAAGTAATCGGCTCTCTCTCACTGTATAGTCCTGAAAGTGGTCCGTTTTCACCCTCTTCCTCTCCTATATGCAAAAAGTTATCTTCACCAAAGTTGTTCCTCTTTCAAAGATCTACAACTTCTTATTCTATGACGTTGGCCAGTTCTGCCCCGATTGTGAGCTATTCGCATTTTTCCTGCGTGCTATGCTGTTCACATATGTCCCATAAATTTCCTCCCTCTTCCAGCCCCATTTTCTCCCTCTTATTGTCATTTCCTCAACTTGCTTTCTTCATGACAATTGTTCCTCTCTAAGTTATCTACAATTTCTTCTTCTACCACTTTCGCTAGTTCTACCCCGTTTGGGAGATACGCTTTAATTTCTGAACTCGCGTGCAGTCTGTCCAAAATCTTCCTCCATCAATGTGACGGCCCTACATAGGTGCGTTACATCAGTGTGACGGTCCTACGATAGACCGTCACACCGAAACTTACCCGAAACACCCTGTTCAACATCCAGAATGTGGCGGTCCTACCCTAGACCGTTAGAGTCCATGTGACGGTCTAGTATGGGTGCGTTACACCGAAACTCATCCCAAAATGCCCCGTTCGACCCCCAGAGTGTGACGGACCTACCCTAGTCCGTTACATAACTCTGACGGTCCTAAGATAGACCGTTACACGCACCTGAAAGTCCAATTCGTGCTGGACTCTTCTCCGTTTCTGTGCGTCGTGGCCCTCTTGAAGAGTCCATAACTTCTTGAATTCTACTCTGAATTGAGCGCCGTTTGTTCCTATGGTTTCTCCTTGGTATTATCTTGAATTCAGTCCAAAGAACTCCGAATTTCATTGGCTATATCTCTCAAGATCATGGTCGCAAGATCAGGATTTAAGTATCCTAGTTCAACTCAAACTCTGCAGATAAGGCTCCGGGGCTACCTTCCAAGAGCTATATCTTCTAGAATCCTCCTCCGAATTGATCCCCGTTTGTTCCTATCTCTTGTCCTTAGTATTATCTCGAGTTTGATCTAGAGAACTCGATTTATCTTGGACTCTATCTCTGGGAATCGTGATAAGAAGATGAGGCTTTCTTACAAAACTCTATAAAAACTGCCAAGTTCGCAGTCGCGACGGGGGGCTCTTTTCGGACGTGGGGCGAAGCCATGCTGCAACGCCGACTCACAACTTCGACCCTGGCTTGAAGAGGGAAGTATTAGCTTTCAATTCCATCCTTCTGGGCTTGATTTCATGGTCTACACTCTTAGTTCTCTTCTCCTCAAAATCACAAATCATCACAGTTTTCTGCACTTTCTGCTACACATGCGTTTTTCTCCGTTTTGCATCATTGATTTCTCTCTATTCTCTCAATCAAATCTCGTGATTTCAAATCTCATGCATGCACAACACACCCACCTATCTTTTCCACCCTTCCACAGGGGTTAAAAATCTCCCCCCGGTGCGTTCTCCCCCTTTTATTCATGCTATTTTATCACTTTGGACAGATTTCTACCCCCGGTTTTTACCTTTATGTTTCATCTTTGTTTTGCAGGGGAGCATGAATACAACGTGAGGCCCTCTTCCTCTAGCCAGCTGGAAGGAGAGGAGGTTTGATACCACAAGTTCTCCGCACCTCATTTGTCTAGCGCGATCAAGTCTTTAAGTTCCAAGGTACACGGCGACATTCTTTACACTTCTTCATCCTTTGGCGTTGTTGGAACCTTGGTGGCGATCACGGTTAGTATTTCTCATCCTTTCACCCCTCTTGTCTTTGATTCACATGTTTATACATGTATGTATTTAAAGGGGGCGGGATAGGAATCTAATTAAAAAAACAAATCAATAGTTTTTTGGCGATCACGGTGGGACACCAATGCCCTTCACGCTTGTTTTCATGCTCTTCTGTTAGTTGGGTGGGTGCATGTTCATATTTAGGTGATATTTCCTCCATCCTCACACTATTTTTGGTGTTTTACGGGCTCTGGTTATGTGACGGTCTTATGGTAGACCGTCACTGTCATATAACGGTCATTTGGTAGACCGTTACAGCTTCTGGCAGTCTTGCGCGTATGCTCACAGGGCCACGTTCATCGAGGCATAACTTTTGATCCCGGAGTCCGATTGAGCTGATTCTTCTTCCGTTGGATAGCCCTTTGTATTGTCTTTCCATCCATATATCATTTGCATCATTTAATTAACATTTGCATATTCTAATCGTGTCCAAGTTTTTAAGTTTTGTGCATAAGTTCTGCAGGCAGGCTCAGGGACAGGTTCATAGGTACATCTTTACTCAGTGATTTGACTGCCTTCTCGGTGTATGACTATAGTGATTTTTGTTCCATTGGATAGTCCTTTGTATTGTCTTTCCATCCATAGCTTATTTGCATCATTTGGGTCTCATTTGCTTAGTTAAAAATTGTCATCATTTTAGCATTTTGTCTATAAAATATGCATGTGGTCTGCGCATAGGTTCACGGGGGCATCTTTGCTCAGTGATTTGATTGACCTCCCGGGGTCAGATTGATCTGTTCTTGGGCCCCTTGTGTAGACCTTTGTATTGTCTTTCCATCCATATACTATTTGTCTTATTTGGATCATGTTTGCATAGTTTAATCTAGTCTTGATTTTCTAGTTTTAAGCTAGAATTTGCATGCACTCCGGTGCACATAGGGCCATATATTGCATATCATAGTTGCATTTCCTACCTTGGTAAGTGATCCTCTCGCTCCCATATTCCTTGGGCTCGACTAGGTGATCTTATCTGGGACCTCCATAAGTCCCCGCGAGCCGTGGATTCCCACACAGACGCCGGGCTGGTTGTACCTTTCCGCACCTTAGGCTTGCATTTGCATAAGTGTGAGGGAGTTAACCTTAGTCAACCCAAAGTTTGGACCTTATTCCCATAGGATTCCTATCTTGAGAGAATTATCCTAATTCAAATCATTGAAAGGTCTATTAAAATACCTAAAATATTTCCCATCATATCAACTTGTTTGACTTGGGTGAAAACTCTCACATTGCATTGTTTGTGCTGTTTGGGCTTGTCCAAGCCCATTAGTGATTTTTGTGTTGCATTCTTTCATCATCCATATGTTTTGTTGTTGTTAGGCCCATTTAGCTTAGCCCATTTTGTATGTCTATTATCTAGTCCATTGTCCTGTGGTCCATTGTCCATTCGTCTTTACATTAGTGGGTCAGCCCCCCTTGTTCTCAAGCCCATTAAGCCATTGCTTCCCCACTTGTATTATCTTTGATCTCCTTATATTAAGTCTCCATTTTCCCTCATGGAGCATCATTCCAACCCCTTGTATCATCATTTTTCCCAATTTTCTTCCTATTCCCGCATGGAATCCTCTTCCCACGCGGGCCCATCTTCCCGTGGTCCTTCTGATCCATCCAAGGAACAGGCTAATATCATGGCCCATCTTTCAAGCCTTGTTCACCAAATGGACCCGGCCCAGGCCCAACGCATCATTACGTCTCATCTTAATGGGCCTTCTTCTCATAATGGGCCATCTTCTATTCATGGGCCTCCTCCTTCTCCTTCATATGTTGCTGGCCCAATTGCTAATGGGCATTATTCTCTTAATGGGCCTCATTATTCTGCCCATGTTGCTGCTGGCCCATTCAACCCATGTTCCAACATCTCTTCCAGGCCCGCTCACCCTTCCATTCCCAGAATGGGCCCTTTTTCTTCTCAGCCCGGATCCTCTTATCCGGCCTAATACCATGCTCCTGGTCCTATTTCACAACCTCTTACTCAAGCTGGCCCATATTCTTCTCGATCTCTCCCTACCCAGGAGATGATTGTTCAAACCCAACGCCAGCTTGATGAGCTTCAACGTCGGTTCGATCCTAAGTCCTCCTTGAGTGTTCCATTCACTTTCCAAGGTCTTCGACTTCCGTCTCCATCACAAATTCCCACATATCACCGTTATAGTGGAGTCGGTGACCCGTATGTGCACTTGAAGGAGTTTGTTTATGAGTCGGCCCAATTTCAACATGACCAACACTTGATGGCTTATCTGCGTGGTCTGTCATTGGAAGGCCCGGCTCAGGATTGGTTCTTCTCTCTTCCGCAAGAGCAAGTCATGAATTTTCAAGCCGTGCAAGGGAAATTTCTTCAGCAGTTTCAAGACCAGGTTGGGCCCAAGTACTCTATTGTGGATCTGGCCCATGAGATGATGAAGCCCGAAGAGGAGTTCTCTACCTTTGCCGATCATTGGCGTCGCCTTGCCGCGCAGGTCCCGGGGCACATTTCTGAGAGAGAGCAAATCAAGATGTTGATATCCAATGCAACGCCCGAGTACCGCTTTATCTTAGCCCTCAATGACATCACCTCCTGGCAGCAATTATACAGCCGAGTCCGCTTCATTCGCCAACAAATCCAAGATTCCCTTGACCTCGAGTCTCCACCATCCACCTCCACATATCAACCTTCACCCTCCACGTGCCAATCCTACGCTCCCATGAGTCGGCCCGCCATGAGTCAGCCTTCCGCCACATATCCCTCAACGAGCCAACCTCCTGCCTCTATGTACCCATACGCCTCCGCATATCAACCTTCCATGAGTCAGCGTTCCGTGTCCACATACCCGCCTCCATCTACACTTCCGGTCAAGGGAACACCACATCCCGAGCAAGTAGATGCCGTCTACATACCTCCCCACTCCGTTCCACACATGCCATCACCAAAGCCCTCCACCACTAGCCACGCACTCCTACCTACACAACCTCCACTTCCATCTCCACAACCATCCTCACCATTACATATCCCTCGGCATCCACCTTGCCCGAAGCAGGCTCCTCATCTTCCATTGCCGGAGTGTTTCATCGATATATTTCGGCCTTTGATGGCCACTCACGCATTGTCGCTCCCTCCGGTTGTGCCTTGCCGACCCGCGGTCGGGGATATGCTTCAGTTCTGTTATTTCCACTGCCAGCAGGGGCATTTCGTTGAGGATTGCCCCGAGTTCCAGGATTATGTTCATGATCTGGAAGCTATGAAAAGGATTGATTGGGCCGCTATTCACAAAGTCATTCTACATCTTCGCAACCAACAGCAGCAGCAAGAAGTGCCGCCGGGGCAGCCGTCTCTATTACTTCAAGGCCATGGGCACCCTTGTGATTCCTCATCTAGTGCTGCACTCGCTCCGTCACCTACTCCGTTACCTCCGCCATCTCCTACCCCGGCTCCATCGCCGCCACAAACCCAAGCCTCTGCTCATGCTAGTGCCTCCCTTTCTTCTCCCGCCGCCACTACTACTACTTCTATCCCTAACACCGCTCGACGCGTTATGTCGACACATCAACGGTGGACACCACAACCTCCCTCTTCACCCTCTCCACCTCCATGTCCACTACCCCCATCACCTTCATCACTATCCTCACCATCTCCATTGCCATCACCATCATCTCCATCTCCACCACCAGTGCTTCCATCACCACCTCCATCTCCACCCTTGCCTCCATCTCTGCCATCACCTTTGCCCAAGCCTGAGCAAGCTACACCTTTGCCTTTACCTTTACCCTCATCCACGCCTTCACCTTCACCTTTTTTGCCACCCGAGCCTATCATCGCCACATCGCATGTGCCTTCACTTTCCATTACCACTCCCGTTGGAGCCTCCATGCCTTACAAACCTTCACGTGTTCCACCCAAGCATATTCCCTTTACTTCTCCAACCACTTCCACCCCACGGAGCGGGTGTGTGCTTCCTTTGGTGCCCCTCGGGTCTAATCCCCAGGGAGATAATAAGCCAAGTCAGGATGATTCAGTGTCAGCCGTGCATTTCAAGATTCAAGATTTTATCTGTTGGATGCCGGTTCATGTCCTCGTCCCTGGTTATTTTGGGGATGATGCGCCTCTACTTTCAAAGATGAGAGTTCCTAAGAAGAGTTCCCTTGAGTTGATGCCAGTTTCTTCCCGAGCGAGGCCGGTGACAATCTCCTTGCTCGCCGGAGAGTTCACCGTTGATGCTATTATTTCTCCTCACTCTATTACTGTTCAGATGATAGGCCAAGAAGGGCTCTCTACCCGTGTTTTGCTAACGCATACGGCCGCCAAGCAGATTATGGATTCTATGTTCAAGGGGCAATTGGTTGTATCTTCTACACTTTCCAAGGATATTCTGCACTTGTTATGCAATCTTCCTCGGTTTATTAGCAAACCGGCCATGTCAACGTCGTGTATTACTCTCCCTCAGCTTCACCCGTCTCTTTTCTCAAGGGAGTTGTGCTTCAAGGCTGAGTTCCGAGTGGAGTTACCGAATCTCATGCTTCTAGTGCCGAGAGACAAAACCCCGTGGGTTTCTGATATTCATCACTCTGAAGGGTTACTTATCCAAGAATGCCCACTTACTGTTGTTAGGACAGGGTGTCTAGGGGTAATTGCCCCAGCAAAGCTATTTGTTCATAGTCGGGCCAGGCCATCTGCTAGATGGGCTCGCTATTTGAGAAGATATTGCAAGGCACGGTGCCCAAGGATTCGAGCCAGTGCCAGGCGAGTCCATGTTCAAGAAGTATCAGCTAAGAAGAGGCGGCGGTGTAAGTTTAAGGGCCGTCAATTATGCACTCAAGGGTCCACTTCTCTTCCTTCTTCTTCATTTCACTCATCATTTCTTCTTCTCGGTTCCCACCCCTGGGTGGTGTATCTGCCCTCTCCTAATTCTCCCTTCATGATTCTCTCCTCCCATCTCGGGTTCGCGAATCCCCGTTCTTCCTTTTCCCATCCGGAACCTTCGAACTTTCCATCTCCTCACCATGCTCGGCCTCAGCCTATGTCCTCCTCTGATTCTTCTCCTCAGGTATCCCCGGGTTCTCCTTCTTATTCCCCGACCTTATCGGGTGTCTATGATTCTCCTTCCCCGACTCTATCGGGTGGTCCTCATTCTTCTTCTCTGACCTTGTCGGATGATTCTCGTCCCTCTTCTCCGACCACGTCAGATGATTCTTCTTCTCATCTTTCTACTCATTCATCCTCACCCTTTCAGGGTCATTGCCCTTTTTCATGCTATTTTCGAGGATTTAGTCCGCCTTGATCTCAGCTAATCTGGTTTATTCTGTATCTGGTTCCTTGTTATCAGGACCTCAGTGCCTTGACGAGGGAGTTCTAGCCCTCGTCTCTCTTCCTTTTTATCCCTTCTTCATCCAGAATGATGTCTGCCACTCCTCTGTGTCGAGGAATCTAATCCTTTGCTCTCCTTTCATCCTTTATCCTGGCAAGCAAGGAAAATAAAGCTCACACTCCTCAAAGCTCGATGGTCAAGATCACTCCACAGATTTGCAAAGGTATTTTGTGCAAGAATATGTTATCATTGGTAATACTCTTATTACTCCTGCACATTGTTATAACGCTATTCCTCAACATGGTTAAGTGGCTTTTAGAAATTTGCTTAGAAGTCGCCTCTGCAGTATCCTTAGGCTGGTGATAGCTCCGCGCTGGGAGTCTAGTTCTTTCCCCGATCGTTGAGGGTGACCTTTGAGCATGGGTTTATCACACACTTCACGGCAAGCCATAGCCGATCTCTCTAGTGCAACATCGTTGCTGCTTTGGCCATACCATGGGTATGCACAAAGGTCTTTTTCTTTTCTCTACTCGGCCAAGTGCAGGGGCAAGAGGTTGATAGATAAGATGACCAACCTAGGCGCTCCCTAATACGAGAGAGGTCTCAAATAGGGGCAGTCTTGACCCTCGAAAGTGAGCTTTCATGCAATATCTAGCCAATAAGGGCTGTCAAAATCATATATGGAAAAATCATTGATGAATCAAAAAGTAAAATTATGAATCAAAGGCATGGCAAGAGTGGCAGTACAGTTCCCCGCGGGACGTCATGAGCCCGGTCGCATGCATGCCTGATAAATATGGGTCTCAAAATCAAAGACACAAAGCCCCGGCGCAACAGACCTACTCTTTGAGGGGTGGTGCCCTGGAAGGAATTCAAGTCCTGATGTCTCCCATCCTGCATAATGCTTATCTCCAATTTTTCTTCTATTCCTCCCTCTTAGGCTAGGTTGTATCCCGGGTATGGCCTTAGTAGGGGCACCGTTCTTTAGAGACAGTTGGTTGTGGTAAGCCACCCTCATATGCACGCCCTACTTAAGGGAAGTCTTTAATGAAAGGGGTAGGAACGACGATCCCTGGCCAGTAGTTTGAGCCCGTCTTTGGGTGCTGCAGATTGCTATGTCAAAATCTAAAAAAAATGAAATATTATCAAAATCTAAAAAAAATGATGAAATATTATCAAAATACCAAAAAAATGAAATATGTCAAAATTCCAAAAAAATCAAATATGTCAAAATTTCAAAAAAAAAATCAAATATGTCAAAAATAACAAAAATTTGAATATGGCAAAAAAAAAAACCAGAAAACAAAAATCCAAAAATACTTCTCTTTTGTTCCTTTTATTTTATCTTGAGGACAGATACGTAATCTGTTTGCTAAGTGTGCAGGCTACAGGTTGCAGGTTCAAGCTTTCCTTACTCTATCTTTCGCTCTGCCTCCTGCTCATGTTCATTCTTCGATCTGTTCTCATCTCTTCAATATCTATTATGAAGCTCATGGCCTTCTCAGTTTTCGCTTATCTACTTAATCATATCTTCATGAGAGGCATTGTCCCACAATTTTGAACCTGGCGGTTCCGCTTCATCTGATCTTGGGCTTTGATTGAAGAATGTGTTTGTTGTCTTTATCATGTCTATGGTCCTCCATGTATTTTGTCCCGATGTGTCCTTGTCATATGTGTCTATGTCCTCTCATGTTGGTCGTATCTTTTATCACGCAGTGTCATTCGTCACGCGTGTCTCTATCCCGCCATATCATTCGTCGCACGTGTCTTTGTCCTCCATGGTATTATCATCCCACGTGTCTTTGTCCCACCATGTCCTTATACCACTGCGTGTGCTGTCCCCCCGTGTGCGTATTTTCTTGTCCCACCGTGCCTTTAGTCGCATGCATGCTTGCCATTTGTTTGTGTGTTATATTTCATCCATCTTCGTTATGTTATGTTGTGCCATATTTTGTTCATATTTATCTTATTATGTTATGTTCATGTCATACTCGTTCATATTCATTCATGTTCACATCATGTCATGTCATGTGGTTGTGTCTTATGATGAAAATCCATAAAAGTAGAAATTAAAAATTCTAAAAAAGATGCTGTTTCGCTTGGCAGTTAAGTCAGGTATGGCTCTCTATCCCTGCTCATTGTTACATTACTATATGATATATACGTTATTATAGCCTCTCAAGGACCGGCTGGTTGGCCGTGTGTTCTAGGATATGATGTTTCCCTTTAACAAAAATGATGATGATCTAGGAGCATACGGTTAATCGTTGGATAGGCCGCTCGGTTGAGTCGAGTGGGGGACGATGGACTCTGTCTCGCACGCCGTGGTTGCAAGAAGACTCTTAACCCTGTCTTGCTCGGTCTAGCAATATTATCCTTGAGTACTTTCTATTTTATCTTTCTTTGCATTCGTTTTAATGATTTCTTTATTTTAGCCCAGCATGCATCATGTCATTTTTGAGCACTCATGCCTCGTGATCCATTCAACGATTTCTCCTCAGTAATGGTTAATTGCACTTCAATTCACTTGGATAAGAGATTCCTCATTCCACTCTGAATTCAAACGATTTTTCTGATCTTGCCGCTTGGTCTGGTTGTCCAGCGTGATTCCTGTCTAGATTTTATCTGAGTTTTCTTGTCTCTCCTTTTCCATCTCTTACGCTGTGTTCTTTCCGACCCACTCATTGTCCGTGGATTGTGTCCCCAATGAGGTTGGTCGTGTTTCCTTTCCCTTAGTTAGTTCTCCAGACATGTCTCATCCTTGTCAATCATTCCTTGTGATTAGTTCGGCGTTTTCGGGATAATTCCTGTCGCTTGTTGGTTGTGACGGGTGTCTTTTTGCCTTGATGCCCGCTTTTCAGTTCTCTCCGCTTCATCTCCATTTCACGTCGCTGTCACTTTCGCTCCATCTCCTTTCCATTTCATCTTCGCGTCGCTTTCGCTCATTCCCTTGCAAAGCGGACGTCAAGGAGGGGCATCTGTTGACACCCGTTTTAGCCCACAAGTTGTGTCGTTTCTCTTATTCATCATTTTGATGTCCCGAATTAGCCGTTGTTTTGGAGCTTCCGTGGATTTTGAGCCCATTTTTACCATTCCCTATCCTTTGAGTCTTGGAGATCATGATTTCTTAGAGCCCTGGAGCTTATCTTATCAAATTCTAGCTTCTAAGTCGACTTACGGCCCATTTAGGTCGGCTTCCCTCAAGTAATCGGCTCTCTCTCACTGCATAGTCCTGAAAGTGATCCCTTTTCACCCTCTTCCTCTCCTATATTCGAAAAGTTGTCTTCACCAAAGTTGTTCCTCTTTCAAAGATCTACAACTTCTTCTTCTATGCCGTTGGCCAGTTCTGCCCCGATTGTGAGCTATTCGTATTTTTCCTGCGTGCTATGCTGTTCGCATATGTCCCATAAATTTCCTCCCTCTTCCAGCCCCATTTTCTCCCTCTTATTGTCATTTTCTCAACTTACTTTCTTCATGACAATTGTTCCTCTCTAAGTTATCTACAATTTCTTCTTCTACCACTTTCGCTAGTTCTGCCCCGTTTGAGAGATACGCTTTAATTTCTGAAGTCGCGCGCAGTCTGCCCAAAATCTTCCTCCATCAATGTGACGGCCCTACATAGGTGCGTTACATCAGTGTGACGGTCCTACGATAGACCGTCACACCGAAACTTACCCGAAACACCCTGTTCAACACCCAGAATGTGGCGGTCCTACCATAGACCGTTAGAGTCCATGTGACGGTCTAGTATGGGTGCGTTACACCGAAACTCATCCGAAAATGCCCCGTTCGACCCCCAGAGTGTGACGGACCTACCCTAGTCCGTTACATAACTCTGACGGTCCTAAGATAGACCGTTACACGCACCTGAAAGTCCTATTCGTGCTGGACTCTGCTCCATTTCTGTGCGTCGTGGCCCTCTTGAAGAGTCCATAACTTCTTGAATTCTACTCCGAATTGAGCGCCGTTTGTTCCTATAGTTTCTCCTTGGTATTATCTTGAATTCAGTCCAAAGAACTCCGAATTTCATTGGCTATATCTCTCAAGATCTGGGTCGCAAGATCAGGATTTAAGTATCCTAGTTCAACTCAAACTCTGCAAATAAGGCTCCGGGGCTACCTTCCAAGAGCTATATCTTCTAGAATCCTCCTCCGAATTGATCCCCGTTTATTCCTATCTCTTGTCCTTAGTATTATCTCGAGTTTGATCTAGAGAACTCGATTTATCTTGGACTCTATCTCCGGGAATCGTGATAAGAAGATGAGACTTTCTTACAAAACACTATAAAAACTGCCCAGTTCGCAGTCGCGACGGGGGGCTCTTTTCGGACGTGGGGCGAAGCCATGCTACAATGCCGACTCACAACTTCGACCCTGGCTTGAAGAGGGAAGTATTAGCTTTCAATTCCATCCTTCTGGGCTTGATTTCATGGTCTACACTCTTAGTTCTCTTCTCCTCAAAATCACAAATCATCACAGTTTTCTGCACTTTCTGCTACACATGCGTTTTTCTCCGTTTTGCATCATTGATTTTTCTCTATTCTCTCAATGAAATCTCGTGATTTCAAATCTCATGCATGCACAACACACCCACCTATCTTTTCCACCCTTCCACAGGGGTTAAAAACCTCCCCCCGGTGCGTTCTCCCCCCTTTATTCATGCTATTTTATCACTTTGGACAGATTTCTACACTTCATGTTTTAATGGGTTTTTACCTTTGTGTTTCATCTTTGTTTTGCAGGAGAGCATGAATACAACGTGAGGCCCTCTTCCTCTAGCCAACTGGAAGGAGAGGAGGTTTGATACCACAAGTTCCCTGCACCTCGTTTGTCAAGCGCGATCAAGTCTTTAAGTTCCAAGGTACACGGTGACATTCTTTACACTTCTTCATCCTTTGGCGTTGTTGGAACCTTGGTGGCGATCACGGTTAGTATTTCTCATCCTTTCACCCCCCTTGTCTTTGATTCACATGTTTATACATGTATGTATTTAAAGGGGGCGGTATAGGAATCTAATTAAAAAAACAAATCAACAAGTGCGACCTTGGGTGGTTAGGGAGGTGGGGAGATGAAAGGGCACAGCCCAAGGGAGAGGGAAATTCGAAATTTGGCCTAGGGAAGGGCTCTTTCAGTCTTGGGGAGAGGGAGGGTTGCTTGAGAGAGTGGAAAGGTGCCTAGGAGAAGGGGTTTCCACCTAGGGGTTGGAGGGGGAATTGAATGAGTGCATGGGGAAGGGGAAGGGGCCTTAATGAGGGGTGAATGGGGAGGAGAGAGAATGAATTTCGAAATTGGGGTGGGGAGGAGAGAGAGAGGGGGCACAACCCACTTAGAGAGAGTGATAGTAAGAGAGAGAGAGAGGGAGATATTGAGAGGGAACTAGAAGGTGTAGAAATTTTCTGGATTCAATATTCAAGCATAATTGTTACAAATGAGAGAGGGGTGGGGGCTATTTATAGACCCCACACTTTTCCTAAGACCAAACTGACCCTGACAAACTAACTAATGACCAAACAGTCCAAGGGAGGGGCGCCCCTGGGCCTAGCCCAATGAATTGGGCCCATTAACCTATCAAACCAACATAATGACTTCAAGACTTAGGAAAATGACTTTCTAACCTAGGTACATGACTCAATAAAGGGAAAATTACATGTTTAAGACTCAAATAAAAATAAGAAAATTACATGACTCGACTCACAAACACACGAGGAACATAATGGCGTACACCGATGATCAATCCGAGCTTCAGAAAATGTGGAGGGGCAAGGGATGTCCCCATCATACCCCCGGGGTGGGGAAAACTCGACCATGTCGAGTATGGGTCCACCGGGGAAGTAGCATCCCAAACGCAGTTCCGGGCGAACCTTGTTCTCCAAACTCGACCCATGTCCATAGCTGAGGAACGGTGCTTCCACTCAACAAAGTGGATCGGACACACCCTTAGGCTGGCGAAGAGATCTTGCTTTGCTTAGTATTGCCGCCATGTGCTGACGTCGGGCTCTCGGGCTAGTTTGTGGTGGCACTCCGAGGGTGTCTCTCACAAGGATAGGTGTAGGCTCAAGACACTCACTAGGATCCACCGCGGTACCCTTAGAGGGTGCCGGATCCGCCACGTGGGAAGTGGGATGAATCCCAAAACCCATTGGTAAGTTCAACCCGCAAGCCGGGTGCCAAGGCCACTCGGAACTTGGCAAGGTCCAAGTACTCGTACCCTCAAATTGGAGGTGACCCTAGAGTAGAGCCACTCCAAAATCATCATCATCATCAAGTCGCCAACGTGGAATTTCAAGTGGCGCTCATGAGTTTTTGCCCGCCTTTTGTAATTCTCAACGCTTTTTGCTTGATGCATGTTTTGATGCATATGCCATGTACTAATATGCGGTGTGAGTGAGTAGTGCGTGGTATGCAAAGGTGGTCCAGGGCAACCACATGTAGACCTATCATGCATTGATGTTATGAAGACTTTGAATGTCTTGGGAGGACCGAGGCATCCATAGGTGTCCCTTTCATGTGTGAGTGTGATGAGTGCCAGGGGACCCGGACATCCATGAATGCTCCTAACATGCTTGAGACTCATGATGAATGAAGGTGGGCCAATACATCCAAATACGGTCCACTTATGCTTCCTACTTGACATGTGGGTGATGTAAATGAATGTACCCGACTTATGAATCATACCAAGTGGTATTGTATGCCAAGACTTATGCACTCTTGTGACGAAGATGTCTCCTAGGTGTGGGCTTTTTGACTTCCATTGGAATGGGTCAAAGGGGTCTAGGAAGGTGGATATCATGAAATGGGGTACTTCCTCGATCCCTGGGTGTATACCACCCAAAGTCATGGCTCCCATGGTATAACCCAGGTCTGGGATGGGGTGGATTGGATCAAACATGGTGGGTTGGGGTAGGGAAAGGTAGGTGGTGGTTAAGGTGGTTGGGTCACACGGGTTCCTTGACTCCTATTGGAATGGATCATAGGGATCATAAAATAGGTTACCAAGGGAGAGGAGCTCCATGTCTTCAAGGTCCTCCAAAGGTGCTAAGTCATTCCTCTCCATGATAATTGGGCCAATGTTCTTGGTGAGTGTGTCGGCCACAAGGGGAGGGCTTGACTTTCTACAGGCTGTAAGAAGCTCCAAATTGAGGAGAAGGTCGGGCTCATCGGGTGTGGGGAGGAATAGAAGGAGGTCGCTAGTGTAGCAACCAATGGTGCAAACCGAGGTGATAGACCCTATGTATAGATGTAGGAGGTCAAGTGTGAGATCCCAAATTCTTTAGAAATTTATTTAGTAAGTTATTTGTAATTATTCGGAATTTATTTGAAGTTATTCGAATTAATGAGAATTATCCAAATTAATTAGATTAATTAATTAATTAATAGAATAAGTCATTTTCAACTATTTTATAAAAATCCCCAAAAATCACATCTTGTAGAATTAATTTTGTTTAGCAACTTTGTCTTCTACATTTAAGCCTAAGAAAATCATTTATTATGCCGAATTAGTGAACTTAGTCTTCCGAACTTAACATTTAACTATTTACGGAATAGTATAAGTAAAAATCCGACTACCTTAGAAAAATATGTAAAAATAGTAAACAGATTAAGGTCGAGGTAGATAACAACTTTTCCTTCTGGCATTAAGCCATTGTAAATCCGTGGTAAGATCTATTTAGAGTTTAAACCCAAAAGTGCACACTTTTGACCCATACCTAACCATTAGTTTAAAACACGAAATTCGACCTCAATACTCAACCAAATGAACTGAAATCAAGGGCAAATGGAAGGCCACAATGTAAGGAACATTTACCCTCAATCAATTTGAGGTAAACTTAGCCCCAAAACGTGCTGCGGACATAGTTTGGTCAAGTCAAGGATTTCGGCGCCGTTTCTAAACACGTAGCTTGCAGCAGCGAATACTCCCAACTCAGAAGGCTCCAGAAGCTCTATGAGCTATCAAAATGAAGCCCTACGAGTCTTCTTTCATTTGGCTTCTGTGGGGTTCACTGAAGTTTCATATCTGGAGAGATCTAGTTCGAATTGTGGAGGTGAGTCAGCAGGCCGTTGGCTTCCCTTCATCCTTCTTTGATCCATCGATTGAGGTAGGAATTCTCAACCAAATCTTGATCATGAGTATAGAAAATTGTTCCTCTCATCGAGCTCTATCCATTGGTGGCAAAAGCCCCAATTTTTATTAGGTATCCGTGGAGAAATCGAGCTTTTTGTGAGGTGCTGTCCAAGTGTTCTTCATCCTAGGGTTTGAGTTTTCTCTCTCCGATTTGAGGTAGGATCTAACAAACAAACTCTAATTAACTTACATGAAGTAATCAGCATGTTATTATCTTTCATTTAACGTAGAAAGCCCCAAATTCCATTGAGCATGCATCGTGAATTTTGATTTTTGTAGAAGCATGTTTAGAACATGATTCATATAGTGTTCCTTAAGTCAGAGCTTGATTACGGGCTCATTTTGAGTCATGTAACTTGATCTTCATGTAGCATATTATATATGATTGGATTCATGATCGAGTTAGCTTTCTTTTGACACCAAAATCCCAAAATTTGGTTTTGTATATCGAGAGAATTCGACGATTTAGTGGAAGTAGGTCTCCTTGTGTTCTTCATAGAATAGGTTGTGATTCTTGTGAATTCTGATGAAATTCGTGTTTCCAAACTATAGTTTTATGACCCTAATATGTCTAGCAAGATTCCTATGGCATGTGGCTTTGATTTCAACTCAATTGGACCTCAATTGGGTGAGATTTCTCGTTTTCCGGAAGCCCCAGCCGCTGCTGTTCTTGCAGGGGTCGACCCCAAGGGTCGACCCATCACCTGGCAGCCCAGGCCAGCCTGAGGGTCGACCCCAGGGGTCGACCCATGCTGCCCAGCCCGAGGGTCGACCCCAGGGGTCGACCCATCCTGCTCCCAGACCCCAGTTTTTCAGGGGTCGACCCCAAGGGTCGACCCGTACACCAGAAACCCAATTTTCTTCGTTTTTCGACCCAAAGATGGATCCGAATCAATGGGGAATCAACCCATTTAACTTAGACCCATTGAAATTATATTTTTGAAGGACTTTTGACCTATTCATGTACCCCCCTTGATTTCAATTTGCATTGGTCCTTTCTCGCAAACATAGTACAAAACACGATGTTTACTATCTCCATTACAACACTTACATTGGTTAAATAGAAACTCACTTAATTAATGATTAATGGTGTAATTAAAGCCCCTGATAATGCATTCTATTTCACCGCTGTGAGAGCTTGTTCTTTACCTTGACAACTTGTTCTAGCTTGTTGGCTCTTTGGCTAATGCAAATGATAATGGTTAATCATGATATCTTAACTTGGTGATTAGGATTAATATGTTGATTAGCATGATTGATTGCTGCTGTTTTACAGTAGCGCAGCATGATTTACTCTTGTTGTGACTTGGTTTCGATCTCCTTGATGATTATACTTACCTTGAAATTCTGGAAATGAATCTCTTTCCTACGTGAAGTTGTTATTGCTACTTAGTTTAAACCTTGGAATTCTGGCCATAAACTGTGGAAGTCTAGATTCGTGGGATCTTTGATCCAAAGAAATCAATGCCTGGCAAATAATTAAGGGCTCTGTCTAGTCCTGGGAAGAGCGCCCGAACACTACGTGTACCCCCGGGGAGGTGAATGACTAGGTGTGGCATTTGGCACCAGTACTTGACATGTGTTAAATCTAGGACTGTCCACTACTCTCTCCACTACTCTCTACATTACTTTCTACTACTTTTCACTTTCCACTCTTCACTGTTCTATACTCTACTTGTGGTTACTTTACTTGCTTATTACTTGGACGTGGAAATGAAATTACATACGTGCTTGACATGACTTGAATTGTCTTGATATGGCCAACTTTTTATCGTTATCTCCTGTAGTAAATTCTTGTCTTACTATTCTATTCATTATATTTCTTGACCTTGCAAGATCTTTGAATTTTGTTTTCGTGATATCATCGTTATCTTTTTATTGTTTTATCATTTGTAGCATGACATTTTAAATTGTAATTAAACTGTTAATCACTTATACCTTTCTGTTATTTCCTACTGAGCGTCAGCTCATAGTTGTGTTTTCCCCCCTTTCCAGGCTTTTCAGGTGACGCGCTTACCGATGGGGAAGGGCAGGAGTGATGTCTTGAGTGTATCAGTTCTAGTGTGTTAGTAGTGTGTTATCTTTCTTTAGTTGTGTTTTGAAGAGCTTTTAGTCTCAGTCATGTTATTGAGTTTTAGTGGTTGATTATTCCAGTTGTATTAAGTTGAACTTGAGGTTATTGTATCAGTTGTGGTTTTTTAATGATCATTTAGTATTTCCATCTTGTAGCACTTGTGTATTATTTTAGATTAGTTCTCTCTCTTGCCAGCGTGTCCCTAACTGTACGTCCCGATATTTCCGCCTTGTTCGGGGCGTGACAGTTTAGTTGGTATCAGAGCCCTAGGTTTCACATTCCTAGGTTTCACATTCCTAGGTTTCCTAAGTTTTAGGTTTTCTTGCATTGCATCCCAATAACCGGTATATCAAAAGGTGTTGTCCGAACGTTAGGCTACGCCTATCGGAAAGGTCGCACACTTGCGCGAGTGGTCTTCGGACCGATTACCTCCGCCAGGTACCGAGTTTTTGGTCGTGTCTAGGTGCATTAGATCCCTAACCTTGTAAAAGTCTAGGACCTGACCTGGTGAGAATGGGTAGAAACTTGGGTTAAGATCGTTTCTTAATCGTGTAATTATTTATCTTGATTAAACCTAAGTAATCTATTTCTCGTGTAGATGGCAGCTGATCGTGCTGAATGGAGGAACCTATAGCGTACGGTGCAAGGCCTTACTCAGGCCCTTCAGCAAGTAGCTCAGGCAGGAGCGGCACCGCATGGCACCGGTGATCTATACCGGAACTTCCGCGGAATGAACCCGCCTAGATTCGCTGGTTCGACTGACCCTGACCAAGCCGAGCACTGGCTCGATGAGATGGGGAGGATCTTTGAAGTTATGCAATGCACCAACCAGGAGCGTGTCCTTTTGTCCACATTTCAACTGGAACATGATGCACGTACTTGGTGGGATTCTATCAAGGCAACTCTCGGTGATCGGCAAGTTATGTGGGAAGAGTTCGAAGAACTCTTCAACAGCAAGTATTTTTCTGATAGAGTGCAAGAGAAGAAAGCGGCAGAGTTCGCGGCCTTGAAACAGCGAGGTTTATCCGTGGCAGAGTATGAGGCTCAATTTGCACGGCTTTCTCGATATGCTACACATCTCATTTCCACCGAGAAGATGAAGGTGAAGCGCTTTCTCAATGGATTGAAGCTTCATTATATCAACCAATTGGCACCGATGGAGATTTCCACGTATTCTGAGGTGGTAAGGAAAGCGCAAGTTCTAGAGGATACTCTTGAGATGACGGAGAGAATCCGTGGTAAAGGCACCAAGAAAGAATTACCTACGGGTTCCGGGAGTGTCAAACCCGGGTATATCAAGAAGAGGCCCATTAGTGGACCTGGTTCGTGGAGCGGGTCCGGATCGTGGAAGGGCAAGATGCCGAGGCATGAAGACAAGAAGCCTGGCCCTATTGTTCCGTTCAAGGGCGTGTGCAACTATTGTGATCGTCCGGGTCACAAGATAGAGGAGTGCTGGCGCAAGCTAGGCGCCTGTTTGCGATGTGGAAGCAAGGAGCATCGTATCCCCAATTGTCCTCTCATATCGGAGCAAGCTACACCGGCAAAACCTCTAGTCTTCAAGAAACCACAAGGCAAGCTTCAAGCTTTACATGCAGATGAAACTGGGATTTCTGATGATGGCGGACTCGTCGAAGGTACCCTTACTATAATCGATAAGCCCGCATTTGCTCTCTTTGATACTGGTGCAACACATTCATTTATTTCTCAGAGATTTGCTAAGTCATTAGTTGTGGAACCTGTTTTGATGAATACTCCGTTAGAGATTTCAACCCCTATTGGCACTAGATCAACAATCCAGTATTTCTATCCTTCTAGTAAGGTTATGATTGGTGAACAGAACTTTCCAGCAGATTTGGTCTGCATGGATATGAAGGATTATGATGTAATCCTAGGAGCAGATTGGTTGGCCAAGTATGAGGCCAATATTCACTGTAGTTCTAGCTCAGTGACTTTTACTGGACATTCTGGTTTATCTTTTACGGGAGTCAAGCACCATAACTCCGTACCGCTCATTTAAGCTCTCCGAGCTGATAAGCTTTTGAGGCATGGGTGTGAGGCTTTTCTAGCCTTTGTCTGTACAACTCCTGAGCAGCAGATGGAGATTAAGGACATTCCTGTTGTCCGAGATTTTCCTGATGTCTTTCCAGAGGAACTACCAGGACTTCCGCCTGAGCGGGAAGTTATCTTTTCTATTGATCTTATTCCTGGCACAGCTCCTATTTCTAAGGCTCCTTATCGTATGTCTCCTGCGGAACTGAGGGAACTGAAGCAGCAACTGATGGAATTACTTGAGAAGGGTTTTATTCGTCCTAGTACTTCTCCGTGGGGAGCCCCTGTACTATTTGTCAGGAAGAAAGATGGTTCGATGAGGCTGTGCATTGATTATCGGCAATTAAACCAGCAGACTGTCAAGAACAAATATCCCTTGCCGAGGATTGACGAGTTATTTGACCAGATAGCGGGAGCTCAATATTTCTCTAAGATCGATCTTCGATCTGGATATCACCAGTTGCGGATTAAGGAAGAGGATATTTATAAAACGACTTTCCGCAGCAGGTATGGTCATTTTGAGTTTGTCGTTATGCCTTTTGGTCTAACGAATGCACCAGCGGCTTTCATGCAGTTGATGAACGATGTATTTCGGCCCTATCTTGATCAATGGGTCGTGGTATTTATTGATGACATCTTGATCTATTCCAAGAGTGAATTGGAGCATGCTGAACACCTGAGGATGGCATTGCAATTGTTGAGAGATCATCAACTTTATGCTAAGTTCAGTAAGTGTGAATTCTGGCTGCAAGAAGTGTCCTTTCTCGGACATATTATCACCAAGGAAGGTATTTCAATTGATCCTTCGAAGATTGAGGCAGTGAAGAATTGGGAGCAGCCTACTAGTGCAACTGAAATTAGAAGTTTCCTAGGCCTGGCAGGCTATTATCGAAGATTTATTTAAGATTTCTCCAAGATTGCAGTACCTATGACAAGATTAACCCGCAAGGAGAATAAGTTTGATTGGTCAGATGATTGTCAGCGAAGCTTTCAGACTCTGAAGGAGTGTTTGACTACTGCACCTGTTTTGGCTTTACCTTCTGGTGAAGGAGGATTTGTTGTTTATACTGATGCATCAGGTATTGGCTTAGGCTGTGTACTCATGCAGCATGGGAAGGTGGTTGCCTATTCCTCTAGGCAGCTGAGGAAGCACGAAGATAATTATCATGTTCATGATTTGGAACTTGCTGCAGTCATGTTTGCTTTGAAGATATGGAGGCATTACTTGTATTGAGAAACCTTTACAGTGTTCTCAGATCATAAGAGTTTGAAGTATTTATTTTCTCAGAAGGAACTCAACATGAGGCAGCGGAGATGGTTGGAGTACTTGAAAGACTTCGACTTCTCGATTGAGTATCATCCTGGCAAAGGTAATGTTGTGGCAGATGCATTAAGTCGGAAGCCGGTAGCTAGATTGTCAAGTCTCATGTTACAAGAATGGAGGTTGTTGGAACAATTATCTAGTCTGGATCTTAATATCGACAATGATCGGGTCATGATTGCTCAGATCCAACTTAAGCCCGAATTGTTGATAGAGATCAAGTCCTTGCAAGATAATGACCCCGAGTTAGTAGAGATCAATGGAAGCTTGAGCAGCAGACCTGACTTCATGCTGGCCGATGATGGTAGATTATTATTTAAAGGCAGAACTTGTGTTCCAGATGAGGCTACAATAAAGAACAAAATTCTTGAGGAAGCTCATAGATCCAGATATACCATTCATCCTGGAGGCACTAAGATGTACCGAGATTTGAAAAGGTCCTTTTGGTGGCCGAATATGAAAAGGGAAGTTGCAGATTTTGTGAGCAGATGTTTGGTATGTCAGCAAGTTAAGGCCGAACATTTCAGACCAGCAGGAAAATTGAAACCACTCGACATACCCCAATGGAAGTGGGAAAGCATTGGCATGGATTTCATTATGGGTCTACCTAGGACTCGTGGTGGATTTGATACGATATGGGTGATTGTCGATCGATTGACAAAGTCGGCTCATTTCTTTCCAATTAAGTCCAAGTGGATGATTGATGTATTGGCTGCTTTGTATATAAAGGAAGTGGTGAGATTGCATGGTATTCCAGTGAATATAGTATCTGATCGAGACCCCAGATTTACTTCACATTTTTGGAAGGGACTGCAAGAGTCTTTGGGTACTCGTCTGAATTTCAGTAATGCTTTTCATCCACAGACAGATGGACAGATTGAAAGAACCAATCAGATAGTGGAAGATATGCTGCGAGCTTGCATGATTGATTTTGGTGCTAATTGGAGTGAGCATTTGGCATTAATTGAATTTGCCTACAATAACAGCTATCAGTCTAGCATTCAGATGGCTCCTTTTGAAGCACTATATGGTAGAAGTTGTCGTTCCCCGTTGTGTTGGGACGAGGTAGGTGAGAAACAGTGGCTTGGACCAGATCTTGTTACGGAATCATCACAGAACATCCGTGTTATCCGAGACCGGTTACAAGTAGCCCAGTCAAGACAGAAGAGTTATGCCGACAACAGAAGGAGAGCATTGGAATTTCAGGTTGGCGAGCATGTGTTCTTAAAGGTCTCTCCGACGAGAGGGATCCGAAGATTTGGCATTCATGGCAAGCTGAGTCCGAGGTACATTGGTCCATTCGAGATTCTAGATAGAGTGGGAGAGGTGGCATACAGACTGGCTTTATCACCGCAATTGTCTGGCGTACACAACGTTTTCCATGTGTCTATGTTGCGGAAATATGTGTACGATCCCACTCATATCATTCAGCAGGTGGATTTTGAACTGAAGGAAGATTTGACCTATGAGGAAAGACCTGTCAAGATTCTAGACCGGAAGCAACAGCAACTCCGGAATCGTTCGATACCGATGGTCAAGATTCAGTGGAGTCGGCGTGGGACCGAAGAAGCTACATGGGAGTCTGAAGAGACTATGCGAAAGCGGTATCCCGATCTATTCTAGGTGAGCGATCTTTTTCTACTCTCAGTTTTAGTGCAGTGAATTTGGAGGACCAAATTCCATTAAGTAGGGGAGGGTGTAAGACCCCAAATTCTTTAAAAATTTATTTAGTAAGTTATTTGTAATTATTCGGAATTTATTTGAAGTTATTCGAATTAATGAGAATTATCCAAATTAATTAGATTAATTAATTAATTAATAGAATAAGTCATTTTTCAACTATTTTCTAAAAATCCCCAAAAATCACATCTTGTAGAATTAATTTTGTTTAGCAACTTTGTCTTCTACATTTAAGCCTAAGAAAATCATTTATTATGCCGAATTAGTGAACTTAGTCTTCCGAACTTAACATTTAACTATTTACGGAATAGTACAAGTAAAAATCCGACTACCTTAGAAAAATCTGTAAAAATAGTAAACAGATTAAGGTAGAGGTAGATAACAACTTTTCCTTCTGGCATTAAGCCATTGTAAATCCGTGGTAAGATCTATTTAGAGTTTAAACCCAAAAGTGCACACTTTTGACCCATACCTAACCCTTAGTTTAAAACACGAAATTCGACCTCAATACTCAACCAAATGATCTGAAATCAAGGGCAAATGGAAGGCCACAATGTAAGGAACATTTACCCTCAATCAATTTAAGGTAAACTTAGCCCCAAAACGTGCTGCCGACATAGTTTGGTCAAGTCAAGGATTTCGGCGCCGTTTCTAAACACGTAGCTTGCAACAGCGAATACTCCCAACTCAGAAGGCTCCAGAAGCTCTATGAGCTATCAAAATGAAGCCCTACGAGTCTTCTTTCATTTGGCTTCTGTGGGGTTCACTGAAGTTTCATATCTGGAGAGATCTAGTTCGAATTGTGGAGGTGGGTCAGCAGGCCGTTGGCTTCCCTTCATCCTTCTTTGATCCATCGATTGAGGTAGGAATTCTCAACCAAATCTTGATCATGAGTATAGCAAATTGTTCCTCTCATCGAGCTCTATCCATTGGTGGCAAAAGCCCCAATTTTCATTAGGTATCCGTGGAGAAATCGAGCTTTTTGTGAGGTGCTGTCCAAGTGTTCTTCATCCTAGGGTTTGAGTTTTCTCTCTCCGATTTGAGCTAGGATCTAACAACCAAACTCTAATTAACTTACATGAAGTAATCAGCATGTTATTATCTTTCATTTAACGTAGAAAGCCCCAAATTCCATTGAGCATGCATCGTGAATTTCGATTTTTGTAGAAGCATGTCTAGAACATGATTCATATAGTGTTCCTTAAGTCAGAGCTTGATTACGGGCTCATTTTGAGTCATGTAACTTGATCTTCATGTAGCATATTATATATGATTGGATTCATGATCGAGTTAGCTTTCTTTTGACACCAAAATCCCCAAATTTGGTTTTGTATATCGAGAGAATTCGACGATTTAGTGGAAGTATGTCCTGAACTAGGTCTCCTTGTGTTCTTAATAGAATAGGTTGTGATTCTTGTGAATTCTGATGAAATTCATGTTTCCAAACTGTAGTTTTATGATGCTAATATGTCTAGCAAGATTCCTATGGCATGTGGCTTTGATTTCAACTCAATTGGACCTCAATTGGGTTAGATTTCTCATTTTCCGGAAGCCCCAGCCGCTGCTGTTCTTGCAGGGGTCGACCCCAAGGGTCGACCCATCACCTGGCAGCCCAGGCCAGCCCGAGGGTCGACCCCAGGGGTCGACCCATGCGGCCCAGCCCGAGGGTCGACCCCAGGGGTCGACCCATCCTGCTCCCAGACCCCAGTTTTTCAGGGGTCGACCCCAAGGGTCGACCCGTACACCAGAAACCCGATTTTCTTCGTTTTTCGACCCGAAGATGGATACGAATCAATGGGGAATCAACCCATTTAACTTAGACCCATTGAAATTACATTTTTGAAGGACTTTTGACCTATTCATGTACCCCCCTTGATTTCAATTTGCATTGGTCCTTTCTCGCAAACATAGTACAAAACACAATGTTTACTATCTCCATTACAACACTTACATTGGTTAAATAGAAACTCACTTAATTAATGATTAATGGTGTAATTAAAGCCCCTGATAATGCATTCTATTTCACCGCTGTGAGAGCTTGTTCTTTACCATGACAACTTGTTCTAGCTTGTTGGCTCTTTGGCCAATACAAATGATAATGGTTAATCATGATATCTTAACTTGGTGATTAGGATTAATATATTGATTAGCTTGATTGATTGCTGCTGTTTTACAGTAGCGCAGCACGATTTACTCTTGTTGTGACTTGGTTTCGATCTCCTTGATGATTATACTTACCTTGAAATTCTGGAAATGAATCTCTTTCCTACGTGAAGTTGTTATTGCTACTTAGTTTAAACCTTGGAATTCTGGCCATAAACTGTGGAAGTCTAGATTCGTGGGATCTTTGATCCAAAGAAATCAATGTCTGACAAACAATTAAGGGCTCGGTCTAGTCCTGGGAAGAGCGCCCGAACACTACGTGTACCCCCGGGGAGGTGAATGACTAGGTGTGGCATTTGGCACCAGTACTTGACATGTGTTAAATCTAGGACTGTCCACTACTCTCTCCACTACTCTCTACATTACTTTCTACTACTTTTCACTTTCCACTCTTCACTGTTCTATACTCTACTTGTGGTTACTTTACTTGCTTATTACATGGATGTGGAAATGAAATTACATACGTGCTTGACATGACTTGAATTGTCTTGATATGACCAACTTTTTATCGTTATCTCCTATAGTAAATTCTTGTCTTACTATTCTATTCATTATATTTCTTGACCTTGCAAGATCTTTGAATTTTGTTTTCGTGATATCATCGTTATCTTTTTATTGTTTTATCATTTGTAGCATGACATTTTAAATTGTAATTAAACTGTTAATCACTTATACCTGTCTGTTATTTCCTACTGAGCGTCAGCTCATAATTGTGTTTCCCCCCCTTTCCAGGCTTTTCAGGTGACGCGCTTACCGATGGGGAAGGGCAGGAGTGATGTCTTGAGTGTATCAGTTCTAGTGTGTTAGTAGTGTGTTATCTTTCTTTAGTTGTGTTTTGGAGAGCTTTTAGTCTCAGTCATGTTATTGAGTTTTAGTGGTTGATTATTCCAGTTGTATTAAGTTGAACTTGAGGTTATTGTATCAGTTGTGGTTTGTTAAGGATCATTTAGTATTTCCATCTTGTAGCACTTGTGTATTATTTTAGATTAGTTCTCTCTCTTGCCAGCGTGTCCCTAACTGTACGTCCCGATATTTCCGCCTTGTTCGGGGCGTGACATCAAGGCTCTTAGGTTGTTCGGCCATAGGGGTCAACATGCTAGTGAACTCAATTTGCCATGCTAAGCCCTTAAGAAGATCTTCTAAGGTTTCCACTTGGTAGGATGTTTGGATTATGGTGTGATAGGAGGAGAAGGGTACAATGGGAAGGTTTTGCTCCATGGGAGGGTAAACATAGGACATGATAGGGTGAATTGGTCTCTCCTTTAGCCATCTAGCTAGGGGCCCATCTATGATTATGGTGCTATTTGTGAAGGCTTGTGGCTCTTGGGGGTCCAAGCTATGTGGAGGGGACATTTGTGATTCTTCCTCGCCATAGGTATGAACTTGGGTTTCCTCAAGGATGGGGATGGGTTCCGGAATGGCATCTACTCCCATGTGGATGGTTGTGGTCTCCTTTCTCAATGGAATGGGAAGGTCTATTGAGGGTGGGGTGATGATGGTTGGTGCATGGTGTACCCGGGGTGGTGGGTAATGGGAAACTTGGTTTTGGATAGGGAGGGGAAGTAGTGGAAGCCTAGGACTTGGGACTTTTGGGGTAGGGAGTGGGAGATGGGTTGGTTGGGGTGGCTTGGGTTGGTTGGTCTTGGGGGGAGTGTCCCTTTTAGGGGACAAGGGAGGGGTAGTGGTGGGGACCAAGGGGGCTTGTGGGGTATGGGTTTGGTGGGAGCTTTTAGATTGGAGGGTGGTGGCCGTCATGGGCCTAGGTGGAGGGGTGGACACGGTGTCCACTTGGTTTTTAATGGTGAGGGTTGGATGAGTGGTGGTCACCATGGAGGGAATTGGGTCGGTTAGGGGTCTCTTGCCCTTGGGATCGTTTGGGGTGGAAGTGGGGGCTAAAGGGGCTTGACTAGTGTAGGTTAGGGAAGGGGGTTTTGGTTGGGGTGTGGGGGTCCTCATGGGGTTAGGTGGGGAGGTGGAGGCCTTGGACACTTGGGTTCTAGTGGTAAGGGTTTGGACGGGTGGGGTTGGAGGAGTGGGAGTGCTCCTCGAGTTTTGGTAACCCGGGTAGGAGGGAGGAGGTCGGGGAGTGTAGACTTTCCTAAGTTCGGCTCTCATGTTCTCCCATGTGTAAATACGCTCTAGCCTCATAACCCTCCTAAATTGTTCAATGAACTTCCACCTATCCTCGGCATGGTACACAAGTCGACTCTTGGCAAGGTAGATTTTCATGGGTTCAGTCATTGGATTCCTCTTAAAGTATTTGTCCATGTTTTCCTCCCACTCTAAATATGCACTAGGGTGGTATCCGTTAAAGATAAGGTCCTCAAATAGAACTTTGTCCAAAGGGGTGTCAATCGGACCTTTGCGGAGGGCCGAGTGAGATAGATGTGACTTACATGAAGTAGCCATGCTAGTGGACAAAAGAGATGCAACCGAAGACTCTAAATGCATATGAGCGTCCTAGGACCAACTTGATAGAGACAAGTTGTGAACTTGCTCTGATACCACTTGATGTGACACCACCTTGGGGTGATGACCACAAGATAATATGACCCTTGGACCTAAGGTTACAAGCAAGCAAATTGGCGATGATACCACTCGAGCGGCTCACTCGCTTGGTGCACACTTGTGCCCATGGGCAACTAAACGATAATGGAGAGGGTCCGGGGTGGGACAATGATGCTCCGGTGCTTGGCAAGCTTGGGGATAACCCCAATTGGGCCAGGGATGCCCACTCATGGGCGGCCGTCACACCATGGGTGTGGGTTGAAATGGCTCGCTCACAACTCGCCCGCGATGGACACTCACGTGTTCGGCAATTTGGGCCGGGCCCTCGCTCTCCGTCCGACGCAGCAAAGCAAGAATACTAAGATAAGCAAGTGATATTGACCAGCAAGGAAAGGGGGACTGAGGCTCACCTAGCCGGCATGAAGACGCCAACTCCGGCCGAAGACGGGGGTGAGCGGGGAGGCAAGGGTTTGCGCCCGCAAGCCGCGTCGTTGTCGATTCAAATCTGCGAAAATATTATTACATGAACTACACCTCTCGCAGGAGGGGGGCTCTTGGGGTGGGGGCTAGACTTATTACAACCAAGATTACCTCCACGCAGGGAGGGGCCTTCAGCCGGCCAAGCGGGGTGGGGAAATTATGAAGAGAACGCCGACTCTCCAAGCTTCGCCGGTTCTGCCACTCTTCAGTTTTGCTGAATAGGTTGTCGATGAAGATGCTGCCACGGACACAAACGAGCTCCAAATTTGATGAAACCGGTGCCAAAAGTTCCCCAGCTGGCCGCGGATGATGCTTGATATTTTTGGGAAGCTCTGGAACTCGGGGCTGATCGGACCGGCGACTGGAGCAGGATAGAAACACTCTGCCTCTGACTGATGCAGAACTAATACAGTGGATTGCAGAAGGCACTACGGTCGCTCCCGAACTCCAAATCGAACAAAACTGGTGGTGACGCGATCGCGGTCAGAGTAGCTTCGAGCAGAAATTTACGGGGCCACAATCCGAGGTCGTAGAGGAGAATGGTGGCCGGAGAAGTGAAGACAGGTCGAACCTGGACCTGCAGGGGGCAGACTGTACACTCCAGCGAAGAAATTTAGAACAAATAGCTCGGGCGGGCGATTGGCATCGTTCCTTCTGCTACTGATGGAGGATTAGACGAAGAAGAATTTTGTAGAAGGAAGCGTGATCGAATTCCTCCAAGGTTGGCCGCTGAACAGCTTCCAAGATTGCTCAGGCCTTCAGTCTGGGACAGATTGCGCAGTCGTTGAAGATGACGTTCCTCCTGACAGCTCCGAACTCGGATGCAGGCAGGAGTACCACCGTTGGAAAGAAGACTTGGAGACAATTCTAGCAATATAAGATATGCCACCAGGAGCCTTCAGGGGAAGTTGTGGCTGCTACTGCAAATCACTGCTTTTCTGAAACCTGCAACAGGGACAGAATAGGTGGAGGAGAGGGTGTGGGGAAGGGCATGAACAAGGGGTTATTTGGTGGATGGGGAAGGGGGGGTGCGGCCTTGGGTGGTTAGGGAGGTGGGGAGATGAAAGGGCACAGCCCAAGGGAGAGGGAAATTCAAAATTTGGCCTAGGGAAGGGCTCTTTCAGTCTTGGGGAGAGGGAGGGTTGCTTGGGAGAGTGGAAAGGTGCCTAGGAGAAGGGGTTTCCACCTAGGGGTTGGAGGGAGAATTGAATGAGTGCATGGGGAAGGGAAAGGGACCTTAATGAGGGGTGAATGGGGAGGAGAGAGAATGAATTTCGAAATTGGGGTGGGGAGGAGAGACAGAGGGGGCACAACCCACTTAGAGAGAGTGATAGTAAGAGAGAGAGAGAGAGGGAGATATTGGGAGGGAACTAGAAGGTGTGAAAATTTTCTGGATTCAATATTCAAATATAATTGTTGCAAATGAGAGAGGGGTGGGGCTATTTATAGACCCCACACTTTTCCTAAGACCAAACTGACCCTGACAAACTAACTAATGACCAAACACTCCAAGGGAGGGGCGCCCCTGGGCCTAGCCCAATGAATTGGGCCCATTAACCTATCAAACCAACATAATGACTTCAAGACTTAGGAAAATGACTTTCTAACGTAGGTACATTACTCAATAAAGGTAAAATTACATGTTTAAGACTCAAATAAAAATAAGAAAATTACATGACTCGACTCACAAACACATGAGGAACATAATGGCGTACACCGACGATCAATCCGAGCTTCAGAAAATGTAGAGTGGCAAGGGATGTCCCCATCACCAAGTGGTGTTAATCAATTAACCCAAACCACTTAATTAAAGTCCAAAAGGTTTTAACTCTGGCCCATTAAAGTTTGGCCCACATTCTAGAAGGTAATTAAGTCTATCCACGGATATTAAGGATAAATACTAATACTATAAGATAATGATTTGAATAATTAACAAAAGAGTTTTCATAAAGTGAAACTCTAAGCTACGATGACTGTAACGGTCTATCGTAAGACCACCACAGCCATGTAACGCATGGGCGCTCGACCGTTACATTCCTGTTAGTTCCGTAAGTGAAGGGACTCATGAAAAGATTGGAACTTGATGTTCCTATCCACTATGGATCGACTTGGGAAGGATTGTAAAAAACTCTAAAGACACTTAGAGATTAGGATTTGATGAAATAAGGGCTCTAAACTCGATCTAATCTTCAAAACCTAGCCTAAACTCTATAAATAGGGCATAGTTCTGAACTGTGCGACCCTTACTTTTTGGACGTAAAGAAGTAAGGTAAGGAGTCATTATCTCAGGTAAGTTCTTTAGAATAATTTGTTTACAATACTTTAGACTAACTCCCCTCCGAATTTCACATCTTTAGGTCAAGAGGGCGTGGAGTTAGAGCCTAAAGAAGTTGCTGAAAAAGTCACAAGAGAAGGAAGGGATCTAGGACACGGTTCTCAACCAAATTCAAAAACTATAGTCTAAGTAAGAGGTAGGTTATCTCATGAACGGTAAAAACAGCACGATGGGACTAACAGCCCTCTGGTTTGATTGAATTCCATGCATTATAGAGCATTGATTTCATGTTTTATTTGTTCTATGCACATCATGCACCTCTTAGCCAAATTAAGAAATTAAAACATGACTAATCATCTATTCATGATTACCTATGCATGTAGATGGCCTTACTTCGATAACATGATTAGAAGCTGATCATGTTTTGATAAAAGACATGATGTGAGTTGTTCTCTTAGTTTCTATGATTGTTTTCTATTAGCAGATACTGTAACGCACTAGTATAGGACCGTCACTTTCAAGTAACGGCCCTACGACAGACCGTTACAAACTCGGTAGTATTTGAATTGTACTAATGTTTCTAACGTGCTTGGATAGACGCGTTACAATCATGTAACGGCTGGGTCCTGACCGTCACTTTCACTGTGACGCCCCATCTCCAGACCGTTATATCATGTGTTCTGTCAACCATATGACTGAATACAACCTGCCAATCTTATTATGGTTAAAACCTAGTACCTAAGTTTTAAACCTAATCATGTGATTTTAAGGATATTTGATTATTCATGATAGGTATTGCATGTTTTGTCATCACTTCTACTTAAGTTATGTTAAACCAAATTCTATAGTTTTGTACTATAAAGCATGACTTTTTAACATTGTATTGACGGAGTTTTTATCATGATTTTCACATTGATTATACATATCTCACTCTGTCAATAGAGTCAATTCTATAAGTACATGGCACATATTCCGGTATGTTGTCATTAGTTCACACTTTGCACTATAGGAACACAATCTTGGACATGAGGACCTCTCTATTGGATAATCCTTCCAATGGACTAGGAAATCATTATTTCAAGGCCTCCGTAATTCTCCGCGAGCCTGGGATTCTCACTAGAACGTCGAGTTGGTTGTACCATCAAAGCCCATTAACTAGATTACACTATCGAGTTTTCTGGTTCTTGTAATGTAACGGCTCTCCACTGGACCGTCAGGCACATGTAACGGCCCAATGGACGACCGTCACATTCATCTGAGTTTAATTTCATCTTTCTGAACTCAGCTTATTATAACGGCCCATTACTGGCGCGTTACATAATGTAACGGCCCAGCCAATGACCGTTACATAGCTTGTATATGTTAACCCAAGGTTTGACCAAGGGTTGATATTCTATTGATTCTAGACAAACCTTGATGATCTAGAACTTGTCCTATTGCTTAAATTGATCAAAAAGAAATGGAAGTTAAGGAAAATACCGTTATGCTGTCGATTTATTCTACAAGCATAACTTACTTTAAATGTCATTCTTGATCTCATATATTCAAAAGTGAAGCATTCATTCATTAATTTTAGTTATCATGGAATTATTGGAAGTGCTATATTCTTGGCCATACTTTACTGTTATATTGCGTGGAATTAGCTTAATTTATAACTGAAGATGCGATCGAGCACTGATTGTGTTCAAGGGCTCTATGCTAGTCCCCTCGGCTGATTGCCGAAAACATACTATTTTATAAACCATGTGGTATGATGCTACTGGCGTCGCATTGCACTGGGAGTACTATTTCTATAAATAAGTGAAGATCCATGGCACAACATGGCATTCTTGCTTGATATTCCACAGAAATTCATGAAGCACTTGCTCTTAAGCATAAGATGCTAAAGTGAGGAATATGTGGCTTGATAGTACAATCTCGTTACATTCTTGTTCATGGAAGGCCAATATCATGTTCTTGTTATATTCTTGCTAGTTCATTCTTGATCATTCTATCTTACATGATTATCTTGTTTCTATTGATTTGATCGCATGATTGATTCGCATTCGTATGATTTTACCTTATTTCTTTAGAGCTAAAATGATAATTACTTAAATAGTGCCTTCATGTTGATGCGAAGATACCTACTGGGCAAGTGTGCTCATGACCTATTTTCCAATATTTTTCAGGAGATGGAAATAGTTCGGATTCGGATTCAGGCTATACTTGTAGCGGGTCCGGAAGCGAGTGAAACTGTTATAAAGATGAGAGTGAAGACTTAGGAAGTTAAAGTGTCTAGATTGAGTCAATATAATTTCCTATTTCTTGAGTCTAGTAGAATGGAAATCAAATTAGTGATTGTATCTTGAATATTGAGCATTATGAAATAAAGTTGAAGTTTGATTAAATCTTGTGCAATTACATTTACTTGTGTGATTGTCTTGCGCTCTGATTGATTCTTGCTTGCAAGAGACTTACCATGCCGGCTGTTCGCGCTCCCCGAGCGAGTCTTCCGCTGTAATAAAAGGCTCGGGACGTGACACAACATCCCTCACTAACCCTTCAGGGGCCTCATCAGCCTCTTGGGTGTCCTCCCCAGTTCTTGGTATTGGTATAGCGATTTATCGGTATATCGATATCCTGAACTCTGGGTCGTCACAGAAAACATGCACTGACTTTGTGTTTGCATAATACACAAACTTGCATCGACCCTATATGCTTACAGCAAACTTGCACCGACTTGCTACACATAGCGCAGCTAGCACCGACCATATGAGGAATATGCACTGACCTTGTGTTTAGTGCAAGAACATGCACTGACCTTGTTGAGTTGTGCACGGACCTTTAACACACATGTGCACGGACCTTTAACACACATGTGCACAGACCTTGTGTGATGGAGGAAGACATGCACAGACCTCATGCGCTATGCAACATAATGTGCACAGACCTTGTGTGAAGGAGGAAGACATGCACAGACCTCATGCGCTATGCAACATAATGTGCACAGACTTCATAGACTCTATGCATGCTAGCACAAACTCTAGTTAACAGCCCAAACCGACTAACACAGACCTTAATGCATGCTAACGTAGACCTTGATGTGCAGAAGACTTCAACTAACATCGACCCTAATGCAGACAAGCTCAAGGTAGCACAGACCTTGATATGCATGAGACTCAACTAACATCGACCATGATGCAGACAAGCTGAAATGTGCACCGACCATGACCATGGATAATCATGCATAATGCAAGAATCTGCACCAACGTTGGTCTTGCAAACTGGTAACTGGCACCGACCTTCTGAATGCACCGACCAAATGTTTGACAAACTGTCATACACATAGAAATGTCATGCACACAAGGTATTTGATCAAATCTCATACATACAGATAGACTTTATGCAAATGCATACACCTAGATCTATGTGCGCAGAGTTGACTGTATGTTGACCTTTGACTGTATGTTGACCTGAAATGCATTACATTGCATGAACAATACTTGTTATGCATGAATGAGCTCAAATATGATTCATGCAGCATGTATACAATAGGGATCATTTATACCATGAATAATTCAAACAAAGGCACTGACTTCATATGGTCCAAACACATATGACCTCATACACATATGAGTCATAGAGTTTAACATCATCAAAACACAGAATGCTAACAATCTCCCCCTTTTTGATGATGGCAACACTATGAGTCATATGAGTCAACATGACAATGTAATAAGTCAAATGAACCATATATTAAATTATTCATGAGATTATTCATGCCAGTGCAGTGAATGAATTCTACTGATGCAAACTCATTCTCTCCCAAAGCCAAACTCATTCTCCCCCAAAGCTCAAAGCTCAAACACTCATTATGACTCCACATATTCTCCCCCTTTGACTTCATCAAAAAGAAAGAATCTAAAATGGAGCAACTTATTAAAGCACAAATTCAGACAAAAGATCCATGTCAGGCAGACAAATGCAGACAATGTGACACACTATTCTCCCCCTATGCTTCCATTAGAAGAATGCACACCAGAACTGGAATCTATTCTCCCCTATAGATAGTGAATGTAGGACCAGATACCTAAAGATGTGGCAAATTCTAGCAAAGCACATTCTCTCCCTTGAACACAACAGATGAAACTACAGATAATTCTCCCCCTTTGAGAAACAATGAATGCAGTCTAGACAGATGAGGGATATGTCTAGAGAAAATACAGGAGGGAATATCAAAACATAGATTTTTCAGAAATAGTAAGTGATCAAGAGATGGCAATAATAGAAAGCAGTGATTGAACACATGTATCAGTGAATTTTCAAAGTTTTTGAGATGAAGAATTATTCAGTAAGAACCTAACTTCATAATTCAATATTTAGATTTCAGATTCTTCCATTATAAAAGCTTATGAATTGGCTTTGATTGGAAAGTATGGTTTAAGAATGGTGTAAACAAAGTTCTTTTGAAAAAAATTTCAATACTCATATCTGAGATAATTCTTTAATAAAAATGAACCACTTGCTCATATAACGTTCTAGTTCAACCTTCTTTCATCTTACTCAGTTTAATTTCCATGAATCCTTTAAGAGTAACACAAGGTAGTATTGAGATTAAACATTCATGAGTGTATCTGATTTGACTGTTCTTTCAGAATTTTCTGATGCATATATTTTTCATATTTTTCTTATTGAGCATCAATTTGTTTTTCAATGAGCAATTTTGATTTAATCAACACCTTTTTACATGAGGCACAACATGTCTTAGGTGAAATGACCTAGTTACTCAGTGTGATAACCATACTGCTTCTCTATTTAGAGAGCAGAGGTAGCATTAGAAGTATCTTTTACATGAGGAGACACCTTGATTAGAGGTCAGAATCCCCAGTTACTCAATACAATCATGTCATTGCTCTACCATATTTTCACATTATTTTCAATGATTTTTAAAACAAGGTTAACTGTGGTACTTCATGTAGCGACCCGGATTCCGGATACCCGGTGTACCCGGTATAAATATCGAATACACGTGATACCACATGGGACCCGCGACGCCTCCCAAGCGCGGGAAAGCGCCGAAGGGAAAAAGGAGTGTGTGGAATACATTGAAGCCAGCAGATATAACAGTAAGCAATTAAATTTCATTACAATGGATTGCTAAAGTAGCAGAAATAAAATTACTTTTTCATTAATAATTCAAATGTTTACAATTATACACCCAAGTCCAGTCCAAAGGAAAGACAACCAGTCTAGCACAGTACAGTCTGACAGAAAAGAACGTACACAGAAGTCGAGGGAAGCCCGACGCAGGTACAGCTGGCAGCTACAGCAAACGCGCTCCACCAGGAACAGCAGAGGCAGACGGCGAAACCCACCTGAAAAGTAGGGGTGAGTCTCAACTAAAACTCAGTAGGGGTCACGCGGATCCCCACTGGAAAACGCACAGAGCAACAGAAGTAACTACGGAAACAGCAAGTGCAGCAAAGCAGGAAAGGCTACACTAAAAACCTGTAAACAGACAGGGCACAGCAGGAGTAGGGAACATGCTAAGAGCAAGGGGAGCTCAACAACAAAGAAGAGCGAGGCCGTAAAACACGGGACGACGGCCACCGAGGAGAACTCGGCACCCTAAGCTACTCCAAACGGCAACAGACGGTCGACCCCAAACTCACACAGTAGGGTAACCCAGTCCGACAGCCAAAGCAAAGGCGAAGGCAGACGCCGACGCCAAAAACACAGATAAAATACGACAGGAGACGTCGTGCACGTAGCCCCACACATGACGAGAATGTCATGCCAACGACGGAACACTGACCTCGAGTACGGCCACGAGAGGGCAACTCGCGAAGGTCACAGCGCATAAGAAAAATGCGAGAGTCACAGCACCGAGTGACAGGAGCACCCTCCTCCTAGAAGAACAGCCAGATGCATCCACTGACGACTTACACTGCGCCACAAGTGTCATGTCTCTCAAGGACAAGACACACCAAAAACCAGGTCCGAGGAACAACAGTTCCAAGGAAACATGGTACCACAGCACAGGACTGCAGCACCAACTGTGAGTGACTAGTCAGGGCCACGCCCGTCGGCGCAAGTCCCCAGTCCCTGACCACGTGTGCACACACCGACCTCTACCGAGGTCAGGCCTCTAGCTAGTATTCCCCTCGGTAGGACGCTACCGTTGGCCGGGGCCTACGGAACTAGCTTAAAAACCGTATGTACCAAACGCAACAGGAAAACCCCTCCACCACTCCCGGTGGGTCAGCAAAAACCTAGGGCTACAACTAGGGGAGGCTCACAAGGCACGAACTCCGAAACACGGGTGCTAAAGCACAGGCAGTCTAAGAAAAGCCTTGTCTCGTGCACCACAAAGCACCCGGCAGTCAAACAACTGCCAACAGACTCAGGACTAGGCAACTGGACCTACAACGCAACGATCCTTGAGTCGAACGACTCAAAGGCAAGATCGTCACAGACAGCGGGACAAGCCGCCAATCGGTCTAATCCTAAGTCAGAAGAAACCACGCTCCGCAGAAAACAATACACGGAGACCTGAGGGAAACACTAAGAACCCTCAGACATGCCTGGACATGCAAATCGAGGTAGAACAACACCTCGAAGCATCCAGAAGTAGTGTCTCGAGTCGGATACAACCACCGAGACACACAAGGTCGCCTGTCAACCCCTGGGTCACACCGGGTTGACCGGAACCAGACCAAACACAAACGAAAGTCACACGTCAACCACTGGGTCACACCGGGTTGACCTGAACCCAACACAATGCTTAAACAGTAGGAAAGAGAGTCCCACCTCAAGCAAAAAGAGTCTTGGTCGCCTCATAACGTAGTCTTAGCCCTCATAGGATGTCGGGAGACATCCACGGGACAACGGGTAGACCACAAGGACAAACCAAGATAAGCAGAAACCGAAATCACGGAAAACGGAGCACAAGGCATGTAACGCACCACCCCTAGACCGCTACCAGCATGTGACGGTCTAGACCACGGCTGCTACACACCAAACGACGGTCGGACGACGAGCCGTCACTCACACCGCCCTAACTAAGCTATTAACACACGAAGAAAGTAACGGCCGGCACCGAGCGCATTACATCAATGTGACGCACGGGCCTAAGCGCGTTACAAACTAACGACGCATGGGAGCCAACGCGTTATTCACAACGTGCACAGCCACCCACAACCAAAACGAAGTAACGCGTAACGCCAGGCGCGTTACAAATAAACAACGTGGCAAGGGAGACGCGTCACAATCAAACGACGCACGGGGGCAGGCTCGTTATTCTCAACGGCACAGCCACCCTCAACCCAGCATAAAACAACGAACGACGGCCGGAGCCAGGCGCGTTATAACACAACGACGTAAGGGGGTATATCCGCTATATCCAACGGGCACAGCCACCCAAGCTCGGCCCAACAGAATGTAACGGCCAGGGGCAGGCGCGTTACACTCAAACAACGCACGGGGGCACGACCGCTGGAGGCACCGCCTCAACAGGTCAAACGTCGGTCAAACAACAAGTAACGGCCAGGACCAGGCGCGTCACTTTCCTCTAACACGCTGGGTCAAGTGCGTTAGATCAACCGACTCAACCCCAAAACAAAACGACAAAGAGGAAGTAACGCGCTAGCCTAGGCGCGTTACAAGGAAGCGACGCGCCACCCTAGGGCCGTCACTTACCCAGAAGCCAGCAAACTCGAAAATGCCTAAACAAATGGCGGTCTATCGTAGGGCCGTCAGAGCCAAATAACGGCCACTGAAACGACCGCTACATCGGTCACGGCGGGAAAACATAGGAACGGCCGAATTGGCCCGTTCCACGCCCCATTCATGCTGAAACGCAGGGGATACAAACCCAAACGACAAATAACAACATCAGGGGACTCCAAACCCCACATGCAAGCTCAAAAACGCAAGATCCTGGCGATTTAGACAAATCGACCCTAAGTGGGTCACCGAGGTTCCCGGGCTTCTACCGGCCTCGAATGAACACCAAATCACACGAAATCAACGTGGATGGGATCCTAACATCCCAGCGGTCAGTTAGAAACTAACTACGCCGCAAATGGTCACCGTTTACCGGCCGACCCTAAAAACCATGAAAATCACGGTTTAGGCAAAACAAGCCCAAACTCGACCGTTTCCTAGCCGAACGCCGTGCAATGGCAGGGAAAACGGAGAGGACGAAGTAAGGATCAGTCACCCTACCTCCACCGAAGAAACAGTGCCCCGAAGGGACTAAACCACGCTGAAATCCACTCGCGAACCGATTTCACCGGCTTTGAATCCACCGTTCGGGATCGCGCCAGAATCGATCCAATCCTCGCCCCATCGCGCACCCAGCCAACTCCACAGCCTCGCCAACCAGCCCACGATCGCTCCGTCTGTAGCCGGGGCCAAAGAGGGGGAAGAACGAGAGAGAACGGGAGAGAGAGAGAGAGTGGGTTCGCGAGAGTGAGGAGAGAGAGAGAGAGGAAAAGGAAATAAAAAGAAAAGAAATTAGGAAATTTTCCTAATTTTTGAAAATTCTGAAAATGCGCCGAAAATGCACAAATTCAGAAAAATACGCAAAAATAGCCGAAACGACCACCTCGAAGAGTTCATCGTCGCTGTAGCATCCATGAGTTCGAGAATTGACAAACAAACTCACCGTAGGATTCCGTAACTAGTACGAGAGAAAAAGCCACACGGCTCGTCAAACTCAACTCGGAAGCCACAAAAGTGAACAGAAACTCAACGAAACCAATCCGAAACAAATCCGAAAGATCCAGCAAGACCTGCAAAGGATCCAGCAAAGATCCACCAAGGATCAAGGGCATTACATCCTCCCCTCCTTTAAGAAATTTCACCCTCGAAATTAAGGACTAACAAAGGAGAAGCAAGGGAGAACAACCCAGCAGCCCAAATCTTGAAAAACACAGCTCAGAGGAACACTGTCAGATCACAATTACAGGTACACACTCTAGCTTCCAAGACAGCAAGTCCACAGCACGAGTATGGCACCAAAGTGAACACATCTGACACCTCCGAAGCAATGGCAACGTCGCTTACGTCTCACCAGATAAGAGACACGACTGCCACAACAACCGAGAATCAACACCGAAAAATACAATAACAGCACGGCAAGCAGCAGCTTACAACAGGAGACACAGTCCTTACAGCTGACAGCTCGCAACGTCATCGGCTCGAGTGCCAAAGGCGACAGGGAACACCTGGCACACAGAACGCCAACGACCACAACACCACTGGACCACAGGCACAATCAAGTCAGTCCTCACTCAGATATCACATCTGATTAAGTCGCAAGCTAACTCTACCCAAGAGAAAGGGAGTACAGCAAGCTAACTGACAACACGATGGTCCAAGACAAGAACACAAAATCATAAAGAAACAGCGCCAAAACAACAACACAACGGCAACACCTGCAGGATTCCGGCTCCACACAACACGCAGGGCCAAGGAACACCACTGCAAGCAGGGTCACATCAAGGCACAGAACAGCTGAACACACGACCACACAGGACAGGTCACGCATCAGACTGCTCACCAAGAGAAGACCCACAACAACGAGAAACGACAATCTTGGGGAACGCATCTCAAGGACTACGAACACGCCTCGAGAGCACAACACCCAAGAAAAGAAATGCAGAGTAGAGGGTACTCAATCAGCAGGAATGCCGACAAATTCCCCAATACTCGCAAAATGCCAATGCCAACACCAAAAAAACCACAAACAATGGCACGGCAACATACAAAGTCAAGGCATGAGAAGCCAAGACGAAGTCACAGTGAGAAAGGACAAACCTCTCGACAAATGGGTAGCCAACCCACACACTTCCGCTGCACCCTCAACAATGCGCACAGGCAATAGAACAACATCGGTAGTCGCATCTCGGCACACACCAGGCATCATCGCAATCAACAAAGATCGCAATTAACACGCCACGAGCACCGATCTCGCGAACAACCGATCACAAGGAGCCTAAGTGCAACAAAGGAAGAGCACCAGCTTCAGCACAAAACACGCGGAAAGAGCCAATCTCAGTTTACCTGTACGTCCTGGAACAACAAATGAGCCTTCATAACACATCGGCCGTTGGACACGGCACGACAAATACGGTACACGACAGCTCTTAACACCATTACGGAGTCCAAAGCCAAGCAACCGTACAATAAGAAACAGATCAGGCTCAAAACAAAGCTGTCCACACTTAAGCAGACGCAGGACAAAGGCATCACTAAGACAGCAATTCCAAGGCTAACCTTGAAAAAGCTTCACCAAAGAGGGATGAGAAGCAACGAGCTCAACAACAACAGCTCACCAGGAAGGGAAAAACCTAGGCTCGCCCGAGCAACTTCTCTAACACGGAATCTAATCGAACACTTCAACAGAAGCAAAACACATCAGGAGCTACATAGACACAAGCCGGGACAACCAAAGCAACGTAAGAACGTGCATGGCCATCACACCAACGCTGAAAGTCATAAGCCACCTGAGCAAAACATAGAAACATCTCGAGCAATGCACTGCAGGTTCACGCCAATCGACAACCACTGCCAAGTGCAACACGATCGAGACAAACTTCAAAACCGAACGAAGCACCTCGTCACACCCAGACGAGAGCAAAACCATCGCGTACAGTGCCAACAAAGCATGCACAAGACCACACATAGTAAACAACGCGATAAACATCGCAACACCTACGCCAGCAAGAGACTGTACTGGACCTTACGGACTCTGGTAACTGTATATCTGGATTTTCATGTATCTCACACGACAATGATCTGATAGTTCAGAAAGGAACTCCGAACATCTCAGAACACTTCTCTGATACCAACTGTAGCGACCCGGATTCCGGATACCCGGTGTACCCGGTATAAATACCGAATACACGTGATACCACATGGGACCCGCGAGGCCTCCCAAGCGCGGGAAAGCGCCGAAGGGAAAAAGGAGTGTGTGGAATACATTGAAGCCAGCAGATATAACAGTAAGCAATTAAATTTCATTACAATGGATTGCTAAAGTAGCAGAAATAAAATTACTTTTTCATTAATAATTCAAATGTTTACAATTATACACCCAAGTCCAGTCCAAAGGAAAGACAACCAGTCTAGCACAGTACAGTCTGACAGAAAAGAACGTACACAGAAGTCGAGGGAAGCCCGACGCAGGTACAGCTGGCAGCTACAGCAAACGCGCTCCACCAGGAACAGCAGAGGCAGACGGCGAAACCCACCTGAAAAGCAGGGGTGAGTCTCAACTAAAACTCAGTAGGGGTCACGCGGATCCCCACTAAAAAATGCACAGAGCAACGGAAGCAACTACGGAAACAGCAAGTGCAGCAAAGCAGGAAAGGCTACACTAAAAACCTGTAAACAGACAGGGCACAGCAGGAGTTGGGAACAGGCTAAGAGCAAGGGGAGCTCAACAACAAAGAAGAGCGAGGCCGTAAAACACGGGACGACGGCCACCGAGGAGAACTCGGCACCCTAAGCTACTCCAAACGGCAACAGACGGTCGACCCCAAACTCACACAGTAGGGTAACCCAATCCGACAGCCAAAGCAAAGGCGAAGGCAGATGCCGACGCCAAAAACACAGACAAAACATGACAGGAGACGTCGTGCACGCAGCGCCACGCATGACGAGAATGTCATGCCAACGATGGAACACTGACCTCGAGTACGGCCACGAGAGGGCAACTCGCGAAGGTCACAGCGCACAAGAAAAACGCGAGAGTCACAGCACCGAGTGACAGGAGCACCCTCCTCCCAGAAGAACAGCCAGATGCGTCCACTGACGACTAACACTGCACCACAAGTGTCATGTCTCTCAAGGACAAGACACACCAAAAACCAGGTCCGAGGAACAACAGTTCCAAGGAAACATGGTACCACAGCACAGGACTGTAGCACCAACTGCGAGTGACTAGTCAGGGCCATGCCCGTCGGCGCAAGTCCCCAGTCCCTGACCACGTGTGCACACACCGACCTCTACCTAGGTCAGGCCTCTAGCTAGTATTCCCCTCGGTAGGACGCTACCGTTGGCCGGGGCCTACGGAACTAGCTTAAAAACCGTACGTACCAAATGCAACAGGAAAACCCCTCCACCACTCCCGGTGGGTCGGCAAAAGCCTAGGGCTACAACTAGGGGAGGCTCACAAGGCACGAACTCCGAAACATGGGTGCTAAAGCACAGATAGTCTAAGAAAAGCCTTGTCTCGTGCACCACAAAGCACCCGGCAGTCAAACAACTGCCAACAGACTCAGGACTAGGCAACTGGACCTACAACGCAACGATCCTTGAGTCGAACGACTCAAAGGCAAGATCATCACAGACAGCGGGACAAGCCGCCAATCGGTCTAATCCTAAGTCAGAAGAAACCACGCTCCGCAGAAAACAATACACGGAGACCTGAGGGAAACACAAAGAACCCTCAAGTATGCCTGGACACGCAAATCGAGGTAGAACAACACCTCGAAGCATCCAGAAGCAGTGTCTCGAGTCAGACACAACCACCGAGACACACAAGGTCGCCTGTCAACCCCTGGGTCACATCGGGTTGACCGGAACCAGACCAAACACAAACGAAAGTCACACGTCAACCACTGGGTCACACCGGGTTGACCTGAACCCAACACAATGCTTAAACAGTAGGAAAGAGAGTCCCACCTCAAGCAAAAAGACTCCTGGTCGCCTCATAACGTAGTCTTAGCCCTCATACGATGTTGGGAGACATCCACGGGACAACGGGTAGACCACAAGGACAAACCAAGATAAGCAGAAACCGAAATCACGGAAAACAGAGCACAAGGCATGTAACGCACCACCCCTAGACCGCTACCAGCATGTGACGGTCTAGACCACGGCCGTTACACACCAAACGACAGTCGGACGACAAGCCGTCACTCACACCGCCCTAACTAAGCTATTAACACACGAAGAAAGTAACAGCCAGCACCGAGCGCGTTACATCAATGTGACGCACGGGCCTAAGCGCGTTACAAACTAACGACGCATGGGAGCCAACGCGTTATTCACAACATGCACAGCCACCCACAACCAAAACGAAGTAACGCGCAACGCCAGGCGCGTTACAAATAAACAACGTGGCAAGGGAGACGCGTCACAATCAAACGACGCACGAGGGCAGGCTCGTTATTCTCAACGGCACAGCCACCCTCAACCCAGCATAAAACAACGAACGACGGCTGGAGCCAGGCGCGTTATAACACAACGACGCAAGGGGGTATATCCGTTATATCCAACGGGCACAGCCACCCAAGCTCGGCCCAACAGAATGTAACGGCCAGGGGCAGGCGCGTTACACTCAAACAACGCATGGGGGCACGACCGCTGGAGGCACCGCCTCAACAGGTCAAACGTCGGTCAAACAGCAAGTAACGGCCAGGACCAGGCGCGTCACTTTCCTCTAACGCGCTGGGTCAAGTGCGTTAGATCAACCGACTCAACCCCAAAACTAAACGACAAAGAGGAAGTAACGCGCTAGCCAAGGCGCGTTACAAGGAAGCGACGCGCCACCCTAGGGCCGTCACTTACCCAGAAGCCAGCAAACTCGAAAACGCCTAAACAAATGGCGGTCTATCGTAGGGCCGTCAGAGCCAAATAACGGCCACTGAAACGACCGCTACATCGATCACGGCGGGAAAACAGAGGAATGGCCGAATCGGCCCGTTCCACGCCCCATTCACACCGAAACGCAGGGGATACAAACCCAAACGACAAATAACAACATCAGGGGACTCCAAACCCCACATGCAAGCTTAAAAACGCAAGATCCAGGCGATTTAGACAAATCGACCCTAAGTGGGTCACCGAGGTTCCCGGGCTTCTACCGGCCTCGAATGAACATCAAATCACACGAAATCAACGTGGATAGGATCCTAACATCCCAACGGTCAGTTAGAAACTAACTACGCCGCAAATGGTCGCCGTTTACGGGCTGACCCTAAAAATCACGAAAATCACGGTTTAGGCAAAACAAGCCCAAACTCGACCGTTTCCTAGCCGAACGCCGTGCAATGGCAGGGAAAACGGAGAGGACGAAGTAAGGATCAGTCACCCTACCTCCACCGAAGAAATAGTGCCCCGAAGGGACTAAACCACACCGAAATCCACTCGTGAACCGATTTCACCGGCTTTGAATCCACCGTTCGGGATCGCGCCAGAATCGATCCGATCCTCGCCCCATCCGCACCCAGTCAGCTCCACAGCCTCGCCAACCCGCCCACGATCGCTCCGTCTGCAGCCGGGGCCAAAGAGGGGGAAGAACGAGAGAGAACGGAAGAGAGAGAGAGTGGGATCGCGAGAGTGAGGAGAGAGAGAGAGGAAAAGGAAATAAAAAGAAAAGAAATTCGGAAATTTTCCTAATTTCCGAAAATTCTGAAAATGCGCCGAAAATGCACAAATTCAGAAAAATACGCAAAAATAGCCGAAACGACCGGCTCGAAGAGTACATCGTCGCTGTAGCATCCACGAGTTCGAGAATTGACAAACAAACTCACCGTAGGGTTCCGTAACTAGTACGAGAGAAAAACCCACACGGCTCGTCAAACTCAACTCGGAAGCCACAAAAGCGAACAGAAACTCAACGAAACCAATCCGAAATAGATCCGAATGATCCAGCAAGACCTGCAAAGGATCCAGCAAAGATCCACCAAGGATCCAGGGCATTACACTTCATGACATAGTCCTTTGGACATGTTTCTCAGTAACCACAGTCATTACTTTGTCCACAATTTTCTTATAAAACAGTTTCAGACAGATTAAATGTTTAAGACAATATTTACACTATGTATTTAAATCAAAGTAAATCAAGATTTCAACTTTTTAGATTTCATGAAGTCTTACATGAACTTACATGAGACAAATAGTTAAGGTTTATTAAAAGGATTGAATCAGATATTTCAAGTCCATTAAGTTCAAACTTAAGAGTACATTAGACTTAAACCAATGTAAATTAACAAATATTCTTAAACCAGTATAATGGAAGATTTCACATTAAAGATGATTTCAGATTTATGAAGCAGTTTACAAGCTGAAGTTTTCTTCAAATCTCAGTTCAGTTATTATCTGAGCAACACCAAACATCAAATATGTAAACAAGCATGCATAGAAAGTGAGAGAATTAGAACTCATGCTTGTAGCAGAAGTGATCAATATGCATCAGACAAATTTTCAGGAAGATCAGCTAAAGAGCAGTGAATTTACAAAGATTTCAAGATATGCAGCAAGAACTATGATGTTGAGATTGAACAGAAGTTCAGAAGCCAATAACAAAGATTGAATTTCAGTCAAACAAGCCTAATAGTTATAATAGTGAAGTATGTCAAGGGTGAGCTGGCAAAAGAAATTACAACTAGAACAGTAGTTAGGCGGAGGTGGGATCCAAAGATCTACTCACGCAAAGGTTAACCTTCCAGATAGGCATAACCTATCTTTTCAGCTAAGCCTTTTGATATACTATTCAGTTGCCAGAAAGGAATAGCATAGACATGACTGAAATCAATTAAAACTCTCCTTCAGCAAAATAAGGAGTAGTAGACAGAGTTTCAGAGTTCAGAATTCAGATGAGAATCAATTGGAAATCAGCCAACAATGATCATTTGATGATGTGAGTCACTATCATACAGATATGATAGAATAGATCCATTGAAATACATGACTAATTTAGAGAATGATAAATTAAATAATTTAAAATGCTCCCCCTGTCTATATGTAGTGAATCACCTCTTTTTGAATTTTTCTAGATAATGAAATGCAATGCAATCAACTATATGTATACAAATGCATTAACTCCCCTCAACTAGATGCATTGACTAATCATATGAGACATGAAAACCATGCAGGGAACTTAACTTTATCAAGATATGCATGAGATACAATATCTCCTTTGACACACTCCCCCTGACTTTATGCATTATATGACTGAACTCAAAGTGCAATATATGCAATGAAATCTATGCAAGGAGTATTATGAATTATGCTCATGTAAATCTAGACTGCTCAATATGTAAAATTTTGACCAATGGTACTGGGTAGAGGACTTGGTCTAATGACCACCTTATACATAGTAGGAACTTCCAGACAGATTGCACCTGCCCCTTAGAAACTTACCATTTGATATACCATAGTGGTCATGCATGACAATGCAGTACCAACACAGTCCTAAATGCATCAGATTTTCAATTACTGTATGTCAAACGGATGTGTAAGCAATCAATTGACATATGCAATTCATATATATGCACAAAATTGTAGACTATGCTTATGAGTTTATAGCCTTCTCTATGTACACAATCAAATGTCAAAACATTACTGTAAGTAGATGAAAAATGAATTCAACATGTCATCAATGAATATGTGCACACATAACTCAATATATGAACAGACATACTCATGTAGCTCAATGCAAATGTCAAAGAAAATGCATGAAGAGTTTGACTAATCAGATCAAAGAGAATCCTAAGGAATTCAACTGAATAAATGTGAGGAGTGTAAATATACCTGAGTAGTACACGAGTGGGATTTTCATGCTTGAGTGCCTTGGTTTATTACCCCCAGTTTATTCTTCAACCCAAGGCACACCTGCAAACCATCATGTTATTTGGCACAAACAGGTACCCAAGATGTCTTGGGTCCTGAATTAACAGTGACACTCTAAACAATTTCTGTGCATAAAGGTCATCAAATCTCATCAAGTGATAATTATTCATTGAATGACCTGACTTACCACATTAATGGCATGTTGCAGCAAATTTAAATTTCTTCCTATGCACATTACTGTTTTCATGAAATCCATGTGTTTTTGCATGAAAATTCTTGTTAACAGAATGTAAACCAGTCTGTTTATAATAACTTGCCAGCCAACAGGTTGCAGCCCTGTGGCCTGGCTTTTCACATTCAAAGCATGAAAATTTTTTCTTTTTATTAATCAACTTGTTTCTATTAGCAGCATTAGGAGCAGGGGATTTGATAGATTTAGCATTGAACCTACTCCTTTTAGCATGCCAACAGTTTGCAGCAGTGTGGCCCATTCTGTCACAACAGAAACATTGAATGTTCCTTTTAAAATTTGCATGATTTTTATTATGGAAATGTTTATCATGCATTCCCACAGCAGACAAGTCATCTGTTTCCATTAGCTTACATTCATGCATGAGATGACCCATTTTATGACAATAAAAATATTTAGATTTCTTATTTTGAACAGAATAGGATTTCTTAGCATAAGAAGTCCTAGTATGAAATCTATTATCATCATTCTTCATGACAAAACAATCATTGATCACATGGCCAGAATTTTCACAATAAAAGCATTCAATATTCTTTTTGTGAACAGATGGGAATTTCTTATCCTTAGACTTGTTTGCATGAAATTTGTTATTCTTTTTCAGTGTTTTCATTTTCACATTTTTATTCTATTTTTGAATCTTCTAATCAGCAGACTGTTTTGAAGAAGATGCGGAAGTGCTAGCTAAATTTGAGCTACTCACAAATGTTGCGTACAGTTTGTTACTTACAGTCTGCTTAATTTAAGAATTGTTGCCTTTCTCTATTTTAGAAGCTTCATCACTAGAGGCTTCTTTCAGCTTTTGTTTGTTTTTAGTAAATTTAGACAATGATGCATTCAATTCTTGAACTTCAGTTTCGAGAGAGGAGATAAGTAATTCTGAACTTGTTACTTTATCATTCAATATAGCGTTGACGGTTTTATAACTTTCACTTTCCTACATCAACGCACTATCACGCCCCGACGCGGAATATCGGGAACGTAAGCGAGTCGTAAACAAGCGTGTCGGTCAAAGTATGTACAATTTGATTTCTAAAGAGAAAGATAGATGAGAAAATGATACTTTTATTCTATCAAATGAAGTTTACATCACTAATTCATAAGCCATAAAGGTAATTACAATCTTCAAACTCCAAAATACAAAATTCTTGTAAAATCACTAATGACCTACATAAACCTAGGTAACAATGAAAATCACTCTCTCACACTTGTCCATTCCCTTGTTCATTTTCATTCCTTGCAACAGTTAATCAAAACGTAGGGTGAGCAAAAAGCTCAGTAGGATTTTATATCTCTATAATCAGGCAATATTTAAGTATTTATCATTTTGGACTTTTTTCCAAATAAATCGGGAAGTGTTTAAGATCATGAATAGCAAGTAGGAAATTGTATACGAAATTTCAAGTAATAACATGATAACAAGGTTCCAAGATAATTTCAAGTATTGAATATTGAACATGTAAAGAATATCATGAAAGAATTTGGCCATTTCATGTAAGTCAAATATATCATGTAATTTCAAGCAATTTCAAGTAACAAGTAAACAAGTACAATTACGAAGTGTGGAATGTCATAAATAATCTAGCAAGTCATACACTTCGGTGCAATGCCACACCGTGGTCAATCAACTCCCATGGGCACAAGTACTTTCGGGCGCTCCTCCCAAGACCAGATCGGGCCCCATTAATACCAGGCATTGGGTCGGTGGATCATAAGATCCCATGTATATTTAGACATCCACTTAACACTATGGCCAATGAATTTCAAGAATAAGCTTTTTTGTAAAAAATACAGATCTGGCAAAAATCTCAGAAGTAGCAAGAGGAGCGAAGAATAATTTTAAGGCATCATATTTAACGACATTAAGTTGTGGAATTCAAGAAAGAATGGAAACTAGGAAGAAAATTCAAGTAATTAGAGTTTAATAGAATTAATTTATTTCCATGGTTTAATCTTGTGTGCATTTAGTTTACAAGTATTTAGACATGTTTTCATGAAGTTTTTGAACATTAGAGATGCATTAGTTTAGCCAAAACGGTGATTTATTATTATAAAAATCAGAATTTTGTTATGAAAATAGATTTTTATGCCAAAAATAATTTTAACTTGATGAAAATAATTTTAAAATGCTGAAAATGATTTTCATATGTTACTTTACTGATAAGATAATAAAAATAAATTTTTCATGCTAGAGTTAACTTTTAACATGCTGGAAATTAATATTTAACAAGATAAATTTAATACTTAACATGCTAAAATAATTCTCATACATTAACTTACTGATAGGATGATGAAGATAAGTTTCCCATGCTGATTACAGAAATTCTCTGATAACAACATAAATTTTATCATGCTGAAAATAATTTTCTACATTTAATTACTAACTATTTGATAGGAAAAATAGAATTATCATGCCGAAAAATAGCTTTAACATGCTGAAAATAGTTCTAACATGCTAAAAATAATTCTAACATGCTGGAAATAATTTTATCATGCTGGAAGTAATTTTAACATGCTGGATGTAACGACCCAGAGTTCAGGATACCGATATACCGATAACATCGATACACCGATACCAAGAATTGGGGAAGCCACCCAAGAGGCTGATGAGGCCCCTGAAGGGTTGGAAGAAAAGTGTTGAGGGGTATGCATAACGAATTGGAATTTGGGACGCGCAATTTACAATTAAGTAAATAAATTAACACAAGTGCGGAAGCAATTCAAAATAACAAGAGTGATATATATATACTAGTCCAGAGAAACAAGAGTACTAGCCCAAAAAGGTACAACTACGCGGGGCATACCCCGGCAAAAGTACAACAAGCCGCAAAAGGCGCCTCGACTAAAGCTGGCGGCTAACACGGTCTCCGAACCGACTCACGAAGCACCGGGAGACGGCGGGCGCGGCTCACCTGAAAAGAGAAAGGGTGAGTCACAGCCAGACTCAGTAGGGGTCACGCGGATCCCTACCTCGCACTAAACAAGCATACATGCATAAATAACAGCAATTAGAGCATGCATTTAAATAACTAACAGGCAATGGCAAGAATAACTACTCAAGTAAAGCTGCAGACTCTAACTAAGCAAGTATAACAGCTAAAGCATGCCACAGCTAGCTAAATGCAAGCGATTAAAACTAAAACTACCAAATAGAATAAGTCTTAACTAGTCCAAGCAACAAGGAAGGACAACCACTGGAGCAGAAACCAGAAGCATCCATTGACAACTTACACTGCGTCTCAAGCACTCGCAGTCGATGAAGCGACAAGCTAAGCGCGTAAACAGTACCAAACCAAGTGACCAGTCGAAGTGGCACCCGTCGGTGTCAGTCCACAGTCTCCGACCACGTGTGCACACACTGACTCTAGCCTGAGCCAGGCCCTCTAGCTAGTTTTCCCCCTTGGTAGGACGCTACCATTGGCTGGGAGCCCACGGAACTAGCTTACAAACCGTGCATGGGAAACATACCCCTCCGCCATCCTCAAGCGGGTCGGCACTAAACAGACCTTAGGGAAACAACAGTGGCTCCATTGCGTGGAAAGAAAGGCTACTCTAATGGTAATAAAACACGCCACAATACATTAAAACAATATGAATATGGCATGAGTATACGAAGGAACGCATAAGGAATGGGCTCGCAACATATTAAAACCATCAGGGAAGCGACGGTCTAATACCCACGCGCTACTTGAAAGTGACGGTCGGGGACTGGCGCGTTACACCAAGAATGACGCGTTGGTCTCCATCCGTTACTTCCACCTGAGTTCCAGCTCAAAGGTGCAAGAGGGAATGTAACGGTAAGGGTCCTATGTGTTACTTCCAAACAACGCGGTGGGTCACCGCCGTTACATCCACCCGAGGCCACCAAATCAACTAACAGCGTCGAAAACGACAGCAGGCGAAGCGAGGCTCCGGTCTAGGCGCGTCGGAAGTGAACGACGGTCGGCCAATAGACCGTCGGACTCACCGCCTCACCTGGCTAACTGAAAACAACGAGCGAGTAACGGATGGGATTCCCACCGTTACTCTCCAAATGACGCACCCCCGATGGGCCGTTATTTGGAAGCGACGCGTCCACTATGGACCGTCAGGCAAGTGACGGTTCCTGGCAGGACCGTCACTTCACCTGGGTTACGGGCGGGTACGGTTTGTAAACCGAAGCCCTCCCGGACGACAGAAATCGCCGGGTATCGTCGAAAAACCTGATATCCTGCCAAACCATACTGTTTATACAACAGTTTAACAACTAAATCTAGCACATGCAAGGCTTAAAACGCATTAAACTCAAAGATTTAAGCTAAAACCCCAAATATGGAAACATGGGCATCATGCATGCTACGGGGCGCTAATCAACAAATGAGCTAAAGGAAAACGATCCTAGCGAGATCGAGATTCCATCCCCCTACCTCTTGCAAGCCGAAACGGACGAATAGGCCGCATGCACCGAGGTAGGCTCACCGAGCCTTCAAGCTCTAACCCGCTCCCACGATCACCGAACCACGCCGAAGTGGACACCTACGCGCTCCTCTCGACGCGAGGAATCCAACGGCGCCAACCACGCCTCAATCCGACCTCGTCTCACCCACGTTCCCTAAAGAGGAGAGAGGGGCGATCGCACGGAGGAGAGAGAGAGAGTGATGGCGAATGAGAGATCGACGGGGAGAAAGAGGGTGAGAGAGGGATTAAAAGAAGAAAAAAGAAATTAAAATATATATAATATAATCATTATATATATTAAAATCTCATTAATTCTAATAACCCTCAAATAACTCCAAATAAATCCGGAAAAATACCAGATAAATTCCTAAAAATCCAGAAAAATAGCCGAAATTCCAGAACAAATAATAGAATAAAAACCATCAAGGATCCATTAAGGCACGGGCCTTACAGTCCCTCCCTCCTTACAGAAATTTCGCCCACGAAATTTACAACAACCGAAAAGGAGGAAACTGAGAAAGGACTTATACCTTACTGGAATAAAAAGGGAAAAAGCTGACGCATCTCATCTTCACGCTCCCAAGTAGATTCATTACCAGAGTGACGCTGCCAAGCAACCCTTACCAGAGGAATAACCTTATTTCTCAACCGCTGCTCGCGACGGTCTTCAATTCTGATAGGAAATTCTGACGTGGACAAATCAGCAGTCACCTCAGGCCACACTGAATCATCGAGAACATGAGAAGCATCCGGCACATATTTCCTCAATTGAGACACGTGGAACACATCGTGAATAGCTTGCATAGCCACAGGAAGTTGCAAACGATAAGCCACCTGACCAATAGTTTCAACAATCGGAAAAGGGCCAACATACCGCGGACTAAGCTTTCCACGCTTCCCAAATCTGGAAACACCCTTCATCGGAGATATTTTAACAAACACCATATCTCCAGGTTCAAATTGTAGTGGACGTCTGCGCTGATCTGCGTAGCTTTTTTATCGACTCTGAGCCGTCAACAGTCTCTGCCTGATCAGACGAACCACATCAGAACATTGCTGCACCATGTCGGGTCCTGTCAACAATCTGTCTCCAACATCAAACCAATTCAGAGGAGTTCGACAAGGACGACCATAAAGTGCTTCATAAGGAGCCACACCAATACTGGAGTGAAAACTGTTATTATAAGCAAATTCAACAAGTGGCAAATGCTGACTCCACGAACCCTGCCAATCAAGGCAACACAATCTCAGCATGTCCTCCAAAGTCTAAATAGTCCTCTCTGACTGTCCATCTGACTGAGGGTGATACGCTGAACTGAAAGCTAACTCAGTGCCCAAAGCTTTCTGGAAACTACGCTAGAAGCCGGAGGTAAAACGTGGGTCACGATCTGACACAAGTGAAACAGGAACTCCATGCAGTGGCACGATCTTCTGCACATACAGCTCGGCCAACCTCTGCACATTCCAAGAAACCTTAATCGGCAACAATCTGGCAGTTTTAGTCAATCTGTCGACCAACAACCAGATGCCATCAAAACCCTGAGAAGTCCGAGGCAAACCCACCACAAAATCTGTAGTAACATGGTCCCATTTCCACATCGGAATATCTAACGGCTGAAGCAAACCACCTGGCTTTTGATGTTCGGCTTTAACTAACTGACAAGTCAAGCACTTAGAAACAAATATAGCCACGTCTTTCTTCATACCTGGCCACCAGAACTGCTTCTTCAAATTCTGATACATCTTGATGACACCCAGATGAATAGCAAAACGAGAACCATGGGCTTCACTCAGAATCTCAAGTCTTAAATCATCATCAGCGGGAACATATAATCTGCCTTGGAAACTTACAACCAGCTCGTCATCAAAATCCATATCATAGCTTGACATAACACGAGCCAAATCAGAATCAGTCTGCTGGGCATCTTTAATCTGATGATATAAAGCTGAACCCAAAACCAAGCTAGCACACACTGCCATCTTCGGATCAACAGAAAACTCTGCACTAAATATATCACTTGGAAGCTGTTCCCACAATTTCCATTCATGAAGCAACAAATGACTGACTTGCACTTTCCTGCTCAGAGCATCGGCCACTACATTCATTTTTCCAGGCTGATAGGAGAGTGTAAAGTCATAATCTTTCATGAATTCCATCCATCGCCTCTGCCTGAGATTCAGATCTTTCTGGGAGAAAATATACCGTAAACTCTGATGATCGGTGAAAATCTGAAATTTCTCACCATACAGATAATGTCTCCAGATCTTTAAGGCAAAAACAACTGCAGCTAGCTCTAGATCATGCGTGGGATAATTTCCTTCATGCTGTTTCAACTGCCGGGATGCATATGCGATAACCTTACCATGTTGCATTAGCACTACACCCAAACCTACTCGAGAAGCATCTGTACAGACCATAAATCCACCCGAGCCGGAAGGCAAAGTCAACACAGGAGAAGAAGTCAATAGCCTTTTCAATTCAACAAAGCTAGCCTCACACTGATCCGACCAGACAAAAGACACATCTTTACGAGTCAATCTAGTCATTGGGGCTGCAATCTTCGCAAAGTCTTGAATGAATCTGCGGTAATACCCAGCCAAACCTAGAAAACTTCGAATCTCTGTTACAGTTCTCGGTCTCTGCCAACTCAAAATAGAATCGATCTTTGCAGGGTCCACTGCCACTCCATCACCAGAAATCACATGACCAAGAAAATGAATTTTTCGAAACCAGAATTCACATTTACTGAACTTCGCAAAAAGCTCGTGATCTCTCAGAGTCTGCAGAACGATCCTCAAATGCTGCACATGATCATTATCAGAGGCAGAATAGATCAGAATATCATCCACAAAGATCACCACGAACTGGTCCAGAAATGGACGAAAGATACGCTGCATCAGGTCCATGAAAGCTGTTGGGGCATTAGTCAACCCAAACGGCATGACTAAAAATTCAAAATGACCATAACGAGTGCTGAACGCAGTCTTCTCCACATCAGATTCCCGGATCCATAACTGAAAATAGCCAGATCTGAGATCAATCCGTGAAAAGATAGTAGCAGACTGTAACTAGTCAAACAAATCATCAATCCTGGGAAGCGGATACTTATTCTTGATAGTCACCTGATTCAACTGCCTGTAATCAATACAAAGTCTCAGGCTTCCATCCTTCTTTTTCACAAACAGCACTGGGGCACTCCACGGAGAAAAACTGGGACGAATATAACCTTTCTCCAGTAACTCTAGTAGTTGTGCACGCAGTACTTTCAATTCAGCTGGGGCCATTCGGTACGGCGGCTTTGCTAAGGGGCCGGTACCTGGAATCAATTCAATCACCATCTCTATCTCTCGTTCTGGGGGCAAGCCTGGCAACTCGTCAGGAAACACATCAGGGAATTCACAAACAACCGGAATATCACAAACATCCCGTCGTGATTTTTCAACAATAACCACTGAAGCAAGGAATCCCTGGCAACCTGCGCTAAGCAACCTATAGGCTCGAATAGCAGAAATAATCATACGAGAAGATCGGGATCGAATACCTTGGAAATAAAAGGCTGATTTTCCCTGTGGCTGAAAATAGACTTTCTTCGATCTGCAGTCAACCGCAGCTCCATAATGCTCCAACCAATCCATTCCCAGAATAACATCATAATCTGCTAGCTGCAACGCATACAATCTTGCCGGCAACTGGTGATTATCAATCATCACAGGAGATTCTTCCAGGCACAAAGGTGTAACCATGAAATCTCCATAAGGCAATTCAACAAACATCTCACAAGATACCTCGGAAGTCGGTTCCTCAATACAGGCCATGAAATTCTCAGAAATAAAAGAGTGAGAAGCACCAGAATCAAATAAGACACGAGCTGAATGACCATAAAGCATAATCGTACCTTCCACAAGATGGGACGCAACAGCATCAGCTCTAGTCAAATGAGAAACCTTGCCTTTCTGCTTCTTAGAACCAGCTGAAGATTGCTGAGAAGACACCGACGCTTGAGAGAAAAATTGCTGAGCTTGAGGTGCAGTCGAAGGTTTGAATTGCGGCTGCTGAGGTTGAGAAAACTGAGGAACTTGCAATTGTTTCGGCCTCAGCGGGCAATCACGAACCACATGACCCGACTGATTACACCTAAAGCAAACAACAGGAAGAGAACACGGCTGGCCCTTGTGATGACCACCGCATCTCCTACACGTCCATGGCTGACTGACAGCTGAGCTCTGACGAGTCTAAGAAGAAGGTGCTATCGGCTGCTGAACAGAATCTGTACCGGACGGCTGTTGGAAAAACTTCTTCTTCTTCTTCTTGAACCTTTTAAACTTGGGCTTGGAAGGAGAGGAAGCACTAGAAATCTCTGACTGGACCGAGGGAACACCTGGCACTGGCGGTCGGTAAGTCTGCTGTGACTGAGCTACCGGCTGCACTGACCCTACCTGAGGATATCCACCAGGTCTCGTCATCTCCAGCTCTAAAGCCACCGCTGTCTGGCACGCACTGTCAAGATCTGCAACACGACTGGCGATAAGAGGCATCTTCAATTCGGGCCTCAAACCTCGTAAAAATTGCTGAGTCTTCAAAGCTTCACTAGCCAGCACATGAGGCGCATACTGACCCAATTCCATAAACCTATTCCGGTACTGAAGCACAGTCATACTGCCCTGAGTCAGTTCCATAAATTGATACATCTTGTCCATCTGAAGACAGGCGGGAGTATAAGCACGCTCGAAAGCAGCAACAAACTCTACCCAAGTGATCTGCCGAAGAGGTCTTGAACGAAAGGCAATCTGCCACTCGGCTTTCCACCACGTGATGGATGTACCCTGGAGTTGAAAAGCAGCAAGCATAACTTTTTCATCTTCAGCACACTCCATCGATACGAACACACGCTCGATTGCATCCAACCATTGCCTTGCCACCACTGGATCAGCTTGACCATCGAAAGCAGGCGGATTGAACATAAGAAATTCTTTCAATGCCTTGCCTCGACTGCCAGGCGCTTCAACAGGAAGAGCAATAATTGGTGCTGGAGGAGGAATAACTGGAACAGTAGGAACTGCAGGAGGAGGTGCAGAACCACTATCTTCCCTGGGCGCATCTCGAGGAACACGAGGAGCTCGAGGGGGTCTTCCTCGACGGGGAGGCATAATTACACTGCCAAAACACAAATCAATCGCAATTAATCAATCATACGGAAAACATCCTATGCCAGCAATAGACGACAACAGGACTAGCTCTGGACAAAGCGCAAATTTCAATTCCTTATACAATTCCTCAAACAACGCTCTGATACCAACTGTAACGACCCAGAGTTCAGGATACCGATATACCGATAACATCGATACACCGATACCAAGAACTGGGGAAGCCACCCAAGAGGCTGATGAGGCCCCTGAAGGGTTGGAAGAAAAGTGTTGAGGGGTATGCATAACGAATTGGAATTTGGGACGCGCAATTTACAATTAAGTAAATAAATTAACACAAGTGCGGAAGCAATTCAAAATAACTAGAGTGATATATATATACTAGTCTAGAGAAACAAGAGTACTAGCCCAAAAAGGTACAACTACGCGGGGCATACCCCGGTAAAAGTACAACAAGCCGCAAAAGGCGCCTCGACTAAAGCTGGCGGCTAACACGGTCTCCGAACTGACTCACGAAGCACCGGGAGACGGCGGGCGCGGCTCACCTGAAAAGAGAAAGGGTGAGTCACAGCCAGACTCAGTAGGGGTCACGCGGATCCCTACCTCGCACTAAACAAGCATACATGCATAAATAACAGCAATTAGAGCATGCATTTAAATAACTAACAGGCAATGGCAAGAATAACTACTCAAGTAAAGCTGCAGACTCTAACTAAGCAAGTATAACAGCTAAAGCATGCCACAGCTAGCTAAATGCAAGCGATTAAAACTAAAACTACCAAATAGAATAAGTCTTAACTAGTCCAAGCAACAAGGAAGGACAACCACTGGAGCAGAAACCAGAAGCGTCCACTGACGACTTACACTGCGTCTCAAGCACTCGCAGTCGATGAAGCGACAAGCTAAGTGCGTAAACAGTACCAAACCAAGTGACCAGTCGGAGTGGCACCCGTCGGTGTCAGTCCACAGTCTCTGACCACGTGTGCACACACTGACTCTAGCCTGAGCCAGGCCCTCTAGCTAGTTTTCCCCCTTGGTAGGACGCTACCATTGGCTGGGAGCCCACGGAACTAGCTTACAAACCGTGCATGGGAAACATACCCCTCCGCCATCCTCAAGCGGGTCGACACTCAACAGACCTTAGGGAAACAACAGTGGCTCCATTGCGTGGAAAGAAAGGCTACTCTAATGGTAATAAAACACGCCACAATACATTAAAACAATATGAATATGGCATGAGTATACGAAGGGACGCATAACGAATGGGCTTGCAACATATTAAAACCATCAGGGAAGCGGTGGTCTAATACCCACGCGCTACTTGAAAGTGACGGTCGGGGACTGGCGCGTTACACCAAGAATGACGCGTTGGTCTCCATCCGTTACTTCCACCTGAGTTCCAGCTCAAAGGTGCAAGAGGGAATGTAACGGTAAGGGTCCTATGCGTTACTTCCAAGCAACGCGGTGGGTCACCGCCGTTACATCCACCCGAGGCCACCAAATCAACTAACAGCGTCGAAAACGACAGCAGGCGAAGCGAGGCTCCGGTCTAGGCGCGTCGGAAGTGAACGACGGTCGGCCAATAGACCGTCGGACTCACCGCCTCACCTGGCTAACTGAAAACAACGAGCGAGTAACGGATGGGATTCCCACCGTTACTCTCCAAATGACGCACCCCCGATGGGCCGTTATTTGGAAGCGACGCGTCCACTATGGACCGTCAGGCAAGTGACGGTTCCTGGCAGGACCGTCACTTCACCTGGGTTACGGGCGGGTACGGTTTGTAAACCGAAGCCCTCCCGGATGACAGAAATCGCCGGGTATCGTCGGAAAACCTGATATCCTGCCAAACCATACAGTTTATGCAACAGTTTAACAACTAAATCTAGCACATGCAAGGCTTAAAACGCATTAAACTCAAAGATTTAAGCTAAAACCCCAAATATGGAAACATGGGCAACATGCATGCTACGGGGCGCTAATCAACAAACGAGCTAAAGGAAAACGATCCTAGCGAGATCGAGATTCCATCCCCCTACCTCTTGCAAGCCGAAACGGACGAATAGGCCGCATGCACCGAGGTAGGCTCACCAAGCCTTCAAGCTCTAACCCGCTCCCACGATCACCGAACCACGCCGAAGTGGACACCTACGCGCTCCTCTCGACGCGAGGAATCCAACGGCCCCAACCACGCCTCAATCCGACCTCGTCTCGCCCACGTTCCCTAAAGAGGAGAGAGGGGCGATCGCACGGAGGAGAGAGAGAGAGTGAGGGCGAATGAGAGATCGACGGGGAGAAAGAGGGTGAGAGAGGGATTAAAATAAGAAAAAAGTAATTAAAATATATATAATATAATCATTATATATATTAAAATCTCATTAATTCTAATAACCCTCAAATAACTCCAAATAAATCCAGAAAAATACCAGACAAATTCCTAAAAATCCAGAAAAATAGCCGAAAATTCCAGAACAAATAATAGAGAAAAAACCATCAAGGATCCATTAAGGCACGGGCCTTACACTGGAAGTAATTTTCATGCATCAATTTACTAATTATTTTATAAGAAATTAGGTTTATCATGCAAAAAAATAGATTTACATGCTGAAAAATAGTTTTTATATCTCAGTATAAATAAAATAAGTTTAACATGCCGGAAGTCATTTTTAACATGCTGAAAATATTTTTCATGCATTAATTTACTAATATTATGGTTAAAAATAGATTTTTACATGCTAAAAATAATTTTATTCTACAAAAATAATTTTGAACATGCTGTAAGAATTCAAACATGCTAATATTGCCTTTCCTTACTTTTGGTGACTAAATGCATACAATTAACGTGGATTTCAAATGTTATAATTCATATTGTATAGTTGCTAATTTTTAGTCCCACATTAGAAGTTAGAAAAACTTTCTTGGCTTTATATGTTGGAGAGCTCTCCCTTGGGTCAGGACTCAAGGGGCATAGGATGTAGGCTCGAGTTATGTGTCGAATTTAAATGGGTCAACCTTTGTTTGCGGGCTGAAAGTGTCGACCCATTGGGTCGACTTTATACCCTGTGTGCGGTTTCTTCTTAGAAACAGAACACCCGTGAAAAAGTGTCGACCTAGGAGGTCGACACTTTTCAGCCGTGAAAAAGTGTCGACCCGGGAGGTCGACACTTTTCACTAAGTTTCAATTTTTTTGGCAGAAAACTTGATCCCGAGTGTCGACTTGGGAGGTCAACACTTTTTCTCCTACTTTCAATTTTTCTTCACTAAAATGACTATAACTCACTCATTTCTCAATGAAATTTAATGAATAAGGTATCAATAAAAAGAGTATTGAAAAAGGAACAATCTAGCATGATTTAATTAGAATTTAGCCTGAGAGATATCTACCTTTAATTCCTTCCAAAGGAAAGGGGGAAAATAATTCGGAATAAATAGAAAAGCCTTTGATTCTTCAAATCTCCTTCAATCTTCACACCAGCATAGCTTAGGCCTCCCGGAATGGTTTGTGGGTTGATTGGGGTTCTATTTATAGCCAAAACTTGGCCAATTTTGTCAAGATTCCTCACCTAAATTTACCTAACCCATTAAGTCCGAATTTAGAAGAAAAATTCAATTTATATTCTTAATCTAGCCCATTTTTGGTGTGAAAATAATGTAATTTCGACTGGTCTAAAGCTGTATGTTAGGTAAGGGTTGATTCTTTAGTCAATCTTCTAGAAATGGGGTTATTTTAATCCCTTAAATGCCATATTAAACATGTGTTACGAATTTTGGTCTAATTATCCTTTAATAAATCATTTAATCCAACCTATTATGGATTATCCAATGGGCCAATTGTAATCCTAGTCCATTATATAGACTTTTATTGGGCTTCCTATGATTTATGTAAGGGTTAAAGCATTTATTTTTCAATTTACCTTAAGTAAATTCAACTAAATGCATTTTTATAGTTTATTTCTTATAGTAAAAATGTAATTTAATTATTTCATGAAAATTTTAATTATAGAATAAAATTGAAAATTTTATTTCTCATCTTTATTTACCGGTTTTCTACATCCTCCCCTACTTAAAAGAATTTGGTCCTCCAAATTCACATTATATTACTAAAGCTCAAAAATTCGAATTGAAAGGTTAAATTCTAACCTGAGATTAAATCCGGGTATTTCTTCTTGATAGATTCTTCTAACTCCCATGTGGCTTCCTCGAATCCACGTTTGCTCCATTGGACTTTCACCATTGGTATAGCCCGATTCCTCAGTTGGTGTAGTTTCCGATCTAATATCTTGATCGGTCTTTCTTCGTATGATAAGTCCTTTTGCAGCTTCAATTCTTTAAATTGAATCACATGTGAAGGATCGTACACGTACTTCCTTAGCATTGATACATGGAAGACATCGTATACACCGGCCAGTTGAGGAGGCAAAGCTAGCTTGTACGCCACCTCGCCGATTCGTTCAAGAATCTCGAAAGGGCCAAAAAATCTTGGACTCAGGTTTCCCTTGATGCCGAATCTTCTAATTCCACGAGTGGGCGAGATCTTTAAAAAGACATGCTCCCCCACTTGAAATTCGAGATCTCTCCTCCGGTTGTCGGCATAACTCTTTTGCCGTGATTGAGCGACCTTTAATCTTTCTTGAATTAACTGGATCTTGTGAGTTGTGTTTTGGACAATGTCGGGACCAATTAATCCTTTTTCTCCAACCTCGCTCTAGCATAGAGGTGATCTGCAGCTTCGGCCATATAGAGCTTTGAATGGTGCCATTTGAATGCTAGATTAATAGCTATTGTTGTAAGCGAATTCAGTCAGTTGTAAATGTTCATGCCAACTACCACCGAAGTCTATCATACATGCTCTCAACATATCTTCAATAATTTGATTCATCCTCTCAGTTTGTCCATCAGTCTGAGGGTGAAACGCAGTGCTAAATCTTAGCCTAGTGCCCATAGATGATTGCAAACCTTTCCAGAAGTGAGAGGTGAATCTCAGATCTCGATCTGAAATAATAGAACTTGGAATACCATGCAGCCTTACGATCTCTTTGATATATAAGGCGGCTAGAACATCCACGGTCCATTTAGTCTTGATAGGTAAAAAGTGAGCGGACTTGGTTAACCAGTCCATAATTACCCATATAGCATCAAAACCACTTCGGGTCTTCGACAATCCAACTATGAAGTCCATACCGATACTATCCCATTTCCATTCCGGTATTTCGAGAGGCTTGAGTTTACCAGCCGGTTTGAGGTGCTTGACATTAACTTGTTGATAGACCAAGCATCGACTTACGAACTCGGCTACCTCTCTTTTCATGTTAGGCCACCAGAAAGTTCTCTTGAGGTCTTGGTACATTTTTGTAGCACCGGGGTGAATAATGTACCTTGACCGATGTGCTTCCTCCAAGATTTTACCCTTGAGGATAGAACAGTCTGGTACACATGTTCTTCCTTTGAATAATAACCTTCCATCATTAGTCAGAAGAAAATTCGATCGTTAATGTAATTTCTCTTTAATTTTCACGATCAACGGATCATCACCTTGCCGTTCCTTAATTTTCGAGAGTAACTCGGGTTGGAGTCAAATATTAGCAATAAAGACTCCACCTTCCTTCTCCTACATATTGAGGTCTAGACTTGCCATTTGTTCAAGTAGATGCCATTCTTTAACCATCATGCTGGATAATAAGGCCATCGGCTTCCGGCTAAGTGCATTAGCTACGGCATTATCTTTTCTGGGGTGGTATTGTATAGAGAAGTCAAAATCCTTTAAATATTCTAACAACCGTCTTTGTCTCATATTGAGCTCCTTTTGAGAGAATAAATATTTGAGACTCTTGTGATCGGAATACACAGTAAACGCTTTGCCATAGAGATAATGTTGCCAGATCTTCAAAGCAAAGACCACAGCTGCAAGCTCTAGGTCATGTACGGTATAATTTTCTGCGTGCTTCTTCAATTGCCGTGAAGAATAAGCTATGACCTTGCCATGTTACATTAATACGTAGCCTAGGCCAATTCCGGATGCATCAGCATATACTTCAAATCCTCCTCCTTCCATAGGTAATGTGAGAATAGGGGCAGTCGTCAGACAATCCTTTAAAGACTGAAAACTTTTCTTGCATTCCTCAGACCATATAAAAGGATTCTCCTTCCTTGTTAATCTTGTTAAAGATACCGCGATCTTGGAGAAGTCCTTGATAAATCTTCGGTACTATCCAGCCAATCCCAAGAAGCTTCGGATTTCCGTCACACTAGTAGGTCTTTTCAATTCTTAACAGCCTCGACCTTTGAAGGATCGACAGCAATATCGTTCCGGGAAATTATGTGACCGAGAAAAGAAAGTTCCTCCAACCAGAAATCACATTTGCTTAATTTGACATAAAGCTTGTGATCTCTTAATAATTGAAGGGCCTACTTGAGATGTTCTTCATGTTCTCCTTTAGACTTGGAGTATATCAAAATGTCACTAATAAAGACAACACAAATTGACCGAGGTATGGCCTGAATACGCTGTTCATTAATTGCATAAATGCGGCAGGCGCATTTGTTAAGCCAAAAGACATAACGGTGAACTCGTAATGTCCATACCGACTCCGAAATGATGTCTTGTGAATATCAGTTTCTTTGATCTTCAATTGATGATAACCAGATCGGAGATCAATCTTTGAAAATTATTGAGCTCCAGAAATCTGGTCGAATAATTCATCAATCCTTGGTAAAGGATATTTATTCTTGATAGTTAGTTGATTCAATTGTCGATAATCAACACATAATCTCATCGAACCATCCTACTTTTTGACAAAGAGGACTGGGGCTCCCCAAGGTGAAGTACTTGGTCGGATAAACCCCTTCCCTAATAACTCCAATAATTGATCCTTTAATACCTTCATTTCGACAGTAGACATCCGATAAGGAGCTTTAGAAATTGGTCCTGCTCCCAGAATCAAATCAATAGAGAATATCACTTCTCTCTCAGGAGGAATACTAGGCAACTCGTCCAGAAATACATCAGAATAATCCCGAACGATAGGAATGTCCTTTAGAACAGGTTCCGTAGGCTCGGTCATAGTGATAGAAACTAAGAAACCGGTACAAACCTTCCTTAATAATTTCTCGGCTTTGAGGGCCGAAATGAGAGACAAGTGTATAGAATGCCTGATACCAGAAAATAAGAGGTTGGAGTAACCCATGAATGTTACCGTACCCAACTTGCAATTGACACTAGATCCATGAGTAGATAGCCAATTGGCACCCAGAATAACATCATATCCTTCCATCTCCATGCATACTAAATCAACGGGTAAGTTGCAACCGCTAATTAGAACTTCACTATCAGGATAGAAATGTTTAATTTCCGTTCCCGTTCCAATAGGGGTAGTAATCATGAGTGTAGAATCTAATGGAACATGCTTCATAGATAAAAGACCAGCAAAGCTTCTAGAGATAAATGAATGCGTAGCTCTGGTATCAAATAAGACAGAGGCAGGCCGGGAGTATAGGAAAAGAGTACCTTCCACGACGCCTCCTTATTCGGTAAGTTTCGCATCCATGCGAGCTTGAAGTCTTCCTTGCTTTTTGGCAATAATAGGAAGCTTTGTCGGTGGTGGAGCTTGCTCGTTGAGAAGAGGGTGATTCGGGATCCTATGCTCTCGACTCCCGCAATGAAGACATGCGCCGAGCTTTCTCTAGCATTCCTTAGCTTTGTGTCCGGGCTTCTCGCAGAATTTACATAATTCTTTTAATGTAGTAGAGATAGGGACAATTTGCTTGTCGAATGTCCTCGACTTCTTGTCCCCTTGAAAGTTACGTCCACCTTTGTTGAAATTACGCTCATCCTTGTTGATGTTACGGTTGTCATTGGGTCTTTTCTTCCCGAAGGAAGGCTTTAAACTTCTGGCTCCCGTACCTTGCTCTCTCTTGGCTTCTCTTCCTCGGATATGGTCCGATAACTCCGTCGCATCTTCAAGGAGTTGAGCTCTTCGTACCATATCCGAATATGTTTGAATATCCATCGAGGCGAGTTGAGTAATATATCACGGCCTTAAGCCGTTGAGAAATCTTCTTGCCTTCTTTTTGTCGGTACCCACGAGATGTGGGGCGTACCGAGATAATTTTGAAAATTGAGCTTCATGTTCGGCTACCGATAAACCCCTTTGCTTCAAAGTGGCAAATTCGGCGGCCTTCTTCTCTTGCACTCGGTCAGAGAAATACTTGTTATTGAAGTGTTCCACAAACTCTTCCCATAGTACTTGGTCGTGCAGTAAAGTAGCTTCGACCGATTCCCACTAGGCACGTGCGTCCCTTTCTAGTTGGAAAGTAGCGAGTAGGACCTTTTCCTCGTCGGCACATTGCATGACTCGAAAAATCCTCTCAATTTCCTTAATCCAATATTAGGCTTCATCCGGATCTGCAGACCCGACGAACTTGGGACGGTTCATGCTCCGAAAATTCCTATGCAAATCTCCGGCTCCTCGGTTTGCTCCTCTTTGAGCAACTTGTTGGAGGACTTGGGTTAAACCTTGAACGGTGCGTTGCATCTCATGCCATTGAGCTCTCTCGGCGGTCATTTGCGAGAATTAACCTGCGACCATAATTACAAGGTTTAATATTTTATTTTGGTATTCATTTCTTGATTAATTCTTTTCCTTTAAAACTTAACCTATGGTTCTACCCAAACTTACCGGGAAAGTTTAAGTTCCTAACCGATTTCTAGGTATTTATCTATACCTATTTTAAGTGGAAACCTATGTTTAACAAATCCTAGGTTTTATGTAACCTAGGCTCTGATACCACAAAGACTATCACGTCCCGACGCGAAATATCGGGAACTTGAGCGAGTCGTAAACAAGCGTGTCGGTAAGAGCATGTACAATTTGATTTCTAAAGAGAAAGATAGATGAGAAAATGATACTTTTATTCCATCAAATAAAGTTTACATCACTAATTCATAAGCCATAAAGGCAATTACAATCTTCAAACTCCAAAATACAACATTCTTGTAAAATCACTAATGACCTATATAAACCTAGGTAAAAAGGAAAATCACTCTCTCACGCTTGTCTATTCTCTTGTTCATTTTCATTCCTTGCAACAGTTAATCAAAACGTAGGGTGAGCAAAAAGCTCAGTAGGGTTTTATATCTCTATAATCAGGCAATATTTAAGTATTTATCATTTTAGACAATTTTTTCCAAATAAATCGGGAAGTGTTTAAGATCATGAATAGCAAGTAGGAAATTGTATATGAAATTTCAAGTAATAACAGGATAACAAGGTTCCAAGATAATTTCAAGTATTGAATATTGAACATGTAAAAAATATCATGAAAGAATTTGGCCATTTCATGTAAGTCAAATATATCATGTAATTTCAAGCAATTTCAAGTAACAAGTAAACAAGTACAATTACGAAGTGTGGAATGTCATAAATAATCTAGCAAGTCATACACTTCGGTGCAATGCCACACCGTGGTCAATCAACTCCCATGGACACAAGTACTTTCGAGCGCTCCTCCCAAGACCAGATCGGGCCCCATTAATACCAGGCATTGGGTCGGTGGATCATAAGATCCCATGTATATTTAGACATCCACTTAACACTATGGCCAATGAATTTAAAGAATAAAGTTTTTTGTAAAAAGTACAGATCTGGCAAAAATCTCAGAAGTAGCAAGAGGAGTGAAGAATAATTTTAAGGCATCATGTTTAACGACATTGAGTCGTGAAATTCAAGAAAGAACGGTAACTAAGAAGAAAATTCAAGCAATTAGAGTTTAATAGAATTAATTTAATTCCATGGTTTAATCTTGTGTGCATTTGGTTTACAAGTATTTAGACATATTTTCAGGAAGTTTTTGTACATTAGAGATGCATTAGTTTAGGCAAAATGGTGATTTATTATTATAAAAATTAGAATTTTGTTATGAAAATAGATTTTTAAGCCGAAAATAATTTTAACTTGCTGAAAATAATTTTAACATGTTGAAAATGATTTTCATATGTTACTTTACTGATAAGATGATAAAAATAAATTTGTCATGCTGGATTTAACTTTTAACATGCTAGAAATTAATATTTAACCAGCTAAAATTAATACTTAACATGTTAAAATAATTCTCATACATTAACTTACTGATAGGATGATAAAGATAAGTTTACCATGCTGATTACAGAAATTCTCTGATAACAACATAAATTTTATGATGCTGAAAATAATTTTTCTACATTTAATTACTAATTATTTGATAGGAAAAATACAATTATCATGCCAAAAAATAGCTTTAATATGCTGAAAATAGTTCTAACATGCTAAAAATAATTCTAACATGCTGGAAATAATTTTATCATGCTGAAAGTAATTTTAACATGTTGGAAGTAATTTTCATGCATCAATTTACTAATTATTTAATAGGAAATTAGATTTATCATGCAAAAAAAATAGATTTACATGCTGAAAAATAGTTTTTATATCTCAATATGAATAAAATAATTTTATCATGCTGAAAGTCATTTTTAATAAGTTGGAAATATTTTTCATGCATTAATTTACTAATATTATGGTTAAAAATAGAGTTTTACATGCTAAAAATAATTTTATTCTACAAAAATAATTTTTAACATACTGTAAGAATTCAAACATGCTAATATTACCTTTCTTTACTTTTGGTGACTAAATGCATACAATTAACGTGGATTTCAAATGTTATAATTCCTATTGTATAGTGGCTAATTTTTAGTCCCACATTGGAAGTTAGAAAAACTTCCTTGGCTTTATATGTTGGAGTGCTCACCCTTGGGTCTGGACCCATGGGGCATAGGATGTAGGTTCGAGTTGTGTGTCGAATTTAAATGGGTCGACCTTTATTTGCGGGCTGAAAGTTTCGATCCATTGGGTCGACTTTATACCCTGTGTGCGGTTTTGTTCTTAGAAAGAGAACACCCGTGAAAAAGTGTCGACCTGGGAGGTCGACACTTTTCAGCCGTGAAAAAGTGTCGACCCGGGAGGTCGACACTTTTCACTAAGTTTCAATTTTTTTGGCAGAAAACTTGATCCCGTGTGTCGACCTAGGAGGTCGACACTTTTTCTTCTACTTTCAATTTTTCTTCACTAAAATGGCTATAACTCAGTCATTTCTCGATGAAATTTAATAAATAAGGTATCAATGAAAAGAGCATTGAAAATTGAACAATCTAGCATACTTTAATTATAATTTAACCTGAGCGATATCTACCTTTAATTGCTTCCAAAGGAAAGGGGAAAAATAATTCAGAATAAATAGAAAAGCTTTTGATTCTTCAAATCTTCCTTCAAATCTCCTTCAATCTTCACACCAGCATAGCTTAGGCCTCCAGGGATGGTTTGTGGGTTGATTGGAGTTCTATTTATAGCAAAAACCTAGCCAATTTTTTCAAGATTCCCCACCTAATTTTACCTAACCCATTAAGTCCGAATTTAGAAGAAAAATTCAATTTCTCTTCTTAATCTAGCCCGTTTTTGGTGTGAAAAAAAATGTAATTTCGGCTAGTCTAAAGTTGTATGTTAGGTAAGGGTTGATTCTTGAGTCAATCTTCTAGAAATGAGGTTATTTTAATCCCTTAAATGTCATATTAAACATGTGTTACGAATTTTGGTCTAATTATCCTTTAATAAATCCTTTAATCCTTTAATCCAACACATTATGGATTATCCAATGGACCAATTGTAATTCTAATCTATTATATGTACTTTTATTGGGCTTCCTATGATTTATCTAAGGGTTAAAGCATTTATTTTTCAATTTACCTTAAGTAAATTCAAGTAAATGCATTTATCTAGTTTATTTTTTATAGTAGAAAATGTAATTTAATTATTTCATGAAAATTTTTATTATAGAATAAAATTTAAAATTTTATTTCTCATCTTTATTTACCGGGTTTCTACACGCACTCATTCTCTCAGTCTCGTCAGATGAGGATTTCCCCTTTTCCAAGATCAAAAGTCTTTCAGATATAGTAGTGTTCAACTGCTTCAATTCTTCATTTTCCTTTCTTATTTGTTCATTCTGAACCAATTCACTAATTTGATCATCTCCTAATGAATTCAGCTTATTCTCTAGTTCAGAAATCTTAGCAGTAAGTTCATAATTTTCATTTTTAAGCACAGAAATTTGTTCTTTATGTTTGACAAGTTCAGCTCGATTTTCTTCTTGAAGTCTTTTAACCTTTTCATTATTCTATTCAATCTATCTTTGGTAGATTTTATTTTCAGACTTCAGTTCATTCATTTCTGAAACAATATTTTTAAAACCTTCCAATTGTTTCTTACAATTTTGAATATCAATCAAACAAGGATCATGCGACTTTTTCAGTTTTGAACAATGTTCACACGATGAATTAGAGCAGTTTTGATCAATCTTTTTCTTTAATTTTTTTTTTCTAATTTCTTTTTCTTATACTTCTCAAGCAAATCATCATACATATCTACCAATTCATCAAACGAGATATCTTCTGATCCAGAGCTTACCTGTGATGAAGTTTCCTCCTGTTGATCAGAGTTGTGATCACCCTTCTTTATCATGAGACATTCTTCTTCCTTTTTCTCATGAGTGGCAATCACCACATCTAGGATTTCCTTTCCTGATGTGCACCTGAAAGCAAATGGAAATAATTCAGTATCAACTGTAGCTTTTAGAATATTAAGAACTGTGAGATTATCACGGTTCTTTAGTTTATCCTCATTAGACCACATGGTCTGATCATGAGGCACTTCAAGTGGGTCTTTAAGTACAAGACTCTATAGATTTGGATCAATGGAATTCATGTAGACACATAGGCCTCCTATCCAAGTACTGAAGTTTAAACCATCAAAAACCAACGGAGAAGCCACGGATGCAATTCAAGCATAGAACGGACAGTAAACTCAGCAAAATCAAGAATGCACCTAAAACCAGCAGTATCCTCTGCAGATCGTTGGATCTGGACAATCAGAGACCTGCTCTGATGCCAATTGTTCAGTCTATTAGATGGTGCAAACCGGATTCAGAGGGGAGGTGAATGAATCCCTCTTAAAAACCTTATGCTCTAAATCCTCCGATTACAAATATAATAAGTGAACTTTTACAACAATAGGATTGATTGACTTAAATAAACCAGAGCTGCAAAGAAGCACATGATTAGCCAGATAATAGGTGACTGTGAGCTATACCGAGACACGCTATTGAACAGATCGTGAGTCTAAGCAAAGAATTTCTCAGCAGGAACAATGTTGTTAGCACGCTCAATCTAGATAGCAAGTTGTTTAAGAATCACTCAACATATAGACAATTGAACACGATCCCATCCATGCATCTAGCAGTGAAACACAATAACAAGCAAGCCACGGCACACTGACTTTTTTAGGTAGTTCAATCTGAGACCCCAGATCTACATCCACCCCTCACTCTAACCCGAGTGAGGCTTCCCTTGCACCAGCAAGACACAGACTCAGTCTGCAAACAAATGCTGCCAACCAACTTGAGACTGAGGGAAACAAATCCCTCAACCTGGTCTTGCTTTCCACAAGACCAGCACCCTAGCTCTGCAACCCATAGAACTAGAACTGGAGGCTAACCTCCCTTCCTCCAAACCGGAGGGGACCACTAGTGATAGCCCGTCACTAGCAACCGGAAACACCAGTCTCCCTTCCTCTAAACCAGGGGGAAAAATCGTGAGTGATACCCAATCACTCACACCTAGAGAAACCAATCTCCCTTCCTCTGAATCCATAGAGGGAAACCGGAGATCACTCTCCCTTTTCCTGCTACCGCAGAAGGAACCCCGATCCCACACCATGAAATCAGAAACCACTAAAGAAATGGAAAATGAACAAATGAGAAAACAAAAGAGGAAAGCAAAGATAGATGTAGATCCAATGAATCTGGATTTTATCCACGAGTCAATACATGATTAGATCTTCAATGAAGGCTCTGGCTGCTCACTCCTTCTTCTTAAAACTTTCTTTTCTTAACTCTCTCTTTCCTTCTCTTTTCTTCTGCTCGCACATAGGCTCAATCTTTTTTTTTCTCCCTATTCCTGCTGCTCTCTCAATTCTTCTTCTAATCTTCTCTATCTTCTCTTTGTTACCTTTTTTTTCTTCTTTGTTTTTGTTCAATTCTATAGCAGGAGACGCCCATTTATAGATCCAATCTTGTTTTGCACGAGCTCAGGCTTCAAGCATGTGGAGGGCTCGTTCTGGCCTGTATGGAGATGCCACGTGTCAGGACAGTGGATAGAGGGTCCACGTGTCAGCTTTCTTGAGAGCGTCCTCCGCCTTGGATCACGTGCGAAGCACCTGCCTCACTTAGGGCCCACGTGCTTGCATTGTCATTAAGTTCCTATTAACACAAATAGTCAAGAGGCATTTTTTCAAGCATCTTGTAAGCATGAGTGGTTAAGTAATGTGCATTGTGACGACCCAGGAGATCCGGATACCGATAACCCGATATCATTGATTTACCGATACCAAGTGCTCGGGGAAGCCACCCAAGAGGCTGATGAGGCCCCGTAAGGGTTAGTGAGTGTTTGTCGAGGGGATGCATAACGAATAGAAATTACACGCGCAATATTAATTAACGCATTCATTTGAACTTTAAACGGAAGCAATTACATATATTAGAGTGATAAATTTATACAAGTAGTCCATATTCATACTTCACAAGTCCCGCACTGTACAATGGTCCAAAAATAAATAACTACACGGGACGTAGCCCGGCCAAAAGAAGAAAAAGGACAGACTGACCACTGACCGACCACTGACAGACCACTATTGGATCTAAGGTTTTTCGCCAAATGCACGAGAGAATCTTGCAGCTAGTTGCTCCGCCTCACCTGTAAAAGGAAGGGGTAGGTCTCACAGTAGAGACTCAGTAGGGTTCACAAAAATCCCTAACTCGCAACTAACTAAAGGAAAGTAGTAAAGCAGGCATTGGCATAAATAAATGGAAATTTAATAAACCAGTAAAACTAACTAAACAGTTCATGAACAGCTAACTAGCATGCCAATTAGAATTTTAATGCAAGTACTCGAAATCCACCAATAGACAATAACTCAATCATTCCTAAGTGAGAAGGAGAGGAGCTCCACCAGAAGAAGAGACCAGATGCGTCCACTAACGGCTTACACTGCGTCTCAAGCATCTACGCAAGCCTGATCATAGCAAGCGAGACGCGTAACCGTACCAAAACAAGTAACTAGTTAGAGCAACACTCGTCAGTGTCAGTCCAAGTCTCTGACCATGTGTGCACACACCGGCTCGTGCCTAGAGCCATGCCTCTAGCTAGTATTCCCCTCCATAGGACGCTACGGTTGGACTGGGGCCCACAGAACTAGCTTAAAAACCGTGAAACTTGGATACCCCGCCACCTCTCCTGGGTGGGATCAACACTAAAAGTCGTCGGGCTATGACTGGTGGTTCCATCACTAGGAAAGAGAATCTAGCTCTATTGGGATCTAAGAACATGCCATAATTTATAATAATGATCAAACATGGCAAATATGAAAGACTAAAAGCATGATTAACTGAATATGCTAAGATGGCCATTATTCAATAATTCAACGCATAAATAATTGAATATGCTAAAACAATTATTCCATAACCAAATGCCTAAATTATTGAATATGCTGAAATGGCAATTATTTCATAATTAAATGCATGAATAATTAACTATGATAGGGATTGAAATTTGACGGGGTTAAACGGTTGAAAGAAAACCGCCCGAGTCGATAAAACGACTTAAACATCGCGGAGATGTTATATTAAATGTATGATTTAACGAACACGCATAGTAGCAGAACAAGCGGTCGAACAACGAACCGCCGCATGTTGTTGAACGGACTAGCTGTGAAATCTCTATCGCCATTCAAATTCAATTTAGTTATGCGGTCTAATAGTCACCCGCTCGGGTTAATAAACAGGTCATGGCGTACCGTTAAAAAGTCTAAAAATAAATTAAACATAGTCCTTACCAGAGAACCGAATCCACCGGAATCATAATCGGATCCCCTCCCGGTCGACTTAATTCGGCGGGAGTTATTATTTTAACCTGTTCCCTGCCAATCCATTTTTAACCTGATCCCTGCCAATCCATTTTTAACCTGTTCCCTACCAATCCATCATCTCATTATAACAATTTATAATCTATGAACTCATCGACGATAGGCATGCTTTTATTAATCTATGAACTCAGCGACGATGGGCATGCTTTCATTAATCTATTAACTCAGCGACAATGGGCATGCTTTTATTAATCTATGAACTCAGCGACGATGGGCATGCTTTTATTAATCTATGAACTCAGCGACGATGGGCATGCTTTTAAAACATAAAGACACTGGGCATGCTTTTGGAACAATTTAACGGGCTAGGGCATTGATCCTCCTTCCTCAATCATGCTGGAAGTCCCATTCCGACCGCATGCAAGCCGAGGGTCGAGCCACGGTCCACCTCTCCCGGTCGTCTCTCCACTCCACAGTTCGTCCCGGGTGGATGCCTCCGCGTTCCTCGCCTCGCGGAGGAAGTCTCCACCAATCCTAGCACGAGAGGAAGGACGATTAGCCGCGAGAGCACTGTGAGAGAGGGAGAGGGAAGCACCCGATGCCGCCGAGGGGTCGCACCTCCGCGCTGGGATCGGAGCCGACGAAGATGCCGAAGTGGTCTTCCCTCCGCTAGCCCGCCGGCAGAGCCGTCGGCCATCATCCACCGGTCTTGGGCCGCCACTGCCGTGAAGACGAAGGGGAAGAGGAAGGGGGGGAGCTCCTCAGGTTTCCTGTGCGCCACGGTGCCCGCAGGTTTGCCCCCGCGGTCTTCCTCCCCACCGGCTCGTCGGCGTCGTCTGTCGACCGTCATCGCCATGGTCGGAGTCGCCGCCGCCGCGGAGAGGAGGAATGGGCGAGGGGGGGGGGGCTCGTGCTCGCGGCCGTCCGCGGCTCCTGCGGCCTCTGTGTTCGGGTGAAAAGGAAAAAGGGGGGGATTAGGAAAGTAAGAGAGAGGGGGAGAGATCGATGGGTAAAAAAAAAGATTAAAAATATATATATATTTGATTTTTAACCCCCATTTGCATTCTAAACCCCTTAAGAAGCATATTTATGCATATTCCCACTAATTTCTTAAAACTCTTTAATCTAATTAGATTAAATGCTATAAAAAGTCCATAAATTTCATAAAATTCACCAAAATTCACGGATTAAACTCTATTCTAAAACTGGTAAAGATCCGTTAAAGAACGGGTCTCACAGTCCCTCCCTCCTAATAAAATTTCATCCTCAAAATTTAAAAGGAAGAACAAGGAGAGAACTGAAAGGAATATACCTTATTCGAACAAGAAGGGAAATTGGTGACGCATTTCATCCTCACGTTCCCACGTAGCTTCATTGCCAGAGTGACGCTGCCAGACATCCTTAACCATAGGAATTACTTTATTTCTCAATCGTTGCTCACGACGATCTTCAATTCTGATCGGATACTCTGGTGTGGATAAATCTGCTGTCACTTCAGGCCAAACTGAATCCTTAAGGATGTGAGATGCATCTGTCACATATTTCCTTAGCTGAGACACATGAAAGACATCGTGGATTGCTTGCATCGCCGCTGGCAATTGAAGACGATATGCCACTTGGCCCACATGTTCCAGAATAGGAAACAGACCAATATAATGGGGACTGAGCTTTCCACTCTTCCCAAACCTCATAACACCTTTCATCAGAGATATTTTTACAAACACCATATCTCCAGGCTCAAATTGCAATGGTCACCTGCGCTGATTTGCATAGCTTTTCTGTCGACTCCGAGCTATCAATATTTTCTGCCTGATCAAGCGAACCACATCAGCACATTGCTGAACCATATCAGGTCCTGTCAATAATATGTCACCGGCTGAAACCAGTTTAAAGGTGCACGACAAGGATGCCCATATAAAGCTTCATACGGTGCCATGCCAATGCTAGAGTAATAACTGTTATTATAAGCAAACTCCACAGGTGGCAAATGCTGACTCCACGAACCCTGCCAATCTAGGCAACACGATCTCAGCATATCTTCTAAAGTCTGAACAGTCCTTTTTGACTGACCATCTGACTGTGGATGATACGCTAAACTAAAAGCTAACTCTGTGCCCAAGGCCTTTTGAAAACTATGCCAGAAGCCAGAAGTAAACCGTGGGTCGCGATCTGACACGATTGATATTGGAATACCATGCAATGGCACAATCTTCTGAACATAAAGCTCGACCAATTTCTGAACACTCCAGGTAACTTTAATTGGCAATAATCTTACTGTTTTTGTTAACCGATCAACTAACAGCCAGATCCCATCGAAGCCTTGTGAAGTGCGGGGTAAACCCACAACAAAATTTGTCGTGACATGATCCCATTTCCACATCGGAATTTCTAAAGGTTGAAGCTGTAGACACGCCAAAATTGACATTACTTTGAGTATTTCTCATATTACCTTGTAATGCCCCATTTGACCCTCAAATTAGCTTGTTTGAGTGGTTTTTCCCATTTTCTTGAATTTCTCCTATTTTTCCCTCATTTCCTCCTTTTTCCTATTTTTCTGGATTTTCTGGGCATTTATCTCTATTTTCTGAATTCACGCCTTGGAGAGGGGCGTGTTTTTAAAACGCGGCCTGATCCAGGGCGTGTCTCCCCATTTTATCTATTTCTCCCTATTTTACCTATTTTATAAATTCGTGACCTGGTGAAGGGCGTTTTTTAAAACACGACCTGACCTGGGGCGTTTCTTGATGAAAGGACGCCCTGAGATGAGGGCGTCAATTCTTGGCATTATCCAATTTTTGAAAAAGAATAAATGTTTTGAAAAATGTTAATTAACGCCCTTCTTTGGGGCGTGTTTCAATTAACGCCTCTCCCTGAGGCGTTTCTTAAAATTTCCAAATAAAAGAAATGTTTATTTCTAAAATTAATCCAGGAAGAAACGCCCTGACCCAGGGCGTGTTTTAAATTAACACCCCTTGACAGGTCGTCAATTCTTGAATTGACGCCCTGGCCAAGGGCGTTTTTCATCTTCTGGCTTCGCAGCCCTTTCCCTAGAGAGTCCTTGCCTCATTAGACTTCTGCCTTGATTGGGGCTCTTGCCCGTTCTTATCTTACCTCCATTGGACTCTTGCTGTTCTTATCCCTCTATTTCCAATCTATTAATAGAGCTCTGCTGCTCTGTTAACGGGTTGGACCCCCTTCTTCCCCTCCGCGTTTTTTTTCCTTTTGCTTTGTTTTCTTGCAGGTTGCTCTGTGCGGCTGTGTTTGGCTGAAGGAGGGGCTTCCACGGCGCGCTCTTCATCATCCTATTGAAGCTCACTTCCCCTTGAATATCAAAGCCAAAGCGACAGGCTTCTTCTCTCCTTTTTTATTATTATTCTTTTACTGCATCATTCGGTTGCATGCATGATCATTCATGTATTTATTCTTTTAAACCTCAACCACGTTGAGAACTCCCATTGAGTGCATCTCTTGCACTCTTTCCCCTTGTTTTATTTTGCATAAATCCATCACATCTCCCACACCCTTTTTGCATAGGGGTTTAAGGGCCAACCACTCACAAGGTGTGTCTTAATCCTATGATATTTCATGCTCATCTATTCAAGAATTTGATGCTACACCCACCTTGTTTCTAATTCAATTCTTTTGGTGGTATTTGTTTGTTTTGCAAGGGTAATAAAAGCCAGAACTCTCTTCATCGGCCGGCCGATTTGAAGAGAAAGGAAGCACTCACATCCCCGCACTTTTGAGGTATTTTTCGTGATCATCCTCCCTATTTGTTATTGATTATCTTTTGAGGCCTCGCGTCTCTGGCGATCACAAACTCCTCTTAGCACCTCGTGCTATTTCATGCTTTACTCATTCACTTAATATTTCTTTGTTTAAGTGGATTTTAAATAGATCTACAGACGGCGGTAGGAAAACCGGCTTTCTTGGCCCTTTTCCTGGCCTTCGCGGCCTCCCGCAACTTCCCCGCCAGGGGATCCTTGCGCTTCAAGCCGGTCGATCGAGAAGTCCCCTCTGGGGCCGCCCCCTTCCCCTTATCTCGGGCATGGACGCGACCCACCGGGGCATCAGGCTCATCGGCTGCCGAGTCATCTCCCAGATCGATGACCTCGGCCGCCTCCTCCAGAGGCTCCCGCCTCACGTCTGCAACAAGAAGAAGCCCCGGTCAGGAGGAGGAAAAGAGCTACCACCCCCGAAAAAGAGCCTCAAGAGCTGTACCTGTCGACGTCAACCGCGAGAGAAGACACCGTTCGATGTTCTCCGGCGTCACCAGCTCCTCGGTCGATTGACGGTTCTCCAGCAGACGGGCAGCCTGCTGCTCCACGTGGGGGGGGAACTCCTCCTGGCGAGGGGGCAGATTCGGGTGAAAGTTGGGCGAGGTCCGGCATCTCCAGATCTCGTCCGTCGCCACCGCCTTCACCCAGAAGAATTGGCTCTTCCACCCCTTATGCGAGGAGTCCTTCGCCGCAAGTGAGATGCAGCTCCTATTTCGCCGCGCCTGGATGAAGTAGAAGCCTTTCCCCGCCGACTGGTGCGCTTTCAACTCAAAAAAGAAGTGGAAGAGGTCCAAAGAAGGAAAAATGTCATGCTGACGACAAAGAATCCGGAAGGCCGAGAGCAGCAGATATGAATTGGCCACCAACTGAATAGGCGCCAACCGGAAAAAATTAAGAAGCTGCAGCACGAAAGGATCGAAAGGTAGCCGAAATCCACTCTTCCAAGCCAGAAGGAAGGTGCAAATGAGCTCATTACGATCATCCAGACTCGTCTCGTACGGAGTGGCGGCAACAAAGCTGTATCTGAGAGGCAGGCGGAAACGATGCTCCAGCCTCCGCACCTCCGCTTCCCCCAACTCACTACAGTTGGGGACGGGTTCCCGCCTCACCGGCACAAGCTCCGGACTCTGATCCGCCATCGAGTCGGGAGGAGATCCCTCGTGCGAGCTCGAAGACTCCGGGGGAGAAGGAAGTTGCCTGACCGCCTATGCGGTTATCCTCGCCAACTCCTCGAACGCCGCCGCAAGGCTACGTGTCTCCGCTGTGCTCTCACGGCGCATCAAGAAGCAAGGAAAGCCTAAAACCCTGGAAGCCTAGAACGATGAGCAGCTTCCCCTAAAAACCCCTGAGGGTGGCGGCGCGCCGTTCCGTGCTCCGAGAAAAAGGGGGGCCCCTTCGTTTCGAATCCGTCAGGATCATCATTACGGGCCTCGGCGACTGCTATAAGCGGCTCCATAACGCCAACAGAATTCCACCCACCTGAGCCACGCCGGTCTAAAGCCTCGAAAAAATACTCATCCGAGCCTCCTTGGCTCGGGAGTAGGAGGGGGACAAGTGGAGAGGGGGATTTCCGCAGCGCACCACAAAGGCAGCCCAACAAGACCCACAAGGTCCAACCAGGCGAGCCCACCCGAGTGATAGCCCACAGGGCCCACTTAGGGAGAAAAGCCCAATAAATAAGACTCGAGGAAGTAACTCTCCTCGGCGGCCTTCTAGGCTCGGAGGGCCCGAGACAACGGTCAGGTCCCAAGGAAGGTCCGGCCTAAAGCCCTCTCCCCGTCCAAGAGAGATAGGCTCCAGCCGACCTATCCGACCCCACCCTCGCCGGGCCATGCCTATCGCTCGGACATGAGCTAGCATCCCCGAGGCTCGGTAAGGCCGGTTGATTATCTACAGGTGCAGCCATTCAGAGTCCTCCGCCAGCGGGAGAGTCAGGGGAGCCGCCGGACTCCAAGGGGATAACGTTCCCACGATCAGGCCATGAAAGCCCCCGTTAAAGACGTAACTCCCGCCGGGAACCCCTCAGCTTACAGGACTCCTGAAGGCGGCGCACTATTTAAGCAAGGGATACCCTCGAGAAGATGGTAAGATGAACTAAGCATTCACACACCCTAAGCTCCTGAGCACGATTCGCTTCACCCTTTGGTGGAGAGGATTCTCGCGCATCAGCTCTCTCCTCCCCCCATTATTGCTTCCACCATAGCTCTACTGACTTAGCCATCGGAGGATTTTACCCTAGGGAGATCCCCTGGGCCCTCTAATACGTTTCCCTATCTTGCAGATTCATCTTCTGGTGATCTATAGCCCGCTCAGGATCTAGCGCGAGATCTCTCCTCTTCAGCTGTCATAAACACTACAATCATAGAGAGGTGGCGGGTCCACTAGCTCGCCAACTCTTGCCATTATCTTCATGCTCGTCCCTCTAGGCGTCCCTCTCCTCTCCCCTGAGGTGAGCGTCCCTCAGAAGCCTCCAGGATCCCCATGCAGTAGCACCCGCCTCGCCTTGTGGCGTTGGCTCCACAGCAATGACTCGCTGCTCCTCCCCTGGCGTGGCAAAGAAGCCACTAGCGGCAAAGCGACCAGACTGGCGCAGTCGCTCCCCGAACTCTCGCGCTCTCTCGTAGCGCGTCTCCATCCCTCCTAGTCTCTGCACGATGGCCTGAAGGCCCGGCTGGAGCTCCCTCACTTGGGCCTCCAAGGCCCTCCTCTCGGTCTGATCCCGCTGTCGCTCAGACCTTCTCTCGGCTTTCTCTCTCTCTGCCTCTCTCCTCATCATCTGCAGAAGAACCCTTAACTCCAGGATGTCTGGAGAAGGTCTCTCCTCACCGCGATGTCGCAGCTCTGCTATAGTCGCCACCCAGGCATCACGCTCCTCTTCCGCCCAGGCAGCCCGAGCCACCGCACCAGCAAGTTACTCCCGGAGGGAGGCAATCTCAAGAAAAGGGGCCGAGGAACTGGAAGATGTGCCGCCAGCCACTCCCCCCATCGCTGTCTGCTGGGCACGCTGGAACGAACAAACAACAACTGTCAGCTAAGCTCCACATTTAAAAATAGAAAATGCAGCACTTAGCTTACCAAGAGCGATAGTTCCTGTTGAGTGGCGGCCAGCTGCCGCCTGACCTCGGCTAATTGGGCACGCGACCCGTCGACATCGTGCGTATCCCCGGCTTGGGGAAGCCCCGCATATCTCTCTCTCTGCCGCCGCAGGATGTCGGCACTATCCTGCACCAGTACGCTCCCTTGCTGCCCAGGGAGACGTATGCGCCAGTCTTCAAGCTTCGCCTTGCAGCGACTCTCCTTCCTGACGTGGCTCGGCTCGTCTACACTCGCCCACTCATCGGCCAGGCCCAGGGTCCTCGCCATGTCCTGCACCAAGAAAGAAGGGCCTCGCATCATAACAAAGAACGCGTCCCCTATCTAGGACGCGTCCATCATTTGAGTGCAACACTCGCCGAACCCTTTCCCCCCTCGCGCGGCTCGCTTCAAAACTCAAAATGGATCAAAAGAGGAAGAGATCGGAGGACCTACCAGACCGTGTTCACCTCCCTCCGCGACATCGGGCCCCTCGGGTCCCTCGGGGGCCCGAAGCGGCCCTTCCTCCTCCATGGATGCCGTTCCGTGTTCTTGCGTGTCCCTCCTCGGGCGAGGAGTTCCTCGTCCCTCTCCACCTTCACCATGGTCGGGCCCACCGAACTCCATCGATCAAAAGAGGAGGAAGACAAAAAAGGGGGCAAGCGAGTTTCGGCGGAAGGCGGGCTCGTTTGCGGGTAAGGCACGGGAGAAGAAAGGCCACCCGACGCTTTAAATTTGAATTCAAGGATTAAGACACGTCCTCGCGTCTGGACGCGCCCAAAAAGGGAGAAAGGAACATAATCCCCCCGTGCAAAGTAATTCCCTTCTGTCCAGGGCAAAAGTCTCGTGAAGCGTAAACAACGTGGTGCAAAAGAAAGTGCGAGAAAGAAAAGGGCACGCCACACGAAATCCATTTCATATAATAGTCAAAGTACATCATACAGTGAGAAGGGTGACGTGTACAAGCAACTCTCTAACTCTCGCTGCCACCCTCCTGGTCATCTCTCTCCTCCCTCCTCTGCCGGGGATCCCTAGGGGGCCTCTGCGAACCCTGCGAAGCCGTGCTCGCCTCGCCCTGCGGTGGCACTCCAACCTCGAAGGCGCGACGACGCTCCTCGGCCGAAGAAACCAGATAGCTTCCCATGGAAAAAGAACCAGGCTGACGAAGTCGTGCCCCGCGTTCCTTCGCCCTCTGGTACCGCTCCTCGCTCTCCCGAAGCCTCCCCTCCGCCGTGCCGAGACTCAATCGGAGCTCCAGCAGCTGGGCCTCCAGAGCCCTCCTCTCGGTCTGATCCCGCTGTCGCTCCTCCCTCTCTCTCTCCCTCTCCTCTCTCTCTCTTACCGCCTCCCTCCTCTATAGCTCGAGGGCGATCCGCAGATCCAGCACGTCACGAGGGAGCTCCTCAGCCTCCCATCGACGCTCCTCCTCCAGCTCCACAATCCGGGTGTCACGCTTCGCCACCCGAGCGTCGCGCTCCTGCTCGGCACGAACAGCACGCGCCAGGGCCTCTCGGATCTCAGCCATCTGTCAAAGCACGCATGCACCGTAAGAGAACAGTGATAGAAGGAGAGCAGCCAGAAGGAGAGTCGAGGTCAGGCAAACGCTCACTCGAGCCTCGCGGTCACGCTCGGCCTTCTCAGCCCGAGCCACCGCATACGCCAGCTGCTCCTGGAGGGCAGAAACCTCCGGAGGAGGGCCCCACGAACTGGAACCCGCTCCACCAGCCATCCCGGTCGCCGCTGTCTGGTGGGCCCGCTGAAACACAGAGCGAATGACAGTTAGAGGCCAAGTATCAAAAATCCAGGTCACAAAAAAAATGCATCGCATAAACTCACCAGGATCTCCAACTCCTGTCGGATGGCCACCAACTGCCGCCTGGCGTCCGCCAACTGGGCCCGCAGGTCGGCGATCATGTTGTCACGAGCATCCTGCATTGCACATAAGTTAGTGCCACATGCATATACATATAGAAGGGTGAAGCATTTTCATTTCACTTACCCCTGCCATACCACCAAGGAAGAGGCGGTCCCCGTACGTAGCCCGGTACCGTCTCAGGTAATCAGTACTGTCCTGTACATGGGACACCACTGGGACCCCGCCCTGCTGCCAGTCCTGGTACTGTGCTGGGAAGCGTGTACGCTAGTCCACAATCTTCGCCTTCCCCTTGGTCTTCCGCCCGATGGGGGCCGGCTCATCTACATCAACCTACTCCTGGGCTAGCCCCAACGTCCTCATAACCAGCCTCAGCCGAAGCGGCTCGATCTCGTTCAGGCAATGGACCCACACGTCCCGCCTGAAACGAGGAAGACCCGCTACAACCCAAGGCTGGCTAGCATCGCCCATGCCCAGGTAGGGTCTCCACACCACCTACATCATCATACATACATCATATTAGTTGCCATTCAGTCACATAAGAAAACACAAAAAATCATACGCATCATACCATGGCCTCAAGATACTCGCTCAGCTCCCGACGAAGTGACGCCAGCTGGTAGATGTGTGGTGCCGCTACCACAACCGGCCTCCACTGTCGCGCTAGAGGCACGGCCCTCCTGTTCCCATGCCTAGCCCTCCCCATCGGGAAGTAGTAGTAGCTCCACACCTGCATCCATCATACATCATTAGCACGAGTAATTGCATATTTAACTACGGTAAAATGCATAAATAAATTGTGTACCTGGAGAAAAGGTGCGAAGCCGCTGACTGTCGTCTCCCTCTCTGAAGTCTGGGAGAGATCAACAATCAAATGGGCAAGCAGAGCCGCTCCCCACGCGTAGTGCCCCACTCTGTCAAGGTCCGCCAGGATCCCGAGGAAGCGGCAGTGGATGCCATCCCCCTTCGTCCCCAGCAGAAGGCGGCCCAAGAAGAAGAAAAGAAACCTCCGGAGGTCTAGGTCCACCAGCTCCCGCTCGCTCGGGTCCTGGGTGAAAGCTACACGGGCATCTCCCTCCAGTCGTGCCAGAAACTCCGCTCCAGTCTCGCTAACCCGCTGGCGCGGGTCGACGAATCCGAGCGCCTCCATAATCTCCACTCGGCCAACTACCCTGCTGTCTCTATCAGTCACGCTCATCTCTAACCATAGTAGGTCCAGGGCACTGTCTCAGTAGTCGGGGTAGGTGACCCCACTCACCGCCTCTCCGTCCACCCGTAGCCCTGTGATCCGAGCCACGTCCTCAAGTGACGGCACCATGTGCCCCCAGGGCATCAGAAACGCCCAGCTCGGCGCGTGCCACCGCTCCCTCAATGCCTGGATAAGAGGAAGGTCGAGCCGAAAGGGCTCGATCCTAAGGAAAGCTCCAAAGCCCATGGCGTCCACACGCGCCCTCTGAAAGTCTGGCATCCCACGGTATGCTGCCACCACTAAGGACCAGCTGATCCGGCCCTTCATCACGCCCTGCACACCACAAAACCAACAAAGAACACATCATCATCATCAATAGTAATAAACAATAACACTGTATATACTACTTATATATTTTATTTTATTTTTATTTTTTAAAAAAATATTTATGTTTTTGGAGGCGTCCAAACCCTTGGACGCCTCCTTTACATTTTCTTTATTTTATTTTTAGAAAAGCCCAAAAATCAAAACAAAAATAAATAAAAAAATATATATATTATCATGGAGGCGTCCCATGGCCAGGACGCCTCCTTATTTTTAATTCTATTTCTATTATTATTTACGTAAATAAATAAATAAAAAAGAAAAAAATATATGGAGGCGTCCATGCCCCTGGACGCCTCCTTCCCTCACCTCCGGCGTTCTCCACACAGCCTCTCGTCCGCCCTTTTAGCCCAGTGAACCAATAGAATGGAAGTGTAAGGGGATTACCGGATCGTGCTCGTCCTCTCCTGCGGCGCCAGCATCCACTGCAGCCTCCACGGCCAAAGGAGGAGCCTCCTCCCCTGCGGCAATCTCCTCCGCAGCAGCAGCCTCCTCGGCATCGTCCCTCAGCCTCCTCAGACGACGAGCCCGTCGTTTGCGCTTCTCTCCACCCCGGCTCGGGCCTCCTTGCTCCATTGGGACTAAGAATGGATCGTCTGGTTTGACTGGGTTGTCTGAATGAACAGTAAATGAGCAAAGGGGGGAGGCCCCCCCCATATATATAGAATCCACTTTGTTTGGGGCGTCCAAGCGCCTGGACGCCCCCACCTTTTTTTATTTTTTTTTCAAAATTTAAAAACTTAGGGGCGTCCAGGCGCCTGGATGCCCCCAAAACAAAAAACCAAAAAAAAAATTAAAAAAATAAAAATAAGGGCGTCCAAGACCCTGGACGCCCCCAAAACAAAAAAAACTGAAAAAACTATAAAAAATTAGGGGCGTCCAGGCCCCTAGACGCCCCCATAATAAAAATTTCAAAAAAATATAATAAAAGAAAAAAAGATAAGAGTATGTATATAATCCAAACAAAAGAAAAAACACAAAGAAAAAGAAAAACCACAAAAAAGATAATAATAATTAAGGGGACGGGGGTCCAAAACATCCATGCCAGATTTTATTCCATCAGAAAAGTAGAATGAGCTACATCAGGGGTTTAGGCGCCTTAGGCCTTAACTTCCCCAGTTCGGTCACATAAGCTCTCCACAGCTCGCATTCTTCCCCCACATGCGCTAAGGCCTTTCCCGCAACACTTGTCTTCCAGGGTGCTTTGACGGCCTTCGCTTCCTTCGCATCCGCTTCAGTACCCAACTCTCTCTTCTTCAAAGGAATGATGCCAGTCGGTAGTGGGAACGAATGGCGTGGAATGCCGACCTGGAGGCAGCATCGATGCGCGTTATAAAGGACGAACTCGGTCGCACCGATCAATTGAAGATCAACTTCGGGAGAAGGCCTCATGAGGAGATCAAGCGAAAGCAAACATGCCGGTGCGCAAGTGAAGAAGCCTTGTGTCACGGTGCGGAAGTGAGACCGCCAGTCTTCACGTTTCTTCAGCCACGGAACGCGATTCACTACAGTACCACCGAGGCCTAACACGTCGGCTATGTGATGAAGAGGGCTTTGTTGGAAGAGCTTCGAAGCAGTTGGCATTCCCTCGCGGTGGTCGAATTTGAAGTGCAAATCAAGCCAGCAATTCAAGACAAGTGCGCAACCAAAAGGAGGCTTACCCATGCTCGAGGCAGTAAGGCCACTATATAGGTAGGCAAGGACAGCGGGTCTCACCCTCTTTCCACGCCAGATCTCGCAGATAGCACTCAGTTGGTCTTCCTCCACCATGTTGTCGGTATAAGGAAACAAGAGAGCACCCTCCAGACAAATGGTGAACCCTTTCATGATTCCCTCCAAATAGTCATCGTCTGGTAACCCTCTCAAGGCCTCCATGACCCATTCCGCGAGCTTTTGCAAATCAATTCCCTTTTGAGTACGAACCTTTCGGGCTGCGTCGGGCGGCATGAAGCTTCCAAGGACGCTTTCGGAAGTCCCCCGTGTCAGCATCCGCATAGCCTTCACCTTCCCGTCACTCTTGAATTTCTTCAATCCGAGCAGAAGTTCCACCTCCTCGAGGAGGATGGTCACCTCGAAGGTCGGGAAGATAAAAGTGTGGGTCTGGGGATGCCAGATCTCCACTAGTGCGCCCATAGCCGCCCAGTCCATACGAATCTTCTCGTAGTGTTTGGCGTGAATAAGGAGCCCCTGCAGATGCCACTTCGAGAGTATGGCCCTCATGCCGATGGAGATGTTGGAAGTTAGCTTTGAAAGCCATGGCAGTTTGGAAAACTTCCTCGGGCCTGGGAAGAGTGGATATGGCTGGAAGAGAAAAGAAAGAAGAAGAAATGAAGGAAGTAAGAAGAAGGCTCACGTGGAGAAATTTGAAAAGAATCAGCTTACCATATGCGACATGATCGTCCCACTCAGATGACCCTCGAGGTCGGAGAGTCGCCTGATCTCGCCGCTAGGCCTGCTCCTCTTCATAACACGGGAAGACTCTCCTTCCATCCTGAGATCTCTAGATTCTCCTCTCCTTCCTCTCCTGAGCTTCCAAAACCCACCTTGGTGCATTTGAATGAACTAGCCTAAGGGGAGTTCTTATAGGAAGGGTAGGGCGCTCCAGAACGGAACATGTCACATCAGCAGTCAATGTCAGGATTTTGGCTAGATCTCCTTTCCATTGTGGTGCAATTCTGTTACGATTCTGTTACTTTCTGATGTTATTATTCCATGCTGGCCTGTGCAGGTTTTACTAACGGACGTCTTTGTCCTATCTCCTATCCCACCTTTCAATGGTTGGTCCCACCATGTCATGCATCGTAGTATATGATACCTACGCTACTAGAACATGTCAAGGACCTTGCGGCCCGAACAAATCTAGGATTTGAGTTCCCCTTCAACAAAAACAGTGATGATCCCGGAAGCATTTGGGTTGTACGGATAGGCCGTTAACTTGTGGTAGCATGGGGACGACGGTTCCATTCAGTGAGTTGGTGCGCGGATAAACGGGCCCCAGCCCAGTGTCGGCTCACCGGATCGGTATCCTGACCCGTTCTTAACAAGTTGACAATATTATCCTTGGCTATTTTCTATTTTAGTTTGTTTTAAATTTTTCTTTAAGCCCAGCATGCATTCATATAGGACTTTGATTTATTGCGGAAGATCATTCAAGTGATTCGATTGCGAAAGCCGCTGTGCTTCAATTCTTACAAATATGAGATATTCCACTCCGAATGAAATACTGAGTTTCCTTGAAACGGCCCTACGTTGCTCTTCCAAAGGAGACCCTTGTTTGGACAGACCCTCAGATATTCCTTTGCTTTTTACCTTGCTTGACCCACCTTGGCCGCAACACTTCCACGTTGGCTGGTAACTGCTCCCCAAAGGTGAAACCTGCAGGTTTATGACCCAGGTACTTCCACACCGAGAAGTTGGTATCCTTTATTTTCGTGCCTGAGTGCACATTTCACCCTCCCTTATTTGATCTCCGTCCAAGCAACCGTCAAGACTTGAAAGACCTCCTTCAAGGTCGCCTCATTGAAACTTCAGGAAAGATTCCAGACAGTAACGTCAAAAGCGTGTCTCATCACACCTTGGCATCAACTTATCAGTCCGCTCCCACTTCATTTCACTCCACTTCGAAGCCATTCCACTACGTGTCGCTCCCTTGCAAAGCAGACGCCAAGGCGGGGCAGCTGTAGACACACTATTCCTGACGTCTCCTGAGAAAGTCTCATGTTACTATACAACGCCCCGCGACGGCTTACGCGTTTTGAATCACTTGAGTGCTTCCTTTTCTTGAGTCTTCTTCTGCCCTTTTCGGCATCCGGAATCGTCTCGTCACGGCATTCGGACGGCATCAACACTAGTCAGACGCATCAGGAGGTTCCGGAACCATGAAGGGTGTTTGCCGGGCGGCCGCCAATGCCTGAACTAAGGACCCGGGTGGGTCTTTATGGGGGCGTCCAGGCCCCTGGACGCCCCCATTCTTTTAATTTCTTTTTAATTTATTTTTTGAAGAACAAAATCAAATAAAAAATAATATATTAAGGACGCCTCCCTAAAAACAAATATAAAAAATTAAAATGCCAGCTTTGGCATAAAAACAAAATAAAAAAATAAAAATAATATATTTATGGAGGCGTCCAGGCCCCTGGACGCCTCCATCAACTCCCTCACGGGCGCCACCCACCGAACGACGGTTTGTCGTGTGTGAAAAAAGCTAAATTATGGAGACGTCCAGCCAGCTGGACGCGCCCATTTCTGAATCACGAGGCGCCGCTCACAAAACCACGCGTTGTGCCAAACCGCGTGCGGCCGTCGGTGGTGTTCGGTGGACCTGTTGGAGGCGTCCGGGGCCATGGACGCCTCCACAAAAATATTCTGAAAAAATAAATAAAAATAAAATAAAATATTAGTTCGGCCCTGATGAGGTGTGCAGGGTCCTGGGCGCCTCCACCCTCTGGAGCCCTATAAATAGAGGCCCCCCCTCAGTTCTGGGGGGGCTTCTAAGAGATCCAATAGGCTGCCGGAGCCCAGAGGCTACCGGAGTCATCTCTAACCCGCGGGGTCTTTTGTAGGTGGAGGTTCTGCCGGCTTCTCGGGTGCCCATGCTCGCGAGAGGAAGGTCGTCTTCATCCACCGCGCTTCCACGTCGTCCCCACGCTGCCGGAGCTCCGCCGGATTTCACCATCGGCTCCTCCAATAAGCCTTTTCTTCCCCTTTTCTCCATAATTCTTTACATTCATCATATTGCATCCTCTATCTCCCTACATAAGGGCGCCGTCTCTTGCATACTACTTGCATTCATCATCGCATTTTCCTCCTACTCGAGTCTGAGAGGGGTTTAAAACAACACCAACCAGGTGTGTGTCAGGTCACGATCTCATTACTTTTATTGCAAGGAATTATTACTACACTGCCATTTTCTAATTCCGTTCGTTATTGTCTACTATTTTACAGGGGTAACCAAGGAAAGCCCTCTCCGTCGGCCGGCCGAAGGGGGAGGAAGAAGCAACTCGTCATCTCCCGCTCTTGAGGTAGGCGCGATCACTTTCTTTATTTTGGGGTCTTTTGGCCCCTGGCGATCACATCTTGTTCTCGAGGCCGCGGCGCGTCACTTCCCCAATGGCCGTTTAAATTCTCATTCTTATATTCTCTTTATATTCTATTGTAATCTGCTCATATTCTCGAGGCCGCGGCGAGTCACTTCCCCAACGGCCGTTTAAATTCCCATTCTTATATGTTATATTCTTATCTATTCATATTCTCGAGGCCGCGGCGAGTCACTTCCCCAATTGCCGTTTAAATTCCCGTTCTTATATATTATATTCTTATCTATTCATGTTCTCGAGGCCGCGGCGAGTCACTTCCCCAATGGCCGTTTAAATTTCCGCTCTTTATATTCTCCTTATAGTCTGTTATATTCTTATCTGCTCATATTCTCGAGGCCGTGGCGAGTCACTTCCCCAATGGCCGTTTCAATTCTTGCTATTTAATTTCTGCACCATTCCCGTCCCCCCGAGGTCGCGGCGAGTCACTTCCCGCTATGGCCGTTTAACCCCCATATCTTGCTATATTACATTTGTCCCGCTCGCCCCGCCGAAGCAATCTCCCGTGGTGGCCCCTTCTCTTTTCTCTTATTTCTGTGTTGCAGCAAACAAAAAGGAGCCCGCGGGCTCCGCGTCCTCTTCGCACCCCGAACCGCGTGACGTCGCTCACAGGGAGGAGAGAGAGAGGGGGCACAACCCACTTAGAGAGAGTGATAGTAAGAGAGAGAGAGAGGGAGATATTGAGAGGGAACTAGAAGGTGTGGAAATTTTCTGGATTCAATATTCAAGCATCATTGTTACAAATGAGAGAGGGGTGGGGCTATTTATAGACCCCACACTTTTCCTAAGACCAAACTGACCCTGACAAACTAACTAATGCCAAAACAGTCCAAGGGAGGGGCGCCCCTGGGCCTAGCCTAATGAATTGGGCCCATTAACCTATCAAACCAACATAATGACTTCAAGACTTAGGAAAATGACTTTCTAACCTAGGTACATGACTCAATAAAGGGAAAATTACATGTTTAAGACTCAAATAAAAATAATAAAATTACATGACTCGACTCACAAACACATGAGGAACATAATGGCGTACACCGACGATCAATCCGAGCTTCAGAAAATGTGGAGGGCAAGGGATGTCCCCATCATGATGGAGCAACCCGGTTCCCTAAGCTCTGATACCATTTGATGCGACACGAATGTTTGATGTCATCAAAGTCATGTACACAGTATCGTGTTGCTACACCACACCATTTAAATAAGTCTCTCTTGGCCCCATGAGTGTCAACAGGTTCTTCTAAACGGCCATGTCGACCATACTTCAGCCATGATGTGATACAAACGTTGGAAGTTTGACACCTTCTTCTCTTTTCATTTCTCCATGTTCCTTTGTCTTGGACATAACTCACATGCCCAACACCTTGGAGACGTTGGCAGGATCATCGACTACAGCTCAGACCGTTGGCGTGCTTGGAGCGTCGGCGACGTCGGCTGGATGCGCACTACTCGTGGGTTGCATGGCGGGGTGCCATGCTCACCATGTGGTCCGTTAGCTCGCTGCATTGTGATCGTACCCAGAGGGAGGCAGAGCTGTGGGCCTACACGTGCTCGGAACGGTAGTTGCTATGCGCGCGTGGTGGCGAGGAGTCTGCTCGGAGGCCTGGCCGCGGAGGTGAGGGGAGCTCGGAACGGTCGAGCATTTCTTGCTGGCGGAGCGATGGAGGCAAGTTGCCTGCAGGCGCTATGCGTATAGCTTGGAGGGGCGATGCAGCCAGGCCAGTCCACGTGCTCGTCCGTCGGAGTGACGCGAGACAGCCATTAGCGGTAACGGCTACATGCACAGCTGCATGGGCGTGGCCGCTTCACACTCCGTTCCTCCCAAGGTAGTAGGGTGGATGGAGGGCACAGCAGGGGGTGGGGTCGATGGAGAGAAATATGGCTGGGGAGGGGGGGGGGAAGTTTTACGTGAGGGGAGATGGGGGGGCTGGCGGTGCTAGAAAGGAGAGAGTGGAGAGGGGAATGGGGCACCTACGATGCCCCTGTTCCAAACAGGGGATCGGCCCCAGGTTTAGAGAGGGTAAGGGGTAGGGAGAAAAGGGCCTTGGGGGGGGGGGGTTACGTTAATGGGGCTTGTGAGGAGACGCATGGGAGAGGGGGGGGGGGTGGCTCGCGGCTGTTAGAGAGAGAGAGAGGAGACGAGAGGAGTGCTGCGGCGGTGTTAGAGAGAGAAGAGTGGATACGTGAGGGGGGGGGTCGAGCTGGTGGCTGAGGTGTGGGAAGGGAGCAAGATAGAAGGGCAGGGGGGGTGCCGTGATGGTTGTGTAGCAGAGAGAAAGGAAGGGGAAGGTGAGAAGAAGGGGGTTGGGATGGCCGCAAGGGGAGAGAGGGGAGGGAGATGGGGGCACCGGCGGTGCCCCTGTTCCAAACAGGGGGCCGGTCTCGCGGTTTGAGAGAGTGAGGGAGAGGGTGGAAAGAGGCTTGTGGGCGGTGTTACGTGAGCGTGGGTGTGCGCAGAAAAGAGCAGAGAGACTCGTGATGCCGGGGATGAGAAGGTGTGTGGCCATGGTGGGTCGAGGGGGGGGTGTCGTGCTCGCCACACTCGGACGCGGGAGTGCTCGCTGTGTTTGGATGCAGACGATGGCCTATGGGTGCTCGGAGCTGTTGAGGACATCGCCGGCGTGGTCGCATGCAGTGGAGATGGGCACGGCGACACTGTGGTTGGCATGGCGGTGTTAGTGGCGGGCTCGCGGAAGATGGGTGGTGAGGGATGAGTTCCTCCGAAGCGGCAGGGTGCATGGCGCAAGGTGCATGGCGGTGGTGGTGCATGCTGGGATCGTAGTTGAGAGTTTAGAGAGAGAGAGGGCTGAGGGAGGAGAAGAAGGAGGGCAGGTGCATGGCCTTACGGAAGAAGTTTAGAGGAAGAAGATGGGAGAAGGGTGACTGCCATTGCAGGGAGAGAGGGGTTGAGGGAGAGCCAGGGAAAGGGGGGGTTGGATAGTAGGCCAAGCATAAGATGTGAGGGGGAGGGGCATGGAGATGCAAAGAGAGGTGGGGAAGGGAAGGCCGGCGGCCAAGGGGATTAGCAGGGGGATTTAGAGGGAGAGAGAAGAGGTAACGTGGGAGAGAAAGAAGGGGGGGAGGGGGTATGGGCCCCTTATGGAGGCTTCACATTGTTTTTCCAAAAATTTGGATTCCATTCTGTTCCTTACGTGGGGTTACAAGTAACTTAAATAGAAAAGAGTGGGAAGGGGAGAGGTCACATTTAAATGGGAGGGGGTGGGACACATAGAAAACCCAAAGGACATGGGTTCTTACGAGGACTCTCATGAGTGCACACTAGGGCCTAGTTATAGCTATATTCCTATTCCTAATCAAAAGGAAACTCACACTAGGCCCACTTATATCATTTCATGTGGCCCATTAACATAAAACATTTAAACATAGCTAATATAGTTTCATAGTTGTCGGCGCCGCTTTGACGATCGTCCGTTGCCGCTTGCCGATCCAATGAAGATTCCGTCAACACACTTTAGCCAATGCAATGTAGTGTATGGACTTCAACTAAGACGAACGATGTACACACTTAGCCTATGCAATGCAATGTATGGAGTTTAGCTAAGACGGACGATGTACACACTTAGCCTGAACAACTGTATAGACTTTCATGAGACGCTCAATGTACACACTTCAAGTCCAGTATATTGACATTGCCTTAGACTCTAAATGAGACGGATGTTGTGCAGACTTTAGCCAATGCAATGTATAGACATGCTGCGTTGACGCTGCTGACACTAAGAAGATGGACAATGTATAGACTTGAATGTTCTGAGGGAGTCGGCCCATCTAGGAAGGGGGTCGACCCACTACTATCCAGACAATGCATGGATGTATTGACTTACGTTCTCAACAATGCACAAACACAACACAAGGCAGTGTATAGACGCTGCGTGCAATGTGTGGACTTTGAGTGTGTGTGCAGTGTGTAAACCTATGAAGTGCATAGAACACACATACAATCTGATAAGAACAATTTCATCAAGGCATAAACAGTTGCCAATCAATCAAAACAAGGTGTTTCCAATGAAGTGAAGCATATGTCAATATCATCAACATAGAGGAGTCACAACAAACCGGAGGAAGTTGCAATGCGTGAGTGGCCATCAAATCCTTGAAGATGTCTATAAAAGATTCCGGTAACGGAGGGTGAGGAGCCCGCTTCGGGCAAGGTGGATGCCGAGGGGTATGGGAAGGTAATGGGGATGGTAGTGGGGGTTGCGTAGACAATAATAATTGCGTCGGTAGAGGCACAGTGCTAGTGAGTGGGGTTAGTGAAGGCGTGTGCGGAGTGGGAACGCAATGGACGGTATCTACCTGCTCGGGGTATGGAATTCCCATGATTGGAAGTGGAAGTTCATGTTGGTATGAAGAGGCGGAAGGCTGACTCGTGGAAGATTGATGTGAAGGAGGATATGTGGGGGTACGTGGGTATGTGGGAGCAGAAGGCCGACTCATGGAGGGATATGAAGTGGAGGGCTGACTCTTGGGGGATTATGGATAGGAGGCCTACGTGGGCGTGGAAGGTGAAGGAGACTCGAGGTCAAGGGAACTTAGGAGTTGTTGGCGGATGAAGCGGGCTTGGCTATACAATTGTTGCCAGAAAGTGACATCGTTGAGGGCTAAGATGCACCGATACTCAAGCGTCGCATTGAAAATGACCATCTTGATCTGCTCTCCCTCCGGAATATACCCCGGGACTTGAGCGGCCAAATGTTGCCAGCAGTCGGCAAAGGTCGAGAATTCCTCGTTGGGCTTCATCTTCTCATGGGCCAGATCAACCATAGAGTACTTGGACCCGACCTGGTCTCTGTTTTGCTGATGAAATTTATCCCGTATAACTCAAAAGTCCACCACTTGCTCTTACGACAATGTAAAGAACCAATCCCGAGACGGGCCGTCTAAGGACAAACTGAACAGATAAGCCATCAGGTGTTGGTCATGCTGAAAGTGGGCCAACTCATACAAAAACACCTTCAAATGCACATAGGGGTCACCTACTCCACCATAGCGACGATATGTAGGAATCTGTGAACGCGGTGGAAGCTGAAGACCTTGGAAGGTGAAAGGGACATTCAAAGAAGGTTGAGGATTGATTCGACGTTGTAGTTCATCAAGCTGGCGTTGGGCTTGAGCGATCATCTCCTCGGTGGGGAGGGATTGGGAAGGGTGCAGGCCAGCTTGAGGAAAAGAGTGTGAATTCGGGCCAGGATTATGGTAATGGGCCGAATAAGAGGATCCAGCCTGAGAAGACGGAAAGCCCATTCTAGGAATGAAAGGATGTGTGGGCCTAGAAGGATCATAGGAACAAGGACCCGTAGGGCCAGCAGCTACATAGGTAGAAGAAGAGGGCCTGTTAAGGGAAGCGGGCCCACTGAAGAAAGGGGGCCCATTATGAGAATAAAGCCTGCCAGCTGAATGAGGTGATGGGCCTGCATGGGAGGAGGAGTCCACGTGGGAATGGGAAGGCAAATAGGAATGGTACAGAGGGTTGATGCGATGCTCCATGGAAGAGAAATGGAGACCTTTTACAATGAGAAAAAGGGGAATACAATGAAGAAAACAGGCCTAGGACACTAGACTAAATGGGCCTAACACAAAATCTATATGGATGCTAGTGGATGCGACACGAAATAACACAAATGGGCTTGGACAGGCCCAAATAAACAATATGGGTGTGAGGGAGTTGAACCAAGATCAGACAAGTTGATATGATCGTTAATTTTTATTTTGCCAAGGTTTCGGTGGACCTTTTAATGATTTGATTTAGGATCAATTCCCTCAAGGTAGGAAACCTTTAGGGAATAAAGTCCAAACCGTTGGGTTAATCTATGGTTAACTCTCTCATGACGTACGCAACATGCAAAGCTATGGGGTGGAAAAGGTACAACCGGCCCGGCGTCCATGTGGGAATCCACGGCTCACGGGGACTTACGGAGGTCCCGGATAAGGTCGCCTAGTCGGCTCCAAGGAATAAGAAGACGAGAGGTTCCCCTACCTAGGTAGGAATGCAACTATAAATAGTAAAGATGCATGAACCTATGGGCACCGGAGTGCATGCAAAAGCTAACCTAAATCTAACAATCAATGATCAACAAAGATAAAAAATATGACAATACTCATGCAAAATTGAATGACAAATAGGGGAGATCAAAACAGCACCAAATGAATATGAGATGATATGCAATAATCCTCAAATATATAACTTCGGGTGCACTGTAGCACGACAAGAATGGTCTCTGGGAGACCGTGCAGGGAGGGCGACGGTCCCAGGTGGACCGTTCCCTGGCAGGGAGTAATGACAGACACTAATAGAAAACATAGAATGCTGAAAGGAACTAAGTATTAGAGAACAGAGGCGTACCTGGATGGGCGGTCTCTCGACAGACCGTTCAAACTCTGGAATGGACCTAAGACGACCGCAGAAGATCAGTAAAACCAACAGAGCAAACGCAAAGGCATACCTGAGCTAGCAGGATGGGCGGCCGATATCAAGCCGTAGGAAGCAGTGAACGGGCAAAGGCAGATCGCTGAAGGCAGCGGACTTCATAGAACAAACAACATTGTAAGCAAATAAGGACGGCCGCTTTGCAGCCGCTCAAGGTGGTGAACGGCTCTCACTGAACCGCACAAACGCCAGAAGACAGGAACGTGGAGGACTCACAAATAACCTGAAACCACTCAAGAACAGGGAACTTGGAAAGCACTAAAAAGGGTCAGCAAATCACTAACATGATGGGCACTAGGTGTCCCAACGTGATGGCCAGAAAATGGGGATGTAGATATATTTTCCTATCATTTTAAAACCCTTCTTAACCCTCTACTAAATCAATATGAAAAATAAGCGGAAAGTAGAAGGGGATAGAAGTATGTGAACCTGTGTGATCGCCACCAAGGTACCAAACGCGATGAACACGCCCTACCTTGGAAAAGAAGGGAGACACTCGCCTTTAACCAACACTGCAGAGATGCGTCGGCTGCGGAAGAACTGCTCGGATGACGCACGGCCGCTCGATAGACCATCGAACGGTGCTGCGGGTGGAACGTGGGACGAAGAACGATGGCAGAAGAATGGTTTGGAGATGGTCGTAGGAAGAAGATGAACGGCAAGGATGAAGCCGCTCGACTCCTCAAACGGACAGAAAACGACCGCTTGACGCCACCACCTTCCAAAATGTTGGAGCTCAACCTCCACTCCTTTCGGCCGGCCAGAAGGAGTGGGCCTCGTGCTAGGACGCTGCTGACCTGCAAGACAAGGTGTAGAACACAAAAATAAACCCAAAGTTAGATCTGTGAAGTGTAGAAACTATAGAAGAACATGGAAGATAAACTAACCAACATGGAATGGGGGATACCTGGGAGTTTTTAAACCCCTAGGGGCGTCAAAAGGTATGGGGGGTGTGTGTAATGCAGTGAAAAGAGTAGGAAAAATGTGGATGAAAGAAGAGGAATCAAGCATGCAAATGAGAAGAAAAGAACGGTGGGACTAATGAACTAATGACACAAAAACATGCTACTCCCTGAAACCGGAGGCCTGGACGGAAGTAGATAGCCTCCCTCCCTGACTTAGGGTCGCTCCAGAATCTGGAGGGCTTCACCGTGACCTTGAAATCTCCCCCCCCCCCTTTCAAGCTTAGCCTTTAGGGTCTATTTATAGAGCCCCTAAGTCCTAGCTCAAAATTAGGGTTTCTAGCCATTTTTAGGTCAAGATAATAACATAAAATGTGTAGATAATTGAATTATCTCTCAACCAGAGGAAACGGCACCCCATTTGGTGGAGTATCCGCGGAGAAAATGAAGGGAGAAGTTGGGGATAAAACCACGAATGGAGAGAGAAAAAACCTTTAAAATCTCTGGAATCCGGCCGTTGAACGGTCGTACGATAGACCACTCATCTTGTTGAGCGGCTATATCTAGGCCATCCATCCCTGTCTGTGAAAATTCAATAATTTAGAAAATAATCAAATTATCCATCGAACTGACCGAAAATCTCGCCATTGGACTCTAATCAATTACACGGATACAGATAGACCGTTAATACTAGAGCGGCCAAGGGACAACCGTTCATGACCTTGTCAGTGATAAATGTTAGTATTGGTGTGCTACAGGCCAATTTAGGGTCGGGTAGACCCGATAAATGTACGATCTTGTTCATTTTTAATAAAGTGGTATTTGAGCATAAATGTGTGATTGTATATTACTTTACGATGTCCCTAGGATATGTGGTTGTAAAGTCAACTCGAGATGGGAACTCGATCATGAGACTGACTTTACATGGACACATACCTTAAATTATTCCTGGTTGGAGGGTAATCACTCGGGGACTTTGATTACCTATTAAACCAGTACACATGATGTGTGACTGACTAGTCTCATGGTCATTGGTGTGGGGCACCAACACATATGTGTAGGTGTACATCCTGGGAGGAAGTGCACTGAACTGATCCGCTATTGGATCTTCAGATAGTTGATTATACCTATTGTCAACTGAAGATCCAATGGTCTCAGTAGCATCGTTGGTCCTTTGACCTGAGACATTGATCAGATCTTACACGAGGACTGGAATGGTTTAATTACTTGGTTAAGTGACTTTAACCATAAGTCATGAGTTGCCGAGTCATTAACCACTCTAGGATACGTGTGAAGATCATCAATGGTCAAGAGGGGATCGCTCACAGTCGGGTATATATCAGACAGTTAATGGGTCATGACATTGACGCTCCGTTAAATCCCTGGCCAGGGTCGTGTGAGTTCGTTTAGAACGGACGTCATACACTTTAAGGAGGTCATGGTCAAATGGCATGATCATGGGGTTTGACGGAAACCATACCCTAGATCGTACCAGACTCATTGAAGGAGCGAGGGATTATATCGATGCGGTAACTGTAGACTTATAGGTACCAGACAAGCTGGTTTAAACCCAGCGTCCTCTAGGATCACGCGGATTTGCTTGACCCAACGTGATCAAAGGTTCGGAATAAATTAAACTATTATTCGGCTCTAGTAGAAGTGAATAATAAGTTTAATTTACTTCTAATTGGGAATTAGAAGTTAATGGGCCTTAAACTAGAGTGACTATGGGCCTAGAGGATCACACACAATGGATTCTTGGGCGACGGATTATTATTGTACAAATGTATATATTAATTCCCTTTAATTCCTTTTAGAAAGGCATATGAAAGGGGCTTAATATATATGTACAATAATGGGAAGGATAGATATATACGATTTCGATCCTTATGGGTTCTTTTAGAAATGGCCAAATCATATATATAGACATGTTACGAGAGCTTCTGCTCTCCCTTTGGCTAATCAAGCATTAAAGCTTAAGATAGGAGAATTAGCTCCTCCCCCCTCCTCCTTCTTGCTCTCTCTCTCTCAAGAAGGTGAAAGGGTCGGGGAAGGTTGTGCCGGGGGTGCCGTCGGTGCGCAAGGATCCGTGTGGATTAGCTCTAGAGGCCGTGCATCTGTGCGGCTCGGTATTCTGCATCGGGCTTTGCGGACAGCGTCGTTCCGCGCAAAGTATAAATACACAACCCGTTGTTAGGGGTTGGGGTGATTAAAACGTTGATCAGAGCATGGATCTGGGATTCCATGCAGCCGGGTTCGGGTAAATAAATTTTTGTTACCTGCTGCGTTGTCCGATGATGCTGTGTGGAACCTTACAATAAATCCAAAGAACTGATATAAATAGATAATTATCTGAAAAGACTGCCGAGCTCAGGACTCTGGGACTTGAACGGCTAAGGATACAACGCACAATGTGTTTGGGCGGCTAAACTCAGGCCGTGTGTCAGCTTGTCGGTGAAAATTCAGCAAATTAATATTCAAGAAATATATGGACGGCCCAAGAACGACCACTCATTGGATGAAAGGCCGAGAGACTGACCGTGCATGCCCTGGATGCTTGAAATTCATAAAAAAGATAGATTAAACAAAATCAAGGCCCATTAAGCCCTGAATTGAAGCAGGCCTAGCTAGGGAGGGAGGCTACACATAAAATAGGCCCAAAGATGTGCCAAAAAAATAACCCAACGAGTAACGGACAACTTGAGGCATCAACAAATGAAAGTAAGAGAAATGACGCAACTTATCGGCAAAAAAATGGGTGTCAACAGTCGGTATTCTCTCTATTAGTTTGATCAGACCTATCCATGTGCTCTATGAGTAGAGTGAACACGTCCTCCAGAGATCGGCCTCCCGGGGTGGCACCTCGGGGTTCACCCATAGTGTTAGGGCGATGGTACTGGGCACCTCCACGTGTGGGCATGCAAGGGGAGGGGACCTAACGGGAAACTAAGGGGGTGACTCACTACGACCTATATGGAAGGACCAATGCAAAATGAAGGATGACCTAGACTCCAATATCCAGTACGAGGCGGAGGTTTGATCCGAAGATCGCACTCACGCAAGTGTGCCCCTTTCCCAATAGGCGTAGCCTATCGTTCCGGGAACACCTTTGGATATACCAGATGAAATGGAGCACCTTGGACCGACTACCCTAGACTCAAACCGGCTCTGATACCAATTTGATGCGGGATGACAATGAGACTCGACTCGGACTTGTTGCGAACCTTGGACTCTAGGTTATGATGCGACCGAAAGACGATGGGACCAGCGACGACACTACTGGCTCGGTAGCCTATGTGGTTCCTGAAGAGGCAAGCGTGCCCCAAACAAGAAGTACTCACGCACGATCATCCCCAGCGAGGGAAATGTGTCGGACTGCATGGTTGAGAAATCGGCATTGAGTCTCGGGTGGTCAGCTCACTCTTGTGCTCGAAATGAGTCACGAGATGGGTCTCGCACTCATAGCGTTGATTAAATTATATAACGAGCTAGCTAATCTAACACATGCAGCGGCATCTAGAACTTATACTAGCTAAGTAAATAAGACAAAAGTAGAGAGGCGAGTGTACCTCCACGCTCGGGGCGTGAGGAAGACGTCCCGGCCCAGTTCCGTAACTCCTAATACAATAGTAAAAATTAATTTACAGCAAAGATTTTACGGCCCACTCCACACAGAGAGGTAAAGGGCTACACAGTGGCCCCAGGAGCACCAAACTCGGGTTGGTGGGCAGCAAGGCGTCAGGTGCCGGGAGATGGCGGCAGCGGCTCCGGTTCTGCGATTGTTGTCCGACAGGGCAGCGGACAAGGGCCTCCAAAGGGACGATGACCTCCGGTAAGCTTCTGATGGCGGTGATTCACCGGGATGAAGGCAGAGGGTCCCTGGTTGACCCCTGCGAGTGGCCATCATTAAATCTTCTCCGATGTATTTTTTGATGAATTTCTACGGTCGCCTTCCTCGCTGGCCTGGTTCGTAGCAGGACGGCGCGTTTCCACGAGATGGCTGGCACGACCAGATCCGATGTCAGACTGAAGCGAGATTAGCGCTGTTGCGACTAGCACTCATAGGGCTTCAACATAATGAAAACTCAGGCCCATCCAACGGTTGGATTGAAAATGAAAACCTCTGCAAGTTGGCTGTGGTTTCTATCCCAGAACACAGAACAGACAGGGCAGACTGGGATCTGCCTGAGAACAAATTTTGACCATCGGGGGGATGGTGGATCTAGGACTTGGAGATTTTTCTGGAGAGAGGGGTGGCGTGAGGACGACACACAAATATTTTAGGATTTTTTGGACAAGGTTTGGGTGGTGGGAAAAAATTAGACACTAGGTGATTGTCCTACAGATCTGTAAACTGGCAGATTGCGTGGGGTGGAAATAAAAGACTAGAAGCAGAGGCAAACGGTCTCTGATCGGAATGAAATTTAAACTAGGGGTTCAGGACGGTGGGGGGAAGATGCCCTCAAAATTTGAGGTCGATCCAATAGCTGGATTGGGAGAACCAACATGTTCTTTGAGCTTCAGATATGGAATTCGGGGTTCTGGACAGCAGGCCAGAGTTGTGGTTGTGGTGGCTTGATGGCGGCACGAACGGAGGCGGCGGCTGCGGTGATCAAACCTGGTACCCAGAAGAAGAGATAGAATTGGGAATCGCTCCCAAAGAAGGGCTTCACACCCAGATCTTGCTGCTGCAATGAAGAGGAAGAGGAAGAACAAGAAGAAGGGGGAGAGAGGGGAGGTGCGCCCAAGGCTATTTCCAATAATTTTTCTTCATTAAAATTTATCAAAATGCAACAAGAGACATCTTATACTAAACCCTAGACCTAGGCTAATGACCTAAGATACCCTTGGTCAAGGGAGTATAATGGGGAATGGGGGGACAAGGTGATTAAATAAAATCCCACAAGGGGACAAAGAGGGGGGCGCCCCTCTCCCCAAGTCAATATAAGGGGCTTGGTTATTTAATCTCCCTTGGACCTTATTAATCCCCTCTTGGACCATAATAAACCAAAAATATAAATACTTGGTCAATATTCTCCCATTGACTCAATATTAAACCCAAAATAATACAAAACGAAATACAACCCAAATACATGCCAAATACACACCAAATACAAACAAATACGTACAAAAATATGTACTAAATTGTCAAAGCTCCGGTGGAGACTCCATTCTGTCCCCCAGCCACAAAGATGTCGGCGTCGACCGAGTCGTGCTGCGTGTCTGGTACCGGCGGCTCGCTGAGTCGAGCCGTATTCTGGCTCTGGTGTCCTCACCGTCAATTCCTCTATATCTGACAATGAATCTGAGAAATTTGCCATTGGACACCTCGAAAGCGCATTTCATTGGATTTATCTTCAGCTCATATTATAATACCCCGAGTTCTTTTAGAAATTAATTAGAAATTTATTTGAAATTAATTAGAAATTAATTAGAATAATCCCTTAATAAATAGAATAAGCTAGATATCAACCATTTTATAAAAATACATAAAAATTATATTCTTGTATAGGATAACACGTTTAACAAACTTGTCTGCTGTGGTCAACCCAAATAAAATCTGTAAGTAGGCCGAATTAGTGGTTTAAGCCCAAATTGAACACTTAGTTAACCATACCTTGAAACACCAAATTCGAGCCCAATACTCCATCAAATGAGCCCAAATCGGTGGCAAATGAAAGGCCAGGATGAGAGGATCATTTACACTCTCTTAATCTCTCGAAACCCTAACCCTAGGAGATGCATTCGGCGGAGTTTGGATCGAGCCAACCTTTGTGGCGGCGTTCACATCGACCCGACTTGCGTGGACGAATACTCGGTGCATAGAAGCCTCCAGAAGGTGTGTAACCTATTAAAATGAAGCTCTCTAACCCTAGAATTGTTTAGAACCAGCGGCGACTGCAGAGGAGTTGGACCAGGGGAGGTCTCGAGCGATTAGTGGCTACGTGTACCGGCGTCCTTGGTTTTCTTTCTCCTTCCTTCTTCATCCGATTCAGGTAGGTGATAGCAAGCCAAACCCTACAAATAATATATGGTTAGAAGCAGTATCGTGTTAGCTTTTCATTGAAGTAGAAAGCCCTAAATTTCATCAAGTGTTCTACGAAAATTTTAGGTTTTAGTAGAAGCATGTCACATCTAGGGTTAGAATTGTTCCTTTTTGATTAAGTAGTGATTCCAGGATGTAAACATAAAATTGATTCATGTATCTTGTATAGTTTTTCGTGCTCTTTCTTTTGATAGTAAAAGCCCAAAATTTCATGCTTTATATCGTGCGAATTTAGTGTTTTAATTTAATCCTAGGAACCTCACCGGAGTCGGGCACAACGAAGGGGCGGCGACCTGTTTGGACATGTGCGGCCACACGATAGACCGCACATCCCCGACAGGCGGCCCTCTGTTGACCGTTTGTATGTTTTTATATCTGTTCATGTCCCTAGAACGTGCGGCCTAGCCCTAACCGCATGTCTTTCCTGCGGCCATTTCCAGATCGCACATCCCTCCATGCGGCATACTACCGACCGTCCATATCCAGCAGGTCTTCGGATCTGAGGGGACGTGTGCGGCCAGTATGTGACCGTTCATTGGGATGTAAGGTCCAGAAACGACCGCACATCTATAACAGAGCAGATTAAATTGTCATTACAGCATGTTATGTTAGTAGATTAATGGTTAATTGCATGTTAGCAACACACCTAATAAACTGTAATTCATGACAATAAATAATTCTTGTTGATCTATTTAAATTGAGCTTGATCATGATTCATCTTTCCAATGAATGTCAAATTTTAATTGTGAATCTTTTATAATTGAATGGCTATTAGGTTTATACTTGTTATAATCTTAATCTTGAACCATTGTATTCCCTAGTTTTGATTTAGACTCAATCGACCGGCTGTTACTTGAGTTAATCCGAATTGGATTAACAGAGACTTGCACGGCTATTGATAGACCGCGTATACCAATGAACGGGCCAGTGGAGACCATTCATCCCTGGAAGATGCCAATTTGTCTTGGCCGATTATCCTTGATCTATCTTCGGCCAAATCCTATTTTGATCAGCCCAGTAGACCCTAGGCCGACCATCAGATAGTGGGCTACACTCTAGATCAGTTCCACCCTGCCTATGGTAGCCTGGGAGCCCACTTGGGCTAAATTCTAACTCTTGGTTAGGCACTGTGTTATGCGGCCAGTAATGGACCGTACTTCTCTCAGGCGGCCCTGAGTGGACCGTTCAACTCATGAGCGGCTCTGTCAGGACCACACATCCTGTCCTCGATTCTGTAACCTTCTGGCCTTGTGCGGCCCTAACCTAACCGTTCATATAGAAGGGCGGCCCGTCAGCAGCCGTTCAACCTTGACCTCCCGAGGGCTAAACCTAGCCCAGTTCCTGTCAGTGCAGCCCAGTGTCGATCGCACAAGCCTTGAGCGGCCCAGTATTGACCGCATGTCTTCCAGAGACTAGTTTTCCCTGTGTTTTATGGTTTTGAATCCAAGAACATGATGGTTCTTGATAATTTGAACTCCTAGATAGAAATTCTGGACCGTAATTCTTCAACTTAGCCTTGGGATATTCCGAGGTAAATTTATACTTGATTATAATTGGCCATTTATGTTGATTAAAGTCTAGACAACTTAGGATCTTGGATCCAATTAATCAATGCCCACGCACCATAGGGGCCCAGTCTGGTCCTGGGGAGAGCGCCCGAAAAGTACTTGTGCCCATGGGAGTTTGTAATGATAGGGTGAGGCATTGCACCGAGTGCATGACTACCATGATGTCTATGACAATGATCTCTTATATCTTACTTGAATCGTGTTTGACTTGGTTACAATCTTGCTTGTTGGCCAATTTCCTACAATTTCCTATTATATATATTGTTCATAAACTTGCAATTCTTATAATCTTATCATTCTTGTCATATTGTTATTCCATGCCATTCTTTAGCACTTTCTGTTATTACGTTGTTTTATTCGATCGTTATATCTTTTCTTTCCGTTCATATACATGTAATTAATTGGTTAATCACTTATACTTGCCTGTTGTTACCTACTGAGCGTTCGCTCATATAGTTGTTTCCCCCTTTTCCAGGCAGCTCAGTGAAGATTCACAGATGGATGGGAATGGGCGAGAGTGATACCTTGGAGTGTATCAGCTAGTAGATATGTTGAGTTTGTTTAGTTGTTTACATCTAGCTATGTCTTAGAACTGGTGTTAGTTATTATACCGGAGTCAAGTAGAGATTATGTTTGAGTCGTTTGTAAGACATTTGATGATTATTATAATAGAATTGGAGTTATTTCTGTTCATGGTATTATGTTAATTCTTAGCTTAGCATGTTATCTTTACTAGCGTTTTCTACTGCCGGTCCCGATATTCCACGTAGGGGCGTGACCGTTTGGTGGTATCAGAGCCTAGGCTTTCTAATATCCTTAGGTTCTCTAAGTTCTAGGATCCTAAGCTATACTGTAGGACCTATGACCTTGTTATAAGTCTAAGGACCCAACCTGGTGAGATTTGGGTAGAAGACTGGGGTTGAGTTAATAATCTCATTGCACGATTATCCATTCTTGATTGAACCTAATATAACCTATTCCACGTGTAGGCTTTTGCAATGACAAGAGAACGCGCAGAATGGAGGAACTTGCAGCGCACGGTTCAAGGACTTACTCAAGCTTTGCAGCAAGTGGCTCAAGGAGAAGCTGCAAATCATGGCATTGGCAACCTTTATCGAAACTTTCGTGGGATGAATCCCCCGTGATTTGGTGGCTCGACTGACCCTGATGAAGCCGAGCACTGGCTTGAAGAGATAGGGAGGATTTTTGAAGTGATGCAATGCAGCGATCAAGAACGTGTCCTCTTGATGACCTTTCAACTTGAACGTGATGCGAGGACATGGTGGGATGCTGTGAAGGCTACCCTTGGTGATAGACAAGTCACATGGGAGGAGTTCAAGGAATTCTTCAATGGTAAATATTTCTCTGATCGAGTACAAGAGAAGAAGGCGGCTGAGTTTGCTACCTTGAAGCAACAAAATCTATCTGTAGCTGAATATGAAGCTCAATTCTCTCGGCTATCTCGTTATGCTACTCATTTGATATCTACCGAGAAGATGAAGGCTAAGCGCTTTCTTAATGGGCTGAAGTTGCAGTATATCAACTAGTTGGCACCGATGGAAATTCCAACTTATTCCGAGATGGTGAGAAAGGCTCAAGTTTTGGAAGATACTTTAGAAATGACGGAGAGAATCCGTGGGAAGAGTGTTAAGATTGAACAACACCATACTGGTTCTGGGAGTATCAAGCCTGGTCATGGCAGGAAGAGGCCCATTAGTGGGTCTGGTTCGTGGAAGGGCAAGATGCCAAAGATTGAAGACAAGAAACATGGCCCTATTGTTCCATTCAAGGGCGTATGCAAGTATTGTGACCGCCCAGGACACAAGATGGAGGAGTGCTGGCGCAAGCTGGGTGCCTGTTTACGTTATGGTAGTAGGGACCACCGTATTCCCGAGTGCCCTCTTTTATCTGAGCAAGCTACCCCGGTGAAACCGTAAGGAATCAAGAAGCAGCAAGGCAAGCTCTAGGCTCGACAAGAAGATGAGACAGGACCCGCCGAGGAAGGTGGACTTGTCAAAGGTACTCTTATTATACATGATAAATCAACTTTTGTTCTTTTTGATACTGGTGCCACTCATTCTTTTATTTCTCGGAGATTTGCGAAGTCTTTAGCTGTGAAGCCAGCTTTGATGAATTCTTCGTTAGAGATTTCAACTCCTATTGGTTCCGGTTCAGCAATTAAGTATTTCTATCCTTCTAGTAAGGTCTTGATCAATGAACAAAACCTGCCAGCTGATTTAGTTTGCATGGATATGAAGGATTATGACGTAATCCTAGGAGCAGATTGGTTGGCTAAGTATGAGGCCAATGTTCAGTGCAGATCTAGTTCTGTGTCTTTCACTTGACACCCTGGACTTTCTTTTATAGGAATTAGACACCATAAGTCTGTTTCGCTTATTTCGGCTCTTCGAGCTGATAAGCTGATGAGAAGAGGATGTAAGGCTTTTCTAGCCTTTGTTTTTGTGACCCCTAAGTAGAAGACTGAGATTGAGGACTTTTCAGTCATCTGAGATTTTCCAGATGTCTTTCCTGAGGAACTACCAGGACTTCCTCCTGAGAGGGAAGTTATCTTTTCTGTTGATCTAATTCCTAGTGCGACCCGTATTTCCAAAGCCCCTTATCGTATGTCTCCTGCGGAGCTAAGGGAACTAAAGCAGCAGTTGATGGAATTGTTTGAGAAAGGGTTCATTCGACCAAGTACTTCCCCTTGGGGAGCCCCTGTATTATTCGTCGGGAAGAAGGATGGTTCGATGAGGTTGTGCATCGATTATCAGCAATTGAACCAGTTGACTATCAAGAACAAATATCCATTGCCAAGGATTGATGAGTTATTTGATCAGATAGCAGGAGCTCAGTATTTTTCTAAGACCGACCTTCGATCGGGATATCATCAGTTACGAATTAAGGAGGTGGATATCTATAAAACAGCCTTCCGCAGTAGGTATGGGCATTTCGAATTTGTAATAATGCCTTTTGGGCTAACGAATGCACCTGCAACTTTCATGCAGCTGATGAACGATGTGTTTCTGCCCTATCTTGATCAATGGGTCGTGGTGTTCATTGATGATATCTTGATTTATTCTAAAAGTGAGGAGGAGCATGCTGAACATTTGAGCATGGCATTGCAACTATTGAGAGATCATCAGCTATATGCCAAATTTAGTAAGTGTGATTTCTGGCTGCGAGAGGTGTCCTTTCTAGGGCATATCATCACAAAAGAAGGTATTTTTGTTGATCATTCGAAGGTAGAGGCAGTAAAGAATTGGGCTAAGCCTACTAATGTGACTGAAGTGAGAAGTTTCCTAGGCCTAGCAGGTTACTACCGAAGGTTTATTCAAGATTTCTCCAAGATTGCGGTACCTTTGACAAGATTAACCCGCATGGAGATCAAATTTGATTGGTCAGAAGATTGCGAGCGAAGCTTTCAGACCTTGAAGGAATGTTTGACTACTGCACCTGATTTGGCTTTACCTTCTGGTGAAGGAGGTTTTGTTGTATATATTGATGCTTCAGGTATTGGTTTAGAGTGTGTACTCATGCAGCACGGGAAAGTGATAGCCTATTCTTCTAGGCAGTTGAGGAAGCATGAAGAGAATTATCCTGTTCATGATTTGGAGCTAGCAGCAGTGGTGTTCGCCTTGAAGATATGGAGGCACTACTTGTATGGTGAAGCATTCACGGTGTTTTCAGATCATAAGAGTTTGAAATACTTATTTTCTCAGAAGGAACTCAATATGAGACAGCGAAGATGGCTGGAGTATTTGAAGGATTTCGATTTCTCCATTGAGTATCATCATGGAAAAAGTAATGTTATGGCAGATGCCTTGAGCCGCAAGCATATAGCCAAGTTGTCAAGCCTCATGTTACAAGAATGGAAATTGTTGGAGCAGTTAGCTAGTTTGGATCTTAATGATGACAAGGATCGGGTTATGATTTCTTAGATTCAACTTAAGCCCGAATTATTGATGGAAATCAAATCTCTGTAAGATGATGACTCGGAGTTGGTAGAGATCAAGGATAGCTTGGGTAACAGACCTGACTTCATGATGGCTGATGATGGAAGATTGTTATTTCAAGGAAGAACTTGTGTACCTGATGTAGCTGAGATAAAGAGTAAGATCCTCGAGGAAGCTCATAGATCCAGATACACCATTCATCCTGGAGGTACTAAAATGTTCAAGGATTTGAAAAGATCTTTTTGGTGGCCGAAAATGAAAAGGGAAGTGGCGGACTTCGTAAGTAGATGCTTGGTTTGTCAGCAAGTCAAGGCGGAGCATTTCAGACCAGCAGGGAAATTGAAACCCCTTGATATACCCCAATGGAAGTGGGAGAGTATTGGCATGGATTTCATTATGGGTCTACCTAGGACTCGTAGTGGATTTGATGTAATATGGGTGATTGTCGACAGATTGACAAAATCCGCTCATTTCTTATCCATTAAGTCTAAATGGACAGTTGATGTTTTGGCTGCTTTGTATATGAAGGAAGTGGTAAGACTACATGGTATACCAGTCAGCATTGTGTCTGATAGAGACCCCAGATTCACTTCTCATTTTTGGAAAGGATTGCAAGAGTCCTTGGGATCTCGTCTGAATTTCAGTACTGCTTTCCATCCACAAACATACGGATAGACTGAAAAGACCAACCAGATAGTGGAAGATATGCTTAGAGCCTGCATGATTGATTTTGGAGGTAGTTGCAGTGATCCTTCGGCATTGGTTGAATTTGCCTACAACAACAGTTACCAGTCCAGCATTCAGATAGCTCCATTTGAAGCTTTGTATGGTAGAAGCTGTCGATCCCCGTTATGTTGGGATGAGAGAGGTGAGAAGCAATGGCTTGGACCAGATCTCATTTCTGAATCATCTAAGAACATCCGTATTATCAGAGATCGGTTGCAAGTAGCATAATCGAGACAGAAGAGTTATGCCGATACCAGGAGGAGAGCATTGGAATTTCAGGTTGGTGAACATGTGTTTTTAAAGGTCTCTCCTATGAGAGGAATTCAAAGGTTTGGTATTCAAGGAAAACTGAGTCCAAGATATATTGGTCCATTCGAGATTCTGGAAAGAGTGGAGAAGGTTGCTTACCGTTTGGCACTATCACCTCAGTTATCTAGAGTGCACATTATTTTTCATGTGTCTATGTTACGAAAATATGTGTAAGATCCCACTCACATTATTCAGCATATGGACTTCGAATTGAAGGAAGATCTGACTTATGAAGAAAGACCGATCAAGATTTTGGATCGGAAGCAACAGCAACTCAAGAATCGTTCCATACCGATGGTTAAAGTGCAGTGGAGTCGGCGTGGAACTGAAGAAGCTACGTGGGAGTCAAAGAATACTATGCGGAGACAGTACCCCGACTTATTCTAGGTGAGCTGTCTCATTCCCTCTTTTTATTAAGTGCATTGAATTTGGAGGACCAAATTCCTTAAGTGGGGGAGGGTGTAATACCCCGATTTCTTTTAGAAATTAATTAGAAATTTATTAGAAATTAATTAGAATAATCCCTTAATAAATAGAATAAGCTAGATTTCAACCATTTTATAAAAATTCATAAAAATTATATTCTTGCAGAGGACAACACGTTTAACAAACTTTTCTGTTGTGGCCAACCCAAATAAAATCTGTAAGTAGGCCGAATTAGTGGTTTAAGCCCAAATTGAACACTTAGTTAACCATATCTTGAAATGCCAAATTCGAGCCCAATACTCCATCAAATGAGCCCAAATCGGTGGAAAATGAAAGGCCAAGATGAGAGGATCATTTACCCTCTCTTAATCTCTCGAAACCCTAACCCTAGGAGATGCATTCGGCGGAGTTTGGATCTAGTCAACCTTTGCGGCGGCGTTCACATCGACCCAACTTGCGTGGACGAATACTCCGCGCATAGAAGCCTCCAGAAGGTGTGTGACCTATTAAAATGAAGCTCTCTAACCCTAGAATCGCTTAGAACCAGCGGTGGCTGCAGAGGAGTTGGATCGAGGGAGATCTCGAGCGATTAGTGACTGCATGTACCGACGTCCTTGGTTTTCTTTCTCCTTCCTTCGTCATCTGATTCAGGTAGGTGATAGAAAGTCAAACCCTACAAATAATATATGGTTAGAAGTAGCATCGTGTTAGCTTTTCATTGATGTAGAAAGCCCCAAATTTCATCAAGTGTTCTACAAAAATTTTAGGTTTTAGTAGAAGCATGTCACATCTAGGGTTAGAATTGTTCCTTTTCGATTAAGTAGTGATTCCAGGCTGTAAACATAAAATTGATTCATGCATCTTGTATAGTTTTTCATGCTCCTTCTTTTGATAGTAAAATTCCCAAATTTCATGCTTTATATGGTGCGAATTTAGTGTTTTAATTTAACCCTAGAAACCTCGCCGGAGTCGGGCACGGCAAAGGGGCGGCGACCTGTTTGGACATGTGCAGCCACACGATAGACCGCACATCCCAGACAGGCGGCCCTCTGTTGACCGTTTATATGTTTTTATATCTATTCATGTCCCTAGAACATGCGGCCTAGCCCTAACAGCATGTCTTTCCTGCGGCCATTTCCCGACCGCACATCCCTCCATGCGGCACACTACCGACCGTCCATATCCAGCAAGTCTTCGGATCTGAGGGGACGTGTGCGGCCAGTATGTGACCGTTCATTGGGATGTAAGGTCCAGAACCGACCGCACATCTGTAACAGAGCAGATTAAATTGTCATTACAGCATGTTATGTTAGTAGATTAATGGTTAATTACATGTTAGCAACACACCTAATAAACTGTAATTCATGACAGTAAATAATTCTTGCTGATCTATTTAAATTGAGCTTGATCATGATTCATCTTTCGAATGAATGTCAAATTTTAATTATAAATCCTTTATAATTAAATGGCTATTATGTTTATACTTGTTATAACTTTAATCTTGAACCATTGTATTCCCTAGTTTTGATTTAGACTCAATCGAACCGCTATTACTTGAGTTAATCAGAATTGGATTAATAGAGACTTGCGTGGCTATTGATAGACCGTGTATACTAATGAACGGGCCAGTGGAGACCGTTCATCTCTGGCAGATGCCAATTTGTCTTGGCCGATTATCCTTGATCTATCTTCGGCCAAATCCTATTTTGATCAGCCCAGTAGACCCTAGGCCAACCAGCAGATAGTGGGCTACACTCTAGTTCAGTTCCACCCTGCCTATGGTAGCCCGGGAGCCCACTTGGGCTAAATTCTAACTCTTGGTTAGGCCCTGTGTTGTGCGGCCAATAATGGACCGAACTTCTCTCAGGTGGCCCTGAGTGGACCGTTCAACTCATGAGCGGCTCTGTCAGGACCACACATCCTGTCCTTGATTCTGTAACCTTCTGGCCTTGTGCGGCCCTATCCTAACCATTCATATAGAAGGGCGGCCCGTTAGCAGCCGTTCAACCTTGACCTCCCGAGGGCTAAACCCAGCCCAGTTCCTATTAGTGCGGCCCAGTGTCGACCGCACAAGCCTTGAGCGGCCCAGTATTGGCCGCATGTCTTCCAGAGACTAGTTTTCCCCGTGTTTTATGGTTTTGAATCCAAGAACATGATAGTTCTTGATAATTTGAACTCCTGGACATGAATTCTGGACAGTAATTCTTCAACTTAGCCTTGGGATATTCCGAGGTAAGTTTATACTTGATTATAATTGGCCATTTAACTTGATTAAAGTCTAGACAACTTGGGATCTTGGATTCAAATAATCAATGCCAACGCACCATAGGGGCCCGGTCTGGTCCTGGGGAGAGCACCCGAAAAGTACTTGTGCCCATGAGAGTTTGTAATGACAAGGTGAGGCATTGCACCAAGTGCATGACTAGCGTGATGTCTATGACAATGATCTCTTATATGTTACTTGAATCATGTTTGACTTGGTTACAATCTTGCTTGTTGGCCAATTTCCTACAATTTCATATTATATATATTGTTCATAAACTTGCAATTCTTGTAATCTTATCATTCTTGTCATACTGTTATTCCATTCCATTCTTTAGCACTTTCTGTTATTACGTTGTTTTAATCGATCGTTATATCTTTTCTTTCCGTTCATATACATGTAATTAATTGGTTAATCACTTATACTTGCCTGTTGTTACCTTCTGAGAGTTCGCTCATATAGTTGTTTCCCCCTTTTCCAGGTAGCTCAGGTGAAGATTCACATATGGATGGGAATGGGCGAGAGTGATAGCTTGGAGTGTATCAGCTAGTAGGTATGTTGAGTTTGTTTAGTTGTTTACATCTACCTATGTCTTAGAACTGGTGTTAGTTATTGTACCAGAGTCGAGTAGAGATTATGTTTGATTATGTTTGAGTTGTTTTTAAGACGTTTGATGATTATTATAATAGAATTGGAGTTATTTCTGTTCATGGTATTATGTTAATTCTTAGCTTAGCATGTTATCTTTAATAGCATTTTCTACTGCCGGTCCCGATATTCCGCGTCGGGGCGTGACACATATTGTCGAAGTCTCTGATGTAACGCCCCGAGATCCGATCCCCAAATTTTTGGGGATTATTTTTTTACTTTTTGTCGGACCCCAAAGCAATCACTTCGTACGTATCGCGGAAGCACAATATTATGTAACATCCATACATTCACATGAGAGAGAAACCACAGGTTACAAGAAATGTAGGTAATCATCTCAGCCATTCATAATCTCCAAAAGAGTACAGGTTCATGTTCTAGATTACACATGAGCCCACATGGGCTTTCCACCCCACACCCCTACATATAGCAAAAACATTCGACTGTAGCATACCCGGATGGACTGTGCTAACTCTATTCCTCTGCTGCTGCCTCCACCTCAACCTCCTGCTCTATATTTTCTGAAAAATTTTGTGTCACAAGGGTGAGTGTGACGCTCAGTAGGCATCTTAAACAAACATGGGTTAACTTACATCTATATAATCATTTATATGTATTTTTCAGATGTTAACAGTAGCATAGTTCATTTAATATCATCTACTTAAAATAACTTAAACAACAAAAGTACAAATTCTTTAACTAGTGTATGAACACCCATGCATGCAGCAAGACCCCAGCACAAGAACAATTACCTATTATAACATTTTATGAGAGTTCATATTATTGCCATTCTTGGAACAGGACAGCTGCCGCAAACACAGGAGGCCCACACACACACACAACAAACGAAAGAGTACTGCGCAGACCCGAGAGCGAACTCCCACCTAGATACTTGTGGCCGAGTGGTGTTACGTATCGACATCCTACAAAGGCCGCCCCACAATGGGACAGAAGACTGAATCAATAGGATTTTAAACCATGGCATTACGTATCGCCAACCCTTGGGATCTTTTACTTCCGCGGCGTTACGTATCGCCGTCCCGTAGAAGGGACCGGATTCCAACCTCACAGAATGCTGCTGTTTTCCTTTCATGGCATACATATTCATACTTGATATTACTAGCATGATGCTCATCAGACATATTTTCATGATTTTAAGGGGGCTAAACATACTCATAGTCATGCTTCTAATGAGTTATTCATGCTCATAGATATGCTGCTAATAGTTTAAGATTCCTAAACACACCCATAGTCATGTTCAGGTTACTATATGAAAGTACAAGTTCATACTTCTAGGCTACACATGCATAGAAAATGACTTATATCTAAAAGTGTAAAATTTTTAGGTACATGAAACTTTTATAGTGGGTTACTAACTTATCATTCTACCATTTTCTAATTTTTTGAAATTTTTTGAAATAAAATGCCTTTTCAAAACTCTCCTTTTCTGTGTTTCTAGAAATCTAGACAGACCCACAGGTGCACCGACCTTACCTGGACCTACTCAGACTTGCCTCAAGGACTTCAACACATGTGCGCTGACTTGTCCTTCATGTGCACCGACCTTACCTACATGTACTCAGACCTTACTCATGGGCTTAAACCCATGTGCACTGACTTGTCCTTCATGTGCACCCACCTTACTTACATGTGCTCAGCCCTGACTCATAAACTTCCTCAATTTGCATCGACGTTACTTAAGTCTGTGCAGCACATGCACCGACCTTACCTATGCATGGGCCAAATGTGCACCGACCATAGTTATGCTTGGACAAAACATGCACCGACCTCACTTTGGCCTAGGCAAAACATGCACCGACCTCACTATGGCCTGGGGAAAATATGCACCGACCTCACTTTGGCCAGGGCAAAACATGCACCGACCTCACTATGGCCTGGGGAAAACATGCACCGACCTCACTATGGCCTGGGGAAAAATGCACCGAGCTCACCCTCGCCTGGGCAAAACATGCACCGACCTCACTTTGGTGTGGGGAAAACATGCACTGACCTCACAATGGCCTGGGGAAAATATTCCCACCTCACCATGGCTTGGGGAAAACATGCACCGACCTCACTAAGGCCTGGGGAAAACATGCACTATAATACCCCGAGTTATTAAATAATAAAAATTATGTGAAAATGGAGCTTGTAAACGGTCAGGTATTTCAGGCGGTGGTGGGGTCATCAAAGATGCTGCAGGGCATGTTATTCTTGCATTCTCTCATTTTTATGGATACTCCAATAGCATAATAGCTGAAGCCAGAGCACTGCTTGATGGCATTAAATATCTCCATACCGTCAGTTGTAGTCCAATCCTCATTGAATGCGACTCCAAAATCATTGTGCAGATTGTCAATAGAAAAGCTCAATGTCCTTGGGTGATCCTCAGCTATATTAGAGAAATATGGAATCTGCTCTCTCAAATGAATTCCATTTCTCACATCATCAGGGAAGCAAATTGGGTTGCTGATTCTTTAGCCTCTCTAGCATGCTCCAAGCAATGTAATTCCTTTTATTCAAATAATGAGCTGCCTAGATATACAAAGGGAGTTGCTCGTCTGGATAAGCTGGGTATGCCCAGCATTCGGGTCATGTAATTGTACATTCTTCATTTTATATCTATAATATTCACCTCCTAGTGCTGAGTTAGTGGAGTGGCTTTCTTCTTACCTCTGGTAAGGGGTGCACTCTCCTACCTCACTCTAGGAAGGGCTTTCCAAAAAAAAAAATATATGTGAAAATTAATAAGAAATTCCTTAAGAAATAGGATAAGTGAAATTTTTGACCATTTTATAAAAATCTAGAAAATTTTAGAATCTTGTAGAGGATAAAACGTTTAACAATAGTGTCTTCTATGACCGGCCCAAATAAAATTTGTAAACAAGCCGAATTAATTGATTAAGGCCTAAATCACACTTAAACTTAATTGGACCTTAAAACGCGAAATTGGAGCCCATTACCTAATCATTTAGATCGAGATTGGATCCAAATGAAAGGCTAGGATGAGAGGATCATTTCCCCTCTTAGTTTTACGCAAAACCCTAACCTAGAGAGTGAATTTTGGATTAGTAGGCGACGGCTAACCCTATCCGCACGGTTCGCGCACGTCCAACTTGATTGGACTCTATCTCCACGAATAGAAGACTCTAGACTGTGTGTGACCTATATAAACGATCCTTAGGAACCCTATTTTAATTTTGGTGCTGTGGCGACCGACGAGAACTCAGGTGGAGGGAGCTTTCCGGCGATCACCGGTAGGGTGTCCTTAGCGCGTCGTCATCCCCTCTTCTTCCTTGTTCCTTCATTTAAGGTAGGTTATAACGAGCCAAACCTTAAGTACCCTATATGGTTAGAACCAGCATCGAGTACTCTCTCTTTTGAATGTAAAAGCCCTAAAATTTGTTTAGTATCCTGTTAGAAATTTAGCGTTTAGTGGAAGCATGTTACATCTAGGGTTATACCTGTTCCATCTCGTTTTAAGTAGGGATTACAGGCGCAAATCTTAAATTGTTTATTTTATCTCGTAGAGTTTTTTGTGCTCTTTCTTTTAAGTCCGAAAGCCCCAATTTTCATGTGTTGTATTTAGAGAATTTAATCCTTTATTGAAACCCTAGCCAACCCGCCGGAGGCGGGCAGGGCGCATAAGAACTGTAACTATGTTGACTTGCGCGACCTCGCGATAGACCGCTCATAATGGATGCACGGCCAGTTATTGACCACCCATATGTTGTACCTTCGATCATTTTTGAGTGGCAGATACCTAACCGCCCTTCTCTTTAAGCGGCCTGTTCTAGACCGTGCATGATCCCCAGCGGCACATTACAGACCGTTCAACCCTAGTAGGCCTTTGGGCTGAAGGAGGGATGAACGGCCTGTCATGCGACTGTCGAGGTGATTGAGCGGCTCTGACAGAACCGCCCAACCCTTCAGAATTTGTTTGGCATGAATTCTCTTAATAGATTGATGGATAATTTGATAAGCTAGCAACCACATAATAAGTGGAACATATTGAAGTAAATAAATCTTGAATTTCACTAGTTTCTTTTACTTGATCTTGTTTCATCATGGCCTTAGTTATTTCATTATGTAAATTCAAACATGCCATCTTAAATGCTATTAGGATTGTTTGACAGTCGTTCTACTCCGATAGGATTGACTGACCGTCATACTGGTTTCCGTGGTTTTATTAGCTCAATTCCTTGTAATGTTTGGGACTCTCCGTCGGATATTCCTTCCGTCGGACTAGGACCTTCATTACGGGACTTCCATAAGCCCCCCCGAGCCTGGGATTCCCACTAGGACGCTGGGCAGGTTGTACAATCAAGACCTGAACCTGTGTACGCGATCGAATCGCTTGGATTATCGTATTGTGAGTCACGGCTCGACTTGGACCCCCTGAGAATTGCGCGGCCCGAAAGGGACCGTTTATCTCATTGGGTGGCCCATAATGAACTGTGCATCCCTGGCCAAGTGCCATTTATATTGGTCATTTAACCTTGATCTATCTTCGACCAAATTATGTTTGGATCGACCCGATAAGCCCTAGGTTGACTAGTGGTGAGTGGGCTGGACCCTGGTTCAGTTCTGCCCCACTTACGGCAGCCCGGAGCCCATTTGGGTAGATTTCTAGTTGATTAAATTGAACGGACAGATTAGAACCGCCCACCGTATAGAGCGGATCTTATTGGACCGTTTGTCTTTTAAGCGGCCCTGTATGGACCGTTTATGTTGTTCTTTGGCTTTAACTCTGTTAGCCGTGAGCGGCCCATTATTGACCGTCCAATCCTTTGAACGGCCCAGGATGGACCGTGTATCCTTGACTTGAGTGAGGCTGATCCCCAACCCCTTTCTATTCTGAACGGTCCAATGCAGACCGTGTAATGCTCTAGCGTCCCAGTTCTAACCGCTTATCATCCAGAAGTGATTTCTGTGATTATTCGTGTGTGAATCCAAGGACCTGATTGGTTCTTGATAACTTGAACTTTCTGGTCAAGTATCTCTTCAACTTACCCTTGGAATCCTCCGAGGTGAGCTATACCTTGACATCATTGGCCATTAACTTGATTAATGTCTAGACATAACTTGGGATCTTGGGTCCAACAAATCAATGCCAACGCATCGTAAGGGCCCGGTCTAGTCCTGGGAGGAGTGCCCAAAAAGTACTTGTGCCCCGGGGAGTTTGAATGACATGGTGAGGCATTGCACCGAGTGCATGACTAGCGTGATGTCTATCACAATAATCTAATACTTGAATTTCTCTTGACTTGGTTAGTTCTTGCTTGTTGGCCAATTTCCAGTTATATCATGTTCTTGCCTTCTTTTCATTATTTTGTTACATAGTCATTTCCTTTCGTTCTTTATTTACGCGCTCAAACATGCAGTTAATTGGTTAATTACTTAAACTTGCCTGTTATTTCCTACTGAGTGTTCACTCACCTAGTTGTTTCCCCCTTTCAGGTAGCTCAGGTGAGGACTCTCAGATTGATGGGGACGGGCAAGAGTGACGACCGTGGAGCGAACCTGTTAGAAGCATATGAAGCTAGTTCTAGTTGTGGAGTCGATTTGTGTTTTAGAGTGTTTTGGAAGAGTTGTAAATTTGAATATCCGTAAATGTAATAGTGTTAAGTGGATGTTGTCGAAGGATAAGTTAAGTGAGATTATTGTGGTTTGGAACATGGATTAATTGTATGTTAGTTAATGAATGGAGTGTTTCTATTTAGGGTGATGTGTGATCTTTTAGCTTTAGCATATCATGTCTATAAATCAACATATTATTATTACTTGTTTCTACTGCCAGTCCTGATATTCCACGTCGGGGCGTGACAGTTAGGTAGTATCAGAGCCTAGGTTTCCCCATTAGAGATATCAACTCCTATTGGTTCTAGATCAGCGATTAAGTATTTTTATCCTTCTAGCAAGGTTATGGTTAATGAACAGAATTTGCCAGCCGATATGGTTTGCATGGATATGAATGACTATGATGTAATTCTAGGAGCGGATTGGTTGGCTAAGCATGAGGCCAATGTCTATTGTAGTTCCAGTTCTGTGTCTTTTTCTAGACACCAGGGACTTTCTTTCATAGGGGTTAGGCACCATAAGTCTGTGCCACTTATTTCGGCCATCCGAGCTGATAAGTTGATAAGGAAAGGGTGATGGGAATCAACGTCGAGCACTGACTTTTATTTTTGCACTTGTGTCTTTTTAGTTTGCTTTTATATCCTCGGGAAAGTATGTACGCAATTGTAAGGCTTTATAAGCCAATGCGTCATTCCCTTGGATTCTTTAGGTTTTTGTGCAAATTGTCAGCAGGTTCATCAAGGGGGCCCTCACTCCTTCCTCATTGGTCCAAGTGGCATCATTTGGGTCCATGTGGGATTGTTCAAAGGTCCTAGTGGCATCTAGAAGCTTGGACTAGTCATGGGAGACAATTGGACCAAAAAGTCCAATTTGGACACCCATTGGTCAAGGGGGCGCCCCCTCCCTTTAATAGAGTTTAATGTGGTTCCAAACCACATGGGATAAAAACTTTTGAACTCCCTAGTTTGCCCTCCCTCACCCTAGATCTGAGGTCATTTAGAGTCTTTTTTCATTTATTATAAATAGCTTGTATTTCACAATTTTAGTAGAATTAATCATATGAAATTTCAGAAATTGGCATTTGCTCTCTTGAAGAGTGCGCCCCTTACCTCTCTCCCCCTAGTTCATCTTCTTCCTCCAGCCCTCTAGGGTGTGATACCCATTCTCCTTAGCCCCTCCGAGTTCACCTCTGCTGCCGCCGCCGCCGTTCGTGCCGCCGTCACGCCGCCACCGCCGCTACATCGAAGTTCTGTCCAAATCAGGACAGAACCTCTCCTCCAAAATTGTATCTCTAGTTCTTGATGTCGGATTAAGCCCTACTTTTGAGGGTTTGTTTTTCCATCTCCCCTAACCTCCAGTTAAAATTTTGTGTCATTTGGAGTCCATTTGATATTTTTCCCGTATTTTTGTTTGTCCTCTCAATAATCTGCCCTTTTGCAGACCTACGGGACAGAGTCTCCTTTTTGCAAATTCCCCACCCACGTAGAAAATTTTTGAAAATCTACAAAAATTTCCTAGTGCTCCTCACGTATACCCCCTTCCACCATAATTTTCGTTGAGTCAAAAAAAATCATTTAGCCCTCGGTCAAAGGTCTATTTTAGGCAGATCCATCTCTGCCCTATGTGTCTGTCTGTCCGGGTCAGAAAAAAAAAGGCAGTTTGCAGTCATTTTTATTTTTAATCCGTTCTATGGATGGAGCCACCAAAAATATATGTTGTAGATCTCGGAGTCCTCTATCCATCGGTACCTTTTTTAGATCAATCCGACATCGGATCTGGTCGTAGGAATTCTTTTCGTGAAGGTGTGCAGAGCAGATCCGAATTCAGCCAGCATAACTCAGTCCAGGAGAAAATTCAGAAATAAATATCAAATGTCAACTTCAGCGACCGCCCCTTCAGAGAGTCGATCAGGGTCATCCCGCCATCGTCCCAGCCAAGCGGCGCCTCCAGAAGATCTCAGGAAGGCGACGCTCCTTTGGAAATCGTTGTTTGCTGTCCAGCGAGTCAGCAACCGAGTTGGCGTAGCACCGAGTTGGAATTGTGCCGAGTCGGACCAGTAGGCCGAGTTCGTACCGTACGCATCTCCAGATTGCTGCTCGTCAACCCATGATCGGTCCTCCCAGGCCCACTTGTAGCCCTTTACCTCCCTACGTGGAGTGGGCAATAAAAGTTGCTGTTGTAATTAACTTTTACCGTTGTACCGGGAGCTACCGTACTTGGCCGGGAATGTCTTCTCCACGCCCAGAGCGTGGAGGTACACTCGCTACCCTCCTCGTAGGTATTGCTTTACTCGTATATTTTTGTATATGCCGCTGCATGAGTGATGATTATCTAGCTTGTTATCATTTTATCACCGCTGCGAGAGCGAGAGTGAGTGACCATCCCATGACTCGACCCGAGTTAACGCGGAAAGGCCGATACCCGAGACTCACTGCCGGTTTCTTAACCACACACGGTCCAACATTTCCCTCGCTTAGGGACGATCGCGAGCTAGAGTCCCAGGTCGCGTGTCTGTCCCGCATCAATTTGGTATCAGAGTGGGCTTGAGTCTAGGGTGTCCAAAATAAAAAAAAAGAGTGTCATTTACGTCTAGTCATTAGTCATTGTCTAAGTCAGTCTTGGTTGCACTTGTGTCCCATTAGTCGGTATATCAAAAGGTGTTTTCCGAACGTTAGGCTGCGCCTATTAGGAAGGTCGCACACTTGCGTGAGTGATCTTCGGATCGATTAACTCCGCCACGTACCGAGTCTTGGTTTACGTCTAGGGTCCTTAGTGTGCATTACTTAGTACATTCCAACTTTGCATTTGCATCACATTCTAAGTCGTGTCTAGGTGCTTGCATTAACAAAAAAAATGGCCTTGCATATCCATTCCTAGGAAATCCAACCCCCTCTTTGCAACCATGGCCGCACCCCGAGTCCATAGTCCCGAGGAAGTGGCCGAAATGTTCCGAGCCCTTATGGGAGCAATGAAGGGGTTGAGTACAAGCCTAGATCGGTTGACTACAGGGATAGATCAGATGGAAGGGTACTTCCCGGTGCCACCCCAGTCGGGGAATCCTTCCCCACCCATGAGAGCTCCATTATCATCACCCTCATCTTCCGATCTTATTTCGGAGCCCTCTCATTTGGAGCCACCAAGGTCCGAGCCACCCGTGTTTCTAACGGATACGCTTTTTATCGCCGAGCCACTATATAGTTGGCTCAAGGATGGCTTGGTTCCACCTTCCTATCCACCTATGAACCCCACACTATCAATCGTGCCCGTCAACTCCTACCACACAACGTTTCGGTCTAGTCACCATATCGATACATTGGATGACCTTATTAGGGGATTAGACTCACAAATGAAGTTGACGCATATGTTGGCCCGAGGCTTCGACCAACCCACGAGTCGTAGCTTCACCCACCCCGCCCTAGGGTCCATTACCTCAGTGTACACCGTGGGTCAAGTCACCACGGAGATTCTTCTATTCCTCCCCATGCCGGCCGAGCCTGACTTCATACCCTTTTGCCCAAGGGAGGAATCTTATTTTTTTCACATGACCACCGTCCCATTCACCATGACGGATGAAGGTGACCACCCACACCTTCAAGAATTTCACGATTGGGACCGTGTCATATGGGAGCCCATCTCAGGGGGTCATACATTCTTTGACCCTTCTGACCCCTTCACTAGTGAACCTCCCGAGCTATCATATTTACTCCACTTCTTCCAAGGAGTTCCGTATCCCACCCCTACCCCTCGGTCTAGTTGGCAAGCCGTACCTACGTCTAGGCGTAATGACGAGGGTAGTTTTGGATCTCCTAGCCATTCCCCACCCAAATCCCATAGGTTGCCAATGCATGAGTGGTACATCTTAGGGTATCTAGGAGTCCTCCATTTCGTCAACCATCGAGTACATCTAGTGTATGCATGGCACATATTCGGGTGTCCTGGTCCACCATCGCATGTGCATAGGTCGGACTAACATTAGGTTTGTTTAGGGTCTGTGTGCGTCTTTGTTTCATCCGGTTTGTTTGTCGAGTGCATTGTGTGTCTGTGCATACGTTGAGTCAAGTCAATTTTGTGTGCTCGTGTTGTTAGTCCCTTTCGAGTACGAGACTTATCGTACTTTGGGATCGGCTCTACGCTACATATCGGATCTAGTCACATAAGGGACTTAGCGGTGATTCCTTGTGAGTCTTCCAGCCGCCTCCCTTCATTTGAGAGTGACCCCACCCCGGAGTGTCCACCTCTAGCCTCATTCCCCAGTAGCGTGTGCATATCGAATCTATACGGGACGAGCAGGTGTCGAGTACTTGGAGTGGAGCGTACTCCGCGCTTCTAGGATCGGTGACGGATCCGCCGGAGCTACCCGAGCAGTCGCACCCCTTACTCGACGGGGTCGAGTTCCTCCCACCCGGGGAGAGTTGATGGGAATCGACGTCGAGCGCTGACTTTTATTTTTGCACTTGTGTACTTTTAGTTTACTTTTATATCCTCGGAAAAGTATATACGCAATTGTAAGACTTTATAAGCCAATGTGTCATTCCCTTAGATTCTTTGGGTTTTTATGCAAATTGTTAGTATGTCCAGCAAGGGGGCCCTCACTCCTTCCTCATTGGTCCAAGTGGCATCATTTGGGTCCATGGGGGACTTGTCAAAGGTCCTAGGTGGCATCTAGAAGCTTGGACTAGTCATGGGAGACAATTGGACCAAAAAGTCCAATTTGGACACCCATTGGTCAAGGGGGCGCCCCCCTCCCTTTAATATAGTTTAATGTGGTTCCAAACCACATGGGATAAAAACTTTTGAACTCCCTAGTTTGCCCTCACTAACCCTAGATCTGAGGTCATTTAGAGTCTTTTTTCATTTATTATAAATAGCTTGTATTTCACAATTTTAGTAGAATTAATCATATGAAATTTTAGAAATTGGCATTTGCTCTCTTGAAGGGTGCGTCCCTTACCTCTCTCCCCCTAGTTCATCTTATTCCTCCAGCCCTCTAGGGTGTGATACCCATTCTCCTTAGCCCCTCTGAGTTCACCTCTGCTGCCGCCGCCGCCGTTCGTGCCGCCGTCGCGCCGCCACCGCCGCTACATCGAAGTTCTATCCAAATCAGGACAGAACCCCTCCTCCAAAATTGTATCTCTAGTTCTTGTTGTCTGATTAAGCCCTAATTTTGAGGGTTTGTTCTGTCCATCTCCCCTAACCTCCAGTTAAAATTTCGTGTCATTTGGAGCCCATTTGATATTTTTCCCGTATTTTTGTTTGTCCTCTCAGTAATCTACCTTTTTGTAGACATATGGGACAGAGTCTCCTCATTGCAATTTCCCCATCCACATAGAAAATTTTATAAAATCCACAAAAATTCCCTAGTGCTCTTCACGTATACCCCCTTCCACCATAATTTTCGTTGAGTCAAAAAAAATCATTTAGCCCTCGGTCAAAGGTCTGTTTCAGGCAGATCCATCTCTGCCCTGTGTGTCTGTCAGTCCGGGTCAGAAAAAAAAGGCAGTTTGCAATCGCTTTTATTTTTAATATGTTCTCTAGATGGAGCCACCAAAAATATATGTTGTATATCTCTGAGTCCTCTATCCATCGGTACCTCTTGTACATCAATCCGACATCGGATCTAATCGTAGGAATTCTTTTTGTGAAGGTGTGAAGAGCAGATCAGAAATTAGCCAGCACAACTCAGTCTGGGAGAAAATTCAGAAATAAATATCAAAGGTCAACTTTAGCGACCGCCCCTTCAGAGAGTCGATCAGGGACATTCCGCCATCGTCCCAGCCAGGCGGCGCCTCCAGAAGATCTCAGGAAGGCGACGCTCCTTTGGAAATAGTTGTTTGCTGTCCAGCGAGTCAGCAACCGAGTTGGCGCGGCACCGAGTTGGAATAGTGCCGAGTCGGACCAGTAGGCCGAGTTCATGCCGTACGCATCTCCAGATTGCTGCCCGTCAACCCAGGATTGGTCCTCCCGGGCCCACTTGTATCCCTTTACCTCCCTGCGTGGAGTGGGCAATAAAAGTTATTGTTGTAATTAACTTTTACCGTTGTACCGGGAGTTACCGTACTTGGCCGGGAACGTCTTCCCCACGCCCGGAGCGTGGAGGTACACTCGCTACCCTCCTCGTAGGTATTGCTTTACTCGTATATTTTTGTATATGCCGCTGCATGAGTGATAGATTATGTAGCTTGTTATCATTTTATCACCGCTGCGAGAGCGAGAGTGAGTGACCGTCCCGTGACTCGACCCGAGTTAACGCAGAAAGGACGATACCCGAGACGCACTGTTGGTTTCTCAACTGCGTATGGTCCAACATTTTCCTCACTTAGGGACGATCGCGAGCTAGAGTCCCAGGTCGCATGTCCGTCCCGCATCAAAGGGTGTCAGGCGTTTCTAGCCTTTGTTTATGTGACCCCTGAGAAGAAGATTGAGATTAAGGACATTCCTGTTGTCCGAAATTTTTCGGATGTTTTTCCTGAGGAATTGTCAGGACTTCCACCGAAGTGGGAAGTTGTATTTTCTATTAATTTAATTCCTAGCGCGACCCCTGTTTCTAAGGCTCCTTATCGTATGTCTCCTGCGGAGCTGAGGGAATTGAAGCAGCAGTTAATAGAATTACTTGAGAAGGGATTTATTCGTCCAAGTACATCCCCGTGGGGTGCCCCAGTATTGTTCGTTCGGAAGAAGGATGGTTCGATGAGGTTGTGTATTGATTATCGGCAATTGAACCAGCTGACTATCAAGAATAAATATCCATTACCGAGGATTGACGAGTTATTTGATCAGATAGCAGGAGCTCAGTATTTCTCTAAGATTGATCTTCGATCAGGCTATCATCAGTTGCGGATTAAGGAGGAGGATATTTATAAGACAACTTTTCGAAGCAGGTATGGGCACTTTGAATTTGTTGTAATGCATTTTGGACTAACAAACGCACCTACAGCATTTATGCAGTTGATGAACAATGTATTCCAGCCCTATCTTGATCAATGGGTCGTGGTGTTTATTGGTGACATTCTGATTTATTCTAAGAATGAGGAAGAGCATGCCGAACATCTTGGGATGGCATTGTAGATATTGAGGGATCATTAGTTATACGCCAAGTTTAGCAAGTGTGAAGTTTTGCTGCAGGAGGTGTCCTTTCTAGGGCATATCATTACGAAAGATGGTATCTCGGTTGACCCCTCGAAGGTAGAGGCAGTGAAGAATTGGGATCGGCCTACTAGTGTAACAGAAGTTAGAAGCTTCGTAGGCTTGGCAGAATATTATAGAAGGTTTATTAAGGATTTCTCCAAGATTGCGGTACTCTTAACAAGATTAACCCGCAAGGAGAATAAGTTTGATTGGTCGGAGGATTGTGAGAGAAGCTTCCAGACTTTGAAGGTGTGTTTAACGACTGCCCCTATTTTAGCTTTACCCTCTGGAGAAGGAGGCTTCATGGTGTACACAGATGCTTCGGGAATTGGTCTAGGTTGTCTGCTGATGCAGCACGGGAAAGTGATAGCCTATTCTTCTAGACAGTTGAGAAAGCATGAGGAAAATTATCCTGTCCATGATTTGGAACTAGCAGCAGTAGTGTTTGCCTTGAAGATATGAAGGCACTACTTATATGGAGAGACATTCATAGTATTTTAAGACCATACAAGTTTGAAGTATTTATTTTCTCAGAAAGAGCTCAATATGAGATAGAGAAGATGGTTAGAATATTTAAAGGATTTTGACTTCTCCATAGAATATCATCCCACGAAGGATAATGTGGTGGCTGATGCCTTAAGTCGCAAGCCAATGGCTAAGTTGTCAAGTCTCATATTGCAAGAATGGAAACTTTTGGAGCAATTAGCCAGTTTGGATATTAATGTTGACAAGGACCGAGTTATGATTGCTCAGATTCACCTTAAACCAGAATTTTTGGCAAAAATCAAGTCCTTACAAAACAATGACCCAGAGTTGGTAGAAATCAAGGAGAGCTTGGGTAGCAGACCTGACTTCAGGCTCGCTGGTGATGGCAGATTGTTGTTTCAAGGAAGGACTTGTATACCTGATGTGGTAGAAGTTAAGAACAAGATCCTCGAGGAAGCGCACAGATCCAGATATACTATTCATCCTGGAGGTACTAAGATGTTTAAGGATTTAAAGCAATCTTTCTGGTGGCCAAATATGAAGAAAGAAATGGCAGAATTTGTGAGTAGATGCTTGGTGTGTCAGCAAGTTAAGGCTGAGCATTTCAGACCTGCAGGGAAGTTGAAACCGCTGGATATACCTCAATAGAAGTGGGAGAGTATTGGCATAGATTTCATTATGGGTCTACCTAGGACTCGTATTGGACTTGATGCGATTTTGGTTATTATTGACAGGTTGACAAAGTCTGCTCATTTCTTATCTATTAAATCTAAGTGGATTATTGATGAAGGAAGTTGTGCGACTCCATGGTATTCCGGTCAGTATTGTGTCCGACAGAGACCCCAGATTCACCTCGCACTTTTGGAAGGGATTGCAATAATCTTTGGGAACCCGTCTGAATTTCAGTACTGCGTTTCATCCACAAACAGACGGACAGACGGAAAGAACCAACCAGATAGTGGAAGATATGTTGAGAGCCTGCATGATTGATTTTGGAGGCAGTTGGAGTGATCACCTGGCCTTGATTGAATTTACTTACAACAACAGTTATCAGTCCAGTATTCAGATGGCTCCATTTGAAGCTTTATATGGAAGAAGTTGTTGATCCCCATTATGTTAGAACGAGGTAGGCGAGAAGCAGTGGCTGGGACCAGATCTGATTTCTGAATCATCAAATAATATTCGTATTATCATAGACCGATTGCAAGTAGCACAATCAAGACAGAAGAGTTATGCAGACAACAAAAGGAGGGACTTAGAATTTCAGGTTGGTGAATATGTGTTTCTATAGGTTTCTCCCATAAAAGGAATCTGAAGATTTGGCATTCGAGGCAAGCTGAGTCCAAGATATGTTGGCCCATTCGAGATTCTAGAAAGAGTGGGGAAGGTTGCGTACCGTCTGGCACTACCACCTCGGTTATCTGGAGTACACAATGTCTTCCATGTGTCGATGTTGAGAAAATATGTGTATGACCCCACTCATGTCTTTCAGCATGCGGATCTGGAGTTAAGGGAAGACCCGACTTATGAAGTGAGACATGTTAAGATTCTGGATCGTAAGCAGCAGCAGCTTAGGAATCGTTCTATACCTCGGGTTAAAGTGCAATGGAGTCGGCGTGGAACCGAAGAAGCTACTTGGGAGTCGGAAGATGCTATGCGAAAGTAGTATCCCGATTTGTTCTAGGTGAGTTTCCACTCCCCATCGTGTTAAGTGCAGTAAATTTGGAGGACCAAATTCTTTGAAGTGGGGGAGGGTGTAATATCCCGAGTTATTAAATAATAAAATTATGTGAAAATTAATAAAAATTTCTTAAGAAATAGGATAAGTTAAAATTTTGACCATTTTATAAAAATCTAGAAAAATTTAGAATCTTGTAGAGGATAAAATGTTTAACAATAGTGTCTTATATGACCGGCCCAAATAAAATTCGTAAAAAAGCCGAATTAACTGATTAAGGCCCAAATCACACTTAAACTTAATTGGACCTTAAAACATGAAATTGGAGCCCATTACCTAATCATTTAAGCTGAGATCGGATCCAAATGAAAGGCTAGGATGAGAGGATAATTTCCCCTATTAGTTTTCCCCGAAATCCTAACCCTAGAGAGCGAATTTTGGATTAGAAGGCGACGGCTAACCCTATCTGCGTGGTTCGCGCACGTCCAACTTGATTGGACTCTATCTCCGCGAATAGAAGACTCTAGACCTTGTGTGACCTATATAAATGATACTTAGGAACCCTATTTTCGTTTGGGTGCTGTGGCGGCCGACGAGAACTCAGGTGGAGGGAGCTTTTCGGCAATCACCGGCAGGGTGTCCTTAGCGCGTCATCATCCCCTCTTCTTCCTTGTTCCTTTGTTTAAGGTAGGTTATAATGAGCCAAACCTTAAGTACCCTACATGGTTAGAACCAACATCGAGTACTCTCTCTTTTGAATGTAAAAGCCCTAAAAGTTGTTTAGTATCCTGTTAGAATTTTAGCGTTTAGTGGAAGCATGTTACATCTAGGGTTATACCTGTTCCATCTCGTTTTAAGTAGGGATTACAGGCGCAAATCTTAAATTGTTTATGTTATCTCGTAGAGTTTTTCGTGCCCTTTCTTTTAAGTCCGAAAGCCCCAATTTTCATGTGTTGTATTTAGAGAATTTAATCCTTTATTGAAACTCTAGCCAACCCGCCGGAGACAGGTAGGGCGCATAAGAACTGTAACTATGTTGACTTGCGCGGCCTCGCGATAGACCGCTCATAATGGATGGACGACCAGTCTTTGACCGCCCATATGTTGTACCTTTGATCGTGTTTGAGCGGCAGATACCTAACCACCCTTCTCTTTAAGCGGCCTATTATAGACCGTGCATGATCCCCAGCGGCACATTACAGATCGTTCAACCCTAGCAGGCCTTCGGGCTGAAGGAGGGATGAACGGCCTGTCATGCGGCTGCCGAGGTGATTGAGCGGCTCTGATAGAACCGCCCAACCCTTCAGAATTGGTTTGGCATGATTTCTCTTAATAGATTGATGTATAATTTGATAAGCTAGCAACCACATGATAAGTTGAACATATTGAAGTAAATAAATCTCGAAGTTTACTAGTTTCTTTTACTTGATCTTGTTTCATCATGGCCTTAGTTATTTCATTATGTAAATTCAAACATGACATTTAAATGCTATTAGGATTGTTTGACAGTCGTTCTACTCCGGTAGGATTGACTGACCGTCATACTGGTTTCCATGGTTTTATTAGCTCAATTCCTTGTAATGTTTGGGACTCTGCCGGATATTCCTTTCGTCGGACTAGGACCTTCATTACGGGACCTCCGTAAGCCTCCGTGAGCCTGGGATTCCCACTAGGACGCCGGGCAGGTTGTACCATCAAGACCTGAACCTGTGTATGCGATCGAATCGCTTGGATTATCGTATTGTGAGTCACGGCTCGACTGGGACCCCCTGAGAATTGCGCATCCCAAAAGGGACCGTTTATCTCATTGGGCGGCCCATAATGAACCGTGCATCCCTGGCCAAGTGCCATTTATATTGGTCGTTTAACCTTGATCTATCTTCGACAAAATCTTGTTTGGATCGACCTAATAAGCCCTAGGTTGACTAGTGGTTAGTGGACTGGAACCTGGTTCAGTTCTGCCCCACTTACGGCAGCCCGGAGCCCATTTGGGTAGATTTCTAGTTGATTAAATTGAACGGACCGATTAGAATAGCCCACCGTATAGAGCGGATCTTATTGGACCGTCTGTCTATTGAGCGGCCCTGTAAAGACCGTTTATGTTGTTCTTTGGCTTTAGCTCTGTTAGCCGTGAGCAGCCCATTATTGACCATCCAAGCCTTTGAACGGCCCAGGATGGACCATGTATCCTTGACTTTAGTGAGACTGATCCTCAGCACCTTTCTATTCTAAACGGTCCAGTGCAGACCGTGTAATGCTCGAGCGGCTCAGTTCTGGCCGCTTATCATCTAGAAGTGATTTCTATGATTTTTCGTGTGTGAATCCAAGGACCTGATTGGTTCTTGATAACTTGAACTTTCTGGTCAAGTATCTCTTCAACTTACCCTTGGAATCCTCCGAGGTGAGCTATACCTTGACATCATTGGCCATTAACTTGATTAATGTCTAGACATAACTTGGGATCTTGGATCCAACAAATCAATGCCAACGCATCGTAAGGGCCCGGTCTAGTCCTGGGAGGAGTGCCCAAAAAGTACTTGTGCCCCGGGGAGTTTGAATGACATGGTGAGGCATTGCACCGAGTGCATGACTAGCGTGATGTCTATCACAATAATCTAATACTTGAATTTCTCTTGACTTGGTTAGTTCTTGCTTGTTGGCCAATTTCCAGTTATATCATGTTCTTGCCTTCTTTTCATTATTTTGTTACATAGTCATTTCCTTTCGTTCTTTATTTACGCGCTCAAACATGCAGTTAATTGGTTAATTACTTAAACTTGCCTGTTATTTCCTACTGAGTGTTCACTCACCTAGTTGTTTCCCCCTTTCAGGTAGCTCAGGTGAGGACTCTCAGATTGATGGGGACGGGCAAGAGTGACGACCGTGGAGCGAACCTGTTAGAAGCATATGAAGCTAGTTCTAGTTGTGGAGTCGATTTGTGTTTTAGAGTGTTTTGGAAGAGTTGTAAATTTGAATATCCGTAAATGTAATAGTGTTAAGTGGATGTTGTTGAAGGATAAGTTAAGTGAGATTATTGTGGTTTGGAACATGGATTAATTGTATGTTATTTAATGAATGGAGTGTTTCTATTTAAGGTGATGTGTGATCTTTTAGCTTCAGCATATCATGTCTATAAATCAACATATTATTATTACTTGTTTCTACTGCCAGTCCCGATATTCCGCATCGGGGCGTGACATGCACCGACCTCACCATGGCCTGGGAAAAATATGCACCGACCTCACTATGGCCTGGGGAAAACATGCTTGCACCGACCTCACTATGGCCTGGGGAAAACATGCACCGACCTCACCATGGCCTGGGCAGAACATGCATCGACCTTGCTATGAACCATATGAAATATGTACAGGCCTTGCCATGATCAACATGAAATATGCACAGACCTTGCTATGAACCATGTGAAATGTGTACATACCTTGCCTCAAAGGCTGACCTTCCGAGGGACTATGCAAATCCTTAGAGACACAGAGGTAACTCGTGGAAGCCCAAAACATTATGAAATCAAAAATCAAAATGAACATGGTGGTGGTCCCCACGTGCCCTTAATCCCTCTATAAAGTGTGTAACATATATTTAAAACCGTTCTAACGCATCATTGACCCCTAAAGTTTGAGGTTTCGTGCCTACCTTTAAGATGTTAACCGACGATCCTGGGATAATATCCACACCCTAGATCCTCCTCAGCTTTTCCCCTTTCGATCCGGGGATGAGATCCACACCCCAGACCCTCCCAAGACTTCGCTGCAGGTTCACCCTTCTATGAAATGTCCAGGTCCCTCACCTTTCTTCCTTACCCAAGAGAAACCGTAGGTGGCAGAAAATGAAAGATTAGTGTTGCTAAAGGATGACCACCCATGACTCCCCCCTCCTTTTATAGTATTTTTCAAGTCTCCCAAGGTTCTTCTATGACCCAGAAGGCTCCCACCTGCTTCCTAAGGTCGATGGTTTAAGAAAGGTTAATGCTAAGCATCTTTTTGGTTTGAACAGAGGTGACCCTTCGTCTACCCGGTCATAGATGTAGGTGGGCGCACTTTTTGTTGGGTTTTGGTTTGGGACGTCTTCATTTGAAATCAAGAGGACTTCTTGATCTAACTCTGGGTCTTGGTTTCATCGAATTTCCTTATTCCTAGCAAGAGTTATGATTTTTGCAATTTTATCATTTATTCTCCCTTATTCAAATTGCAGCCTTTCGGTAGCCCAAGGTAATCCAGGCACAACTCTATTATCCAGTCTGCATTGGGCCTCGACCCCATCATAGAAGTTGTAGCTAACATCCTACTAGAAATTTGGCCTTGGTTTCAGGTCATTTCATTAACCACAGGTGAAGTTATGAATTTCCCATTAATTACCTTCGAATTTCCCCAACAGTCACACCCCCTAGTGATAGTTGTCAGCCAAATGGTTCCTGGCCCAAGTTCTGGTGCGAATTGGGCTTCCTCCCTAATGAAGGAGTTTGGGCTAAGGGCCCAAGCTTTCTAACGAGCTTAGTTTCATCCTTTTCTGATTTTCCTATGTTAAGTTATGGGTTTTCTAAGGATTCTTAATTAATCTGTCCATATTTTTGGCCCGTTGAGTCTTATGGGTCTGAATTATACCCGATTGGCTAGTGCCCATTTAGTGGTCATAACATCCTATCCCCTTTAAAATAATTTTATCCTCGAAACTGAATTGAAAGAAAGAAGAAAACTTCTCTTTAAGGAAAAATTGCTCACCGAATAGTTGGGGGTATTCCTGACACATCTTGTCCTTCGTCTCCCAAGTTGCTTCCTCGGAATGAGAATTCCTCCATAAGACTTTCACCAGCTGGATGGTCTTATTCCTCAATACTTGTTCCTTCCGGTCGATGATCTCAATGGGTTGCTCCACATAAGACATATCTGCTCGAACTTCTAGGGGCTCGTATTCTATCACATGCAAGGCATCTCGGACATATCCCCTGAGCATGCAGACGTTGAAGACCAGATGCACATGTGCCAGAGGGGGCGGGAGTGAAAGTCGATAAGCCACCTCACCGACCCTTTGCAGAATCTCAAAAGGCCCGATATACCTGGGACTGAGCTTGCTGTTCTTCCCAAATCGCATGACTCCCTTGGTGGGAGACACCTTTAGGAATACATGGCCTCCTTCCGCAAATGTCAACTCTCTCCGCCGCTGGACTGCATAACTTTTCTGACAGCTCTGGGCTGTGAGGAGTCATTGTCGGATCATAGATATCTTCTCTAAGCAGTCTTGCACCAATTGTGGCCCGAATATCTGCTTCTCACCAGCTTCATACCAGCATACCGGTGAGTTATATGGCTGTCCATAGAGTGCCTCATAAGGCGCCATTCCGATGGCAGAGTGGTAGCTATTATTGTATGCAAACTCTATCAGGGGTAAGTGATCGTCCCAGTTTCCTCTCCATTCAATACTGCACGCCCTCAGCATATCTTCTAGAGTTTGCATGGTACGCTCGGATTGCCCATCAGTTTGAGGATGAAAGGCCGAGCTGAGCCGTAACTCTATCTCCATAGCCTGCTGCAAACTTTTCCAGAACCTCGCGGTGAATCGAGGGTCCCGATCAGAAATGATGGACAAGGGTGCCCCATGCAACCGAATAATATCGGTGATGAATAATTTCACTAAGGATTCGATTGGACTTTGCTTGTTGACAGGAAGGAAGTGTGCAGTCTTTGTGAACCTGTCCACAATTACCCAAATTGTGTCATGCCTTCTCCTGGTCATGGGTAGGCCAGACACAAAGTCCATGGTGATTTGTTCCCATTTCCACTAGGCTATTTCAATGGTTTGGAGAGGACCGCCAGGTCTCTGGTGCTCAATTTTTACCTGCTGATAAGTGAGGCATTTGGATACGAACTCCGCAATGTCTCGCTTCATTCCCGACCACCAATACATCCTTTTCATATCTTGGAACATTTTGTTGCTTCCAAGATGGATGGAAAATTTTGACCCATGAGCCTCTCGCATCAAGTCATTCTTCATCTCCACATCGTCCGGTACACAAATCCTTCCTCGGAATGCAATCAATCCATCAATTCTCATTTGGAAGTCTACATTGTTCAGTTTTCTCTGTAATGCAATGTCCTGCCTTTGTGCATCAGCAATTCTATCTAAGCATGCAGGTCTTGCCGATAACCCATCTAGGAGACCGAACTGCTTCCTTTTCTCGGGTCGTGATTCGATTACTCCCTGCATCATATCCCACTCTCGATGCAAACTCAGCGCCATCAACTGTCGGCTGAGAGTATCCGCCACCACATTTGCCTTGCCCGGATGGTATTATAAGGTGAAGTCATAGTCCTTCAATAGCTCGACCCATCTCCTTTGCCTCAAATTGAGTTCCTTCTGGGTGAATATGTACTTGAGACTCTGATGGTCGGTGAAGACCTCAAACCGAACCTCGTATAAATAGTGCCTCCAGATACGCAAGGCGTGGACCACTGATGCCATTTCCAGGTCATGTGTGGGGCAGTTCCTTTCATGGTCCTTCAGCTGTCTGGAGGCATAGGTGATCATTCGGCCATTTTGCATCAGTACGCAACCGAGGCCGATTCTAGAGGCATCTGTGTAAACAGTGAAGCCGTCGCCCCGTAGAGGGAGTGCCAACACCGGGGCCATAGTAATTTTTCCTTGAGCATCTGAAAGCTATCTTCACACTCCCTTGACCAGATAAACTTTACTCCTTTCTTGGTCAGCTTAGTCATTGGGGCTGCAATGGTGGAGAAACCTTCGATGAACCGACGATAATACCCGGCCAGTCCAAGGAAGCTCCTAATCTCCATGACTGCCTTCAGTGCTTCCCATTTTGTCACTGCTTCCACCTTGCTAGGGTCCACCGATATGCCATTCCCGGATATAACATGCCCGAGAAACATAACCTGATCTAGCCAGAATTCACATTTGCTGAATTTGGCGAAGAATTTGTTCTCCCTAAGGGTCTGCAGAACAACTCTCAAGTGCTGCCGATGCTCCTCTTGACTGGCAGAATATATCAGGATGTGGTCGTCTATAAAGACCACGACGAACTGATCTAGATAGGGGCGGAAAATCTGGTTCATCTATTCCATGAATACAGTCGGTGCATTAGTCAACCCGAATGGTACTACTAAGAACTCGTAGTGACCATACCGAGTCTTAAAGGCCGACTTCGGCACATCCTCGGGCTTGATTCTAATTTGGTGATTACCTGTCCTCAGATCAATCTTGGAGAAGACTTTGGCAGATGATAATTGGTCAAAAAACTCCTCAATCCTTGGCAGAGGGTACTTGTTCTATATGGTGACCTAGTTGAGCTTGTAGTAATCAATGCACAGCCGCATGGTCCCATCCTTCTTCCGCACGAACAAGACTGGTGCTCCCCACGGGGACACGTTGGGCCGGATGAAGCCTTTGTCTTGCAACTCTTGCAATTGCTTCCTGAGTTCAGCAAGTTCTGTCGGAGCCATTCGGTATGGTGGAACAGAGATGGGTGAGGTGCCTTGTACTAGCTCAATAGAGAACTCTGTCTCTCGAGCTGGTGGTAGTCCCGGTAGATCCTTGGGAAACACATTAAGAAATTCTCGACTATGTCCAAGTCTTCCAAAATCTTGATGGATCCTTCTTCAAGCACCACACTGGCTAAGAAATAGTCACATCCTCTACTGATCAGCTTGGAGGCCCGGATGGCTGATGCCATCATTCTTCCCGACTTGTCCTTAGGGCATTGAAAGATGAATGTCTCCTTCCCTGGTTTCTGAAAAAGCACTCTCTTCCGATGGCAGTCCAAGAGAGCGCCGTGTTTGTCTAACCAGTCCATCCCCAGAATGAGGTCAAAGTCATTCATATCTAGGATGTATGCTTCTCCCAGCAATATCCTCCCATTGATGTTGACTTCTATACTAGGGATCACAAGCTTGGTGTGGACTTGTTTCCCAGTTGGTGTGCAAACTATCATTTCATCGAAGAATGTGGCTTGGGGTCGGTTCTTTAGTTGGTTGGCAAAACTAGTGGATATGAATGTGTGTGGAGCCCCCAGGTCAAACAAGACCTTTGCATAAACATTATTCACAAGTAGCGTACCTTCATCCATGGCCGGGGTATTGTCTGCCTCTTCTTGCATTAGGGCATAGACTCACCCTTTGTATTGAATCTTCTCTTGTGGAGAAAAGCTTTTGCTGAGCCTTCTTGGGGAAGTTATTCGCAAAGTGTCCGGCCTTGTCGCATTCATAACACTTGCCTTCAACCCTCCAACATTCCTTTCCCCGATGGTTGCGCCCACACTGGATACAAAATAGAATCCCCAGCCCGCCCTTCGGAACCGGTCCTTGGCGCGCCACCTTTTCCTTGTCTCGCCTCCCTCCGGCCTGCATGGGCTTCTTGCCCGACGACTTATGCTCCACGGCGAACCTATAAATAGACATTTGTTAGGACTTACCCTTATATATCTCCTAACTTTTATGGCTTTAGACATTACCTTGTATTTTCTTGCTCGGCTAGATGAGCAAGCCTCAACGCCGTTGGGTAGGAGCCAGGGTCTTGGGTTGTGGCATAGCGTCGGACATTTTTGCGCAGCCCATTGACAAATTTCTTCACCTGCCGACGCGCGTCATCGAATATGTGCGGAGCATATTAGCCCAGAGCTGAAAACATGGCCTCGTAGTCGGCCACCGACATGCTCCCTCGCTAGAGACTCAGAAATTCTTGTTCCTTCGTGTCTCGCGCATGCTCTGGAAAATACTTATCTCGGAAGGCAGCCAAGAACTCCTCCCACAGTATGTCACCATCGTGGTAATCCACGAAGGTGGTCCGAATCTTGGCCTTCCACCACAAGTCGGCCTGCTCTTGCAGAACATAGGCCGCCAGGTTCACCTTCTCCTCTTCGGGACACCGCATTGTGTGGAACTTCTTTTCCATTTTGCTAAGCCATGACTCAGCCACCTCTGGATGGATCTCCCCCTTAAAGATAGGAGGCACCAATCTTAGGAACCGATCGAGTGCCGGCAGGTCGTGACATGGTGCGGCTGCAGGCTGCTGTAGCATTTGTTGCTGCATGGCCTGCATCAGCCCTTGGAAGCTCTGCATAAACCCCTCCAGGTTGACTCCCGCATTCGGCACCTATCCGCCGCCAACAACAGGAGCATGGACAATCCCGTCATTCGCCCCCTTTGGGTCATCTACCCCCGATCCCCTTTCATCTGCCTGGGGAAGATCTCTTTTCCTTCTTGGCGGCATGGTCCTGAAAAACATACAATTGTTTAAGTGAGAGGGTTTAAATGGTTTCAAACATACTCTACCCGTTTCCCACTCTAACCTAGCACTTCCTCCACTACGGAACATCTGGAATGGTTGTAACCATGGTTTGTCTCTCGTGCTCTGATACCACATTGTAACGCCCCGAATCCGATCCCCAAATTTTTGAGAATTATTATTTTTTTTATCGGACCCAGAAGCAATCACTTCGTACGTATCACGGAAGCACAATATTATGTAACATGCATACATTCACATGAGAGAGAAACCACATGTTACAAGAAATGTAGGTAAGCATCTCAACCATTCATAATCTCCAAAAGAGTACAGGTTCATGTTCTAGATTACACATGAGCCCACATGGGCTTTCCACCCCACACCCCTACATATAGCAAAAACATTCAACCGTAGCATACCCGGACGGACTGTGCTAACTCTATTCCTCTGCTGCTGCCTCCACCTCAACCTCCACCTCTATATTTCCTAAAAAACGTGTGTCACAAGGGTGAGTGTGACGCTCAGTAGGCATCCTAAACAAACAGGGGTTAACTTACATCTATATAATCATTTATATGTATTTTTCAGATGTTAACATGTAGCATAGTTCATTTAATATCATCTACTTAAAATAACTCAAACAAGGAAAGTACAGATTCTTTAACTAGTGTATGAACACCCATGCATGTAGCAAGAGCCGAGCACAAGAACAATTACCTATTATCACATTTTATGAGAGTTCATATTATTGCCATTCATGGAACCGGATAGCTGCTGCAAACAGAGGAGGCCCACACACACACAATGAATGAAAGAGTACTGCGCAGACCCTAGAGCGAACTCCCACCTAGATTCTTGTGGCCCAGTGGCGTTACGTATCACCGGCCCACAAAGGCCGCCCGACAATGGGATCGAAGACTAAATCAATAGGATTTTAAACCAGGGCGTTACGTATCGCCATCTCCTGGAATCTTTTACTTCCGCGGCGTTACGTATTGCCGTCCCGCAGAAGGGACCGAAGTCCAACCTCACATAATGCTGATGTTTTCCCTTCATGGCATACATATTCTTACTTGATATTACTAGCATGATGCTCATCAGACATATTTTCATGATTTTAAGGGGGCTAAACATACTCATAGTCATGCTTCTAATGAGTTACTCATGCTCATAGATATGCTGCTAATAGTTTAAGATGGCTAAACACACCCATAGTCATGTTCAGGTTACTATATGAATGTACAGGTTCATCCTTCTAGGCTACACATGCATAAAAAATGACTTATATCTGAAAGTGCAAAATTTCTTGGTAGATGAAACTTTTATAGTGTGTTACTAACTTATCCTTCTACCATTTTCTAATTTTTTGGATTTTTATGAAATAAAATACCCTTTCAAAACTCTCATTTTCTGTGTTTCTGGAAATCTGGACAGACCCACAGGTGCACCGACCTTACCTGGACCTGCTCAGACTTGCCTCAAGGACTTCAACACATGTGCACTGACTTGTCCTTCATGTGCACCGACCTTACCTACATGTGCTCAGACCTTACTCATGGCCTTAAACCCATGTGCACTGACTTGTCCTTCATGTGAACCGACCTTACTTACATGTGCTCAAACCTGACTCATGAACTTCCTCAATGTGCATAGACCTTACATAAGTCTGTGCAGCACGTGCACCGACCTTTCCTATGCATGGGCCAAATGTGCAACGACCTTAGTTATGCTTGGACAAAACATGCACCGACCTTACTTTGGCCTGGGTAAAACATGCACCGACCTTACTATGGCCTGAGGAAAATATGCACCGACCTCACTTTGGCCAGGGGAAAACATGCACCGACCTGACCCTGGCCTAGGCAAAACATGCACCGACCTCACCCTGGCCTGGGCAAAACATGCATCGACCTCACTTCGGCCTGGGGAAAACATGCACCGACCTCACTATGGCCAGGGGAAAACATGCACCGAACTCACTATGGCCTGGGGAAAACATGCACCGACCTCACTATGGCCTAGGAAAAACATGCACCGATCTGGGAAAAACATGCACTGACCTCACCATGTCCTGGGCAAAAGATGCACCGACCTCACTATGGCATGGGGAAAACATGCACCGACCTCACCATGGCTTGGGCAAAACATGCACCGACCTTGCTATGAACCATATGAAATATGTACAGGCCTTGCCATGATCAACATGAAATATGAACAAACCTTGCTATGAACCATATGAAATATGTACAGGCCTTGCCAAGATCAACATGAAATATGCACAGACCTTGCTATGAACCATATGAAATGTGTACAGATCTTGCCTCAAAGCCTGACCTTCCCAGGGACTGTGGAAATCTTTAGAGACATAGAGGTAACTCGTGGAAGCCCAAAACTTGATGAAACCAAAAACCAAAATGAACATGGTGGTGGTCCTCACGTGCCCCTAATCCTCCTTTAAAGTGTATAAAATATATTTAAAACCGTTTTAACGCATCATTGACCCCTAAAGTTTGAGGTTAGGTGCCTCCCTTTGAGATGTTAACCGACGATCCGGGGATAATATCTACACCCCAGGTCCTCTTCACGGTTACCCCTTTCGATCCGTGGATGAGATCCACACCCCAGACCCTCCCAAGACTTCGCTACAGGTTCACCCTTCTATGAAATGCCTAGGTCCCTCACCTTTCTTCCTTACCCAAGAGAAACCGTAGGTGGTAGAAAATGGAAGATTAGTGTTCCTAAAGGCTGAGCACCCATGACACCCCCCGCCCTTTTATAGTTTCTTTCAAGTCTCCCAAGGTTCTCCTATGACCCAGAAGGCTCCCACCTGCTTCCCAAGGTCGATGGTTTATGGAAGGTTAATGCTAAGCATATTTTCGGTTTGAACGGAAGTGACCCTTCGTCTACCCGGTCATAGATGTGGGTGGGCACGCTTTGTTGTTTGGTTTTGGGTTGGGACGTCATTATTTGAAATTAAGAGGACTTCTTGATCTAACTTTGGGTGTTGGTTTCATCGAATTTCTTTATTCCTAGCCCGAGTTATGATTTTTGCAAGTTTATCATTTATTCTCCCTTATTCAAATTGTGACCTTTCGGTAGCCCGAGGTAATCCGGGAACAACGCTATTATCCAATCCGCATTGGGCCTCGACCCCATCATAGAAGTTGTAGCTAACATCCTACTCGAAATGTTGGCCTTAGTTTCACGTCATTTCATTAACCACAGGTGAAGTTATGAATTTCCCATTAATTACCTTCGAATTTCCCCAACAGTCACACCGCTTCGTGACAGCTGTCCGCCAAAGGGCTCCGGGCCCAAGTTCTGGTGCGAATTGGACTTCCTCCCCAACAAAAGAGTTTGGGCTAAAGGCCCAAGTGATGTGACACCACCTTGGGTGGTAATCACAAGGCCAATACACCTTGGACCTATGACTCGCAAGCAAGCAACTTTGATGATTGAATTACTCGGGCGAGCTCACTCGCTTAGCGAACACTATTTCCCGTGGGTAAATTGGCAATGGTGGGGAGGGTCCAAAGTGGGACCTTGACGTTCCAAGGCTAGGTTTCACTATGGCTGACCCCCTAAGGGGCTGGGATACCCAATTTAGTGGGCGGTCAGCATGCCAAAGTCATGGGTTGTAGGGTCGCTCTCACCTCACTCCGCGGTGGCCACTCAATTAGAGGGAAATTTGGATCAAGCACTCACTTACCGTCCGACGGAGGTAAAGACAATACTAAATAAGCATGAATAAACCAGCGAGGGAAGTGTCCCGGAGCTCACCTGATCGGTGTGAGAACACCGATCCCGGCCGAAAGACGAGGGCGAGCGGGGAGGCGTGGATATGCACCCGCACGCCGCGCCGATGCCGCTTGACCCTGTTTAAGTGATTACAACACTACGCCTCTCGTAGGAGGGGGATCTTGGGGTGCGGGTTAACTGTTAATACATCCAAAACTACCTCCACACAGGGAGGGGCCTTCAGACGGCCAAGCAAAAGGGGGAAAATCGAGCTAGAAGCAAAGAATGGTAGCCGATGCCGATTCTGACCACTCTCTGTGCTTTAGGATAGGCAGTTGGTTTTATTGACGCTGAGGCCACTCCAAAATTTTTTTGATGACGAAACCAATTGGAAATTCTTCTTAGCTGGATCAGAATGACGCTGGATTTTTCTTGGAATTTCATGTCGCTGTCGCTGGTTGGGGCAGAGGCGAGAACAGGGGTGGTCTTCGCTGGCTCTGGGTACTCTCAGGGTGTTACTGCTGGAAGACGGGGACGCTACGAGATGATCCAAACTCTGTTGGAGGCGTGGCAAGAACCGATGCGATCGTGCTCGAGTCCTCTTTCCGTCGGTACCAGCAGCGTTATCGGAGATGATCGTGAAGTCCCGAACAGTAGAGATGTCTCAGTTCTGGCTCCCAAAAATTGACCTGACACACTTGGAGTAGAAAATTTGTAACTCTTGATGCCGATGTCCAAACTTAGCTCTGCTTCTTGGGGATGAAAGAGGACTTGAGAGGGAATCTCTCAGCCAAGTCTTGCGCCAAGATCTGCAAAAAGGAGAGGCCATGGTCAAACCGGATCTACAGCTCTGGTCCTCTGCCTGAGTGGTTCTGCGCAGTCGAGGAAGAAATGCTCCCACGGGCAGCTCAGTGCTCGGACGATGACGAAACCACCTTGCCTGGGAAGCTCTCTGGATGACCTTTCCAGAGGTATATGCCTTGCCACCAGAAGAATCAGGGAAGGGCCTGAGACAATGCAGCTTCTAGGACCAATGCTTGCGGCCTACGACCTGCTACCGGAGCTGCAACCTTGTAATGGCAAATGGAGTAGGAGGGGGGGTAACACAGCAAGGGGATGATGGATGATGGATATGGGAGAGGGGAGGACGTGGCTGGGGTCTCCAAGGAGGCTGGGGTGGCAGGGATGGGGTTGAGGGGGGGGCTGGAGCTGCTGCTAGTGGTGATAGGGGTGGATGTGCACTAGAGAGGGGGTGGGATGGAGAGGAGGTGGAGAGGGGCGACCAGACCTAAGGGGATCTCCTTGGGTCGACCTAGGGTGTGGGGAGGATGGGAGAGGGAAAGGAATTTCGAATTTGGGCCTTGGGAGGAGTTATTTCTGCCTTGGGAAGGTGGTGGGATGCTTGGGGAAGGAGAGACGGGTAGTTGGGGGTTGGGAGGTGGGGTGTGGATTGGAGGAGAGCTCTTGGGGTTGGGGTGAGTTAATGGAAGGGTGTGGGGACTAGGGAGAGAGTTATTAGGGGAGGGGAAGTGAGAGAAAGTGGTTGGAGGGGAGGAGAGAGAGAATGGGCCGAACCCCTTAGAGAGAGAGAGATAATGAGAGAGAGAGAGTATAGTGAAATTTGGTAGAGGAGAAAGAGACTTGAATGTTTCTTCTATTCAAATGATTCATCAAAAGTTGTTACATATGGGGGGAGTGGGGGCCTATTTATAGGCTTACATAATTTTCATATGACCAAACTAACCTTGACCAAGTGCACTAATGACAAGCAAGTCCAAGGGAGGGGCGCCCCTGGGCCTAGCCCACTAGTTGGGCCCAAATGACTATCAAATTGACCCATTAACCTATTAACTGACTCAAATAAAGAAAGATTACACATCTAGGACTCAAATAAAATGAAAATTACATGCTACTGCTCAAAATTAAGTGATGGAGATGATGATGCGCCGATGGCGAGCAACCGAAGTCTCGAAAAAAGATGGAGTGACTGGGGATGTCCCCATCATACCCCCTGGGTGGGGAGAACTCGACCCCGTCGAGTGTGGGTCCACCGGGGTAGCAGCACACCAAAGCGGATCCGGGTGCAGAACGTCTTCCCAACTCAACCTTGCTTTCGTAGCCGAGGGATGGCTCTTCCACTTCTCAGGATAGCGCGGGCACACCCTCTTCTTGGCGATGGTACCTTGCTTATCTAGTATTGCCTCCATGTGCTCATGTCGGGCTCTCGGGCTGATATATGGAGACTCTCTGGTGGTGTCACTCACAAAGGTAAGTGTAGGCTCAAGATGCTTACTAGGTTCCATCGCGGGGCCCTTATAGGGTGCTGGATCTGCCACACAAAAAGTCGGGTGTGTCCCAGAATCCTTTGGAAAGTTCAGACCAAAAGCATGTTTGCCAATGCCACTTAGAATTCGAGAAGGTCCAAGTCCTTGTGCCCTCGGTTTGGAGTTAGCCCTAGGGTAGAGCCACTTCAATGTCACCATTACCAAGTTGCCTACTTGGAATCCCAAGTGCCACTTACGAGCTGTTGCCTGCTCTTTGTGATCCTCACCGCCCGTTGCTAGATGCTTACGAGAATACGTAAGCCATGCACTACGATGCGATGTTGGTGTGAAAAGTATGGTGTGCAAAGGTGGACCGGGGCAGCCATATGTAGACTGATCATACTTTGATGCCATGAAGACTGTGACAGACTTAGGAGGGCCGGGACATCCATAGATGAATCTTTTATGCATGGATGTGACAAATGTCAGGGGACCCGGACATCCATGTATGCTCCTTTCATGCTTAAGACTCATGATGAATGGAGGTGGACCAATACATCCGAATACGGTCCACTTATGCTTCCTACTTGACATGTGGGTGATGTGAATGAATGTACCCGACTCATGAATCATGCCAAGTGATGTGGTAAGCCCAGGCACATGCATGTTTATCCCAAAGGTGACTTCCATGTGCATAGATGTGGGATGGCTTTCGAACTTCCATGTGAATGGGTCAAAGGGATCTAGGAAGGTGGTTATGGGGTGGGGCTTTTCATTAATCCCAAGGTGTATGTTGCCTAAGGTCAAGGCTCTCATGGTGTAACCCGATTCTAGGAAGGGAGGAGTTTGGGTCAACATGGGCGATATGGGTAGGGTAAGGTGGGTGGGGGTGAATAGGGTGAGTGGGTTACATGGAGATCTAGGCTCCCATAGGAAGGGGTTGAAGGGATCATGGTAAGGGTCACCTAGATAGGGGTACTCCATGTTCTCAAGGTCCTCAAATGGTGAGTCATCCTCCTCCAAAATAATTGGGCCAAGGTCGCTAATGGGTTGGTCGATCAAAGCACTTGGGATCTCAATGGTTGGGGAGTAGACTAGGATGGGTTCCTCCTCCATGGGAAGAAAGAGGATGATCTCACTCGTAAATTGGCCATTAGTGTAGATGGAAGTGATGGAGCCAACAGCGGGGTAAGCTAGGCTAATGGTGCTAGGCTCCGATGGCCTCATGGCTAGCATATCGGTCAAGTGGACTTGCCAATGTAGGTAGTCCACTAAGTCTCCCAAATCTTCCACACAATAGGAGGTTTGATAAGTGACATGAGGCTGAGTGGGAATGATTTGGGATTGATGTCCCATGGGTAGGTGGCATGGTTGTGAACTAGGAAGGGTGAGGCCTCGCTTGAGCCATTGGAGTACGGACTCATCTATGGTGACGGTGTCATGGGGAAGGGTGTGTGGCTCTTGAGGAGCTAGGCTAGGAGAGGTGGGTGAGTTGTGTGGCCCTTGGATTTCCTCTATTTTGGGAGGTGGATCCGATGGGTATCCCTCTCCACTTGGGTGGGTGTGTGGGTTGCAACTCCTAAGGACAATGGGGTAGGGAGGTCTATGGTGGGCGGGTTGGTGATAGTTGACGCATGGCGCACCCGAGGAGGTGAGCAAGGTCGGACGTGGGTTGGAATTGGGAGTGGAAGTAGTGGAGGCCTAAGTTGGGGTAGGATTGGGGTTGGAAGTGGAAGGTGGGTTGGGTGAGGAGATTTGGGTTGATTGGTTTTGGGAGATGTGTCCCTTTTTGGGGACGATGGTGAGGTTGCGGTGGTGGTCAAGGGGGCTTGTGGGGTACGGGTTTGGTGAGGGGATTTGGGTTTGGGGGTGGTGGCCATTATGGGCCCAGGTGGAGGGGTGGACATGGGGTCCAATTGGGTATGTGGACATATGGTTGTGGTGAGGACTTGGAGGTAGGATGTAGATGTGGTGGTTAGGGTAGGAGAGGTGGGAAATTGTGGGGAATGCGTGATTAGGGTCTTGGGTTGGTCAAGGGGAAATGAAGGAGTTGAAATGCTCTTTGGGCTTCGGTGTTCGGAATGGGAGGGGAAAATATATCTAGCCCTAAGTTGTTCCTTCATGTCCCCCCAAGTGGTGATGGGAGTTTCCCTTCTAAGTATCCTTAACCCGACAATTTGTAACCAATGAGTTTCTGCCCGTTTGGTAAGTTGCATTTTGGCAACCCAAGCCTTTTCATCCTCGGACATGGGATACCAAGTGAAGTACTGGTCCATTGTAGCTTCCCAATCTAAATATTCTCTAGGAGAGGTTCCATCAAAGGTGGGAAGTGGGAGGGGGACCATTCTATCATCCACCCTTGGGGTGGGCCCATTGTCACCTAATTGGGTAAGTTGACCTTTTATGCTATCTAGGCGATTAAAGGCATTAGTCATGGCCCCCATGAGGTAATCAACACAGCCGGGGATGTCATGTGTGTTGGTGGTGAGTTTCCCTTGGGTTTGGGACTCATGGGGAGAGTCGATGGGTTAGGTTGGTATGAGGCGGCCATGCTAGTGGTCAAAAGAGATGCAACCGAGGACTCTAAATGCATAAACAAGCCTTAGGACCAACTTGATAGAGATAAGTTATGAACTTGCTCTGATACCACTTGATGTGACACCACCTTGGGTGATAATCACAAGGCCAATACACCTTGGACCTATGACTCACAAGCAAGCAACTTTGATGATGAAATTACTCGGGCGAGCTCACTCGCTTAGCGGACACTATTGCCCGTAGGCAAATTGGCAATGGTGGGGAGGGTCCAAAGTGGGACCTTGACGTTCCGAGGCTAGGCTTCACTATGGCTGACCCCCTAAGGCGCTGGGATACCCAATTTAGTGGGCGGTCAGCATGCCAAAGGCATGGGTTGTAGGGTCGCTCACACCGCACTCCGCGGTGGCCACTCAATTGGAGGGAAATTTGGATCAAGCACTCACTTACCGTCCGACGGAGCTAAAGACAATACTAAATAAGCATGAATAAACCAGCGAGGGAAGTGTCCTAGAGCTCACCTGATCGGTGTGAGAACACCGATCCCGGCCGAAAGACGAGGGCGAGCGGGGAGGCGTGGATACGCACCCGCACGCCGCGCCGATGCCGCTTGACCCTGTTTAAGTGATTACAACACTACGCCTCTCGCAGGAGGGGGATCTTGGGGTGGGGGTTAACTGTTAATACATCCAAAACTACCTCCACACAGGGAGGGGCCTTCAGTCGGCCAAGCAAAAGGGGGAAAATCGAGCTAGAATCAAAGAATGGTAGCCGATGCCGATTCTGACCACTCTCTGCGCTTCAGGATAGGCAGTTGGTTTTCTTGACGCTGCGGCCACTCCAGAATTTTGTTGATGACCAAACCTGTTGGAAATTCTTTGTAGCTGGATTAGAATGACGTCGGATGTTTCTTGGAATTTTGTGTCGTTGTCGCTGGTTGGGGCAGAGTCGAGAACAGGGGTGGTCTTCGCTGGCTCTGGGTACTCTCAGGGTGTTACTTCTATAAGATGGGGACGCTACGAGATGATCCGAAATCTGTTGGAGGCGTGGCCGGAACCGATGCGATCGTGATCGAGTCCTCTTTCCGTCGGTGTCAGCAGCGTTGTCGGCAGATGTCAGAGATGATCGTGAAGTTCTGAACAGTAGAGATGTATCAGTGCTGGCTCCCAAAAACTGACCTGACACACTTGGAGTAGAAAATTTGTAACTCTTGATGCCGATGTCCAAACTTAGCTCTGCTTCTTGGGGATGAAAGAAGACTTGAGAGGGAAGCTCTAAGCCATGTCTTGCGCTAAGATCTGCAAGGGAGAGGCCGTGGTCGAACCGGATCTGCAGCTCTGGTCCTCTGCCTGAGTGGTTCTGCGCAGTCGAGGAAGAAATGCTCCCACGGGCAGCTCGGTGCTCGGACGATGACGAAACCACCTCGCCTGGGAAGTTCTCTGGATGACCTTTCCGGAGGTATATGCCTTGCCACCATAAGAATCAGGGAAGGGCCAAAGACGATGCAGCTTCTAGGACCAATGCTTGCAGCCTGCGACATGCTACTAGAGGTGCAACCTTGTGATGGCAAATGGAGTAGGAGGGGGGGTAACACAGCAAGGGGATGTTGGATGATGGATATGGAAGAGGGGAGGACGTGGCTGGGGTCTCCAAGGAGGCTGGGGTGGAAGGGATGGGGTTGAGGGGGGGGCTGGAGCTGCTGCTGGTGGTGATAGGGGTGGATGTGCACTAGAGAGGGGTGGGATGGAGAGGAGGTGGAGGGGGGCGACCAGACCTAAGGGGATCTCCTTGGGTCGACCTAGGGTGTGAGGAGGATGGGAGAGGGGAGGGAATTTCGAATTTGGGCCTTGGGAGGAGTTATTTCAGCTTTGGGAAGGTGGTGGGATGCTTGGGGAAGGAGAGACAGGTAGTTGGGGGTTAGGAGGTGGGGTGTGGATTGGAGGAGAGCTCTTGGGGTTGGGGTAGGTTAATGGAAGGGTGTGGGGACTAGGGAGAGAGTTATTCGGGGAGGGGAAGTGAGAGAAAGTGGTTGGAGGGGGAGGAGAGAGAGAATGGGGCGAACCCCTTAGAGAGAGAGAGAGTAGAGTGAAATTTGGTGGAGGAGAAAGAGACTAGAAGGTTTCTTCTATTCAAATGATTCATCAAAAGTTGTTAGATATGAGGGGAGTGGGGGCCTATTTATAGGCTTACATAATTCCATATGACCAAACTAACCTTGACCAAGTGCACTAATGACAAGCAAGTCCAAGGGAGGGGCGCCCCTAGGCCTAGCCCACTAGTTGGGCCCAAATGACTATCAAACTGACCCATTAACCTATTAACTGACTCAAATAAAGAAAGATTACATATCTAGGACTCAATGAAAATGAAAATTACATGCTACTGCTCAAAATTAAGTGATGGAGATGATGATGCGCCGATGGCGAGCAACCGAAGTCTCGAAAAAAGATGGAGTGACTGGGGATGTCCCCATCACCAAGCTTTTTAACGAGCCTAGTTTTATCCTTTTTTGATCTTCCTATGTTAAATTATGGGTTTTCTAAGGATTCTTAAATAATCTGTCTAGATTTTCGGCCCGTTGAGTCTAAACCCGATTAGCTAGTGCCCATTTAGCAGTCATAACATCTGAAATACTATCTGTAGGTCTTGCAGGTGGTCTTCTTTCCTCTTTGTCTTGACCACAAGATCATCAATATAACATCCTTCCTTGTCATATAGCAGTTCATCAAATATACTTGTCCTGGCTCTTTGAGATGTGGCACCAGCATTTTTGAGGCCAAAAAGCATCCTCTTGTAGTGGAAAATGCCTTTGGGTGTTTGAAAAGCTGTTTGGACCCTTCCTGCTCAGCGATTCATATCTAGTTGTAGCCGGATGACCTGTCCATTAAAGATAGGGCTTCATGGCCAGTAGTGGCATCTATCATGACTTCAGTGATTGGCATTGGGAAGTCATCCTTCTGGCATGCCTTGTTGAGGTCTCGAAAGTCAACACATATTCTTATCTGCCCATTTTTCTTCTTCACGGGCACTATATTGGCCAGCCACGTAGTGTATTGATTTTCCTACACGAAGCTGACGTCAATGATCTTGTCAACTTCTTTGTTTATTTGGTTGATCATCTCTGGCCTCATGCACCGGGGAGGCTATTTTACTGGTTCTGCCTTCGGGTCTATCGCCAGCAAGTGCTGAGCCACGATAGGACTAATCCCAGGCATCTTTTTGTAGGTCTAGGCAAAGTAATCCCGAAACTCTTTCTACAGTTGTAATTATTACCCCCACTCTTCTTGGGGGAGTAGAGCACTGAGAAAAGTAGGCCTAGGGTCCTCCTCACTACCCAGGTTCAATTCTATCAGCTCATCAACGATGGCTTGGCCTCCGTCCTCAATCTTTGGTGGCGCCGGTTGCAGGTCAATGAGGTCTTCATCCTCTTCTTTGACCTCTAGGGCTGCTATCTTTTCTTCAAACGATGCCCCACTTAGCGTCGGAGCCTCAACTTTGTCTGGCTGTAGAGCTTCGGCTCCAACGGCGAAGCCCAAAGAGAAAGAAGGCTGACACCTGCCTACCTCATTCTCCGGGACAGGAGGAGCCTGACTCTGACTTTGTAGGATGCCATGGATGACTTCACCATCTTCAACATTGCCTTGGAGGAGCGGGCCTTCGATCAAGATGACATCATTATTCTTGTGCTCTGCTTCAATCATCTGAACTTGTGAATCAAATGTTTGAATTCTGAGATTTTGGAGATGTGCGGGTGTCAACTCCTCTATTGATGATTCTGACTGCGACAATGTTTGGTACGCTTCGAGTATGCCCTCAAACTTGAGTCGTTCTCTATCAGCTTCTGAGTCTTCACATTCTCTGTCCGTGGTTTCATCAAACTTGACCTCAGTTTGGAAAGGTGTATCTTCGGAGGAGACTTTCTCCCAGCACTTACAAACGGCAGTGACCTCTTGCCCTTCAAAGCTTAGGCCACTGTTAAAGAATAATTCGCCCACCATCGGGCGGGGTTCTATTTCTCCATCATCTATAGGGTAATCATCATAAACTTCTCCTGGCGGGCCCTCGATTGCAAAGGTGGTGGTGGAGATCACATCCACTTCAGTCTCATAGTACTCCTAAATAGTATAACCTAAACCAGGGCTACAGGTAATCTTTAGGAGCTCTTTGTCTGCATTGGAAGGATACCATAGCCGTCTGAATGCGTCTCTTTGGCTGAAAGGCTGGAGGGAAGGAACTTGCATCTTTTCTGACGAGCAGGAGACCCGTTCACCTGTATAGGCTAGGCCCAAGATTGGGACCATGCGGCCAGTTGATTCTTCAGGGATGACGTAGTCCTCATCTTCTTTTGTAGTTGGTTCCCCAGCAATGTAGAGTATTGTGGGTGGTCCACAGAAACGAGGGACTTCCAAGGCCCTCCATGGGTCCACAGTTTGGCATTCAAGGTCTCGGATGGGCTTAAAAAATCATGGTGGCACCCTAATATGCTTGAACAATTCTTCCACATCAGCGTCTCCTGACTTGGGGTAAGCAGATGGAGGTGCAGCTCTAGAGACATCCCCAACTTCAGAGATATGGAGACCCCTTGAGAGGTGACATGGGTAGGCGGTGGTGGAGGAAACCAGTCGCCTGACGGGCCTTTTTCTTCTCTTGCCTTTACAGGGGCATCCTTCTCCACATACGTTTGGGATGCCTCCACGTAAAGAGGTGCATCAAGCAAATGACACTCGAAGACCTCAAAGGGGTGTAGATTTGAAAATACACTTTCTTCCTTCCCATCCCGGCAGTACTTAATGCATTGGTGTAGAGTGGAAGGCACCACCAAGTGTTTATGCAGCCACGGTCAGCCGAGGAGAGCTTTGTAGGAAGTGCTGGAATTGATCACATGGAACTGCACCTTTGTAGTGAGGTCTCCTAGTGTGAGGTTAAACTCCATCACTCCCAATGGAACCTCAAACTTCTGATTAAAGCCTGCAATTCTCATATCCCTTAGTTTTGTGTGGTGTACATTTAAATAATATTTTTGATAGATGTAGTAAGGGAGAATGTTAACTGCTACCCCCGGATCTACCAAGATCTGGCTCAACGGTTGTCCATTAATCTGCCCCCTCATATACATCGACCTATTATGGGTGGTGTCTGGAATCAACATATCATCTTCTGTGACAGTGAGATCTGGGCTAAGCGGGGTCTCTACAAAATAACTCTCATAATGGGCTGGTGTCTGCAGAGCTTCAATTACGGCTGGTCGCGCTTCATCACTCAAGGACAGAATCTCCCATATAGTAAATTTAGTTGGGAGATTCTTCAGTAGCTTCATTATTCGACTGCCCGCCCTAACATTGGATAGTCACATTTCCTCTGTCCATATGGGTTTTGGAGGCTCTTGGGGTGCTGTTACTGAGCATTGCTCTGTAGATGCACTTTTTGGGATTTCTTTTATCTATTCGTTTGTTTGTTTGTTTATTCGGTTTATTTAGCACGTGGGCATGCCAGTCATGGAGTGACGATTTATTCGGGCTCTACTGACTGATCAGATGATAGTGGATTACGTGTCTAGACCAAAATCCGCCGCACCATAAAGGTCACGGCGTTAATTACATCTCTCCGGAGGGGAGAAAACCCTTGATTGATCGCCAGGAAAAGGGGTCCTACGGCCTAAACTTAACATTAATGAAATCAGATAATGAAATTTGTGAACTGTGTTAAAATGCCCCTAGATTGGGGTGTAAACGTTTAAATCATGTTCATCGTTTATCGACCATTTCGTGTTCGGACGGAAGTGCGTGTTGAAAGCGTGACGAAGACGGAGGTAAAACCACGCAAATGTCTATCGAGTATACGGCAAGTTTGATAAGAGAGCGGGATTAGAGCTCAGTGGAAACGGGTCAGGTTTAATGAACTATTGGCCCCGGGCAATCTCAGGTCGTGGCCATATTGGGGTCATCCCTGAGGTCCAAACATAACTTTCCGAGGCATCATTTATATTCTCTTCACACCGGGTCCGGGGCAGCGGGGCCCCGGAGTAGACACCTATATTATATTTTTTGTTTTTTTTTGTTTTTTTTTGTTCTATTTTGATCATTTATCACTTTTGATGTTGTCTCATTTTGTTGTTTTATCATTTTTCTTTGCTTTCTATGTTTTTGCTTTCTCTTTTTTTTATTTCAAAACAAGGGAGGGGGGTGATGAGTCGGCGGGGTGACTGCCACCGGATCACTCTCCATTTATATTATATATATATAGGATGAATCGGCGGGTGGAGAGTGGGAGATGAGAGCGTGAGTCGGCGGGAGGAGAGAGACGGGAAGAGAGAGGAGGAGGGGTGATCCCACACGCACACTGTCGCAAGATCACCTCTCCCATTTTGTTTATTCTCTTCTTCTTCTTTTTTTCTAGGTGGGAGAGGGTGATCCGACGTGAGAAAGTGTCGCCGGATCACTTCCCCTTCAAAATTTTTTTCCTTTTCTTTTGCTATTTCAGCAGGGCTACGTCGACGTAGGGTGTAGGGGAGTCGACGCACCGCTGCCCCTCACAGGTGGGGGGCCGAGGCTACGTCGACCTGGCCCACTCCCTACGTCGACACAGGGGTGGCAGGTGAACACCAGGGAGAGCCTAGCGAGGGGTGGGTCGACCCCTCATCGCACAGAGCTTTAGGCTCTTCATTCCTTTGGCTTATTCAACATGGTTTTTTTATTTTTTGGCTGTTTGCTTGGCCAAGATGGAATACATGCATTGCTCCCTTTATTTAATTATGTATGTTTGATTGGTTTTCCCCCCTTTTTATTTTTTGCATGACTAGCATGGATATGTGTATGCATATGCAGAGAATGGAGAGGGAGGCCAGCAAAGGGACCAGTCGACTCCATCGACGCAATGCATCGACACAGGGATGATCGGTCCACTGAAAGTTCAGTTCGGTCGACCGAAACCGCGGGTAGGTCGACCTGTTCAAGGGTAGAACTCCTTTCTTCTTGGTCTTTTGACAGACTTTTGGTTTTCAGGCTATTTCCTGTTATTCCACTTAAAGGGGGCCATATGATAGAGTGACGTGTTTAAAGCATGGGCTCTTCTCTAAGGAAGCTATGCCATGTGTGGGGGTTTATTATACATATGTGTGGGGTTAGTTATGCGCTTATGATGCATATGACTCAATACACAAGATATGCTTGTCTTTTTTTGTTTAAGATGAACCCATGGAGCTCCCCATTTTTTTATTATTTGTTCATGAAGATGCAGCATGAAATGCATATGCAGTTTGATGTATGCATAAGGTTCGCAGAGATTTTTGTACAAACTTATGCATGGGGTGATGCCGTTGCTTAATGCGTATGAAAAAGGGATGCTCAGTGTGCATTTAAATTTAGAAATGGAGAGAAACTTTGCTCTCAGCTCATGAGGGTCCAGATTCACAGTGACTGAAGAGAACTTTTATTTCTGTTTGTGGTAAGATCAATAGAGAGCCCCTTTGTCATCATTGCCATTCCCATATTTTTTATCGCCACCCCGCCATGCTTATTATTATTTCTTTGTTTAGCCATTAGTTAGAGTTTCCGGTAGAAATTCGACAGCATCTCCCCTAGACCCGGGGTTCACGGGGTGTGAAAGACATGCCCACCCATGGAGAGATCCGAGACGGCCTCAAAAATCATCGGGCAAGCTAAGAACAGCTACCCTAAGCCCCGGGTTTGGCATGAAAACCCCGAGGACTGACCTACAAGGGGCCCCGATGACCCATGGGAAGTAATTTCTGAAATTCTGAGACCTTGGTTTATCATGTGGCCGGACAGGCGGCTGTTGTTGTTCACTCTCCAGACAGGGTTCCCCAGGGAGCATACTATGAAGAAGCAGTTCCTGGGAGCCCGGAGTAATCAGAAAATCTAGTTGTCGAAAAGAAAACCGTTCGAAGTTACACCAAAATAAAACACCCTGGACCGAGCAAAAGGGAAATGGAGAGCCATGCCTAAGATAGAAGGGAGGCCAAGATCATGCCCACAGCATTTGCCACAACTAAAATTCTTTTATTCACATAGGAGCAACAGGTACAAGGGAGATTGTAAAGACCCAAGATCCGGATACGGGGAAAAACCCGATACCATTCGAATCCTGGTCTGCCGCCCACGAGCCAGAGGGCTCTGAAGGGCTAAAAGGTGTGTGTGAGTGGCAGTGTACATGAATAAGAAATAAAGCAGGAAATAACAATAATAAACTAACAATAGAGTCTAGTCCAAAAAAGTATAGTCTACAAAAAATAAAATGTACCCAATGCCGAGTGAACGCTCGGCCCTACGAACTGGCACCTCGAAACCTCCGCACAGCACCCTCGAACCTCAAGGAAGAACCGCCTCAGGTGTCTCTCTCGCCCCAGGCAGAAATTGAGACACCACTCTGATGCGGCTCTGATGCGGCGTAGGAATCGAGACATTAGACGATCAGAGTTGTATCAGACTCATTTTTTTGTTATGTATTTTTATTTTATTTGAGTCTTATTTGAAGGTCATGAGTTGGTAGGATTAAAATTTTAATTTTCATAATTTATTTGGTTCATTTCGAGCGAATATCGAGTCTTTTTATTTTTTGTAATTTTTGGTGCAAATTCTGCACTATTTTGTGAATCTAGGGATATTTGAGTCATAGGAAGGTAAAATAGAGTTAGGGTTTGCCTAACTCCTATAAATTATCATGTTAACTCACTTTCCCAATTAATGGTGAATTACAACTGCGAATTTTACAATAATTTCTTTGTCTCTAAGATGGAGATGACAATGCCTTGAGAGGAGGCAAACCCTAGGTGGTCCCTGTGAAGGGGAGGGTGCGAAACCTACACTCCCACCTCTATCCTCTGGCCGGGTGAGATGCCCAGCCCCTCTGCCTCCCCTCCTTCCAAGCATCGCCCCCTCATCTCCATATTCTCTCCCTGCTTTTTTTTTAATCAAGAAACCGACCAAACAGGACAAGCACTGGTCGAGTGCACCCTCCCTCAGAGAGGGAGAATGTTCTCACTCCCCCAGGCTGTGACTGCGGCCCTTATTTTATTTATTTGAGGAAAGGAGTACATGTAGCTTCGGGGCATACCCATGAGAAAACAAAGAGGCCACCACTTAGCCTTTAAAGAAAGCAGAAAATTGAAGAAGAACTAAAACTCCAAGCTGCTACCAGGGAGTATTAAGGAAATCAGATGGCAGGTAGCCCTACCTTTTCCAATCTGAAAGCACCTTTGGCCATCGGTGGAAGATCCCCTACTTGGGTGAAAATAAAGTTTTCATGGGCATTACAAGCAAAGGATGCTAGGGAATCCGCTACTTGATTCCCTTCTCTAAATGTATGGCAGACCAAACATTCATAGTCTTGAAGAAGATCCCATGTCCTCCTCCACCATGGGAGAACCATCCAGCTTGGAGCTATGCCTTTCCGAATAGCTTCAATTAAGAGAGCACGGTTCGAGTATATAGCCGCCAGATTTATACCACTTTGCTTCGCAACGGCCAAACCATCATGCAATGCCCTTGCCTCAACTAGCAAGCTATTACCATAACCATACTGGAAAGCAAAACCTGCTATCAGGTTGCCTGCAACATCCCTTATACATCCACCTCCTCCACTCCTGCCAGGGTTGCCCTTTGAGGCCCCATCAACATGCAAGGTGTACTCATGTGCAGCCAGTCTACAATAGACTAAGAGGGGCTATATTGGTTTCACATGGGGAAGCAGTTGGAAGGATGCTAAATTTTGAAGTTGAGCTGGAGATTTTGGTTTGTGAAAATTTAGCTTTTCCAGAGCCACATCAATTAAGTAAGTAATTTTTCTTTTGATAAAGGTACTACTGTGGGTCACTCCTTCAAATCTCAAGGCACATCTTTGTTTCTAGATTTCACACAGCATCAAAATCACTGCATACATTCCAATATAACTGATTGCAGATTGCATGTTGGTTGCAGATAGCAAATTCCAACAGCGGGTAGTGATTTGATCACTTAAAAATACATTGTTACTTATCAAAGGATTCACCTAGCTCCATAATTCTAAAGCAAGCTCACAAGATATAAAGACATGGTTGAGGTCTTCTTGGGCAGGGGATGAGCAACAGCTACATCTTGAAGCCATTTGAATTCCATAGTCAGCTACTCTACTAACAACCGGTAGTGCTCTATGAAGTAATTTCCAAGTAAAGAGAGCTGCCCTCGGAGCAATGGTTGAGTGGCATAGTTTAGCCCAGGCTGGCCTCTGAATTCCTTTAGTTCGGATCAGATTGCAAGCTGACTTAACTGTAAAATTTCCCTTTGGTGTGCCTGTCCAAATACCAAATATCTTCCTCACTGCCAAATTGAATATTGGGAATGTAGAAATTGTTGCTAAGAAAGTGATGTGACACCACCTATGGACCTATTTTGCAAGCATTCAAGTTTGAGCGGCGGACTCACACTAGCGAGCTCACCCGTATGGCGCACACTAGTGCCCGATGGCGACTAGGCGATGTTGGAGAGGGTCCGAGGCGGGACCTTGAGGCTCTAAAGGTTGGCTAGCTTGGGGAGAACCCCAAATGGGCCTAGGATGCCCAAATCATGGGCAGCCAACACACCAAGGGTGTGGGTTAAGTGGATTCACTCTCAACTTGCCCGCGGTGGTCACTCACGGTACTAGCAATTCGGGCCGAGCTCTCACTCTCCATCCGACGAAGCAATAGCAATAATACTAAGCTAAGCAAGTGATTAAACCAGTCAAGAGAGGGACCGAGGCTCACCTAGCCGGCGTGAAGATGCCGACTCCGGCCGAAGACGGGGGCGAGCGGGGAGGCAAGGGTTTGCGCCCGCAAGCCGCATCGGTGTCGCTTCAAAATATGCGAAAAGATTATAACATGAACTACACCTCTCGCAGGAGGGGTGATCTTGGGGTGGGGATTAAGCTTATTACATCCAAAACTACCTCCACACAGGGAGGGGCCTTCAGCCGGCCAAGCGGGGTGGGGAATTACGCAAAGGAAATCCGACTTGCCGAATCCCGCCGGTTCTGCCAATCTGCAGGTTGCTGGATAGTGGGGCGGTAATGATGCTTCCAAAAATTTCACAGAGCTCAGATCGTGATGAGACTTGCGCCAAAAGCTTCCCAACTGACTGAGGGTGATGTCTGATTTTTTGGGAAGGCTCTGAAGCTCGGGGCTGATCGGGCCGGCGACTGGAACCTGGCTGCAACTTTCTATCTCTGACGGGTGCAGGGTTGGTGCAGTCGGTTGAAGAAGGTGCTGTGGGCTCTCCTGAACTCCGATTGAGGCGATACTGGTGGTGACGCTTCCGTGGTCGGAGTAGCTTTGAGCAGGAGCTGACGGAGTTGCAATCGGAGGTCAGAGAAGAGATCAGTCGTCGGATGAGTGGGTGCAGGTCGAACCTGAATCCGCAAGATCAGTCTGCGCACTTGGACGAGGAAAATGGGAACTAGGGGTTCTGGAAGCCGATTGATGCCCTGCCTTTTGGAGATGAAAGAGGACTCAGAGGAGAAGATTTTTTATGAAGAACTCCTTCCCTGATTCCCAGGAGGTTGGCCACTGTAGAGCATCAACTCTGGCTTAGGTGCTCTGCTAGGGAAGCTGCGCACAGTCGGGGGAGAAATGCTCTCACGGCCAGCTCGGAGCTTGGATCCAGACGAAACCACCACCGTTGCGAAGATGACTCGAAGACGCTTCCAACGGTAGCTCTTGGGCCTTCAGATTCGCAGGGAGGAGGAGGCGGTGGCCGCTTCAAGCTACAGCCAACCTGCTGCCTGCAACCAGAGCTTGACCTGCAAAAGAAATGGGTATGAATGGAGGGGTGGTGGTGGGGGGGTGACCTTGGCTGGGTTTGGGGTTGGATTTGGGCGACCAAGAAAGCTAAGGGGGTGGGAGATGGGAGGGAAATTCGAAATTGGGCTTTGGGAGAAGCTAATTTAGCATTGGGAAGGTGGTGGGATGCTTTGGGAAGGAGAGTGGGGTAGTTGGGGGTTAGGATGTGGGGTGTGGATTGGAGGATGCCACCTTGGGGTTGGGGGGGAGTTAAATGAGTGTATGGGGAAGGGGAGGGGTCTTAATGAGGGGTGAATGGGGAGGAGAGAGAAAATTCCAAAAATTAGGGTGGAGGGAGAGAGAGAGAGAGGGGGGGACCCCTTAGAGAGAGAGAGTGAGAGAGAGGGAGATCTAGTGAGATTTGGAAGTGGATTTTAATTTTCATTCAATTATTCATTACTTCAAAATGAGGGGAATGGGGTCCTATATATAGGCAACCCACATTTCTACAAAAGTCCCTGACATTTGACTCAATGACAAATAACCGAAGGGATAGGGGTGCCCTTGGGCCAAGCCCAATGAATTGGGCCCAATAGCCTAACAAACCAACCTAATGACACAATACTTAGGAAAATGACTCACTAACCTAGGTACATGACTCAAATAAAGGGAAAATTACATGATATTGACTCAAAGAAAATGTGAAGATTACATGACTAGACTCAAAAATACATGACTAACATAATGGCGCTTGCCGACGAACAATCCGAGTTCGGAGAAAATGTGGAGGGGCAAGGGATGCCCTCATCATACCCCTGGGGTGGGGAAAACTCGACCCCGTCGAGTATGGGTCCACCAGGAAAGTAGTACATCGAAATGCGGCTCTGGGCGATCCACGATTTCCATACTCAACCCGCGACCATAGTCGGGGAACGGCGCTTCAGCTCGACAAAGTGACTCGGTCATACCCTCATGCTGGCGATGGGATCTTGCTTGCCTAGTATTGCCGCCGTGTGCTCACGTCGGGCTCTCAGGCTATTTGTGGTGGCACTCCGAGGGTGTCTCTCACAAGGGTAGGTGTAAGCTCGAGGCACTCACTAGGATCCACCGCGGTGCCCTTAGAGGGTGCCGGATCCGCCACATGGGAAGTGGGGTGAATCCCAAAACCCATTTGAAAGTCCAACCCATAAGCTGGGTTGCTAAAGCCACTCAGATCTTGGCAAGGTCCAAGTCCTCGTGCCCTCAGATTGGAGGTGACCCTAAAGTAGAGCCACTCCAAAGCCATCATCACCAAGTTGTCAACTTGGAACTCAAAGTGGTGCTTAGGAGTTTGTGCTCGCTTCTTGTGAATCCCACCGCTTGTTTCTTGATACTTGCTTGAATGCATATGCCATGCACTATGATGCGATGTGAGTTGACAATGTATGGTATGCAAAGGTGGTCCAGGATAACCACATATAGACCTATCATACATTGATGTTATGAGGACGTTGAATGATTTGGGAGGACCGGGGCATCTATAGGTATGCATGGTGGTGACAAATGCTGGGGGACCCGGACATCTATGTATGCTCCTCTCATGCTTAAGACTCATGATGAATGAAGGTGGGCCAATACATCCAAATACGGTCCACTTATGCTTCCTACTTGACATGTGGGTGATGTAAATGAATGTACCCGACTTATGAATCATGCCAAGTGGTATTGTATGCCAAGACTTATGTACTCTTGTGACAAAGATGTCTCCTAGGTGTGGGCTTTTTGACTTCCATTGGAATGGGTCAAAGGGGTCTAGGAAGGTGGATATCATGAAATGGGGCACTTCCTCGATCCCTGGGTGTATACCACCCAAAGTCATGGCTCCCATGGTATAACCCGGGTCTAGGATGGGGTGGATTGGATCAAACATGGTGGGTTGGGGTAGGGAAAGGTAGGTGGTGGTTAAGGTGGTTGGGTCACACGGGTTCCTTGACTCCCATTGGAATGGATCATAGGGATCATAAAATGGGTTACCAAGGGAGAGGAGCTCCATGTCTTCAAGGTCCTCCAAAGGTGCTAAGTCATTCCTCTCCATGATAATTGGGCCAATGTTCTTGGTGAGTGGGTCGGCCACAAGGGGAGGGCTTGGCTTTCTATACGCTGTAAGAAGCTCCAAATTGAGGAGAAGGTTGGGCTCATCGGGTGTGGGGAGGAATAGAAGGAGGTCGCTAGTGTAGCAACCAATGGTGCAAACCGAGGTGATAGACCCTATGCATAGGTGTAGGAGGTCAAGGCTCTTAGGTTGTTCGGCCATAGGGGTCAACATGCTAGTGAACTCAATTTGCCATGCTAAGCCCTTAAGAAGATCTTCTAAGGTTTCCACTTGGTAGGATGTTTGGATTATGGTGTGATAGGAGAAGAAGGGTACAATGGGAAGGTTTTGCTCCATGGGAGGGTAAATATAGGACATGGTAGGGTGAATTGGTCTCTCCTTTAGCCATCTAGCTAGGGGCCCATCTATGATTATGGTGCTATTTGTGAAGGCTTGTGGCTCTTGGGGGTCCAAGCTATGTGGAGGGGACATTTGTGATTCTTCCTCACCATAGGTATGAACTTGGGTTTCCTCAAGGATGGGGATGGGTTCCGGAATGGCATCTACTCCCATGTGGATGGTTGTGGTCTCCTTTCTCAAGGGAATGGGAAGGTCTAGTGAGGGTGGGGTGATGATGGTTGGTGCATGGTGTACCCGGGATGGTGGGTAATGGGAAACTTGGTTTTGGATAGGGAGGGGAAGTAGTGGAAGCCTAGGACTTGGGACTTTTGGGGTAGGGAGTGGGAGATGGGTTGGTTGGGGTGGCTTGGGTTGGTTGGTCTTGGGGGGAGTGTCCCTTTTAGGGGACAAGGGAGGGGTAGTGGTGGGGACCAAAGGGGCTTGTGGGGTATGGGTTTGGTGGGAGCTTTTAGATTGGAGGGTGGTGGCCGTCATGGGCCTAGGTGGAGGGGTGGACACGGTGTCCACTTGGTTTTTAATGGTGAGGGTTGGATGAGTTGTGGTCACCATGGAGGGAATTGGGTCGGTTAGGGGTCTCTTGCCCTTGAGATCGTTTGGGGTGGAAGTGGGGGCTAAAGGGGCTTGACTAGTGTAGGTTAGGGAAGGGGGTTTTGGTTGGGGTGTGGGGGCCCTCATGGGGTTAGGTGGGGAGGTGGAGGCCTTGGACACTTGGGTTCTAGTGGTAAGGGTTTGGACGTGTGGGGTTGGAGGAGTGGGAGTGCTCCTTGAGTTTTGGTAACCCGGGTAGGAGGGAGGAGGTCAGGGAGTGTAGACTTTCCTAAGTTCGGCTCTCATGTTCTCCCATGTGTTAATAGGCTCTAGCCTCATAACCCTCCTAAATTGTTCAATGAACTTCCACCTATCCTCGGCATGGTACACAAGTCGACTCTTGGCAAGGTAGATTTTCATGGGTTCAGTCATTGGATTCCTCTTAAAGTATTTATCCATATTTTTCTCCCACTCTAAATATGCACTAGGGTGGTATCCGTTAAAGATAAGGTCCTCAAATAGGACTTTTTCCAAAGGGGTGTCAATCGGACCTTTGCGGAGGGCCGAGTGAGATAGATGTGACTTACATGAAGTAGCCATGCTAGTGGACAAAAGAGATGCAACCGAAGACTCTAAATGCATATGAGCATCCTAGGACCAACTTGATAGAGATAAGTTGTGAACTTGCTCTGATACCACTTGATGTGACACCACCTATGGACCTATTTTGCAAGCATTCAAGTTTGAGCGGCGGACTCACACTAGCGAGCTCACCCGTATGGCGCACACTAGTGCCCGATGGCGACTAGGGGATGTTGGAGAGGGTCCGAGGCGGGACCTTGAGGCTCTAAAGGTTGGCTAGCTTGGGGAGAACCCCAAATGGGCCTAGGATGCCCAAATCATGGGCGGCCAACACACCAAGGGTGTGGGTTAAGTGGATTCACTCTCAACTTGCCCGCGGTTGTCACTCACGGTACTAGCAATTCGGGCCGAGCTCTCACTCTCCATCCGACGAAGCAATAGCAATAATACTAAGCTAAGCAAGTGATTAAACCAGTCAAGAGAGGGACCGAGGCTCACCTAGCCGGCGTGAAGACGCCGACTCTGGCCGAAGATGGGGGTGAGCGGGGAGGCAAGGGTTTGCGCCCGCAAGCCGTGTCGGTGTCGCTTCAAAATCTGCGAAAAGATTATCACATGAACTACACCTCTCATAGGAGGGATGATCTTGGGGTGGGGATTAAGATTATTACATCCAAAACTACCTCCACACAGGGAGGGGCCTTCAGCCGGCCAAGCGGGGTGTGGAATTACGCAAAGGAAATCCGACTTGTCGAATTCCGCCGGTTCTGCCAATCTGTAGGTTGCTGGACAGTGGGGCGGTGATGATGCTTCCAAAAATTCCACAGAGCTCAGATCTTGATGAGACTTGCCCCAAAAGCTTCCCAACTGACTGAGGGTGATGTCTGATGTTTTGGGAAGGCTCTGAAGCTCGGGGCTGATCGGGCCGGCGACTGGAACCTGGCTGCAACTTTCTGTCTCTAACAGGTGCAGGGTTGGTGCAGTCGGTTGCAGAAGGTGTTGTGGGCTCTCCTGAACTCCGATTGAGGCGAGACTAGCGGTGACGCTTCCGTGGTCGGAGTAGCTTTGAGCAGGAGCTGACGGAGTTGCAATCAGAGGTCGGAGAAGAGAGCAGTCGTCGGATGAGTGGGTGCAGGTCGAACCTGAATCCGCAAGAGCAGTCTGCGCACTTGGACGAGGAAAATGGGAACTAGGGGTTCTGGAAGCCGATTGATGCCCTGCCCTTTGGAGATGAAATAGGACTCAGAGGAGAAGATTTTTGATGAAGAACTCCTTCCCTGATTCCTAGGAGGTTGGCCGCTGTAGAGCTTCAACTCCGGCTCAGGTGCTCTACTAGGGAAGCTGCGCACAGTCGGGGGAGAAATGCTCTCACGGCCAGCTCGGAGCTTGGATCCATACGAAACCACCACCGTTGCGAAGATGACTCGAAGACGCTTCCAACGGTACCTCTTGGGCCTTCAGATTCGCAGGGAGGAGGACGTGGTGGCCGCTTCAATCTATGGCCAACCTGCTGCCTGCAACCAGAGCTTGACCTGCAAAAGAAATAGGTATGAATGGAGGGGTGGTGGTGGGGGGGCGACCTTGGCTGGGTTTGGGGTTGGATTTGGGCGACCAAGGGAGCTAAGGGGGTGGGAGATGGGAGGGAAATTCGAAATTGGGCTTTGGGAGAAGCTAATTTAGCATTGGGAAGGTGGTGGGATGCTTTGGGAAGGAGAGTGGGGTAGTTGGGGGTTGGGAGGTGGGGTGTGGATTGGAGGATGCCACCTTGGGGTTGGGGGGGAGTTAAATGAGTGTATGGGGAAGGGGAGGCGTCTTAATGAGGGGTGAATGGGGAGGAGAGAGAAAATACCGAAAATTGGGGTGGAGGGAGAGAGAGAGAGAGGGGGGACCCCTTAGAGAGAGAGAGTGAGAGAGAGGGAGATCTAGTGGGATTTGGAAGCGGATTTCAATTTTCATTCAATTATTCATTACTTCAAAATGAAGGAAATGGGGTCCTATATATAGGCAACCCACATTTCTACAAAAGTCCCTGACATTTGACTCAATGACAAATAACCGAAGGGATAGGGGTGCCCTTGGACCAAGCCCAATGAATTGGGCCCAATAGCCTAACAAACCAACCTAATGACACAATACTTAGGAAAATGACTCACTAACCTAGGTACATGACTCAAATAAAAGGAAAATTACATGATATTGACTCAAAGAAAATGTGAAGATTACATGACTAGACTCAAAAATACATGACTAACATAATGGCGCTTGCCGACGAACAATCCGAGTTCGGAGAAAATGTGGAGGGGCAAGGGATGCCCTCATCAGAAAGTTCCTTGCAATATGCTGAGGATCCTGGAGCACATCCTTGACTGTGGCCAGAGGGATGCCTTCCCCTCCACCCCTACCATTGGCCAATGTAGCACTAATAGCAGAGCCATTGCCAGACCAGTTATCTCTCAAAAAATATGTAGAAGCCCCATTCCCTATAAACCACCTGCTATTAGTGGTTAATATTTCTCTTGCTTCTCTGAAGATAATCAGGGGCATACCTGCAGGAAAAGGTTTAGTGCAGTTTGCAAAGTGGATTTTGATGAAACGTTGCTTGGCATACATAGACCATAAGGAGGTCCCATGTACAATGTTCCACAATATTTTGACTGCTAGAGTGATTTGAGTCCATTGAAGGTCACTGATCCCCATGCCACCTTCTAACCGAGGCCTCTGAATCTCAGACCAAGCTACCCAATGCCTGCAGTTAGTGCCATTATGACCTTGCCAAAAGAAGTTAGCACATTGGCTATCAATGAATTTAATAACCTTCTTCGGGATGAAACAAGCTGAGGCTAGGTAAATTGGCATGCTATAAAGGAATGAATCAATTAATATAGTTCTGCCAGCTTGCGATAAAAGTTTGGACTGCCATCCTTCCAGCTTGGTTTGAACCATTTCTATCAAGAATTTAAGGTCAGAGCAAAGGTATCTCCCCCTATTGACTGGGATACCAAGATAGTTTATTCCTGCAGTCTGGTTCTTATAGCCAGTGAGAGTTTGAATTGACTGTTTAAGGGAAGGTGGAGCTTTAGTTGAAAGAATGAAACAACTTTTGGCCACATTCACTTTCTGCCCCGAACAGTGTTCATAGCTGCTTATGAAATGTTGTAAGGCTACAATATTATTCCTGCTAGCATTCAGAAAAATTAAGGTTTCGTCAGCATATAAAAGGTGGGAAATATGCATGGACCGTCTTAGCCCTTTATAGCCTTGCAATCCCCCGGATTGGAATAAAACTGTGAAGCCTCTACTTAGAACTGCAATAATGAATAAAAAGGGAGCTATGGGGTCTCCTTGCCTTATGCCACTGCTGGATTTGAAGAAGCCTGATGCTACTCCATTGAGGTTAACTGAAAACTAGCAATTATGGAGAAGCATTCCAATATATGAAGTAAATTTTATGCTAAAGCCAAACTTCCTCATGACTGCTAAGATATAATCTCATTCCATCCTATCATAAGCTTTAGTCATGTCCAGCTTAATTATCATATTGTGTCCTCTTACCTTTCTTTTAATGTCCATCATTAACTACTGAGCAAGAGCTACACTATCCAGAATTTGCCGCCCCTTCACAAAAGCACCTTGCTACTTTGATATGATACTTGGCAAAAGAGGAGCTAGCCTTTCAGAAATAATCCGAGAGATGATTTTATATGATAAGTTACATAAGTTGATAGGTCTAAAAATCATTGAAAGATCTAGGTTCCTGCACCTTTGGAATTAAAGTAATGAGAGAGGAGGTTATGCCTCTAGGAAGTGGGAAACCTTCAAAAAATGCACAAACGGCATCAGAGACATCCTGCCCTAAAATGTTCCAGACTGCTGTATAAAATTCACCAGAGAAGCCATCCGGCCCAAGAGAGCTAGACCCTTTTAATGACCAGACTGCTCTTTTGACTTCTGAAGCATCCAGAATTGCACAAAGAGTAATATTCTAAGCTTCAGTAATTACTTGTGGGATACATTCTAGCATTGAAAAATTTATTGAATGATCCTCAGTAGAGAATAGGTTTTTGAAAAATGCCTCAGCATGAGCCCCCAGAGATTCCTGATCAGTACATCATTCCTCAGGGTCACCAACTCTCAATCTTATTATTATGTTTCTTCTTCTGTTGCATTGGGCAACAGTATGGTAGAAAGAGGTATTTCTGTCCCCACTTTCGATCCAATCAACTCTAGACTTTTGATTCCAAAAGATTTCTTCCCTAAAAAGAGCTTGGCAGAGGCTTGCATTGGCAGCATTGAGGCCTTCTTTATTTTCTAAGGGTGGACTAGAATCATAGATGGACTGCTTTAATTCCACATCAGCCTCTGCATGGCTTATATTTAAATAGATATCCCCAAAGACTTCTTTGTTCCATTTTCGCAGAGAGTCCTTGGTTGTCTTGAGTTTGACAAAGAGCCTAACCAATGCACTTGGGTGGCTGATTTGGGCTTGCTGCCAAACATCAGATATCAACTGCTGAAAGGATGTGTGTGTGCACCACATCTTCTGAAAAATGAATCTACCAGGGCTAGAGGACAAATTGTCCAGGATAGTAAGCAGGGGGGCATGATCTGAGAAGCCTCTTGGTAAATGTTTAATTGTCAGATGAGGAAGCACAGATTGGCAAAAACTATTCACCAACACTCGATCAAGTCTTGCCCTGATGTTAGCAGCCCCTACTCTATTATTGGTCCAGGTCATAGAGGGCCCTTGGAAGCCAGCATCAAAAAGGCCAGCAGAACATAAGAAGGTATTGAAGTCAGACATAGAAGCTAAAGCTGGAATATCACCTCTTATCTTTTCTGAAGGCCTCAATACACAATTAAAATCTCCCCCTACCAGCCATGGAATATTAATAGAGGCAGCAAAAATTCCAAGATCACTAAATAGAGACTGTCTAAGAAGAGGGGTACAGGAAGCATATACAAATGAATAATACGAACAGAAGGAATTATTAACTTTCTGACCAAGAGTTATGTATTGAGGAGAGGAGGCAATAACCTCCAAATTGCAACTTTCTTGCCAGAATATCCAAATCTTTGAATCTAAAGAATTATTACATGCATATCTCCCAAGCTTGAGATATCTTCCCAGCTGCAGAGCTTTATTGAAATTCATATTTGGTTCACTGATGGCCACAACATTGACCTTATTAGAATGAACAATTTGTTTCAAGCTTCTACGAGAGCCTGTGTTTCCTACTCCACGGATATTCCAAATTAAAATAGGAAGAATCATGGAGGATTCAATATAATTTCTTCCATCGATCTAGCTCTAGATCTTGTCATTATACCACCATCTTTAATTTTGCTCACATTTCCACCACCTTTTTCAAGTTGATGAGGCTGCAGTATTTCATTATTCAAATAGGCCTTATTCGTAATTTGCATGCTGGACTTCAATAGTTCCTGTACATCCTCATTATTGGAGATCTTCACTTTAGGGTTTAGATCTGTCATATCATGTTCCTCAGCGTGCAGCTTAACCATCTCCAAAGAATTGTCTGTCAACTATCGACTATCAATATTAACAATGTCAGCTTGGCCAATAGAGGAGGCTTCCTTTAGGTTATGTTCCCTTTCACTGGCAAGTAGTTCACTACCTTCTATTTCCTGGTTTTCATTATTAAAACTTCCTCCAACATCTTCTGTGGCAAACTTAGGAGAAGAGTGAGATTCCAAGAGTAATGACTGTTGATAATCAGGGATAAGGACATGATTCTCCTCTTCCATATGTAATTGGATCTGAAGAGTCTTTCTATTGCTGTTGAATGCATGATTGGCATGCTGTTGTTCCAAGAGTTCCGTTGCCTGTTGTAAAATCTCAAACTTATTGTCTACAACCACATTTTATCGAACAGCCAGAGGATTACTCAGCTTTGGTGTGAAGACCTGTCTGCTGTTCTTTGGATCAGATCCATTCACCAGACTGATATGAGCTTTTCTGCTCTGCTTCTTCTTGTAACTATCAACAGAGTGCCCGAGCTTATGACAATAGGAACAAAGGGTAGGAGCCCGATTGTAATTAAATGATTTCCAGTAGCCAATGCCATCCATGTCAATCCACAACCGCTCCCTTCGTGGGGCTGATACGTCCATCTCAACGCAAGCCAAAGCCTCCGATGTATCTGTCATTGCCAAAGTTTTTTCATGAATGCGCATCACTATCCCAAAATTTCTGGCAATAGACCGCATGCAATCTTCGTGATACAAATTAGCCGGCAGAGTAGGAAAACCTATACATACAGGCACCGTCGGCAGATCGGCATCAAAGTTGAAATCCGAAGTCCAACGAAAGAATCGAAACAAAAATCCCTTGATATATAAGTTTTTTGTATCAGAATCTTCATAAAATCCGATTCACATTCAAAATGAAGTAGCAGGTGCCGCAGATTCAATTTACTAATAACAAATTCTGAGGATATTGCCAGCCGCTACTTCAGACAGTTCTTAATCTCAGAGAAATTAGGCCTTCCATATGAGCATTTGGCTACTATAGAAAATGATAGAGAATGTATAGATGCCTGGACATCCGCCTTTGTGAAGAACACCGCCGACTCTCCCCGATCAGTGAAGGCAAGTTCCTTCACCGGGATAGAGATCCGCGGTCTTCTCTTGGACGCCATGAGAGCCTGCGCAAAAGTCCTTCGGGGAGCCACATTGGAGAACAAGGAGGCTTCCTCCGGCACCTGAAGAGATGTGTAAAGCCCCAAAATTATATATATATATAAGTATTTCCTAGGTTATTTAATACTTTTCTAGAAATTATAAAAGGGTTAAAGGAATTTATAAAGGATTTATTTGAATAATAAGTCATTATAAGGCCAAATAGTGTTAATCAAAAAACCCAACCCACTTAATTAAGATCCAAAAGGTTTTAAACCAAGCCCATTAAGTTGGCCCACATTCTAGAAGGTAATTAAGTGTATCCACAGATTTTTGGGATAAATACAAAGTATATATACAGATAAATATTTAGATAATGATTAAAAGAGTTTTAATAATTTAAAAGTCCTAACTACGAAGACTGTAACGGTCTATCGCGAGACCGTCACAGCCAAGTAACGCAGGGTCACTCGACCGTTACACGCCTGTCAGTTCCGTGAAGAAAGGAACTCGTGAAAAGATTGGAACTTGATGCTCCTATCCACTAGGGATCGAATGAGAAGACTCATAATAACTCTAAGGACTCTTAGGGATAAGGATTTAGTGGAATAAGGACTCTACAATCGATCTAATCCTCAAACCCTAACCTAAACTCTATAAGTAGGGCATAGTTTTGAACTGTGCGACCCTTACTTTTGGGACGTAAAGAAGGAAGGTAAGAAGTCATTCTTTCAGGTAAGTTGTTTTGAAGTTTTTGTTCATTCTACTTTAGACTAACTCCCCTCCGAATTTCACATCCTTAGGTCAAGAGGACGTGGGGTTAGAGCCCAAGGAAGTAGCTGGAGAAGTCACAAAGGAGGGTGAAGAACTAGGGCTGAATTCTCAACCAAATCCAGAAACTTCAACCTAAGAAAGAGGTAGGTTATCTCATGAATGGCAAAAAGAGCTTTATAGGACTAAGAGCCTCTAGTTTAATTGAACCTCATGCATGCTAGATCATTGATTTCATGTCTTATTAGTTATATGTATTGCATGCACCTCCTAGCCCTAATAGAGAAATTAAAATATGATCGCTCATCTACCCACAATTACCTATGCATATAGATAACCTAGACATCATCATCATGCTTAGAATATGTTGATTTCCAGACATGATGTGAGTTAATCTCTTAGTCTCCATGTTAGTTTTCTGTAGCAGATGATGTAACGCACTAGGCTAAGACCATCATTTTCAAATAACGGCCTCAGAAAGACCGTTACACACTCTGTGTACTGCGTTTTTCGCTGTTGATAATAACGCGCTTGGACAGACGTGTTTCTTTCATGTAACGGCCTCTACTGACTGTCACTTTCACTGTGACGCACCCTCACAAGACCGTTACATCCTGTGTTCTGTCAACCCTAGACAGACTATGACTTGCCACTATTACATATGATTATGCCTAGATATCTAAGTTTGCAACATGATTTCATGTTTTTAAGGTTGTTTAATTGTTCATAATAGGCATTGCCTGATTGATATCTTATTTTACTTTGATCTATGCTAATTTCATGAACCTAAATTCTATAGTTTTATACTATAAAGCATGACTTTTAAAGCATGGTATTGACGGAGTTTCACCATGGTTTTCACCTTGATTATACATGTCTCTCGCTGTCAATAGAGTCTATTCTATAAGTACATGGCACTTACTCCGGTATGATGTCATTAGTTCACACGTTGCACTATAGGAACACTATCTTGGACATGAGGACCTCTCTATTAGATATTCCTTCCAATGGACTAGGAAATCATTGTTTCAAGGCCTCCGTAAATCTCCGCGAGCCTGGGATTCCCACTAGGACGCCGAGTTGGTTGTACCAATAAAAGCCCATTAATTAGATTACACTATCGGGTTTCTGGTTCTTGAAAAATAACGGCCCTGGACTGGACCATCAGGCCTAGTAACGGCCCAGTTCCAGACCGTCGCATTCCTCTGAGTCTATCTTTATCTTTCTGGACTCTGGTCATTGTAACGGCCCAGCATGGACGCGTTACATAATGTAACGGCCCAGACCCTGACCGTTACATACCTTGTATATGTTAACCCAAGGATTGACCAAGGGTTAATATTCCAATGATTCTAGACTTACCTTGATGATCTAGAACTTATCATATTGCTTAAATTGACGTAAGATAACGAATGAGAGTTAAGAAAAGTACCGTTATGCTGTCGATTTATTTCCAAGAGCATAGCCTTGTTTAAATCTTTCTTGACTCATATTGTTCATCCGTTGAAGCATTCATTCATTGATTATTGTTATCATGGAATTATTGAACTTGTTATATTCTTGGCCATACTTTACTGTTACATGCGTGGAAGTAGCTTAATTTATAACTGAAGATGCGATCGAGCACTGATTGTGTTCAAGGGCTCTATGCTAGTCCCCTCGACTGATTGCCAGAAACATACTATTTTATAAACCATGGGGTATGATGCTACTAGCGTTGCATTACGCTGGGAGTACTATTTCTATAAATAAGTGAAGATCCACGGCACAACATGACATTCTTGCTTGATATTCCACAGAAATTCACGAAGCACTTGCTCTTAAGCATAAGATGCTAAAGTGAGGAATATGTGGCTTGCTAGTACAATCTCGTTACATTCTTGTTCATGGAAGGCCAATATCATGTTCTTGTTATGTTCTTGCTAGTTCATTCTATCTTGCCTGTTTATCTTGTTTCTATTGATTTGATCGCATGATTGATTCACATTGCATGATTTTACCTAATTCTCTAGAGCTAAAATGCTAATTACTTTAATCATGCCTTTATGTTGATACGAAGATACCTACTGGGCAAGTGTGCTCATGACCTATTATTTAACGATTTTCAGGAGATGAATATAGTTCGCATTCTGATTCGGGTGATTCAAGCAGCGGGTCCGAGAGTGACTAAGAGTTATCCTGATAAGAGAGAAGACTTAGGCAGTTTCAAGTGTTTAGATGGAGTCAATGTAATTTTCTTATTTCTTGAGTCAATTAGTGAAAAAGTCAAACTATGTATTTTTGAATATTAATTGATTATGGAATAAAGTTGAGGTTTGATTACATCTTGTGCAATTGCATCTATTTATGTGATTGTCTCACGCTCTGAATTATTCTTGCTTGCAAGAGGCTTACCATGCCGGTTGTTCGTGCTCCCCGAGCGAGTCTTCCGCTGTAAATAAAGGCTCGGGGCGTGACAGTTAAGTTGGTATCAGAGCATAAGTATCTGGACTTAAGGAAAAGAGTCATATCATAGGATAAGTCTAAGGTTTAAGGGCCCATACCGATAAACTGAGAGAGAAAATTCATACCCATGTGAGGATTGGGTAGAGCCTGGTTTAAGATAAACTAACTAGCTTTAATGTTTATTATACTTATTTTAAAATTTCATGAGAAATAACAAGTGGTTATTTTCTCTCAGGTACCATATTTCACACATGGCTCATCGTGTAGATTGGGACGGTATGCAACAAACTGTTGCCGGCCTCACCCAGGCACTGTAGACCATAGCACAGGGCGGTGCGGGGGCAAGGGCTGGAGACCTACATCAGAATTTTCGGAGTCTAAACCCTCCGCGTTTCTATGGATCCTCAAATCCGGATGAAGCAGAAAATTGGATAGATGAGATGAACATAATTCTTGATGTTATTCAATGTACGGATCAGGAGAAAGTTCGTCTAGCTATGTTCCAATTAAACAATGATGCTCGCACTTGGTGGAAATCGGTTCCGGCACCTCCAGCCGATGCGACACATACATGGAATATTTTTCTCACTTTATTCCGTGCCAAATATTTCTCCGAGCATGTAAAGGAAAGGAAGGCTATGGAGTTTGCCTCCCTTCGTCAAGGGATGATGTCCGTGGCAGAATATGAGTTGCAGTTTTCAAGACTAGCACCGTATGCACCACATTTGATTAGTACAGACTTATTAAAAAGCAAACCGATTTATGGACGGGTTACGGCCTGATTTCATTCAACAACTGGGGACACAGAATATCCGCACTTATGCGGAGATGGTTCAAAGGGCATATTTATGCGAGAGGACCTTAGAGAAGGTCGAAAGGTTGAAAGGGAAGGGAGAAGAATCTAGCCGGCGCTCTGATCGGCATTATAAGAAGGAGAAGTTCAGTATCACGGAACCATACAAAAACCGTGATAATAAGAAAAGATCAAGGAACGAGAACGGTGGAAATTCTCAAAAGAGTAGTAAAAAGGTGAAGGAAGAAAAGGAGCAAGTCGCCTCAGCATGCACCTTTTGTGAGAAATTCGGCCACTCGGCTGAAGAATGCTGGAAGCGCCTAGGTGCTTGTTTGCGCTGTGGAAGTAGGAAGTATCGTGTGCCAGATTGCCCCCTTATGAAAGACCAACCAAATAACGGAGGACGTAGGAGGCTGGCTCGCCTCAATGCAGTTATAGATGAAGAAGAAGGGCCCAGGGATCAAAATGATGGGCTTATGGAAGGTACTCTTCAAATCTGTTCTCGTCCTGTATTCGTGCTATTTGATACTGGTGCTTCTCATTCTTTTATCTCCACCACTTTTGCAAAAATCTTACCAACTGCATCAGTTCCCCTACCTTCAGATCTCACTATAACTACACCATTAGGACCTGGAACTAAGCTTACTAAGCATTATCCTGATTGTGAAGTAGTGGTAGAAGGACATAATCTCCCCGCAAATTTGATATGCCTCGATATGACGGGTTATGATGCCATTCTAGGGGTTGATTGGCTTGTTGATCATGATGCTTATATCAATTGCCGAACTAGGATTATATCCTTTCGCAAGCCTGGAATTCCACGATTTTCTTTTCTTGGCATCAAATACAAGAAGCATCCTACCATAATATCCTCTCTTCATGCTTGCAAACTCATCTCGCAAGGATGCGAAACTTTTCTTGCCTCGGTCATTGTCACAGAATCTAAGGAAATTGTCTTAGCAGACATTCCTATTGTCAATGAATTCTCTGATGTGTTCCCACCCGAACTACCTAGTTTACTGCCCGAGAGGGAAGTAAACTTTACCATTGAACTCATTCTAGGAGCGGCACCTGTTTCTATAGCCCCTTATAGGATGTCCCCCACGGAACTTAAGGAATTGAAGAAGCAACTACAGGAACTTCTAGACAAGGGTTTTATCAGACCTAGCACATCCCCTTGGGGTGGGCCTGTTCTATTTGTCAAGAAGAAGGATGGTTCTCTCAGGTTATGCATTGACTACCGGCGATTGAATCAACTTACAATCAAGAACAAATACCCATTGCCGCGTATTGATGAGCTCTTCGATCAGCTTTCGGGAGCAGAATATTTTTCTAAGATTGACCTAAGATCAGGTTATCATCAGCTTAGAATCAAAGAAGAAGACATCTATAAATCGGCTTTTCGAAGTCGTTATGGCCACTACGAGTTTGTGGTGATGTCATTTGGGTTAACCAATGCCCCAGCAGCATTCATGCAACTGATGAACAATGTTTTCCAGCCGTATTTAGACCAATTCATCGTCGTCTTCATCGATGACATCTTGATATATTTCAAGATGAAAGAAGAACACGAAGAACATTTAAGGATAGCTTTGCAAACACTTAGAGAACACAAGCTATATGCCAAACTCAATAAGTGTGAATTCTGGCTCAAGGAAGTCTCATTCCTTGGCCACATTATTTCAAAGGAAGGTATTACTGTGGATCCTTCTAAGGTAGAAGCTGTTAGAGATTGGAGTCGACCAACGACTGTATCAGAAGTCAGAAGCTTTTTGGGTCTAGCAGGCTATTATAGAAGATTCATAAAGGACTTTTCAAAGATCGCGGTTCCTTTAACTAGACTTACCAGAAAGGAAAATCCTTTTATCTGGTCAAAGGACTGTGAAAAGAGTTTTCAAAATCTTAAGAAACATCTTACTACAGCCCATGTTTTGTCACTACCAATAGAGGGTGCTGGATTTGAAGTATATACAGATGCATCTGGAATTGGCTTAGAGTGTGTCCTTATGCAAGATGGAAATGTGATTTGCTATTCTTCAAGACAATTGAAACGTCACGAAGAAAATTATCCTGTACATGATTTGGAATTAGCAGCAGTTATTTTCGCCTTAAAAATTTGGCGTCATTATCTTTATGGAGAAAAGTTCACTATCTATTCGGACCATAAGAGTTTGAAATATTTATTTTCTCAAAAAGGGCTTAACATGAGGTAGAGGAGATGGTTGGAATATCTTAAAGACTTCGATTTCGCTATTCAATATCACCCTGGCAAGGCAAATGCTGTAGCAGATGCACTCAGCAGGAAACCAATTGGTATGTTATCAAGTCTCATGATTTGTATGACCAACCTTATTCCTCAATTTGCTCAGTTGAATCTAGATGTTGACATTAAGGAAGATAATTGTTTCATGACAAATATCCGAGCTCAACCAACATTGATTGAGGATTTGGCCCAAGTTACAAGAGGATGACCCAATTTTACTAGAAATTAAAGCCAATATTGAGCAAAGACCGGATTTTTCTATATCCGAAGATGGAAGAATGCTATTCAAGGGCCGACTGTGTATACCCGATCATGAAGGTACAAAGAAATTGATCTTAGAAGAAGCACATAAATCGAAGTATACCATTCATCCAGGAGGTACAAAAATGTATCAGGATCTCAAAAGAAACTTTTGGTGGCCCAATATGAAGAAGGAAGTAGCGGACTTCGTATCTCGGTGTCTCACATGTCAACAAGTGAAGGCGGAACATTTCAGACCCGCGGGTAAATTACATCCCTTAAGCATTCCAGAATGGAAATGGGAGAGCATAGGAATGGATTTCATTATGGGACTACCTAAGACAAGAGGTGGACACGATGGAATATGGGTAATTATAGACCGATTCACTAAATCTGCACATTTTATACCAATTAAGAGTCGATGGTCTGTTGATATTCTAGCAGCCCTATACATGAAGGAAATTGTCAAGTTACATGGGGTCCCTGTCACCATCATATCAGATAGAGATCCTAGATTCACATCACAATTCTGGAAAGGTTTACAACATTCACTTATCGGGGGTGCTACACCCTCCCCGACTTAAAAGAACTTGGTCCCCAAATTCAACTGTACTATGTGGGAATAGGAAGGGTGTAGAGTGCTTACAATTACAATAACTCCGGAAATCTCATGTTCATAGATTCTTCAGTTTCTCATGTAGCTTCTTGTTCTAAGCATCGATTCCCTTGTATCTTCACCATAGGGATCGTCTTGTGCCTTAGAACTCAAACTTCTCGGTCGAGGATCTTCATTGTCTTCTACTCGTAGGTAAGGTCCTTTTGTACCACAAAGTCATTGTGGTCAATGACATGGAAGGGATCGTGCACGTATTTCTTCAGCATAGAAACATGAAATACGTTGTGCACTTCTGATAGTTACGGAGGTAGGGTGATGTGATAAGCCACCTCGCCTACTCTTTCCAGCACTTTGAATGGACCAATTTACCATGGTGTTAGTTTTCCCTTAACACCAAATGTTCTAATGTCTCGGCCGGGAGATACCTTGAGAAAAACATGATCTCCGACTTGAAATTCCAGATCTCGCCTTCCGTTATCAGCATAAGATTTCTGCCTGGACTGTGCTATCTTTAACCTTTCTCTAATGAGGTGTATCTTCTCGGTGGAATCTCTTACCATGTCTGGGCCTAGAATTTGTTTTTCACTGACTTCATCCCAGCATATAGGAGATCGGCAACTCCTGCCATACAGTGCCTCAAAATGTGCCATTTGTATACTGGCTTGATAGTTGTTGTTGTATGCAAATTCGGCTAGTGGTAAGTGGTCATGCTAGCTTCCGCCGAAGTCTATAATGCATGCTCTCAACATATTTTCCACAACTTGATTTGTCCTTTCGATCTGTCCATCTGTCTAGGGATGGAAAGTAGTGTTGTAGTTGAGTTTCATCCCCAGAGAGTGTTGTAGACTTTTCCAAAAATGAGAGGTAAAGTGTGGGTCTCGATCGGATACAATTGACATGGGAACTCCATGCAATCTAACCATCTCCTTAATATACAGGGTAGCAAGTACATCTACTGACTATCGACTTTTGATGGGTAAGAAATGGGCCGATTTAGTTAGCCAGCCGATAATTGCCCAAATTCTATCATATCCGCCCCTATACTTGGGCAAACCCATGATAAAGTCCATGCCAATCTCTTCTCACTTCCACTTGGGAATATCTAGCGGATGTAGCTTCCCGGCGGGTTTTTGATGTTCCGCCTTCACTTGTTGGCATGCGAGGCAACGAGATACAACGTCTGCTACCTCCCTTTTCATGTTAGGACACCGGCAAGTTCTTTTCAAATCTTGGTACATCTTAGTGGCTCCAAGGTGGATCGTGTACCTTGATCTATGAGCTTCTTCAAGAATCTTCTTCTTCAATTCGGGATAGTTAGGCACACATGTCAGTTCATGAAATAGTAATCTACCATCAAGTGCCAGCTTGAAATCAAGTCTCTCGTCCAGCTCACCTTTTATTTCCACTAGTGTGGGATCTTCTTCTTGCAGCTTCTTGATTTCAGGTAGTAAATCTGGATGTAGACTCATATGAGATAGAATAATACACATGTTCTTCTCATCTGTGCTGATATCAAGCTCAGAGAATTTCTCCAGCAGCTTCCATTCTTGTATCATAGAGTTGGCCAAAATTGCTCTTGGCTTTCGACTAAGGGCGTCAGCTACGGAATTACCCTTACTAGGATGGTATTGTATAGTGAAGTCAAAATTCTTGAGATACTCAAGCCAACGCCTTCGCCGCATGTTCAGCTCCTTTTGGGAGAATAAATACTTGTGGCTTTTATGATCGGAGTATACTGTGAATTGTTCTACATAGAGATAATGTCTCCAGATCTTCAAGGCAAATACTACCGCGGCCAGTTCTAAGTCATGCACCAGGTAGTTCTCCTCATGTTTATTTAATTGTCGGGAAGAGTATGCAATGACTCTTCCATTCTGCATCAATACACATCCGAGGCCAATACCAGAAGCATCGGCATATACCTCATACTTTTCCCCTTCAATTGGTAATGATAAGACTGGAGCAGTGGTCAAGAGATCCTTCAAAGCTTGGAAACTCTTTTCACACATTCCACTCATAAGGCACTTCCTTGCGGGTTAACCTAGTCAGAGGAACAACAATCTTGGAGAAGTCTTTGATAAAACGCCGGTAGTAACCAGCTAGACCCAAGAAGCTTTGAATCTCCGTTACATTTGTGGGTCGTTCCCAGTTCTTTACGGCTTCAACCTTTGATGGGTCAACAACGATTCCATTCTTCGAAATGATATGGCCTAAGAAGGATAATTCCTCGAGCCAGAACTCGCACTTATTGAATTTGACATATAGTTTATTTTCCCTCAATATCTGCAGTGCCTTCTTGAGATGTTCTTCATGATCCTCTTCAGTCTTTGAATATATCAGAATATCATCAATAAAGACCACAATAAATTGGTCTAAGTAGGGCCTGAATATGCTGTTCATTAACTGCGTAAAAGTTACGGGGGCATTTGTTAGTCCGAAAGGCATAACAGTAAATTCGTAATGCCCACACCTACTTCAGAATGCAGTTTTATGAATGTCTTCTTCTTTGATCTTCAATTGGTGATAACTAGAATGAAGATCAATCTTGGAGAAATATGAAGCTCCAGGTAACTGATCGAACAGCTCATCAATCCTCGGCAGCGGGTACTAGTTCTTAATTGTAAGATGATTTAGCTGTCGATAATCGATGCATAGTCTCATCAATCTGTCCTTCTTTTTGACGAATAGCACGGGTGCTCCCCATGGGGAAGTACTTGGCCTGATGAAACCCTTTTTCAATAACTCCATTAGCTGCTCTTTTAGCTCTTTCAGCTCAGCAGGGGACATTCTATATGGTGCCCTGGAAACATGACCAGCACCAGGGACAAGCTCGATTGTGAACGACACCTCCCATTCCGGGGGTAAGTCGAGCAATTCTTCTAGAAAGACGTCGGAAAAATCCTGAATTACACAGATGTCTTCAAGTTTAATCTCCTCGACTTCCGTGGCAGTCATGAATGCTATGAAAGTCATACATCCCTTATTCATAAGTTTACTAGCTCGGAGTGCTGATATAAGAAGTGATTTACTCCGAGGGCTATTGTGAACTAGCTCTGGGAAATCCACGAAAGTTACCTTGCCATGCCGGCAATCTACAGTTGCTTGGTGTGGATAACCAGTCGGCACCTAGTATGACAGCATAACCCTTCATATCTAGGCATATCAGGTCAGCAGGTAAATTGCTTCCCTTAATCATCACTTCACAATTTGGATAGTGATAAGTGATATCGGACTCGTTCCCAAGAGGTGTAGATATGACCAAATCTAATAGTTCATGTTTCTTAGAAAATGAAGCAGCAAATTTCATGGAAACGAATGAATGAGTTGCTCCGGTATCAAATAAAACTTGAGCAGTTTTTGAACAAATAGTGAGAGTACCTTCCACAATACCACCTTCTGTGGGTTCCGTCTCTTAGAGAGCTTGCAGAAGGCCTTGTCTCTTTACCGGACGCTTCTCATCTTTGGTGTCTTGCTCCTTCATTAGTGGGTAGTCTGGGATTTGATACTCTCGGCTCCCACATTAAAGACAAGCTCCTAACTTCCTCCAGCATTCCTTGGTCTTATGACCAGCTTTATCACAATACTTGCAAATCTCCTTAGAGGGTGTGGCGGTGGAGAATGGCCTGTCATTCTTCTGGAATTTCTTTGCCTTGGAGGGCTCCCCTCCCATGAGGAACCTTTTCTTGTTGAAGGATTGTTTGAATTTTCTCGGGCTTGTGACAGGCTCCTTCTTGTCTCTTCCTCGGATTCTCTCAGATAATTCGGTGGCATCTTCTAGCAGTTGGGCATGCCCAACCATCTCCGAATAGACTTGGATGTCCATCGGTTCAAGTTGTGTAATATAGTGGGGTCGAAGCCCGTTGAGGAACCTTCTCGCCTTCATCTTTTTCGTACACACCAAGTGAGGTGCATACTTCGACAATCTTGAAAACTGGGCCTCATATTCGGCCACTTTCAAGCTCCGTTGTTTTAGAACAGTGAATTTCGTGGCCATCTTCTCCTGGATATGGTCGGAGAAATACTTGTTGTTGAAATGCTCCGTGAATTCATCCCATGTGACATGGTCTTCTGGTAATGTTGCTTCTATGGATTCCCACCAGCATCGAGCGTCCCGCTCCAGTTGGATTACGGCCAGTAAAACCTTCTCCTCGTCCACGCATTACATCACACGGAAGATCCGTTCCATCACCTTTAACCAATTCTCGGCATCCTCGGGGTCAGATGAACCCGTGAATATCGGTGGGTTCATGTTACGGAAACTCCTATGGAGATCACCAGCTCCACGGTTGGCACCGCCTAGCGCCACTTGCTGTAGCGTCTGTGTAAGGCCCTGCACGGTGCGCTGCATCTCACACCATTGTGCTCTTTCAGCAGCTATGATCCTACAAAAGAGTTTAAGTATGATAAAGACCGGGTTTACTTATAAGTTCAAAAGACATTATAGAACTTAACCCATGGCTCTATCCATCTCACCGGGTAAGGTATATCTATCCTTGGACTCAAGTTTTACCTAGATTTCAATCATGACCGTAAATTTTTTCATAACCTCTTATTTCTTCGAGTTTCCTAGGTTTGAAAACCTAGGCTCTGATACCACGAATACTGTCACGTCTCGAGCGCGGAAGATACTCGGATGCGTGATGCGTCTATATAGATCGTGTCATTAGAGCGATATAATTTTTGACATACATAATTACGGAGTGCGCAAAAGACTAATAAAATCTAATAAATCCCAATAGTCCAAGTGACGATTATTTGATTAACCAAAGGAATTAAAGATAGTCCATGACAGATTCCAAATTTAAAAAGCCAAACATTAGGCTACATGTCTTAACAAAGTTTATACCACTAACTGACATAGCTGGGAGTACAAGGTAGACTCAAATAAATTCAAAAGACGTGACTAGCTAATGATAGGCGAACACTCTTCACTTAGTTTCAAACCCATTCTTGCGGATGTCGCTATTCGAATCACCTGAAAATGTTAGAAAGTAACTGGATGAGCGAATCGCTCAATAGGAATTATATCTCAAATTTGAGCAATCTTTATGTGATTTACAATTTGCATGTATTATCAATATGGCTATGCATGATGTACGTGTAAGTAAAATAGGTATACATGTAATCTATGCACGATGAACAAGTAAGAGATCAGGAACTGTATAGAAAGTGTACAACAAGATTTCAAGTGTTTGACAAGTAGAAATTCCAAGAATTTATAGGTGTAGATGCCACTTCGGGGCAAGCAGGGATTCATGTACAAGTATGAACGCCGGTGCAAAAATGAACTCATGTACAAGTATATCTCAGGTACAAGCAAGTAAAAATTCAATTCAAGCAAGTAATGTCAAGTACATATCAGTAGAATTGGATATTTCAATCAAGCAAGTATCTTGCCCTTTCTCTGGCCACAAGTGAAGTATTGCCCGTTCTGGGCCACGCAAGTCAAGTCAAGTAAGTAAAGAGAGAGTAGGGGTGGAGTGTCTCAAGTCAAGCAAGTACTCCGGTGCAATGCTAAACATCGTGGTCAATAAACTCTCATGGGCACAAGTACCTTCGGGTGCTCCTCCCAAGACTAGACCGGGCCCTATACGCACATCATTTCATATATTACTTTTGACATCAACTCTCATTTATAGCCAATGTGGAATTTCAAGAAATTAAGAAACGTAGTATTACAGACGAGATTAAATCGTCATTTGGTTATGGAATACTCTAGAGGTGGCCCCTATAGGCTCAAGAGGTGGCTCCCGTCGTGTAGCACTTTACGCCGTACGACCTCAAGAGGTGGCTCCCACAATGTAGCACTTTGTCCCGCATGGCACTTAGCTCCAACACTCCCAAATGGCAGTTTAAGAGGTTCAAGGTTTGACCATGTAGGATATACACAAAGTAGAGTTTCATGGAATAGAGTTCAAGACTCATGATATGTAGGAAAATGGACTAGGGTTGTGTTTGTACAAATCACGAGACAGATCAAGATCAGGATCTGTAATCACTGAATTGGCGCCTGGGGTACAGCCCCTGTTTTAGGGAATTGGCGCCTGGGGGATGACCCCCTATTTAGGCAATTGGCGCCTTCTCAGGAAGTCTTCAATTTGGAAATTGGCGACTTCTTGGCTGCCACTATTCAATTAATTGGCCCGTCTTTCAAGATTTTCAATTTTCAATATATATATATATATATATATATATATATATATATATATATACATATATATATACATATATATATATATATATATATATATATATATATATATATATATATATGGAATTGGCGCCTATCCAGAGAGTCTTCAATTAATTGAAGACTTCTTGGCTGCCGCTAATTGATGAATTGGCGCCCTGGCTTGGGGCGCCAATTTCATTGGGTGATTTTCACCCAATGGATATGTTTTGTGACTCAAAACACTGTTCATTTAGGAAAAGTTTCTCGAAAATAGAAAGTACTGACATGAACTGGTAGTGTAAATCCTCGGGAGTTCAGAAATGTATTCAGGTATAATTATTGGGTTTTCATTCCACAGATATGAATTTTCTAATGTTGTATCTTTAATTTCTCAAAAAATAGAATTGGCGCCCCTGTGAGTAGTCTTCATTTAATTGAAGACTCCTCGGGGTGTCACTAATTGATGTACAGGTTCAACTTATTGACGACACTACGTAGGGTCACCAATTGAGTTGTTTTTCAAGTGGGTTATGTTTCGTATCAGAATGGTACGTTTTGTGACACAAATTACTATTCATTTTTCCAAAGTTTCTCCGAATCACAATTTGAGGACATGGACAAGTAGAGAAAAATCTCAGGGTCACAGAAGTATACTCAAGTAAAATTTTCATGGTTTGGTTTGATAGTTATGCATTTTTGAATGTGTTGATTTAATAATTACTGGAAATTTTAGAAAAATGGAATTGACGTCATTGCACATGGTCTTCAATTAATTGGCGACCATGCGTGAAGTCTTCAATTTTGTAATTGGCGCCCTTGTCAGGGGCGCCATTTACAGGTGGGTGGTTCACTATTCATCAGAATGAAAGTGCTCTGATTTAGGAATTAAGGGTACGAGCAGGAAGAGGAAGATGTCAGGATCACATAAACATATTCATGAAGAATTTTCATGATTTAATTCAGTAGTTATGGATTTTTAAATGTGTTGAATTATCAATTACTGGAAATTATGGAAATGGAAATAACATCACTGTTAGGTGTATTCATTTAATTGGCGACCACTCAAGGGGTCTTCAATTTGGTAATTGGCGCCTTGACAGGGGGCGCCCCTTATGGAATTGGCGCCCTAGTCAGGGGCGTTAATCACCAGAGGGTTGGGCTTTCCGGGATTTTAAAACTCAGGTAGTAGAGGTTGTATACTAAGTCTTATAACATGGTTATTAAGACTGTAAAATTACTATAATAAGATATGTTCAAAAACTCATGAAATCATGATATTAGATTATGTTCAAAACTCATAAAATCATGGTAACAGTGTGTATAAAATAATATGCGACAGGTGTAACAGGCTATTAAAATATGTATAACATGTTATATACATGGTCATTTCTTGATCACGGTAAAATTAGATAATATAGCATAGGTGATGAGTTAATATAACTCTAAGCACGCATAAGTTAACCTATTTAGCTATTAGTTAGGCAATGACTTGAGAACATCTACCTTTTGACGTGAATTACGAGGTTCAGAATAAAGAAGTCACAGCAAGATCGCAGTAGGACATAGACTTCGGGAAGAAGATGCTCCTTCAGCACTGATGGCGGCAATAGCCTCTGATAGTGCTACAGAGGGAATTAGTTATAGGTAATTGGAAAGCATTGGTTTATTACCTTGCGGGTCCTACTGAGTAGGCATGGTGCTTTGCCAGCTAAATGGGGTTGTTCGTGCCTCAATCTTCTAGAAACACAAATGAAATGATGACCTTGTAAGGGGACGTCAAATAATCTAGGTGGTCCTATTCATATAAATGACGCCTCTGCATGAGGGCATCTATTCTTTGTTTTAGATACGTGAAATAATGTAGTGGAATGGTGGCCCCCAAGGGTTAAATGGCGCCTCTTCACATAGCCTTCAATTTGTTGAATGGCGCCCTGGTAAGGGGCGCCAATTCTGTTGATTGGAAAAGGTGGAAACCCACTACGTACTACCCATGTGCCATGTGTTAAAAGTTGTCTTGTACATTTATGTAATAACCCTCCTATGGTTTAGTTCTTTATGCAAGACCTTTCATGTAAGATTCTTTTAGGAAAAGTCACTACGTACTATGCATAAAGTGATGGGTTATACATTCATATACTAACCCCCATAAGGTTTGGTTCTTTACATAAAGCCCTCATGATTCCTTATGGCATAAAGTAAGGTTGGCTTGTATATTTATATTATAGTCCTCATGAGGTTGGGTTCTTTATGTAAGGCATTCATGTATGATTTCTTTTAGGAAGAAGTTTTAAATTTACTCAATGGTTTTTATCGGGGGTGCTACACTCACTTTGTTTAAGCTTATCAAAATACATAGTGGCATTTGTCGAGCTTCTGGAGGTGCTAGCTCGGTTTCGGAGAATGTAATTATTGGCCCATTCGAGAATGCTGCCAAGGCCGTCGGTAGACTATCAACTGCCACATCTTCGCTGACCATCACCTTCTGAAGAAAATTTCTTAATGCATCTTGGTGAACTGTAGACCTCTTTATCAACTCTAATACAGATATTTTGGCGGGCACCCTGTCTAAGTGATGCAATAGATCATATTGGGTACCCGACAGTGGCTCGGCCTCTTCCTGATCAGCAGCCGGTTGTGAAGACTGAGTATTGGGTGCAGGTGCACCAGTGGAAGTGTAATTCCTGTGAAACAAATGCCTGCTCCGGAGGGTAAGGTTTTGTGCCGGCACGGGATCGGTCGACGGCTTGATGGGCCCGATGGGGTGGATGAGTGGTGTAGAAGAGGGTGTGGTAGAGATGATGGGAGTAGCAAGGATGATGGTGGAGGTAATGGGTTGCGGGTGAAGGATGACAGGCAAAGGGTTAGGTGCGGGCGCGGTGATTATGGATGTGGGTACTGATGGAGGTGTAAAGGTAAGTGGAGGCGTGGAGAGGGGTGTGGGCGGAGGCATAGTGAGCGAGGGGTTGGGCGGAGGCGTAGTGATGATGGTGGGGGTTACGAGCAATGGATGAGGTGGAGGCGCAGGTGTGGAGGTAAGTGAAGTAATGGTTGTAGTTGGTGGAAGGATGAATGGTCTGGCGGGCGGAGGAAGGGTTTGATGGTTGGGTGTAAGGATGGTGGGAGTAGAGGATGAAGTAGGGTGGCAGTGGTTATGGTGGAGGGCCATTATTTGCTGAATAGAACTGTCATCATCATATGACCACTCATCGTCTGGAGCCGGGGGCTGAACTAAATTAACCTGAGCCGGTGCCGGTGGCTGTGGCTGCGGAGTGGGAGGATGATTTGGCATGGGGTTTTGTGGATCCCCAAGTCTTGGACCGGCTTTGGTTGCTATTGCGACTGCTGCAGCGGCAGCGGTGCTTGTTGCTACTGCAGTTGCTGCCTCTACGGCTGCCTTCTCTTCTCTTTTATTTCAATGATGGCCTTATGCATCTCGGCCCAATGTATACGCTGCCCTTCATGCAGGTCATATACCAAATCTCTGAACTGGAAAAAAATCTCAATAGTATGGCTAGGCAAGCCTATGGAACATGTAATACTTTGTATGATCAACGGCCGGGTTGCAATTAGGCCGTTCTGGAGGATATTGAATGGCATTAATGGACATGAGAGCCAAGAAAATGTCTGTGAGGGACTCGGGCAAAGGAGGATGTTGGGCTCTCTTCGGACCCAGGCGCATGTTGTTGTTGGTGTAGCCGTTTGGTGGAGGGACATTGTGATATTGCAGAGGTTGTAGAGGTTGTTGTGGAGCGGGGAATTTGTTTTATGGAGCGGCGAAGGTATGGTGAGGGTTTTATGGAGCAGAGAAAGCGGGTTGGGTGTTTTGTGGCGTGGGAAATTGGGAATTATGGGGGTTTTGTGGGAAGTGGAATGGTGCGGATTGGAAGGGGAATGCAACGGCTTGCACCTGCTCATTTGTTTGGACCCCCTTGGTGACAGGACGCTGAGGCTTTTTGTGATATTTGGGCTTTTGGGCATCGAAGAGTGAGTGGATTGGGGAGTCCTTGAATTGAGTTTGAATAAAGTGCTCCCGGCTATACAGTTGGTGCATGTTGGCTATATCATTCATAGCAAGAATATTTCGGAATGTGGGAGTAGCATTTGAAATCAGCAGCTTGACTTTCTCTGCCTCCACCTGTCGACATACGTAGCAAATTCTTCATCTGGCTTCATTTTCTCGGCCACCAAATCTGTAAAAGAATATGTCACGCCCCGAGCGCGGATGGAACCCGGAGATGCGAGACGAGTTTATATCGATCATGTCAATCAGAGCGTTAGTGTATTCAACACAAAGACAGAGTGCACAAAACTAAAGATAACCCAATCCTTTATTCAATCACAACCTTAAAAGTACTTCTATTACAATCCACTTAATTAAAGTGCTAAGACTCAATAAATGGAAAAGTACAATGATTGACTCAAAAATATAAAAAGATAAGACTAGTAGACGCTTGGATAGACGGAGAGCTCTAATCTCTTCACTCTTGACCTTCCCTATCCGATTGAGTCTCGTCATCGGACTTACCTGAAAAATAGGAGAAAACACTGGATGAGCGAACGCTCAGTAGGAATTATATCTCAAGAGCTAGCTTGCTTTAAGTAAATTACATGTTACATGAATGCAATAAAACTATGCATGTTTACGTAAAACGACAAGAGAGAGAGTATAACAAGAGATAATTGAGTGAACTAGCATGTCGTTCAAGAACTTATATCAACAAATGTCAAGATATTCAAGCAAGTATATTCATCATGTCATGTCGGGAATTGGCCATCACGTTTCAAGCAAGTTTATAAATACCCTTTCCGGGTCACGCAAGTCATGTCTTGTCAAGTCAAGGATGAGATTGTGGAATGTCTAATCAAGCTAGTCATGCACTTCGGTGTAATGCCACACCGTGATCATTACAACTCCCATGGGCACTAGTACTTTCGGGTGCTCCTCCCAGGACCAGATCGGGCCCTTATATGCACAGGCATTGATCGTGTATTTTTCGACATCCACTATGGTTATAGCCAATATAGAGTTTCAATGGAATAAACTTGTAGGGACTTTAAGGTAGATCTTGTGGAATAGAATTTCAAGGACTGAACATGATGTATAAAGACAACAATAACGGTATAATCACGATTAATGATAAAACTAGGTGGAATCGACTCCCTAATTGGGTGCCATGATAATAAGGATAAGCACCCATATAAACATGGTTGCTCGTCCTTGTACACGAAATAGAATTAGTGTCCACAAGTACAACACTTAATTCTGAAGGAGTAATAATGGTATGGTTTTTCCCATTCCATTAGTCCAAGAATATTCTCATGACATCCACATGGCACGTCACGAGGGCCGGTTTACCATGTTTCTATAGAGTGACATGGCAATTAAGTAGTGTCATGGGTTTTAATGGTACAACCAGCTCGGCTACCTTGAGGGAATCTAAGGCTAGCGGAGTCTTACGGAGGTCTCTATGATAAAGTCACCAATCTGAAGGAACGGAATGTCCCGCGGTGGGTTCATCTATCACCGAGAAATAGTGGGTAATCGATAAAACAACGTGAAACGTGGGACTATATTCACGGAATGGAATATAGTGCCTAATACATAACTCACTATCAGTTGGATACGCTTGCACAAAGAGGCGTCAATTGAGTTTTTGGCCTTTTCTTAATGCTCTTGAAAGAACCGAAATTACATATATGCTCATTATTTTATCTTTTACATATCTTTAATGTAATTAAATCTTATATATATATATATCCTTCTCCCTTCTAATAAGGTAATAAATGTGGAATATCAAAATTTCTAAATTAGTAATAAAATATATATTGACATTTTCTTTGAGATTTAATGATTTTTAATTCAATTAAAATTACGTTGTGCATTAAATGCTTACCTAAAAATAACATGTCATTCTTAAATTTATTATAATACAATAGTAGTGTCCATAAGTTCTTTTGTTAGACTTTTTAGGACGTAAGAGGGTCATGTACAAGGTCTGGGCCTTGTTAAATTTTTATTTTTAATTTATTTAGACTTTTTAGTCCTTTAATTTACCAGGGTTGCTACACCCTCTCCCACTTAAAAGAATTTGGTCCCCAAATTTAATCGTATATAGATGTGGAGAGTGTTGAGTATATACCTTTTTAGAATAATTCTGGGAATCGTTTCCTCATAGACTCCTCGGTCTCCCATGTGGCTTCATGTTCTGAACTTTTACTCCATTGCACCTTGACCATGGGAATAACTTTGCTCCTTAATGTTCGTACTTCGCGATCGAGGATTTTCATGGGCTTTTGTTCATAAGTGAGATCCCTTTGAATCACCAGGTCTCCATGATCGATGATATGTGCCGGATCGTGCACATACTTCTTCAACATAGATATGTGGAATACATTATGAACTTCGGACAATTGAGGAGGTAAAGCGACGCGGTAAGCAACCTCGCCAACTCTTTCTAGTATCTCGAAAGGTCTGATAAACCTTGGTGTAAGCTTGCCTTTAACATCAAATCTCCTTATTCTACGCCCAGGTGATATCTTGAGAAATACGTGATCTCCAATTTGAAATTCGAGATCCCTTCTTCTTGTGTCAGCACAAGCCTTCTGTCTAGATTGAGCAACTTGAAGTCTTTCTCTAATCAACTGAATCTTTTCAGTGGTATCCCTTACCATGTCTGGACCTAATAGTTATTTTTCGCCAACTTCATCCCAGCACAAAGGCAATTGGCAACTCCTTCAGTATAAAGCTTCGAAAGGTGCCATTTGTATACTTGCCTGGTAGTTGTTATTGTATGCAAACTCGACTAATGGCAAGTGATCATGCCAGCTTCCACCAAAATCGATGATGCAAGCTCTAAGCATATCTTCTACCACCTGATTCGTTCTCTCGGTCTGACCATCCGTCTGAGGATGAAAAGCAGTACTAAAATTAAGTCTCGTTCCCAGCGAATGTTGTAGACCCTTCCAGAAGTGTGAAGTAAATCGTGGGTCTCGGTCAGACACGATTGAGACAAGAATGCCATGTAGTCTGACTATCTCCTTAATGTACAAGGCAGCAAGAACATCAACTGACCATCGACTCTTGATTGGCAAGAAGTGTGCCGATTTGGTCAAACGGTCGATGATAACCCATATTCCATCATGTCCACCTTTTGATTTAGACAGACCCATAATTAAGTCCATACCGATATCCTCTCACTTCCATTTGAGAATATCTAGAGGATGTAGCTTACCCGCAGGCTTTTGGTGTTCTGCCTTGACTTGTTGGCATGTGAGACAGCGAGACACAAAGTCTGCTGCTTCTCTTTTCATATTGGGCCACCAGAATGTCCTTTTCAAATCTTGGTACATTTTGGTAGACCCTGGATGAATCGTGTACCTTGATCTGTGAGCTTCATCTACGATTTTCTTCTTTAGCTCTGGACAATCCGGTATACATGTTCTATTCCTGAACATCAATCTTCCATCCGGGGCTATCTTGAAATAAGGTTGTTCTTCCATTTTTCCCTTGATTTCCACTAGTACGAGGTCACTATCTTGAAGTCCTTGTATTTCAGATAGCAAGAAAGGCTATATGCTCATATGGGATATTGTGACACACCTACTGTCCTTCTCTATGCTTATATTAAGTTTAGAGAATTGTTCTAGCAACTTCCACTCCTGAATCATACAATTTGCTAAAATCGCTCTCGGCTTTCGACTGAGGGCATCAGCTACATCATTACCCTTTCCAGGATGATATTGTATTGTGAAGTCGAAGTCCTTGAGATATTCTAGCCAACATCTTTGCCTCATATTCAATTCCTTTTGAGAGAAAAGATACTTGAGAGATGTGACACCACCTAGGACTTACCAAGCAAGCACATTTTAGCATTCAAACGGACCGATAATGGCGACCGCTCACCCGATGCTCACCAAAGTCCCGGGGTAACTTGGCAATGCCAAGGTGAAGTTCAGAGGGTTGGGCCCTTGCTGGTAGAGGGCCAGCAAGGCCAAGGTTGGCTCCCAAGGGTAATGGCAGCCCAATTCAAGGGAGCCGACGTCGTGCCGAGGGCACGGGTTCCACACTTTCCCACGACGATCTCTTATAGCAAGGGAGCTTAAGGATAGGGCTCTCATTCATGGCCAGCGGAACTATGAACTAATATTGAAAGAACAAGCACAAATTAGAGTAAAGTGTGGAGCACTTACTCGACCGGTTTGAAGAAACCGGTCCCACTCGGAGACGTGGGCGAGCGGGGAGGCGAGGGGATCCCCACACGCCGCATCGGGGCAGCTTGACCTGTTTAAACAATTACAAAATTACACCTCTCGCAGGAGGGGGATCTTGAGGTGGGGACAACTTGTTATTACATCCAAAAATACCTCCACACAGGGAGGGGCCTTCAGCCGGCCAAGCGGGGAGGGGAGAAAAGGGGAAAAGAACGCCGAAAGGAGATCGAGATCAGTTCTGCCTACTCTCTGCGATAGGGGACTGACTGACGGAGTTCTGGATGCAGAACCTGCTCCGGAATTTTGCTGATGACGGGGCTAGTGGGGAATTCTTCGTAGCTGGATAAAGAGGACGCCAGAATTTTTCTGATTTCTCTGATTGCCGGTGCAGGTTGGGGCAGAGTCTTGAACCGAGATGTAGGTCTTCTGTTTGGACTGCTTCAGATTCTCAACTATAGGAAGACGATGTCGTCACGAGCGCTCCAAAGCTTCAATTTGAGTGTGGCTAGTACCGATGGAATCGTTGACGAGCGCTCTTCGAAACGTGGGTCATGGGAACGCCAGACAATGTCGGAGTAGGCCGAAAGATCTCGAACAAGGAGAGAGGGTCGGAGCAGACTGACAGGAGACAGAACCGCGCACCATAAGGAAGAAAATGAGAACTCTTGCTTCCAGGCGCCAATCAGAGCTCCGCTTCTTGATTCTGATAGTAGACTGGTCGAAGAAGATTTTTGAAGAAGAACTCTGGCTCAGATTCCCACTAGGATGGCCGCAGTCGAGCTTCCCATCAGGTTCAGGTGCTCTGCCGGGGAAGCTTCGCGCAGTCGAGGGAGAACTACTCTCCCGGGCAGCACGGTGCTCGGACGACGACGAGACCACCGCCGTTGCGAAGAAGATAGGCAGACGCTTCCGTGGGTACCTCTTGGGACTTCAGATTCGCGGGGAGGTGCTGGGGGTGGCTGCTGCAAGCTGCTGGTTCACCTGCAACTTCTGGACTGTAAACTGCACCATTGATGTAGCTTCCGATGATCAAGAAAGAAGAAGAAGAAGTAGGTATATGGTGAAGGGGAGATGAGGAATGGTGGAGGGAAGTGTGTGGGAGGGATGGAGGGGTGCTAGGGGTAGTAGGGAGGTGGAGAAAGAGGGGGAGGGCGTAGGGTTCTATTGGTGTTACACAAGGTGGGTGGAGAGGGAAGGTGGAGAAGTAGGGAGGATGATCTAGATGGGATGGAAGTGGAGGGAAGGGGAGGGGCGACCAGCCCTATAGGAGAGGGGCTGGGGCGCCCTTGGGCTGGGTATTGGAGGGAGAATTCAAATTCAAATGGGCCGTGGGAGGTGGGAGATTGTGTGGGGAAGAGAGAATATTTTGTTGGAATGGGGAAGATGGTGTTGGAATGGCCAAGGATTCTCCTAGGGAAGGGGTGGATATTGTGGGAAGTGGTGGAGGAGCATTGACTGCACCTAGGGAAGGGAATGGGGAGGTGAGGTGGTAGGTGACGTGGAGGAGAGAGGGGGAGGTCGTACCACCCCTTGGTGTAGAGAGAGAAAGAGAGAGAGAAGAGAGAGAGGAATGGGGTGGGGAGTCTCTCCCCTAGGGCTTCTCACCCACTCTTGGATTCTCTCCACTAGAACTAATTAATTTGAACTCTCAAGGGAAAATTTGCATTCATTCATTAGTTCAAAATGAGGGGAATGGGGCCCTATATATAGGCAACCCACATTTTACAAAAAGACCCTGACATTTGACTCAATGACAAATAACAAAGGGGGTAGGGGGCGCCCTTGGGCCTAGCCCAATGAATTGGGCCCAATAGCTAACTAATCAACCTAATGACACTCAACTTGGGGAAATAAGCACAAGACCTAGAGACATGACTCAAATAAAATGAAAATTACATCAAATGACTTAAATAGAAAGCACAAAATGGATAATTGGGCCTTTATAGAGAGGCCCGAACTCAAATGACGCCGGAGTGTGAGGAAGACCCGAGCCAAAGGGAGTCACGGGTGATGCCTCCATCAAATCCCCCGGGCTGCGAAGAGCTCGACTCCGTCGAGTAGGGGTCCATCTGGCTGTGATACTGTTCGAGAAGGTCGGGATCCAGCTGCTGGAGATCCTCTCGACTCACCCATGAATCCTCCGAAGGAGGCCCATCCTTCCACCTGACAAGATAGCGCTCATATACCTTACTCCGGGTGGTAGTGACCTGTTCATCCAATATTCGTTCAATGTGCTCACGCTGGGCTCTCTTGGCTGGTGGTCTCTCCTCACGGGTGGGTGCTCTCTCAATGGAAGGAATATGCTTGATATCCTCACTGGGTACCACCGTGGGTCCCTTATATGGCACTAGGTCGGCAACATTGAATGTGGGACTTACTCCATACTCCTCGGGAAGATCTAACTCATAGGCATTAGCGCCAATGTGCCTCAGTACCTGGAAGGGACCAGTCGCACGTGGCCTCAATTTGGAGATGGCTCCCGAGGAGAGTCTCTCTGTCCTTACAATCACAAAGTCACCCACATGGAATTCTTGATGATGCCGATGAAAGTCGGCCAGCCCTTTATAAGTCTCATTGTTTTTGCTGATGTGCTTGCAGATCTCTTCATGCAGTTCTCTAATATGTTGTGCAAACGACTCGGCTGAAATGGACACTCTAGCATGCGAGGGAAGGGGGATGAGATCGGACGATTTTCTTGGTTTGTACCCATGCACAGCTTCGAATGGACTCATCCCTAAGGACTTATTGATGGAGTTGTTATATGCAAATTCAGCCTGTGGTAAGATGCGATCCCAATTCCCGGGACGATCCTCAACAAGACACCTAAGAAGGTTCCTTAGACTCCGATTGACAACTTCGATTTGGCCATCAGTTTGAGGGTGGTAGGCTGTGGAGAATTTAAGGAGGGTACCCATCAAGTGCCAAAGAGTCTACCAAAAATAGCTAGTGAACTTGACATCTCTATCGGAGACTATGGTCTTGGGTAACCCATGAAGACGAACAACCTCATCAAAGAACAATCGGGCAACATGGGAAGCATCGGAGGTTTTGGAGCATGGGATAAAGTGGGCCATCTTGGAAAATATGTCAACTACCACATAGATTGAGTCATGCTTTCTTTGAGTCTTGGGTAGTCCTAGCACAAAGTCGATGCTTAAGTCTTGCCATGGACGATCGGGGATGGGGAGTGGGGTATATAGGCCAGTGTTTTACTTCACATGTTTGGCCAAAGCACATGTGTGGCATTGACCCACTATCTTCCCTATGTCTCTCTTGAGACTTGGCCAATAAAACTGACCCTCAACTAGAGCAATGGTTTTGTGAACCCCAAAATGACCAGCTAATCCTCCTGCATGTAATTCCCAAACTAAGAAATCACGGAGGGAAGTCAGTGGAATACAAAGCTTTTGCCCTTTGAAGAGGAACCCATCCTTTAAGACAAATCCCTCATGTTCTTGCTAGAGTGGGTGGTCAAGGTGGTATAGATTGTTGTGCCCCTTAGGCACAAGCATGTGTTATGTTGATTTGATGATAGCAATGATGTTTTGTTTTGATGATTGCAACACAGTGAGTGCATTATGATATTATGTTTTTCTATGATGATGGCATGTTGATTTGAATGTGTGAGTGTGTCTCAAGTCTGTAGCATGCTCGCATAAGTCTATACATTGCATCTTAGCATGTTTGCACAGCACACCATCAAGTCTGAACATTGGGCAAGTCTACACATCGGCACTGTAGCTTGCTTAGCTCAAGTCTATACATCCGTTTGCACAGCACATGAACTCTATACATTGCACTGTTCATGCACGGCACAGCAAGTCTCAACAACGTCCGTCTCATTTTGCGTCTCTATTTGTGTCTTACTGTTGAAGTCTGTACATCATTTCACTGTTAAAGTCTATACAGACTTTAGCGTCTCATGCAGCGTCTCTGTTGAAGTCAAACTCTGTACAGCCCTTTCGCTTGGCAAGTCTATACATTGGTTCAGACTCTTCAAAGTCTGTACATTGGGCCTTCAAGCTTTTGAAGTCCATACACTGTCTCGCTCACATCTTCAAGGGTGATTGAGCATTGTGAAGTCTGATTGAGCATCATGAAGTCTAATTGAGCACTGTGAAGTCTATTCAGTGGATGAGCATTGTAATGTCTATACATTGGTTAGGCTCGATCATGCAGCGTTCATTTCATGTCTATACACTGAGGATGGTGAAGGCCTTCAAGTGTATACTCTCTCATGTTATTCATACTTGCTGTATTGATATCTATAAGTCTATACATTGTTGAATGCTCTTCAAGTGTGTACAATGCTTGGTTAAGTCTATACGCTGCTTCATATGCAGTGAAGTCTGCACATTGCTGAATGCTCTTCAAAGTCTGCATAGTGAAGTCCATACACTGCACTCGAGTTCACAGTGTCTTCATGAAGTCTATACATCGGTCTTCACCTCAAGTCTGTACAATCATTTGTGGACAAGTCTTCACATCGTGAAGTCTATACACTCAACTCCTTCACATCTTGCAAAGTCTGTACATTGCATCCATCGGTCGTGCATTCAAGTCTTTCACAAGTCTGTACATCAGACGCGCATGCTCGCCTGTCCCTCCGGATGCTCTCCCGGGACCGAGTATGCTCTCTAGTGACTGTTAATGCTCCAATTGGCCAGCGTCTCTCTTGAGCAAGTCTATACACTCATTCACTGTTCATGCATTCACAGTGAAGTCTGTACATCCGTTTGGCTATGCATCACTATCCACCAAGTCTATACATTGGTAGAGTCTGTACATCAGACGTGCATGCTCGCCTGTCCCCCCGGATGCTCTCCTGGGACCGAGTATGCCCTCCAGTGACTGCTAATGCTTCCCTAACTTTGAGGATGCTCCCTGGAGCAGCGATTGCTCCCCAGAGACAGCATGTGCTCCACAAGCTCCCCTGACGCTGGTGATGCTGTCCAGAGGCCATAGATGCTCCCCTGAGACTTCATATGCTCCCGTGCGAGAACGCACAAGTCTCTGGGTATTTAAAAGAATTGTATTACATGCATTCCCTTTCACTAAGTCTGTACAATGCATGTGCTTTCACAAGTCTATACAATGCATTTCATTTTACAAAGTGTCGACACCAAGTTGATAATCTGATACTCTGTCTGACAGGTGCTCTGCTCGTGGAGGCTAATGAAGGGCACGTGATCCGAGGCTAGAAGGGCAGACAGGATCGTGACACGTGTGCTGAAGGTGGCTGAGACACTGACACGTGGTCCAAGGTTTTTGGGCGGGAGATGTGGAGAGCACACGCTGATGGGGACGTCACCTCCCTTTGCATCCGGCATGGTCTAGTCATTTAATTTTGAGTCCAATGTAATATTTTATTTGAGTCATTTGATGTATTTTCCCTTTTATTTGAGTCATGTTCCTAGGTCTTGTGTTGATTTCCCTAAGTTTGAGTGTCATTAGATTGTCTAGTTAGCTATTGGACCCAATTCATTGGACTTGGCCCAAGGGCTCTCCCCTACCCCCTCGGTTATTTGTTATTGAGTCAATTGTCAGGGACTTTTGTAAAAATGTGGGTTTCCTATATATAGGACCCCATTTCCCCCCATTTCAACTTAATGAATCAATCAATGAAAAACTTGCCATTTTGAGAGTTTACACTTCTTATTTAGTGGAGAGATTCCATTTTTGGGGTGAGAAGCCCTAGGGGAGAGATTCCCCACCCTTCCCTCTCTTAATCTCTCTTTTTCACTCCACTTTCTCTCTCCTTAACACCCAAATTCGAATTTTCTTCTCTCTCCTCCCTTCCCAACCACCTCCACTCCCCACCTACCCCATTTAAGCCTCTTCCCATTCCCCACAACCCTCATCAATACTCCACCCCTTCCCAAGACCCCTTCCACCAATCCTCTCCTCACCATCCAACCCCCAACTACCCCTCCCACTTTCCCAAGCACCCTTCCCACTACCCCAAGCACCCCTTCCCTTCCCCAACACAACCCCCCCATTCCCAAGACAAAAAATTAACCCCACCCTTTAACCTATTTTCGAATATCCTTTCCCTCTCTCCATTCCAACCAAATTCGCAGCCCCCACTACCACCATCTATTGGACCCTATTCCAGACCTTATTCTCCACCTCCCACACCTTAGAACACCCCCTCCAAGACCCCCTTACAACCAGGGGTCACTCCTACACTCATCTACCCCCTTTCCCTTCTTCTTTCTTGGTCATTGGAAGCTACTTCGAAGTTACAGTTTGCTGTCTAGAGGTTACAGATGAACCAGCAACTTGCAACAGCCACCACGACTTTCTCCGGACGAGTTTGAAAACCCAAGAGTCATCGTCGGAAGCGTCTACCAGTCTCCTTCGCAACAGAAGTGGTTTCATCTTCTTCTGATCTCCGAGCCGTCCAGGAGGTCCTTTCTCCCACAATTGCGCAGTTCTACCTTGGCTGAGGACCTGAGCCAGATTAGAAGCTCTGCCACGACGAACCCCGAAGGAATCAGTCCACGAGTTCTTCTTCAAAGTTCTTCATCGCCCAGACTACTTCCAGAATCAAGAAACAGAACTTCATTCGGCATTCGTGATCCAGAGTTCTCATTTTTCTCCCTCAGCTATGCAGATCTGCTACTCATAGTCTGCACCAACCAGTCGCCATTGTTCTGCATCCCCTAGTCTTCCCTGACATCGGTTGGCTTCCCCGTCTATTTTTATACGAAGAAGACTCGTCCACGGTTCCAACGACTCTGACGGTGCTCGATTCCGAGTTCGGGAGCTGTCGGGGCATCCTCTGCAACCTGCTGATGGAAACCAGGAGCTAGCTCTGCAGAGATCCTGATCCGGAGAGAAAGCTTCACCACAACAAACCCCGGAGGAATCAGGCTACGAGCTCTTCTGCAAAGTTTTTCCTCTCCCTGTCTATTTTCAGAACCAAGAAACAGAACTCCGTTCAGCATCCAGCAACAGAAGTTACGAATTTTCTTCCTCAGAGTTCTGTTGCAAAGAAGACTCGTCCACGGTTCCAGCGGCTCTGGCGGCACCTGATTCGGAGTTCGGGAGCGGCCGGGGCAACCTCTTCTTCCTGCTGTTAGTAACCAGTTGCTGTCAGTCCGAGAATCAGCGACCCTGTTCGAGCTCCTGCCCAGGCCAGCAGCGACCCCAGAAGAATTCGGCAAAATTCAGAGGCACTCCAGTTCCAGTAACGAAGATTTCCTCACTGGTCTCGCCCTCGTAAAAATTCCTGATCAAGTTCTGCAGCCACAGTACCGACTGTCTATCCACAATTGCCGAGAGAAGGCAAATTCGGCATCTTCACTTCATCATCGTTTTAGCCCTAGTTTTCCCCACCCCGCTTGGCCGGCTGAAGGCCCCTCCCTGCGTGGAGGTAGTTTGATTGTAATCCATTAACCCCCACCCCAAGATCCCCCTCCTGCGAGAGGTGTAGTGTTGTAATTTGGTTTGATCAGGTCAAGCTACCTCGGCGCGGCGTGTGGGGAACCCACGCTTCCCCGCTCGCCCTCGTCTCCGAGCGGGACCGATTTCTTCAAACCGATCGAGTAAGTGCTCTATAACCTTGCTCTAATTCATGCTTGTTCTTTCAATATTAGTTCATAGTTCCGCTGGCCGTGAGAGTGAGAGCTCGATCCTCAAGCCCCGTTGCTTTGAGTGATCACCATGGGAAGAGAGAGTAACCCGGTGCCTTTGGCACTTTGTCGGCCCCATTGAATTGGGCATCCATATCCTTTGGGATTCAAATCTTGGCCTTGCTGGCCCTCTACCAGCAAGGGCCCAACCCCTCAACCTCACCTTGGCATTGCCAAGTTACCCCGGGTCTTGGTGAGCAACGGGTGAGCAGTCGTCGACATCGGTCTGTTTGATTGCGATTGTGCTTGTTTGTTTAAGTCCTAGGTTGTGTCACATCAATTGGTATCAGAGCAAGTTCTAGACTTGTCTCTACTAAGTCTTGTCCTAGGGCCATTGCATTTATCACTCGATCATCATGGCCACTTCCTACTTAGCCTACTCGTCTCGCTTGGACCCAATAGATGCCTTTGTGTTTGATGGATCCCACCCTAGTTTATATCTAGAATGGGAAAGCTCCATAGATCACCACTTTGGGAGGTTCACCCTGTCAGGGTCTATGCAAGTCAACTATGCCAAAAGTTTGATATGGCGCCAAGCTAGGAATGAATGGCAAAACATTGTAGGCTTAAGGGAAGTTGGAAGGCAAGAGCCAATCGACTCTTGGGTTGAGATGAGAAATGAACTTAGGAAGATTTATGCCCATATGGACCCTCCTATCACCATAGAGGAAGCCCAAGCTCCCACCAATAAAGAAGAAGAGCCTCAATCTTCCCTCACCCCTCATGGTCCGGATCCTCAAAGGCCATGCACCGTCACACATGGCACCCTCATCATAGATGAGTCCATACTCCAATGGCTCAAGCAATGTCCCACCCTCCCTAGCTCACCACCATTGGGATACACCCGACCTCCCCATGTCACTTATCAAAACTTCTACTCTGTGGAAGACTTGGGAGACCTTGTGGATTGCCTACATTGGCAAGCCCACTTAACCAGCCTACTAGCCATGGGACCATTGGAGCCTAGCACCGTCAACTTTGTCCACCCATCCATCGGTTCCATCACCTCCCTTTGCACAAGTGGGCATTGTACTAGTGAGATCCTCCTATTTCTCCCCTTGGAGGAAGAACCCATCCCGGTCTACTCCCAACCCCTTGAGATCCCAAGTACCTTGAACGGTCAACCCACTAGAGACCTTGGACCAACTACTTGGGAGGAGGATGACTCACCACCTTGTAAGGACCTTGGGGACATAGAGTTCCTCTCTCTAGGTAGCCCTTACCATGATCCCTTTGACCCATTCCAATGGGAGTACGGATACCCATGTGGCCCAACCACCTTATCCACCACCCACCTTCCCCTACTCCAACCCACCGTGATGGATCAAACCCACCCCTTCCTAGACTCGGGTTACACCTTGGGAGCCATGACCTTGGGCCACATATCCCTAGGTAATAAGGTTGTGCCCCACCCCATGATGACCACCTTCTCAGATCCATTCGATCCTTTCTAATGGGAGTCCAAAGATTGTCCCACACCTATACACATGGAAGTCACCTTTGGGAAAAGCACGCATGTGTCTAGGTTTACCATACCCCTTGGCATGAACACTATGTCGGGTCCATTCATTCATATCACCCACATGTCAAGTAGAAAGTATGAGTGGTCCATATTCGGATGTCATGGTCCACCTTCATTCATCATGGGTCTTAAGCATGTCAAAGGCATCTACGGATGTCCGGGTCCCCCTATATTTCTCACCAATTTGTATGATAGGGCCACCTATGGGTGGCCCGGCCCACCTAGGCTAACCAACGTCTACACTGCAACATTACACGATAGGTCTACTTTTGGTTGCCCAGGTCCACCCATCACCCCCGGAATGTCTGCATTCACAACATTGCATAAAGAGATTCGCAAGCACATTAGCAAGAAGAATGTGACTTATAAAAGGCCAGCCGACTCTCATCGACGTCACCAAGAATTCCATGAGGGTGACTTTGTGATGGTAAGAATGGAGAGGCTCTCCCCGGGAGCCATCTCCAAATTGAGGCCACGTGGGGTTGGTCCCTTCCAGGTCCTGAGGCGCATTGGTGCACATGCCTATGAGTTAGATCTCCCCGAAGAATATGGGGTAAGTCCCACATTCACTGTCGCAGACCTAGTACCATACAAGGGACCCATGGTGGTACCTAGTGAGGATATTGAGCCGATTCCCTTCGTTGAGAGAGCACCCACCCGTGAGGAGAGTCCACTAGCCAAGAGAGCCCAGCGTGAGCGCATTGAACGAATATTGGATGAACAGGTCACTACCACCAGGAGCAAGGTATACGAGCGCTATCTCGGCAGGTGGATGGAACGGTCTCGTTCGAAAGGCTTGAGGGCGGTACCACTTCTACACCCTCCAAGGAGGGAAGGACACTTACTCGACGGAGTCGAGTTCTCCGCACCCCGGGAGTATGATGGGGACATCACCTCCCTTTGCATCCGGCATGGTCTAGTCATTTAATTTTGAGTCCAATGTAATTTTTTATTTGAGTCATTTGATGTATTTTCCCTTTTATTTGAGTCATGTTCCTAGGTCTTGTGTTGATTTCCCTAAGTTTGAGTGTCATTAGATTGTCTAGTTAGCTATTGAACCCAATTCATTGGACTTGGCCCAAGGGCTCTCCCCTACCCCCTCGGTTATTTGTTATTGAGTCAATTGTCAGGGACTTTTGTAGAAATGTGGGTTTCCTATATATAGGACCCCATTTCCCCCCATTTCAACTTAATGAATCAATCAATGAAAAACTTACCATTTTGAGAGTTTACACTTCTTATTTAGTGGAGAGATTCTATTTTTGGGGTGAGAAGCCATAGGGGAGAGATTCCCCACCCTTCCCTCTCTTAATCTCCCTTTTTCACTCCACTTTCTCTCTCCTCAACACCCAAATTCGAATTTTCTTCTCTCTCCTCCCTTCCCAACCACCTCCACTCCCCACCTACCCCATTTAAGCCTCTTCCCATTCCCCACAACCCTCATCAATACTCCACCCCTTCTCAAGACCCCTTCCACCAATCCTCTCCTCACCATCCAACCCCCAACTACCCCTCCCACTTTCCCAAGCACCCTTCCCACTACCCCAAGCACCCCTTCCCTTCCCCAACACAACCCCCCCATTCCCAAGACAAAAAATTAACCCCACCCTTAAACCTATTTTCGAATATCCTTTCCCTCTCTCCATTCCAACCAAATTCGCAGCCCCCACTACCACCATCTATTGGACCCTATTCCAGACCTTATTCTCCACCTCCCACACCTTAGAACACCCCCTCCAAGACCCCCTTACAACCAGGGGTCACTCCTACACTCATCTACCCCCTTTCCCTTCTTCTTTCTTGGTCATTGGAAGCTACTTCGAAGTTGCAGTTTGCTGTCCAGAGGTTGCAGATGAACCAGCAACTTGCAGCGGCCACCATGACTTTCTCCGGACGAGTTTAAAAACTCAAGAGCCATCGTCGGAAGCGTCTACCAGTCTCCTTCACAACAGAAGTGGTTTCATCTTCTTCCGATCTCCAAGCCGTCCAGGAGGTCCATTCTCCCACAACTGTGCAGTTCTGCCTTGGCTGAGGACCTGAGCCAGATTAGAAGCTCTGCCACGACGAACCCTAAAGGAATCAGTCCACGAGTTCTTCTTCAAAGTTCTTCATCACCCAGACTACTTCCAGAATCAAGAAACAGAACTTCATTCGGCATTCGTGATCCAAAGTTCTCATTTTTCTCCCTCAGCTACACAGATCTGCTACTCATAGTCTGCACCGACCAGTCGCCATTGTTCAGCATCCCCTAGTCTTCTCCGACATCGGTTGGCTTCCCTGTCCATTTTGCTGCGAAGAAGACTCGTCCACGGTTCCAACGACTCTGATGGTGCTCGATTCCGAGTTCGGGAGCTGTCGGGGCATCCTCTGCAACCTGCTGATGGAAACCAGGAGCTAGCTCTGCAGAGATCCTGATCCGGAGAGAAAGCTTCACCACGACAAACCCCAGAGGAATCAGGCCACGAGCTCTTCTGCAAAGTTTTTCCTCTCTCTGTCTACTTTCAGAACCAAGAAGCAGAACTCCGTTCGGCATCCGACAGCAGAAGTTACGAATTTTCTTCCTCAGAGTTCTGTTGCACAGAAGACTCGTCCACGGTTCCAGCGGCTCTGGTGGCACCTGATTCGGAGTTCGGGAGCGGCCGGGGCAACCTCTTCTTCCTGCTGTTAGTAACCAGTTGCTGTCAGTTCGGGAATCAGTGACCCTGTTCGAGCTCCTGCCCAGGCCAGCAGCGACCCCAGAAGAATTCTACAAAATTCAAAGGCACTCCAGTTCCAGTAACGAAGATTTCCTCACTGGTCTCGCCCTCGAAAAAATTCCTGATCAAGTTCTGCAGCCACAGTACCGACTATCTATCCATAATTGCGGAGAGAAGGCAGATTCGGCATCTTCACTTCATCATCGTTTTAGCCCTAGTTTTCCCCACCCCGCTTGGCCGGCTGAAGGCCCCTCCCTGCGTGGAGGTAGTTTGATTGTAATCCATTAACCCCCACCCCAAGATCCCCCTCCTGCGAGAGGTGTAGTGTTGTAATTTGGTTTGATCAGGTCAAGCTAGTGCAGCGCGGCGTGTGGGGAACCCACGCTTCCCCGCTCGCCCTCGTCTCCGAGCGGGACCGGTTTCTTCAAACCGGTCGAGTAAGTGCTCTATAACCTTGCTCTAATTCATGCTTGTTCTTTCAATATTAGTTCATAGTTCCACTGGCCATGAGAGTGAGAGCTCGATCCTCAAGTCCCGTTGCTTTGAGTGATCACCATGGGAAGAGAGAGTAACTCGGTGCCTTTGGCACTTTGTCGGCCCCATTGAATTGGGCATCCATAACCTTTGGGATTCAAATCTTGGCCTTGCTGGCCCTCTACCAGCAAGGGCCCAACCCCTCAACCTCACCTTGGCATTGCCAAGTTACCCCGGGTCTTGGTGAGCAACGGGTGAGCAGTCGTCGACATCGGTCCGTTTGATTGCGATTGTGCTTGTTTGTTTAAGTCCTACGTTGTGTCACATCACACTCCCTAGTTGTTGTTGTTGTTGTTGCTGCTGCTATATATATGAGTATTCGTCTTCAGATGAAGAGTGATCGAAGTGGAGAAAGAAAAAGTAGAAGTGCAGAGACTTCGATCCAGCAGAAGAACAGAAGAAGAGTGAAGAGAGCAGAAGAAGAGAAGAGAGAAAAGAGAGATAGAGAGCTATCGAGAGAAGAAGAAGAGAAAGAAGTAGAGGAGAGATAGTGAGATCGAGAGAGATCTGCATTCACTGGACCGTGGATCAAATCCAGGCCAGCCAGCTCTTAGGAGCCACATTCGTGCTTTCATTATTTACAGCTTTCAGTTGCTGTTGCTACTTGTTTTCTTTTTCCTTTTATACCTTTATTCAAGCTATTTGTCAGCGGAGCAAGCTGTGAGGCTCAGCGTTTGCAGTGGAGGATTTCACTGGACGGCCAAGCTGTATTGCCTAGCGGTTTGCAGAGGTGCTGCCTTTGGAAGGGTAAGCTGTAATCCCCAGCGGTTTGCAGTGGTGGATTCCACTGGACAGCAAGCTGTGTTGCTCAGCGGGCGAGGAGGATTCCTCGGGCGGTAAGCTGTGATGCCCAGCGGTTCAAGCTGTGAGTCAGCAGTAAGCCACACTCGGGTTGAGTGTGGGGTGGATGTAGGTCTGGAAGACCGAACTACCTAAAAATCCCTTGTGCATTGTGGTTTGTTTTGCCTATTTGTGCTTCCGCTAGATGATTGCATAGGGGCGCTCTAAGTATTTGGTTTCTGGTTGAGCAGAAGAGTTAATCAGTTTTCTTAGAGTGTTTTAATCTGTTCTGAGTGAGCGAAATCTTGTTTGAGTGAAATTTTAATTGGGCGAAAGGTCTATAAAGGGCATATATTCATTCACCCCCCCTCTGAATACATAGCACCGAACCCAACACTTGGTATCAGAGCATGTCTCTGATCTATCAGATCTAACAATCTGTAGAGGATCCTGCTAGTGTTTGGTGCATTTCAGAGTGTGCTGTATGTGCTCGTTGTTTAGTTTCACTGAGTTAGTGCTTTGCCGTGCTTATCTGGTTGTGGTGTTTTCTTATCGATTGCTTTGTGCTTTGAGTCTGATTGTTATCTGCTTTGATGGCTAATCCTCCGATATTCAGAGGTGATGACCTTGACCCATGGCTGGAAAAGTTGCATCGGTATGTAAGCACAACCGATCCTGACTTGTGGAAGGTAATAACTCACGGTCCATATAAATTGTCGAAGGATAAATCCAAATGGACCAAGAAGGATAAGTTGAAAGACTCTGTCAATAATAGAGCTGTAGTTTTATTAAAAGAATCAATTGACAGATCTCTAATTGAATGCATTTCTTCTTGCAGGTCTGCCAAAGACATGTTGGAAAAACTAAAGCTAATCAGGAATCACAGCAAATGCTTGATGGCTGATCGGAGAAATGCTAATGATGAAACTTCATCCGAGGTAAGCTCTGAATCTGGAGAACTTTCAATTGATGACCTATGGAATATAAATGAGGAACTTAATATTAGATGTGAACAATTGAAATCTGAGAATAAGAGATTGAAAAAGAAATGTGATCAGATAACTTTGAAAGTTCCTTGTAAAAATTGTCCAGATCTGAAACAATCTTATGATGCATGTATGTTAGATGTTCAGAATTTTCAGGAACAAAATGGTTCTCTAAAACTTGAAAATCAAACATGTCTGGACAAGATATCAGAACTTGAGAATCAGCTGAATGAGAGGAAAAACGAACATCTAAAAAGTATGCAAGAACTGACTCAAGTTAATTCTGAATTGGATAAACTGAAACTTGAGAATGAAGAATTTCAAAAGAAAATTAAAATCTTATGGGTAGAATAAATGAAATCAATGGGAAGGCTTCACATTCTTCTTCTCCTAAATCAAACTGTGATATGTGCTCAGCTCTAAGAGAACGTAATGAAGATCTTTATAGTGAGAATGAATGGCTGAACAAACAAATAGTCTCACTTAAAGAGGATCACAAAAACTTGGTTGCTGAGAAAATTAAAGTGGAAGAAAGAGAAGAGGAACTAATTGTGAAACTGGAATTGATATCCACTAATGAAAAATGTGATGCTGAAGTTAAGAAGCTGACCAAAGAAAACATTGAATTAAAAGCTGAAATTGAAAAATTGAAATGGTTAAATACTGGCTTGTCTGAAAAACTTCTCACCACAGAAAAGGGAAAAGCTGTTTGTAATGAAAAATCTGAAAAGTTAAGCAACTTGGAACAAGAAATTGAGAAGTATAAAACTGCAAATAAAGTCTTAAGTGAATGTGTCAATTGCAGTGAACAGGAGATAGCCAGTTATGAGCTTCACATAACATCTTTGGAAAACAAGATTCAGGATCTAGAAAAATTAGCATCCAATTCTGCTAAGAATGAAAGAAAAGTAAAAACTGTTGTGAAAATGAAGGATGATAATCCAAGAAAGGGGTCAAGCTGTAGTCCTGATGTTAAGGAAACCACCAGAAACCAGCTATATACTACCTTTGTGCATAGTTCTAATGTAGCTGGTACCTCAAGGCAATCCCCAAAACAAAATGAAAATCAGAAGTCACCTTCAAAACCTGTCTTTCAGTTCAAAGCTCAGAAAATTGAAAAGCAAACAAAACTTGTTGAGAATAATCAGAAATTGAAAAGAAAAAGTCAAACAAAGAAGGTAAAGAATAATTCTGGTTATACTCCAAAAATTATTAGCTCTGCTGAATCTGATGCTTCTTGTACTCATTCGCATGCATCTAAGAAATCATATGATAGAAACCATGCTCCTAGGAAATCTGATGCCTCTTGCTACTATTGTGGTAGGCATGGTCATTATATGGATGACTGCAGTGTGATGAAAAGTGATGATATGATGCATGATAATTTCTCAAATAATCATCACCACCCCAAAAGAAACATGTCTACTTCAAACCAACACATCATTTGTTATAATTGTAACAAACATGGTCATAAAGCTGTTGAGTGTTGGTTTAGGCCTTCATGGGGTTTTAATGGCTCAAGAGGTAAGCACCCAAGGTGCTTCGAATGTGGGAGGCATGGCCACAAAGTCAAAGACTGGTGGCATGCTCAGGGAAATAGAATTAATTCTAAATCTATAAAATTTCCTGCTCCCAATGCTGTTGATAAGAAGAAAATTGAATTCATGAAAAAGAATTGTTACTGTTTTGAATGTGGTAAGCTAGGCCACAAAGCTGCCAACTGTAGGCTGGCTGAGTATGAAAAGAATAATTTTCATGTCAATAAAAGAAATACTCATGCTCATACACATAATTTTCAAACTCATGTGCATGCACATGGGCATCATGTTTTTGCTAACATGAAGAATAAAAACAGACAATCTGTTGGTTCATGTTATTACTGTGGAAATTTTAGACATTCTATGTCTGATTGTTATCTAATGGAATTTGATGATAATACTGCAAAAAGGGTGTTTAGAACACCTGTCCGGGTAAATGCAGGACCCAAGGCTGCTTGGGTCCCTGCAGGATCAAATTGATTGACATGCTACAGGTGTGCCTTGGAAGCTGACGAATAAAGGGGTTTATGATCCAAGGCACTCAATAGAAAACCCCAGGATTCTATATTTCATGTCAGTTCTGAACTTTGCTTTAAATTCATTAACTGAAATTGTTGAACTGTCTGCTTGATTTATGATGATCTCTTCATGTCTAGCTGATCAGTCTGCATTCCAGACTTAGCTATTGAATTCAATTCTGCATATCTGATGCTCTTCTCTTGCTATATGTTGAACTGAATTTGAATCCATACTTGGACTGAGTGTGAATGGTTCATTTAGTGTACACAGTCAATGCATGTGTCTTATGTCTGCATACATCATTTGCATGACTGTCATTGATGCTGTTCAAAGCATGTAGGACTGCTCTATGTTGCATTGTCCTTGTTAACCCTGGTATATCAAATGGTATGTTACTAAAAGCAGGGAAATCTGCCCGGAGGTTCCTACCATGTGTGAGATGGTCTTTGAGACCAGGTTCTCTGCCTAGTACCATGGGTCCTGTCTTCATGTAGAACAGTGCACTACATCATATTTTTGAAAAATTTGAAAAAGGATAAAAATGTTCATGACTTGGATGCATAAACTTGAATTGAGTGCATACTTGCCTCATATATCATTGGTGCATAGTCTGCATGTAGAACAGTGTGTTGCATAGCATAATCCTTGCATCATGGTGTCAGGGGGAGCTGAGAGTTTTTCTGGTCAATTCATTGAATCCTTGCTACTTCTCACTGTCCCCATTTAGTTCTTTCATATCCTTTGACATCAAATGCTCCTGGAACTCAATGCCTATTGCTATCATTTCCCTAACCTTCACTGAACAACAGTTCTATTTCTGGTTTAGTACATTGAGTTGTGATTATTTCAATTGTTCTTTTATAAGAATCACTCTTACAAATTGAAAAGAACTAAATGTTTAACCTTTATAAATTGGAGAGTTAAGTGTCTGCACTTCAGAATTTGAGATAAAAGAAAACTTTTATAGCTCTTAATCTTTGTCTCATGGCTAAAATAGAAAAAGTTTTTTGTAATGCCTAAATGTGTTGAACTGGATATGTCTAGAACAGGTGAATAAGAGTATGTAATGATTTTTTAAACAATCACTCTAAAAGAAATAAGGGCAGCAGTAAATAAGATCACAAATGTAAAGAACTGAACATTGTGACAGAGTAATGGTTGATTGCACTGAGAAACTGTGAACTCCTCCAAAGAAGCAGGAAAATTCACATGTCATGAAGTGCTTTAGACTATCTCTGTTCATAGGGTCAAATCTATAGGGGGAGTCCTCACCAAGTAACTGGGGGTACTGGCCTCTGATCAAGGTGTGCCCTTAATGTCAAAAGTGAAGACTATTCATTGTAGGTCTTGATCTGAAATAGGTCTTGTAGTTTATGCCTAGTAACTAGGGGTACCTGTCTCTGATCAAGGTGTACACCTAATGTCAACAGCATAACTGTCACAAGTCTATTCACTTAGTTCAGTTTCTGAAAATTCAAAAGTGAAATACAAACTGCTGTAACCCTTTGAAAATCAAAAGTCAATGAGTGAAAATTGTTTTTATTAATACATATTCAAGTTACCTTTCTTGAATTTCCTTGTTTAATCACAAAAGGGTATTATTTCTGACTTATCTATTAATACCATGTGCCCTAGATTCATTGCTATAAATGGAGTCTATAAACTCTTTTCCAAGGGTCATGTGTTTTACTCTAGATTTATCACTGTTAAACCTGAATTTTTGTCAAAATTGTATGTTGCTGATTCTTATACTTTAACTACTGTTTATAATTAGGCTTATTTTCTGAACCAATGATTTAGTTGTTGTCTATTGACCCTCCTACCTTCTCTACCTTTACCTATCTGTTCATATTCCTTCTCAAAGGGGGAGCCATTATTAAGGGGGAGAACCAGTTCCGGGGGAGTCATATCTTCAGGGGGAGTTTACTGCTCTAGAGGAATTTGCATGCATAATGCACTTTGCACTCTTGTTTATACTATTTTTTCTCTTTTTGATTATGTCAAAGGGGGAGAAAATTTTGTGTGTGACTCACTGTCACAGTGTGTTGCCATCATCAAAAAGGGGGAGAATGTTGTGCCCCTTAGGCACAAGCATATGCTATGTTGATTTGATGATAGCAATGTTGTTTTGTTTTGATGATTGCAACACAGTAAGTGCATTATGATATTATATTTTTTTATGATGATGGCATGTTGATTTGAATGTGTGAGTGTGTCTCAAGTCTGCAGCATGCTCGCATAAGTCTATACATTGCATCTTAGCATGTTTGCACAGCACACCATCAAGTCTGAACATTGGCCAAGTCTACGCATCGGCACTGTAGCTTGCTTAGCTCAAGTCTATACATCCATTTGCATAGCACATGAACTCTATACATTGCACTGTTCATGCACGGCATAGCAAGTCTGCACAACGTCCGTCTCATTTAGCGTCTCTATTTGTGTCTTACTGTTGAAGTCTGTACATCATTTCACTGTTAAAGTCTATACAGACTTCAGCGTCTCATGCAGCGTCTCTGTTGAAGTCAAAGTCTGTACAGCCCTTTTACTTGGCAAGTCTATACATTGGTTCAGACTCTTCAAAGTCTGTACATTGGGCCTTCAAGCTTTTGAAGTCCATACACTGTCTCACTCACATCTTCAAGGGTGATTGAGCATCGTGAAGTCTGATTGAGCATCGTGAAGTCTGATTGAGCACTGTAAAGTCTATTCAGTGGATGAGCATTGTAATGTCTATACATTGGTTAGGCTCGATCATGCAGCGTTCATTTCATGTCTATACACTGAGGATGCTGAAGGCCTTCAAGTGTATACTCTCTCATGTTGTTCATACTTGCTGTATTGATATCTATAAGTCTATACATTGCTGAATGCTCTTCAAGTGTGTACAATGGTTGGTTAAGTCTATACGCTGTTCATATGCAGTGAAGTCTGCACATTACTGAATGCTCTTCAAAGTCTGCATAGTGAAGTCCATACACTGCACTCGAGTTCACAGTGTCTTCATCAAGTCTATACATCGATCTTCACCTCAAGTCTGTACAATCATTTGTGGATAAGTCTTCACATCGTGAAGTCTATACACTCAACTCCTTCACATCTTGCAAAGTCTTTACATTGCATCCATTGGTCATGCATTCAAGTCTTTCACAAGTCTGTACATCAGACGCGCATGCTCGCCTGTCCCTCCGGATGCTCTCCCGGGACCGAGTATGCTCTCCAGTGACTGTTAATGCTCAGATTGGCCAGCGTCTCTCTTGATCAAGTCTATACACTCATTCACTGTTCATGCATTCACAGTGAAGTCTGTACATCAGTTTGGCTATGCATCACTATCCACCAAGTCTATACATTGGTAGAGTCTGTACATCAGACGTGCATGCTCGCCTGTCCCCCCGGATGCTCTCCTGGGACCGAGTATGCCCTCCAGTGACTGCTAATGCTTCCCTAACTTTGAGGATGCTCCCCTGGAGCAGCGATTGCTCCCCAGAGACAGCATGTGCTCCACATGCTCCCCTGACGCTGGTGATGCTGTCCAGAGGCCATAGATGCTCCCCTGAGACTTCATATGCTCCCGTGCGAGAACGCACTAGTCTCTGGGTATTTAAAAGAATTGTATCACATGCATTCCCTTTCACTAAGTCTGTACAATACATACGCTTTCACAAGTCTATACAATGCATTTCATTTTACAAAGTGTCGACACCAAGTTGATAATCCGATACTCTGTCTGACAGGAGCTCTGCTTGTGGAGGCTAATGAAGGGCACGTGATCCGAGGCTGGAAGGGCAGACAGGATCGTGACACGTGTGCTGAAGCTGGCTGAGAGACTGACACGTGGTCCAAGGTTTTTGGGCTGGAGATGTGGAGAGCACACACCCTAGCTGCTGCTGCTGCTGCTGCTATATATATGAGTATTCGTCTTCAGATGAAGAGTGATCGAAGTGAAGAAAGAAAAAGCAGAAGTGCAGAGACTTCATCCAGTAGAAGAGCATAAGAAGAGTGAAGAGAGCAGAAGAAGAGTGGAGAGAGCAGAAGAAGAGAAGAGAGAAAGGAGAGATAGAGAGCTATCGAGAGAAGAAGAAGAGAAAGAAGTAGAGGAGAGATAGTGAGATCGAGAGAGATCTGCATTCACTGGACCGTGGATCAAATCCAGGCCAACCAGCTCTTAGGAGCCACATTCGTGCTTTCATTATTTACAGCTTTCAGTTGCTGTTGCTACTTGTTTTCATTTTTCTTTTATACCTTTATTCAAGCTGTTTGTTAGCGGAGCAAGCTGTGAGGCTCAACGTTTGCAGTGGAGGATTCCACTGGACGGCCAAGCTATATTGCCCAGTGGTTTGCAGAGGTGCTGCCTCTGGACGAGTAAGCTGTAATCCCCAGCGGTTTGCAGTGGTGGATTCCACTAGACAGCAAGCTGTGTTGCTCAGCGGGCGAGGAGGATTCCTTGGACGGCAAGCTATGTTGCCCAGCGGATTGTAGGCAAGCTGTGATGCCCAGCGGTTCAAGCTGTGAGTCAGCAGTAAGCCACACTCGGGTTGAGTGTGGGGTGGATGTATGTCTGGAGGACCGAACCACCTAAAAACCCCTTTGTGCATTGTGGTTTGTTTTGTCTATTTGTGCTTCCGCTAGATGATTACATAGGGGCGCTCTAAGTATTTGGTTTCTGGTTGAGCAGAAGAGTTAATCAGTTTTCTTAGAGTGTTTTAATCTGTTCTGAGTGAGCGAAATTTTAATTGGGTGAAAGGTCTATAAATGGCATATATTCATTCACCCCCCCTCTGAATACATAGCACCGAACCCAACATAGATGTGCCCAAAGTCGGGGCAGCTAGGGTACTCATCCTTGAGCCTATCAAAGCCGGTCACTTCCACTTGGATAGTGGATAACAAAGAGATCCTCCTACTAAGGGCATCCGCCGCTCGGTTCTCACTTCCTGCCTTGTGTTTGATAACAAAGGTGTAGGATTGGATGTACTCAACCCATCGGGCATGTCGGGCATTCAACTTTTGTTGGGAGTTGAGATATTTGAGGGCTTCATGGTCGGAAAAGATGACAAATTCTTTGGGCAATAGGCAGTGCCTCCAATGTCGGAGAGACTGAACCACGGCATAGAACTCTTTGTCATAAGTGGAATACCTTGTTCTAGCATCACATAACTTCTCACTAAAGAAGGCCACCGGATATCCCTCTTGGCTAAGGATCCCTCCTATTCCTATCCCGGATGCATCACATGTGACTTCAAAGACTTTCGAGAAATCGGGTAAGCATAGGACCGGGGCTTGGGTCATCTTCCCCTTAAGTTCTTGGAAGGCTTTGGAAGCTGACTTGGTCCACATAAAAGTCCCCTTTTTGAGGCACTCGGTGATAGGGGCGGTGATGGTGCTAAAACCCCGAATAAACCTCCTATAGAATGTTGCCAACCCATGGAAACTTCGGACCTCGTGAAGGGTGTGGGGTTCTGGCCAATCTAGAATAGCTTGGACCTTCTCGGGATCCATAGAGACACCTTTGGTAGACACCATAAATCCTAGGAAGGTGATGAATGTGGTCATGAAGTGGCACTTTCCCAAGTTGTCAAATAGGCTCTCTTGTCGGAGGACGGTGCAAACCTTCATAAGGTGGTCAAGGTGGGTCTTATGGGATTGACTATAGATGAGTATGTCATCAAAGTAGACCACTAGAACGATCCCCATGAAAGGCCTAAGGACCTCCGTCATAAGATGCATGAAGGTACTTGGAGCATTTGAGAGTCCAAAAGGCATGACTAACCACTCATAAAGACCATCTTTGGTCTTGAAGGTCGTTTTCCACTCATCTCCCGGCCTAATCTTAAATTGGTGATAGCCAATCTTAAAGTCAATCTTGGAGAAAATAGTGGCTCCAGCTAGCATATCAAGCATGTCATCAAGCCTAGGGATGGGGAACCTATACTTGATGGTGATCTTATTAATGACCTGACTATCCACACACATTCGCCATGACCCATCCTTCTTAGAAGTGAGAAGGGCCGGTCCCGGCACATGGGCTTTTGCTAATGCGGATGAAGCCCTTCCTAATGAGTTCCTCTATTTGCCTCCGAAGTTCGGCATGTTCCGTGGGGTTGAGGCGATAATGAGGAAGGTTTGGAAGAGTGGCCACCGGAACTAGATCAATTGCGTGTTGCACATCACGCATGGGAAGAAGTTGGTCCGGGAGCTCCGTCGGGAACATATCATGGAATTCTTCTAGGAGTTGTTGGATTTCTATGGGATGGGGGTTGGAGGGGGTAGGCTCTCCTAGGCAAATGACCACCGCACATAAAGGTACCCCTTGAGATATCTCTTCTTCAAGCTCTTTCTTAGTGATGAGATGAAGACCTTTGGTTATCCCCGATGTCACTCCTTGGTTGGGTTTTTGGGTAAGGGGCTGTGTTGGAGGGGTGGAGTTCCCCGAGACTTGTGGTGTGGTGGGGTGGTGTCCTTGAGGGAGAGTATCCCTCTTGGGCATGGGACGTGGTGGGGAGGGGTTAAGACGGATAGTCTTTCCCTCATGTTCAAAGGTGCAAGTATTGGTCCTACCCAAGATGGTGGCATCCACATCATAAAGCCAAGGTCTTCCTAGTAAGATGCTACCTACTTCCATGGGAATAACATCACACCATATTTGGCCATGGTAGGAAGAGAAGGTGAGGGGCACAAGGCATTGGGTGTTGACCGGGATGGAGTTGTTGTTGATCCATGAGACCCGGTATGGGCTTGGGTGAGGAGTGATAGTAAGCCCAAGGAGCTTAACGGTGTCGGGGGATACGGCATTGACACAACTCCCGTTATCTAAGATCACTTTTCTCACATGACCCCCTATCTTGACAAAGGTGTGAAAGATTGAGGTTCAACGCCAATCCTCTTCTTGGGGTTTAGTGAGGGTGCATCTGATCACTCCTAGATGGGAGTTGGTAGATGGAGTGGTGTGATCTAGACTCGACTCAAGGTATTGGGTCTCATACTCTTCTTCCCAATCTAGTGAGGCTTCATGGACCTCAACCACACTCTCAAGATCCCCTTGGGGTGGGGGAGCTTCTTCCTCAATAAGCAAACTAGACAATCCTTTGGATGGACATTGCCCCGCAAAGTGACCAAACCCTTGACACCTATAGCATTGTTGACGCTCGCTACCTGGAGTGGTTCCTACATTTGGGCCTTTGGGAATGTCTTCCCTCCGTGGAGGACGGTGACTAGGGGTGGGCTTGTTTGGAGTGATGGTGGGAGGAGGGTTGTAAGGCCATAATGGGGCATTCCCACTTGGGCTAGGGGCTTTCATGGGGGTGGCCGGAATGGGTCGTGGTCCCATGTTTTTAGGATCGGTCGGTCAGGGAGTAGCAAACTGAGGGATCCTAGAGAATCTTTCCACATCCCTAGCTATTTGGTAGGCTAGCTCAAAGTTGTTAACGTCCCTCATGAAAAGCTCTCTCTTGATGTGGCTTTGGAGCCCATTTCTATAGCGGGACAAGGTAACGACCGGGTCCTCATGAACTCCACACTTTAAAAGATAGGAGTCAAACTTTTCAATGTATTCAACCACGGTATTCCCTTCTTGGGTGAGACTTTGCCACTCATCGAAGAGCATTTGGTGGTAGGATTAGGGTAGGTATTTGTTTTTAAGTTGGTTCTTCATACCCTCCCAAGTGGCAATAGGCTCTTTCCGCCTAATCCTTCTTAATCCCTCTTGGTTTAGCCAATAAGTTTTGGCTAATTTGATGAGATGCATTTTAGCCAACCTTACCCTCCTTTGGCGGACATAGGGTACCATTCAAAATATTGGTCCATGGTGGTTTCCCATTCTAAGTAGACACTTGGTTCATGGGAACCATCAAAGTTTGGGGCTTCTACCTTGATCATCCTTAAGAGAGGGTCATTCGGGTCGTCCCGTGGACGCCTTTCATGATTTTGATGATAGCGAGGCCTCTCATAGTCATGGTATGGGTCACCATTCAATTCCTCCCTATTAATTTCAGCATGTGGAGGGTGGGCTCTTGGTCCATTGTTCCTCGGTTGGAACTCATCCCTATGAAGGTCAACATGTGGTGGGTGGACTCGTGGTTCATTGTTTCTCGGGTGCAACTCATCCCTATGAGGGTCAACTTGTGGAGGGTAGGCTCTTGGTTCATTGTTCCTTGGGTGGAACTCATCCCTATGAAGCTCAACATGTGGAGGGTGGGCTCTTGGTTCATTATTCCTTGGGTGGAATTCATGCTCTTCTAGTCGAGCAAGCCGAGTGGAAAGGGACTCAAGTTGTGTGAGAATGTTTGTAAGGGCAGCATCTACCCAGTTCATTTGGCCTTGGGGTTCCTCCCTAGGGGCATCTTGATTGAGTTGAGGATTGGGATCCATGGGGGGAACCGAAGACGATGGATCGGGTCGATAAATGGCACCACTACGGGTGGACATGCAAATGGGGGGAAATGCAATAAAGGACGGACACACAATGCAATGGCCCTAGGACTTAGACTTGATAGAGATAAGTCAATGACTTGCTCTGATACCAATTGATGTGACACCACCTAGGACTTACCAAGCAAGCACATTTTAGCATTCAAACGGACCGATAATGGCGACCGCTCACCCGATGCTCACCCAAGTCCCGGGGAAACTTGGCAATGCTAAGGTGAGGTTGAGAGGGTTGGGCCCTTGCTGGTAGAGGGCCAGCAAGGCCACGGTTGACTCCCAAGGGTAATGGCAGCCCAATTCAAGGGAGCCGACGTCGTGCCGAGGGCATGGGTTCCACACTTTCCCACGGTGATCTCTTATAGCAAGGGAGCTTAAGGATCGGGCTCTCATTCACGGCCAGCGGAACTATGAACTAATATTGAAAGAACAGGCACAAATTAGAGCAAAGTTTGGAGCACTTGACCGGTTTGAAGAAACCGGTCCCGCTCGGAGACGTGGGTGAGCGGGGAGGCGAGGGGATCCCCACACGCCGCATCGGGGCAGCTTGACCTGTTTAAACAATTACAAAACTACACCTCTCGCAAGAGGGGGATCTTGGGGTGGGGACAACTTGTTATTACATAGAAAAGTATCTCCACACAGGGAGGGGCCTTCAGCCGGCCAAGCGGGGAGGGGAGAAAAGGGGAAAAGAACGTCGAAAGGAGACGAGATCAGTTCAGCCTGCTCTCTGCGATAGGGGACTGACTGACGGAGTTGTAAACGAAGAACCTGCTCCGAATTTTGCTGATGACGGGGCCAGTGGGGAATTCTTCATATCTAGATCAAGAGGGTGTCAGAATTTTTCTAATTTCCGGTGCAGGTCGGGGCAGAGTCTTGAACCGAGATGCAGGTCTTCTGTTCGGACTGCTTCAGATTCTCAACAGCAGGAAGGCGATGTCGTCACGAGCGCTCCAGAGCTTCAATTTGAGTGCGACTGGTACCGATGGAATCGTTGACGAGCCCTCTTTGAAACGTGGGTCACGGGAATGCCAAACAATGTCAGAGTAGGCCGAAAGATCTTGAACAAGGAGAGAGGGTCAGAGCAGACTGACATGAGACAGAATCGCGCGCCAGGAGGAAGAAAATGAGAACTCTTGCTTCCAGGCGCCAATCGGAGCTCCGCTTGTTGATTCTGATAGTAGACTAGTCGAAGATTATTTTTGAAGAAGAACTCTCGCTCAGATTCCCACTAGGATCACCGTAGTCGAGCTTCCCATCAGGTTCAGGTGCTCTGCCGGGGAAGCTTCACGCAGTCGAGGGAGAACTGCTCTCCCGGGCATCACGGTGCTCGGACGATGACGAGACTACTGCCGTTGCGAAGAAGATAGGCAGACGCTTCCGTGGGTACCTCTTGGGCCTTCAGATTCTCGGGGAGGTGGTTGGGGTGGCTGCTGCAAGCTGCTAGTTCACCTGCAACTTCTGGACTGTAAACTGCACCTTTGATGTAGCTTCCGATGATCAAGAAAGAAGAAGTAGGTATATGGTGAAGGGGAGATGAGGAATGGTGGAGGGAAGTGTGTGGGAGGGATGGAGGGGTGCTAGGGGTAGTAGGGAGGTGGAGAAAGAGGGGGAGGGCGCAGAGTTCTAATGGTGTTACACAAGGTGGGTGGAGAGGGAAGGTGGAGAAGTAGGGAGGATGATCTAGATGGGATGTAAGTGGAGGGAAGGGGAGGGGCGACCATCCCTATAGGAGAGAGGCTGGGGTGCCCTTGGGCTGGGGATTGGAGGGAGAATTCAAATTCAAATGGGCCTTGGGAGGTGGGAGATTGTGTGGGGAAGAGAGAAGATTTTGTTGGAATGGGGAAGATGGTGTTGGAATGACCAAGGATTCTCCTAGGGAAGGGGTGGATATGGTGGGAAGCGGTAGAGGAGCATTGACTGCACCTAGGGAAGGGAATGGAGAGGTGAGGTGGCAGGTGAGGTGGAGGAGAGAGGGGGAGGTCGCACCACCCCTTGGTGTAGAGAGAGAAAGAGAGAGAGGGAAGAGAGAGAGGAATGGGGTGGGGAGTCTCTCCCCTAGGGCTTCTCACCCACTCTTGGATTCTCTCCACTAGAACTAATTAATTTGAACTCTCAAGGGAAAATTTGCATTCATTCATTAGTTTAAAATGAGGGGAATGGGGCCCTATCTATAGGCAACCCACATTTTACAAAAAGACCTTGACATTTGACTCAATGACAAATAACCAAGGGGGTAGGGGGCGCCCTTGGGCCTAGCCCAATGAATTGGGCCCAATAGCTAACTAATGAACCTAATGACACTCAACTTGGGGAAATAAGCACAAGACCTAGGGACATGACTCAAATAAAATGAAAATTACATCAAATGACTCAAATAGAAAGCACAAAATGGATAATTGGGCCTTTATTGAGAGAGGCCCGAACTCAAATGACGCCAGAGTGTGAGGAAGACCCGAGCCAAAGGGAGTCATGGGTGATGCCTCCATCATTGAGACTCTTGTGATCGGAGTATACAGTGAACTGCACTCCGTATAAGTAATGTCTCCATATCTTCAGCGCAAACACTACCGCAGCCAATTCTAAGTCATGGACTAGGTAGTTCTCCTCGTGCTTCTTCAATTGGCGAGAAGAATAAGCTATAACTTTCCCTTGTTGCATTAAAACACATCCGAGGCCAATGCCAGATGCATCGGTGTATACTTCAAATTTCACGCCTTCAATTGGTAAAGCTAAGACCGGGGCAGTTGTTAGGTGATCTTTGAGAGCTTGAAAGCTTCTTTCACATTCCTCGCTCCATTCATAACGGATCTCCTTGCGAGTTAGCCTGGTGAGTGGTACGGCTATCTTGGAGAAATCCTTAATGAATCGCCGATAATAACCTGCAAGACCCAGAAAACTTCGGATCTCACTAGCGTTGGTCGGTCTTTCCCAATTCCGTACAGCTTCAACCTTTTATGGAACTACGGATAAACCGTCCTTCGATATAACATGACCCAAGAAAGATACTTCTTCTAACCAGAATTCACATTTACTGAGCTTTGCATATAACTGATTCATCCTCAATATCTCCAATGCAATCCTCAAATGCTCCTCATGCTCTTCCTTGATCTTTGAATAGATCAATATATCATCAATGAAAACCACCACGAACTGATCTACATGAGGCCTGAATATACTATTCATTAACTGCATAAAGGCAGTAGGGGCATTTGTTAGTCCAAAAGGCATAACAATAAATTCATAGTGCCCATACCTGCTTCTGAACGCGGTCTTATAAATGTCCTCATCTTTGATCCTTAGTTGGTGATATCCCGACCTTAGATCGTCGAGAAATACTTGGATCCAGATATTTGATCAAATAACTCATCGATTCTTGGCAGTTGATACTTGTTCTTGATAGTGAGATGATTCAACTGTCGATAGTCGATGCATAACCTCATGGATCCATCCTTATTTTTTACAAATAGCACAGGTGTTCCCCACGGGGAAGTGCTTGGTCTGATAAAACCCTTCTTAAGAAGTTCAATCAATTGCTCCTTCAGCTCCTTGAGTTCGGCAGGGGACATCCTATAAGGTGCCTTAGAAACTGGACCAGCACCAGGGACCAATTCGATGGTGAAGGCCACTTCTCTTTGTGGAGGTAATCCAGGCAAATCTTCTGAAAACACGTTCGGAAATTCTTGCACAACAGGGATGTCTTCTATCTTAGTGTCCTTAGTCTCCTTAATAGTGACAAACGCAAGGAATGATACACATCCTTTCCTTATTAGCATGCTAGCTCGGAGAGCCGAAATAAGAGACGACTTGCTCCGACTCTTAGGGCTAGTATAGACTAGTTCCGGAAAGTCTTTGAAAGTAACTTTGCTATTACGGCAATCCACAATTGCCTGATACTTGGATAACCAATCCGCTCCCAATATGACATCATATTCCTTTAGGTCTAAACATATGAGGTCGACAGGAAGATTTCTTCCCTTTACCAAGACTTCACAGTTTTGATAATGGTGAGTAAGGTCAACTTCGCTTCCCAGAGGAGTTGAAAGAACTAATTTCATCCATTCCCGTTCCATGGGTAATGGATTAGCAAACTTCTTAAAAATAAAAGAATGCGAGGCACCAGTATCAAATAAGACATATGCAGACTTGGAATAACCTTTCAATGAACCTTCCACTAGTCCGCCTTCGTCTTGTTCTGTCTCCTTAATAGCTTGGAGACGTGCATTCTTTGTCACTGGGCGCTTTCTGTCACCGGCTTGATAATTGAGTAGGGGACAGTCGGGAATCCGGTGATCACGGCTCCCACAACGGAGACAAGCTCCTAGTTTTCTCCAACATTCTTCGGCCTTGTGTCCGGCCTTGTCATGGTGTTTACACACCACTTTAGAAGGTGTAGTGGTGATGGAGAAAGGTTTGGTCTTCTTGAACTTTTGCTCTTGGGAGGGAGTACCTCCATTACTCGACCTCTTCTTGAAATTGGGTTTGAAGGAACCCGAACTAGTGACTTGTTCCTACTTATCCTTCCCACGGATCCTATCAGATAGCTCCATGGCATCTTCTAGTAACTGAGCTCGACGTACCATCTCTGAATAGACCTGTATGTCCATCGGCGCTAGCTGTGTGATATATTGGGGTCTGAGCCCATTTAGGAATCTCCTAGCTTTCAACTTCTCGGTACTAACTAGATGTTTAGCATATCGAGACAACCTGGAAAATTATGCCTCGTACTCAGCCACCGACAAAGATCGTTGTTTAAGTGCGGCGAACTCGACGACCTTCTTCTCCTGGACTCGATCCGAAAAATATTTATTGTTGAAATGTTCAACAAACTCCTCCCAAGTAACTTGTCCTTGATCTAATGTGGCTTCTACCGACTCCCACCAGCAGCGGGCGTCCCTTTCCAATTGAAACATTACTAATAAGACCTTCTCTTGGTCCGTGCATTGCATATCCCGAAAGATATGTTCGGTCTCCCGGATCCAGTGCTCGGCGTCATCCGGATCAGTGGATCCCATGAACTTAGGAGGGTTCATGTTCTTGAAGCTTTGGTGGAGATTTCCTGCTCCACGATGTGCACCTCCTTGTGCCACTTGTTGAAGTGCCTGGGTCATGCCTTGCAGAGTGCGTTGCATGTTACGTTACTGGGCATGTTTGGTAGCCATTGTCCTATAATTATAATAACTATATTAATATGTGATTATGTTAAAAGGTTTTGATTCTAAGTTAACTTAACCCTTGGTTCTACCCAATCTCACCGGTTAAAGGTTTTAAACCTATCCTTGGACTTGGGTTTCCTAGGAATTGAATATCCTAGGCTCTGATACCACAAAAACTGTCACGCCCTGAGCGCGGAAGGAACCCGGAGATGCGTGACGAGTTTATATCGATCATGTCAATAAGAGCGTTAGTGTATTCAACACAAAGACAGAGTGCGCAAAAGTAAAGATAACCCAATCCTTTATTCAATCACAACCTTAAAAGTACGTCTATTACAATCCACTTAATGAAAGTGCTAAGACTCAATAAAGGGAAAAGTACAACGATTGACTCAAAAATATAGAAAGATAAGACTAGTAGACGCTTGGATAGACGGAGAGCTCTAATCTCTTCACTCTTGACCTTCCCTATCCGATTGAGTCTCGTCATCGGACTTACCTAAAAAATAGGGGAAAACACTGGATGAGCGAACGCTCAGTAGGAATTATATCTCAAGAGCTAGCTTACTTTAAGTAAATTACATGTTACATGAATGTAATAAAGCTATGCATGTTTACGTAAAACGACAAGAGAGAGAGTATAGCAAGAGATAATTGAGTGGACTAGCATGTCTTTCAAGAACTTATATCAACAAATGTCAAGATATTCAAGCAAGTATATTCATCATGTCATGTCAGGAATTGGCCATCACGTTTCAAGCAAGTATATAAATACCCTTTTCGGGTCACGCAAGTCATGTCTTATCAAGTCAAGGATGAGATTGTGGAATGTCTAATCAAACTAGTCATGCACTTCGGTGCAATGTCACACCGTGATCATTACAACTCCCATGGGCACTAGTACTTTCGGGTGCTCCTCCTAGGACCAGATCGGGCCCTTATATGCACAGGCATTGATCGTGTATTTTTCGACATCCACTATGGTTATAGCCAATATAGAGTTTCAATGGAATAAGCTTGTAGGGACTTTAAGGTAGATATTGTGGAATAGAATTTCAAGGACTGAACATGATGTATAAAGATAACAATAACGGTATAATCACGATTAACGATAAAACTAGGTGGAATCGGCTCCCTAATTGGGTGCCATGATAATAAGGATAAGCACCCATATAAACATGGTTGCTCGTCCTTGTACACGAAATAGAATTATTGTCCACAAGTACAACACTTAATTCTGAAGGAGTAATAATGGTATGGTTTTCCCCATCCATTAGTCCAAGAATATTCTCATGACATCCACATGGCACGTCACGAGGGCCGGTTTACCATGTTTCTATAGAGTGACATGGCAATTAAGTAGTGTCATGGGTTTTAATGGTACAACCAGCTCGGCTGCCTTGAGGGAATCCAAGGGTAGCGGAGTCTTACGGAGGTCTCTATGATAAAGTCACCAATCCGAAGGAACGGTGATGAGGACATCGAAGCAAGATCGTTCGCATTTTGTTTGCATTTATGTCCTTTTATATTTGTATGTATACCCTTATGTTATATGGGTACACAATTGTACGTCTTAGTGGGTTTATATGTAAAATTCTAGTAGGTCCAAGCAAGGGGGCCCTCAGCCCCTTCCCATTGGTCCATGTCACCCATGTGGGGCTGGTCAAACTTGCCTAGGTGGCATCTAGAAGGGTTGAATGTCAAATGACACATGGTAGACAAAGGGAGTAAAAAGTCTAAGGTAGGCTACCTACCATGTCAAGCTTGTCTCCCCTTGGTCAAGAGGGCGCCCTCCCCTTAATTTTTTTATTTTATTTTGTGTGTTGGACACACTTAATCCAGGCCATCTTTTCCCCATCCCTAGATCCAATGGTGGAGATTGGATTTGATGTGTAGCATATATATACTTGTATTTTCACATTTAGAACAATTAATGAATGAAAGAAAAATTCCATTTGGAGCCAAGAGCTTCGTGCGCCCCCTTCCTCCTCTCCTCTAGTTTCTTCATCCCCAACCCCAATTCTAGAGTGATATCCCTCCCCTATTGATCCTCTCTACCTTCTGGTTCATCTCCGGTGATCGCCGCCGCCGCCGTCGTGCGGCCGTCGCGCCGCCGCCATCGTCTTCGGTATTCTGTTTATCCAGGATAGAAGCATTTTCCCTGAATTCCTGCTCCCACCTCCCACCTCCCCTGGAGTTGAAATTTTCAGGAGTGGTTCCCCTTTCGAACCCCTATCTTCACAAAAAAATTCAAGCCAAAATTCCTTCTTTTTCGATTTTCCCATTTTCGGTCTTCAGGTCATCCCAGATCTGCCAGGATTCTTTCTACAGTGACAGCAACCCTAAGTTTTCCATATCCTCACCACTTTTTGATTTTTTCAGGAGCTACCAATTTTATTGGAAGTTATGTCCACCTTTCTCTCCACCTCCAATTTTTCGTGGAATTTTGAAAGCTCATTTCATATTTTTAGAAATTCCCTTTCCGATCCATCTACAGTTCTATCAGCCTGTTTCCAGATCCTACCACAAGTTAGTGAAAATTCATAGTAAATCGTAGACTCCACCAGTCTCTCCACAAAAAATATGGACGTTTTCCCCTCTTTCCCCTCCACAACTTTCATGAAGGGCTCAAAGTCGGATTCAGAATTTTACTTTGTGGTCAAAGGCAAATCTCAGGAAAACTCCCTGCTATTTTGAGAGATCGGGTACTGTACAAAAGAAACTTCAAAATTCAATAAAGTCCAGATCCTTGCAGATCCAGCTTCTCTCTTTAGTCCTATCTTGAAGGATTTCCAAGGAGCTTTCCAACGGTACCTCCTGATCGTCGATCCGACATCGGGATTGGTCGTAGCGAGCGATCTCGCCGGAGCGAGAGCCTGAAAACAGAACCTGCAGATCCGTGGCCGATTTTTCCGACCGGTGCCGAACGGAGCCGCCCGGCCTCCGGTCGACGTTCCAGCATGCCGCCATCCTAGGGAGCGCTTCCCCAGGCGTCCCACACTACAGCGGGCCCACGGTCGCGAGTACGTGTGTTGCCGACGCTACGCGAGAAGCCGCCCGTCAACCCGAAATCGGTCCTCCCTAACCCAATTGTGTAGCCCTTTACCACCCTATGTGGAGTGGGCAGAAAACTTGTATTGCTGTAATATTCATGTATTAACTGTCCTGGGAGTAGAGTTCGGCCGGGTCCATCTTCCCCACGCCGAGAGCGTGGAGGTATCGTATTCGCTCCCTTACTCGGCATTTGCTCTATTCATATATATCTCTTATGCCACTGCTAGAGAGCATGTTGTAGGACCGTTAGCTCGATATATATTTTTGTATCATCACTGCTGCGAGAGAGAGGGTGACCGTCCTGTGACCCGATCCGGGTACGAGAGAGAGCCGACCACCCTAGCTCTTGTCGGTTTCTCAACCGTGCACGTCCGACGCTTCCCTCGCTAAGGGACAATCACGAGCTCACCTAGAGTCCGAGGATCGCATATCCAATTGGAGTCGAGTCCGTGGTCCATCCCACATCAAACGGAATGTCCCGCAGAGGGTTCATCTATCACCGAGAAACAGTGGGTAATCGATAAAACAACGTGAAACGTGGGACTATATTCACGGAATGGAATATAGTGCCTAATACATAACTCACTGTCAGTGGTTCCATGAAAATAAAGAAAATAGGGAATTGACGCCTTAGGTCACGTCTTCAATTCTAGAAATGGCGCCCTTATCAGGGTCATCAGTTCAATAAGTGACGATTGTTCGCGCAGTCATTGTATCCAGGTCTTATTAATATTAAAATCTATAAATATTCTAAAATTTCAGATATTATATAAATGACATCTTACATTAAGGCTTCAATTTCGTAAACAGCGCCCTAGTTAGGGGCGTCATATATCATAAGGACGGCATGGTGCATGTCGTTATTTCAATTTTCAGGAAATTATAATCATTTTCATAATTTCAATTTTTTTCAATTCATCACTAATTGACGCCTGCGTACAGGGGCGTTCATTCAATTGACGACCTAGAAGGGGTCGTTAATTATTTGTCATATGATTTGCACCAGCAGGTACAATCCTAGACACATGGATTTTGGAGTATGTCCATTCAAGGAACTAAGGACAAGTTCTGGTAGAGAAAAATAACTGGAATCTAACAATATAATCATGCATTAAATTAGATGTCAGGGTTCAAAGTTATTAAATTTTGAACATTCGGCATTATTAATTAACTAGACAATTGACGCCTTTTTTCACGGGTGTTAAATAAAAATAACGCCTTGATCTAGGGCATCATTTTCAGTAAAATGATGAAATCATGAAAACTCATATGGCAGTCAGTCGCAGCACTAACAACCAACATGCATGCAATTGGCCTAATATCCGTAAAATTTTGCTTAACACTTGAGAAAACCTACCTTTGGGTGATGACTTGGTTGACAGACGATGGTGAAGGTGAAGAAAACAATCCCTTAATATGATACTCTGTTTCTATCAGAGTTATTGGAAGCCAATATAACAAGAGCAGCAGCTCGCAACAGTAGCCCCTTTCAAAGAAGAAGCAGCAAGATGATGATAGCTTCCCAAAGAGGTCGGCAGCCTCTTTTCAGCAATGGTAGCGGAAGAAGAAGAGAGCTTCCTGCGCTCCTTCTTGTCTCAGATAACCCGCAGGAAGAAGAAAAAGATGAAGAACTCCTTCGTTCTTCACGTTCACCATGGTACGACGAAGAGGAAGATGATGGAAACCCCTCCTCGTATCACTAACAGGATGGAGAGGAAGGCTCCCCGATGCTTGGACGATCGACAGCAGCAATAGGTTTGATGAAGAAAAACCAACAGGTTGGCTCGATGGAAGGGGGTATTTATAGCGAAGGAATCCTAATGAGTTTTTAAGAGTTCGATTAGAACTAAAATTTCCATGGTAGAATCCTTACTAAACTTAAAGATACAAGTATCAATCCCTTCCTTAATCAAAACTTACCCAGATAATATCCATGTTCGAACCAAACACCAACGGGTCGGTTTGTAAATGACGCCTAAGGTTGGGGCGTTATTTCAGTAAATGATGCTTGTATACATAGTCGTCAAAATTAAATGACGACTTGCTCGGAGGCGTCATTCACCTTTCCCTTATTTTTTATTTTAAGGTGTAACGATCTTTTTAGATTTTTATCTTTTTTTTCTTGATATGATCTCGATGGGAAATTTTAGGGGTACGAAATTTCTATTTTTCTCTATTTTTTCATGTAATTAGTTTTCCAAAATTCTTTAATTGAAAAATTGGTACTATTCATTTATAATAAAATAACGACTTTGTTTAAGTCGTTTCTTATGTTACACACGTCCATTGGTATGACGTCATTTCATTTTTGACATTTTCACTTAACCTTCAAAAGACTAATATTATGTATATATCCGTACTATCTCTATAACTCTTTAGCTATACACTTTATTTGATTTTCACTAATTTATAAATAACGACTTGTGTTAAGTCGCGTTTCACGTTGGATACGCCTGCACAAAGAGGCGTCAATTGAGTTTGTGGCCTTTTCTTAATGCTCTTGAAAGAACCGAAATTACATATATGCTCATTCTTTTATCTGTTACATATCTTTAATGTAATTAAATCTTATATATATATATATATCCTTCTCCCTTCTAATAATGTAATAAATGTGGAATATCAAAATTTCTAAATTAGTAATAAAATATAAATTGACATTTTCTTCGAGATTTAATGATTCTTAATTCAATTAAAATTACGTTGTGCATTAAATGCTTACCGAAAAATAACATGTCATTCTTAAATTTATTATAATACAATAGTAGTGTCCATAAGTTCGTTTGTTAGACTTTTTAGGACGTAAGAGGGTCATGTACAAGGTCTGGGCCTTGTTAAATTTTTTTTTTATCTTATTTAGACTTTCTAGTCCTTTAATTTACCAGGGTTGTTACAAAATATTCCGGGCCGACCCGATCTTGGAACCTCTGAATAAACTTATCTTTCACTATCTTGAAACTCTCGGCATTCTCCAGCGGCAGAGAGTAGAACCATTTTAAAGCAACCCCATCCAATGAGCGGCGGAACAAGTACGCCATAAGGCGATCATCATGTTGAAATTGGGCCGACTCGTACAAAAAGTCCCTCACATGGATGAAGGGATTGTTGTTCCCATCATATTTACGGTAAGTGGGGAGCTCAGATTGTGGTGGGAACCGGATGTTCTAGAAACTAGGAACTGGAATATCTGATAGCGATTGTGGGCGAACCCGCTTATAAAGGAAGTCAAGTTGTTGTTGCATGGAGGCCCATTTATCAAGGAGTTCCTGCTCCCTAGATGGAGCAGAGGTAGTGAAAGGAGTAGACTCAAGACGGGGAGCTGAAGGGTAGACAGATGAAAGGGAGGCCCATAAGAGGGCTATTGGGCCGAAGAATGACCCATATTGGCTTGGACTTGGGCCGGTCCTTGCTGAGGGCGCATGAAATCTGATGGACCGACAAGCACTTGTGGCACTGATGGGATGGACCCATAAGAATTTGCCTGGATAGGAGAAGGGAGGATGATCTTCCCTTTGTCAAAAGCTTGCTGGGCCGAACTAGAGGACTGGCCCGTTTCCAGACTAGAGAACTGAATTGTCCTTGGCTGGATCGGAGTAAGATCAATTGGAACGGGCTGAACAGCGGGCCCATCAATTCTTGGTTGAGCAATGGAGGTATTGGACAGACCTTGTATAATCGTGGGAGATGGGGCATTGCACCCCTGCAAGGCCTGATAGACAGCCTAAAGTTGGGCCGGATCCAACTGGGCCATCATTTGAAGGACATGATTAGCGGAATTGGGAGAAGAGAGGGAGGGCTGCGCGCCTTCCATGGGGACAGAGGACGGAGGAGGGACGGACCCCTCTCCAGACTGGAAAGAGACGACCCGAGATGGGTCTCTTAGAAGGCCCTAGGAGAGAGACTCCTCCTGGGAATGGGGAAGCCCAAAAGAGGACATGTTTGACTCGAATAAAAGATTGAAATAGAAGGTAGTAAAGGAAATTTCCCCTATGTGATGATTCTAGAGATCGGAAGCAACTCCACATGTAACGGAAGACCTTGACAAAATGCAAACAACACAAACAAGCACACAATGAGGGACTAAAACAAAGACTCCAAACCTTATGAAGACAAAGAAAGGGATGAGAGGCACTCAAAATCAACCAAGTTATAATGATGCACCAATTTTTATTGTTTCCTCCTTTAGAACCTTAATGATTTGAATTTAGATATTCTCTCCAACAAGGTTCCTAATAGGAAGGGTGTTTGGGACTTGGTTAACTCTAAGAGTAAACTCTCCCCTACTTATGCAATCTGGACACGGTGTTGTAAAGGTACAACCGGCCTGGCGTCTGTGTGGGAATCTATGGCTCGCGAGGACTTATGGAGGTCCCGGATGTGATCACCTAGTCGGCCCCAAGTAATATGGGGACGAGAGGTTCACACACCAAGGTAAGAAAATGCGACTAAAGTATGAATATGAATGATCTTATGTGCACTGGGGTACATGTGAATTCTAGCCTAAAAACTAACAACCAAATATGCAAATAATGATGTAAATATGTATGACAGCTAAGGAGGAGATCAGATAGCACCCAAGCATGAAAGTCACAGCAAAAACTTCGAAAATAATAACAACCTTGGGATGCGTACATGTAACTGGAGAAACGGTCTAAGCTGAGACCGCCAGAGAGATAAGACGGCCTATTTCTAGGCCGCTTGTAAGCCGAAAATGGCCGAACAGTGGACCGCCAAGGTGACCAGAGATCAGAAAACAACAGGAAATTAAATGGAAAATTCGAGGAAAACACACGGGCAACTGGGTTAAATCAAAAGCAGCAGGTCAAATAGAAGATCAACATGACTGCCACTAGATGTCCCACCGTGATCGCCAAAAAATGGGGTTGTTGGTTTTAAATTGTTCCTTTCAAGGGTGTGGATATGATGATGAACACGTTGATATGACTAATGTGAAATCATGAACCAATGCAACATCAACTCAAGCAACCAGCATGAAATGTAAAGTACATGGGCATGTCATCTTCATCAGAAATAAACAAAAAAAATGAAAAAATACACGCCGGGGCGTGGAGCAAAGGAATGAAACCAAACACACACCGTAGGTGTGGAGCAACTAAACTAAAGCCAAGAAAGAGAGATATGAGGAAGATAAAGAAGACTACTGCCCAAACTAAAGGAGTGTTATCGCCACCAAGGTAATTAAAATAGCAAAGCTAAGGAAAATACCTTGGAAAGAGGAGGATGAAACACCCGCCCACGGGAGATGAAAACCAGAGATCTGTGTCTACAAACGGTCTAAGATCAGGCCGCTAGCGAACCAGAAATGGTCTTACGATAAGCCGCCAGAGCCTCAAAAATGGTCCAATATAGAGCCGCCAGAACACCCAGAACAACAACTTAGGACTTGAATCTCCACTTCTCCTTGCCCTCCGGAAGAATTGGGCCTCGTGCTAGGAACCATATAGACCTGTAAAAGAGTGTAGAAGCACAGAAAAATAACCCAGATTAGCCCTATGACAAGTGTAGCAACTATAATGCAAATAAGCTAAAATGCATGCAAAAGGAAGGGTGAATACCTGGGGTGGTGGTTTTTTAACCCCTGTGGGGCGTGGAAAAGATGGGAGGATGTTTTAAAATGTGATTGAGATGCAAAGAACGTGGAAGAAGAAAAGGGGGGATGCTTGTGAATGCTATGAAGAGGGAAGAAAATAAAGAGGAAAACAACACTATTAAACCCTTGGAACTTAATACTCCCTGGACTTGAAGGCTAATGGACGTAGACAACACTTCTCCTTGATGGGTACTCGCTCCAGAACGCAGTAGCACCTCGACGTAATCTCCAGAATTCTCCTCTCTAACCCATGAACTTAAGGGTTCTATCTATAGACCCTCAAACTCTCTAGACGAGTTGGAGAGATTCCAGCGAAAAAGTAGGGCAGAGCCTAGCAAACTCTTGAAGATAACACTCCCAAGAGTCCATAGAATCAAACCAGAGGTTCTAAGGATCTCTATGGAGAGAGAAATCATCAAATCAAAACTCTAATTCGGCCACGGCGCACCAGAGAAAAATAGTTCTAGCAGGACTCTCGGTCTGCACAAACGGTCTTACGATAAACGACCACTTGGAACAAACTATCTAAGGATAGACCGCCACCCTCAAATGTTTACCAAAGGATAAGACCAACGGGCAAAAAACTCATGAACAGGACTCTGGAACTGGAAAACGGTCTAAGGTAAAATCGCCACAATGCCTCTAACGGCCTTACGATAAACCGCCAGAGCTCAACGGATAAGAAAGGATAAGGCTGAGAGAAATGTCGTTGGCTCTAGACTCTGGCGTCAGCAAACAGTTTATAGATCGACCACCAAACGTCATCAAACGGCTGTTTGATAGACCGCTAGAGATAGTGGCATGTCAAAACAAATGAAAGGCCTACTAAGCTTCAACCCACGGAAATAAAAATAAGGAGCGAGACCCAATCAAGGAGAATGACCCATGAAATAAGTCTCAAAGCTAACAAAGATGGCTTAATAAACGGCTTATAACTTGAAGCATCATAAAGATAAATAAGGAGATGACCCAAGTCATTGGTCATAAAACGGGTGTCAACAGTAGGGCAAGGTTTTGGGCCGGCATGGCGTCAGATGGGCTTAAGATAAGTGGCTTAATGGGCCCGACGGGGTAGATGAACGATGAGGTAGAGGGCGTAGCGGTGATAGGAGTAGTGGTGGTGATAATGGGTGGTACGGGAGTAGTGAAGAAGACAGGCTGTGGAGGGATGACGGGTGAAGGGTTTGATGGAGGGGTGGTGATGATGGGTACGGGTACTGGCGGTGGAGTGAAGATAGGCGGGATAATGGGGGAAACGGATGGTAGGATGAGATATTTGGCGATCGCAGGGGATGGAGGGGTTTGATGGTTAAGCGGGAGGATGACAGAGGTAGAAGGTAAAGAAGGGTTGCGGTAGTTATGGTGGAGGGCCATTAGCCGCTGTATTGAGGCTTCATCATCATAAGACCACCCAACGTTAGGGGCCGGGTGTTGAACGAGGTTGACCTGAGCCGGTGCTGGTGGTTGTGGTTGCGGAGCGGGCAGATGATTCGGCATGGGGTTTTGGTTGATCCCCAAGTCCTTAATGGGTTGTTACTGCTGTTGTGGCTACGGTGCTTGTTGCTGCTGCACTTGCTGCCTCGGCGCTTGCCTTCTCTTCTCCTTTATTTCGACAATGGCCTTATGCATTTTGGCCCAATCAATGTGCTACCCTTCATGCAGGCCATATACCAGATCCTGAAACTGATAACACCCGTCAATAGTATGCCCGGGATGCCGATGGAACATGCAGTATTTAGACTGATCAACGGTCGAGTGCCAGTTGGGTCATTCCGGAGGTCGCTGAATTGCACTTATTGACATGAGAGCGGAATAGATGTCTGTGAGGGACTCGAGCAAAGGGGGATATTGCGCTCTCTTCAGAGTCGGTCATTTATTGTAGCAGTTGGGTGGAGGGACATTGTGATATTGCGGAGGTAGTTGCGGCTATTGTGGAGCGGGGAAGGCATTTTGTGGAGCAGAGAAGGTAGGCTAGTGTAAATACAAAGCTTAGGCTAATCTATCCTACCCCGAACTAATAAGCACGCACGTATGAACATGCATATGATCATGAAGTGTAAACAATGAGAAGCAAAGGGGCGATGAAGAAAAGAAAAGAACCATGATCGCCACCCAAGGAATAGCAATAGGAAATAGATACTATGATGAAAACAAACCTACTACATACCTTGGGAAAGGAAGAAGAAAACCACGGCCGAAGGTGACCACTACAACGTGTGATAGCGCCTTGAAGACGGGTGCGGGGAACTCATGGGATCAGACCTCCTCTCCTTCCAGCCGGCTAGAGGAAGTGGGCCTCACGTCCGATTGATAGTCTCCTAAAAAAGAAAGCCATGAAAACAAAAGAACACCCATTAGAATATGATATTGTAGCACATGCCCCGAAGTGATGAAATAGCAAGAAAGAATGGGGGAGAACGCACTGGGGGAGGGTTTTTAACCCCTATAAATGGGTGAAAAAGGAAGGTGGGAGTGTTGTGCATGCATAGGATTTGAAATCACAAAATTTGGTGAAAAGAAGAGGGAGAAAAATGTTGTGTAAAACGGAGAAAAATGCATGAACGTGCAGAAAATAGTGCAAAAAATAAGTGTAAAAACTATGGTGATTTATGAAAAGTAGGAGAGAGTATAGAGAGCCCAGAGAGATGAAAAATGAAGAAGATACTCCCCTCTTCAGGATGGGACCAATGGAGGATGAAGAGGATGCCGGATGACTCTGCCCCGAGCCGACGAAGGGCGCCCCGCCGCACAGGTTCAAGAACTTGTGATGATTTGCAAGAAGTAGAGGCGAAGTTAGGAGGGCAAACGAAGATGAAATGAAGCAAATGAGGAACCAAATTAAAGCTAATACTTCCCTCAATAGCCTAGGGTCGAAGGTTTGAGTGGACGATCCGGCATGGCTTCGCCCCAGGTCGAAGAAGTGCCCCCCGTCGCGCAGGCGAACTGGGCATCTATTTATAGAAAAGTGGTGAAACCTCGAACTTTCTCCCACGATTCCAGGAGATATAGTCGACCAAATCTCAAGATCTCTGAATCATTCTCGAGATAATAGTCAAGATAAGATGTAGGAACAAACGAGACACTTTTTGGTGAAAGGATGTGGAAGTTATGTCTCTTGGAAGAAGCCTCTAGAACCTAATCTGCAGGAGTTTTTGTTGCACGAGATGCGTAAAATCTGATATTACGGCCAAGATTCTAGGATATCTAGTCAATTAAAAATCGTGATCCATATACAAAATTTGAGATAATACAAAGAGGAAGACACAGAAACAAACAGGGCTCAATTTCATGGAGGATTCTAGAAGATACAGCCCTAACAAGGAGGCCATGTTGCACAGGTTTCGGCCTTAGAGTCCGGCGGCAAAGAAGACGGAGTTTAGGGTCTTCTAGACACTCTGTCATATAAACGGTCACACGATAGACCATTTTTAGAAACAAATGGTCATCATTAGGCCGCTTTTATCATTAAGAACATAGACCTGGGCGACCACGGCAGTTCGGGCTAAAACAGGATGAAAACGGTCTAGCAGTAGACCGTTTAGTGCTTGGAGCGGTCTTGCATTAGACCACTTAGTGATGGGACGGTCTAGCAGTAGACCACTTAGTGATGGGGCGGTCTATCAGTACACCACTTAGTGAATGGGGCGGTCTAGCAGTAGACCACTTAGTGATGGGACGGTATAGCAGTAGACCACTTGGTGAATGGAAGAACACTCTGGGCAGACTGCACGTGATTTTGGAAATCAGAGTGTATCTCTCAAACGCTGCAGAATTAGTGAAAGTGCTAGGAGAAGAAATTGTAGATAACGGAAAGATGAACAACTTTTATGAAGAGAGTAAGATGAGAAAATGAACAGAAGATTGAGAAAATGGGGCTAGAATATATTAAAAGTGATGGGTCTGTAGGTGAACAGCGTGGCCTATCAGAAAAACGTGAATATCTCACAATCGGGGCAGAATTGCCTATTGGCGTAGAAGAAGAAGTTTTAGATCTCAAAAAATAAAACAACTTTGATAAAGGGAACATTTTCAATAAAGGATTGGAAAAGGATGCAAAATGGTCGCGTTCAGAACTGCGCAGTGACAGGAACCGGATGCTTGATGGAAGTCGACCAAAATGGGTCGAAAGTCAACTTAGAAGCCGAAAGTTGGTAAAATAGGCCCAAGAGCTCTAAGAAATCATGATCTTCAAAGCTCAGACTAGGGAACAGTGGAATGGGCTCAAAATTCACCCAAGAAAGGCTCCAAAATAACGGGTAATTTAGGACATCAAAATGATGAATAACAGAAATTACGTAACTTGCGGGCTAAAACGGGTGTCAACAGATGCCCCTCCTTGATGTCCGCTTTGCAAGGGAATGAGCAAAAGCGATGCAGAGGTGAAATGAAAAAAAGATGGAGTGAAAGCGACAGCGACGTGAAATAGAGATGACACGGAGATGAAGTAGAGAGAATTGATAAGCGGGCTTCAAAGCAAAAGACACCCGTTTTAAACAACAAGTGACAAGAATTCTCCCGAAATCGTCGAACTAACCAGCAGGACTGGATGACAAGAACGAGACATGTCTGGAGAACTAAACTAATAGGAAAAAAATGAAACATGACCAGCCTCATCGGGGACACAATCCACAGACGATGAAGGGGTCGGAAAGGAACATAACGTAAAAAGCAGGAGAAATATAACTAAGATAAAATCCAGACAGGAATCAACTGACCAACCAGACCAAGCGACAAGATCAGAGAAATCATTCAAATTCATAGTGGTATGAGAATCTCTTATCCAAGTGAATTGAAATGCAATTAACCATTACCGAGGAACAACCTTGAACGGATCACAAGGCGTGTGTGCTCAAAATGTGACATGATACATGCTGGGCTAAAATAAAGAAATCATCAAAACGAATGCAAAGAAAGCTAAAATAGAAAGTACTCGAGAATAGTATTGCTAGACTGAAACAATCAGGGTCAAGACACTATCTGTAACCACGGCGTACGTGATAGAACCATCGTTCCCTTATTTTTCGAACATAACGGCCTATCCGATGATTAAACATGTGCACCTAGATCATCTTCATTTTTGTTACAGGGGAACGTCAGATCCTGGAACACATGAATGACTATCCGGTTCTCGAGATAATATAATAATATAGATACAATATAGTAATACAATAACGAGAAGGGATAGAAGGCCATACCTGACTTACCTGTGTAGGTGAAACAGCATTTTTTTGGATTTTTGAATAAGACACAACCACATGAACAAGCATGAGGATAACATAACATAATTGAACATGAATTAAACATAATATCATAAACAACATAACATCATAACAAACATAACAAGAACAAATGGCAAGCATGCGTGAGATTGAAGAATACGGTGGAACAAGACAACACCACAACACGGTGGGACAAGGACATGGTGGGACAAGGACACGTGGGACAACACCACGGGGGACAAAAGACAACACGTGGGATGACACGGACATGGTGGGATAAAGACATGTGGGACATAAGACAACACGTACGATGACACAGAGGGACAAAGGCACGTGTGACAAGGACAACACGTGCGAGACATAGACACATGGAACAAAGACATGATAGACATAAACATGTGTGACAACCAACACGGGGGACAAAAGATAACAAACACATTCTTGAATCAAAGCCCCAAGATCGAATGAAGCAGAACTTGCCAGGTTCAAAATCACGAGGCAGTGCTGTCACGCCCCGAGCGCGGAAGATACCCGGAGATACGCGACGTGTCTATATCAATCATGTCAATCAGAGTGGTCGTGTATTCGACACAAAGACAGAGATGCACAAAATAACAAGATAACCCAATCCTTTATTTCATAATGGATAGACTATTACAAATCCAATACTCTGTTAAATAAAAAGGAAAAGAATACATAGTCGACTCAAGAAACTATGGAAAAGACTAGACGACACTTGTAGAAGCTCTATCACTTTCACTCTTGACCATTCCCATCCGATTGACTTCCATCGTCGTCGGACTTACCTGAAAAGTAAAAAGGGACAAACGGGATGAGCGAACGCTCAGTAGGAAATTATATCTCAAGTACTAGCAAGTGGTTTAAGTAATTACATTTTCATGGTTGCAATAAAGCTATGCATGCTCGCATGAAACGACAAGATAGAGAGAATGTAATATCAAAGAAATAAGATGAACTTTCATGAACAAGATACAAGTTATTCAAGATATTCAAGCAAGTACCATTATCGAGTCATGTCAAGAACTTTGGCTATCATGTATCAAGCAAGTAAATTACCCTTTTTCGGGCCACGCATTTCATGTAAAGTCAAGTACGATTCAAGTACAAGATGTGTGTGGAATGTCCAATCAAGCAAGTCAAGTACTCGGTATAATGCCAGATACCTTATCATTTTAACTCCCATGGGCACAAGTACTTTCGGGTGCTCCTCCCAGGACCAGATCGGGCCCTATATGCGCAGGCATTTATCATGTGTTTTGACATCCACTCTTGTTTATATAGCCAATATAGAATTTCAATAATCAAGCTTGTAGACACGTATGACAACTTTGATAGAATAGAGTCCAAAATGTGACAAAGGACATAGAATGGCGATAATAACGGTATCATCACGATGTCGGTAAAACTAGGTAGATTATGGTTCCCTTAACTTAGGTACCATGACAAATCAATATGGACATTCTTTATATAGAATTGAGGTCCACATGAACATTATATCAAAGGTAAGATACCCTCATTCTTATCATAGAATTGAGGTTTACAAGAACGACATGATATGGCATGATATCATCATCCCATTAAGAATTTCTTATGATATACTCTTTGTATAATCATAAGGGCCGGTATACCATGTTTTCTTTATATTGACATGGCAAAAACTGTGTAATGGGTTTTTAGGGTACAACCAGCTCAGTCGGCCTTGAGGGAATCCAAGGCTACGAGGAGTCTTACGGAGGTCTCTATGACTAACTTGCTAGTCCAAAGGAACGGAATGTCCAATGGAGAGCTTGTATGTCAATGAGAGTTGAGTGTGATCGATAAATCAACATGAAACGTGGGACTATACTCACGGAGTGGAGAATAGTGCCGATATATATATATATGTATAATATATAAACCATCGGTTAGCAAATCAGAGGAAAAATCAGTTTACAGTAAAATAACGACTTAGGTCAAGTCGTGTCTCAAGTAATTAACGCCTAACTGAAGGGCGTTTACATATATTGCCAATTTGCAGAATTTCCATTATTTCATTAATTTATCAAAAACACGCCTTTCCTGGGGGCGTTTCTTAAAAGTTGACGACTGCAGGAGCAGGCGTCTCATCATTTACATATTCGACAGGATATAATTATTCTCAGAAATTTATCAAAAACGCGCCCTTGGAAGGGGCGTTAATTTCTAATTCCATTTTTACAGAATATGTGAATTTCAGGTTTTTAACAGATACACGCCCTAGGAAGGGGCGTTACTTTTAATATTCACGCCTTGTACTGGGGCGTTAGAATATGGAAAACGACTTTGTCCAAGTCGTGAATTTCAAGGGATTTACGATATTTTAATAAATAATATTTCGAGAGACAGGAGACATGTCATGGCAGTAAAATTTAACAGGAATTCACAGAGTCATGCAAGATATTAAAAATCAATATTTCATATGTATTGAAATTTTTAAACAGGATCAATTATTAATCACATGCGATTCTTATGAAATTAACGCCTGCGTAGAGGGCGTCAAATATTAAATTGACGACCACTAGTATGGTCGTTTCTTTTAAATTAGCGCCCTAATCAAGGGCGTTTCTTTCAAAATATTTCAGAAAACGCGTGAAAACTATAATAATCATATGCATGACATGCTTATATATATATATATCTTGCATTAATTTCGTTTGGGCTACAGTAACTTGAGAAAACCTACCTTATGGTTTGATTTGGAGATAACCGTGAAGGGTCTGTAAGAATTAAAGAGGCAGCAGATGTTGGATGAAGATGATGAAGAACCTTGTTCTTCACGTTACAGAACCTGTAGAGGAAGAGAAAAAAAAAAGAAAGAAGATGAAGATGTTAATAATCTTCACAGATGTAACCGAAGCTAGGACAAATAATGAAGAACATAACCTTGTTCTTTACTCAAGCACCAGATCCTTATCCTGCATTAAAGGAGAAGAATAATAATCAATATTCTTCATGCGGCTGTAAACAGAAGGGCAAAAGAAATAAGAAGAACGTATGTTCTTCACTTACCGTGTAGCAGTAGATCGATCAAATGGTTTAGGGTTGGATCGATCGGGTATATTTATAGGATTTTAGAGTCCTAACAAAGGTAGTGTTTGATTGAGGGTAATATATCCTTAATAGAGTCCTTACTCTAATAGACACTTACTAGATTAGGTTAATCTTTCCTTGGATAAGTTCTGGGTTCGATCGGTTCACGAACTGAATTAACGCCTTAGGTCAGGGCGTGTATTCTTGAATTAACGCCTTGCATAAGGGCGTTTCTTAAAAAGCGCCTTGAAAAAGGGCGTTTCGTGTTTTAAAACACGCCCAAGATAGAGGCGTTTCTTTCACTTACCCATTTGGTCGCGTGAGAACTGACGACCGTAGGTGTGGGCGTCCTTTCTTTATTCACGCCATTGGTAGAGGCGTTTCTTTATAAATTAACGCCTTAATAAGAGGCGTTATTTTTAATTTTGTTTTATTTCATCCAATTAACCCTATTCCTTTTATATATTACTTCAGTAATATATATGTTTTAATTCATTTCAATTATTCATTTATTAGGGTTGCTACACCCTCCCCCACTTAAAAGAATTTGGTCCCCAAATTCAATATATATATAATTATACACGCGGAGAGTGTAGGACATATACCTCTTAGAATAACTCGGGAAATCGTTTCTTCATAGATTCCTCGGTCTCCCATGTCGCTTCGCGTTCAGGATTCTTATTCCATTGCACCTTGAGCATGGGAATAACCTTATTCCTTAGAGCTCGTATTTCTCGATCTAATATCTTCAAGGGCTTCTGTTCATATGTGAGATCTTTCTGGATCACCAGATCTCCATGCTCAATAATATGTGACGGATCGTGCACATACTTCTTCAACATAGATATGTGAAATACATTGTGTACCTCGGACAACTGAGGAGGCAACGCGATGCGATAAGCAACCTCGCCAACTCTTTCGAGTACCTCAAATGGTCCGATAAATCTTGGCGTAAGCTTGCCCTTAACACCAAATCTTCGTATGCCACGTCCAGGGGATATTTTAAGAAATACATGATCTCCGATTTGGAATTCAAGATCTCTTCTTCTTGTATCTGCATAAGCCTTTTGCCTTGTCTGAGCAACTTGTAATCTTTCTCTGATTACTTGTATCTTCTCGGTTGTATCCCTTACCATGTCTGGACCTAATAGTTGTTTTTCTCCAACTTCGTTCCAACATATGGGAGATCGGCAACTCCTTCCGTATAAGGCTTCGAAAGGTGCCATTTGGATACTAGCTTGGTAGCTATTATTATATGCAAATTCAACTAAAGGTAAGTGGTCATGCCAGCTTCCTCCAAAGTCAATAATGCATGCTCTCAGCATATCTTCAACAACTTGATTAGTTCGCTCGGTCTGACCATCCGTTTGTGGGTGGAAAGCAGTACTAAAGTTGAGCCTTGTCCCCAACGAATGTTGTAATCCCATCCAAAAATGAGAAGTAAAACGGGGATCCCTATCAGACACGATTGAGACAGGAATTCCATGTATCCTGACTATTTCTTTAATGTATAGTGCAGCTAGCACATCAATCGACCATCGGCTTTTGATTGGCAAGAAATGTGCCGATTTAGTCAATCGGTCAATGATAACCCAGATTCCATCATGTCCTCCTTTAGATTTAGACAAACCCATGATGAAGTCCATACCAATATCCTCCCATTTCCACTTAGGAATATCTAGAGGATGTAGTTTTCCCGCAGGCTTTTGGTGTTCCGCCTTGACCTGTTGGCATGTGAGACAGCGTGATACATAGTCCGCTATTTCTCTTTTCATATTGGGCCACCAAAAGTTCCTCTTTACATCTTGGTACATTTTAGTTGATCCAGGATGAATAGTGTATCTTGATCTGTGAGCTTCATCTAAGATCTTCTTCTTTAATTCCGGACAATCGGGTATACAAGTTCTATCTTTGAACGATAATCTTCCATCAGAAGTTAGTTGAAAATCAGATTGTCCTTCTAATCTGCCTTTGATTTCTATTAACATAGGATCATCATCCTGAAGTGTTTGTATCTCAGATAACAAATCTGACTGTATGCTTACATGGGATAGTGTGACAAATTTGGATTCCGTGTCCAAGCTTATATTGAGCTCGGAGAATTGTTCAAGTAACCTCCATTCTTGTATCATACAATTTGCTATCTTTGCTCTCGGCTTTCGACTAAGGGCATCAGCCACATAATTACCCTTTCCGGGATGGTATTGTATACTGAAGTCGAAGTCCTTGAGATATTCTAGCCAACGTCTTTGTCTCATGTTCAGCTCCTTTTGTGAAAATAGATATTTGAGACTTTTGTGATCGGAGTATACAGTAAACTGTACCCCATAGAGATAGTGTCTCCATATCTTTAGGGCAAATACTACCGCGGCCAATTCCAAGTCATGGACGGGGTAATTCTCCTCATGCTTCTTCAGTTGACGAGAAGAGTATGCTATGACCTTCCCATGTTGCATTAGAACACATCCGAGGCCAATGCCAGAAGCATCAGTGTAGACCTCGAATTTCTCTCCTTCAATTGGTAAGGCTAAGACCGGAGCTGTGGTGAGATGATCCTTGAGAGTTTGGAAACTGCTTTCACATTCCTCACTCCATTCATATCGGATCTCCTTACGAGTTAATCTTGTAAGTGGTACGGCGATCTTAGAGAAATCTTTGATAAATCGCCGATAATAGCCTGCAAGACCTAAGAAACTTCTGATCTCGCTTGCGTTAGTGGGTCTCTCCCAGTCTCTCACAGCTTCAACTTTTGACGGATCCACAGATAAACCATCCTTGGATATGACATGTCCGAGAAAAGCCACTTCTTCAAGCCAGAACTCGCATTTGCTGATTTTAGCATATAATTGATTTGTCCTCAAGACTTGCAATGCAATCCTCAAATGCTCTTCATGTTCTTCCTTAGTCTTAGAATATATCAATATATCATCGATGAAGACTACTATGAATTGATCCAAGTAAGGCCTGAATATGCTATTCATTAACTGCATAAAGGCAGCAGGGGCATTTGTTAGTCCAAAAGGCATAACAACAAATTCGTAATGGCCATACCTGCTTCTGAATGCGGTCTTGTGAATGTCATCATCCTTGATCCTTAATTGATGATATCCCGACCGGAGATCAATCTTGGAGAAATATTTGGATCCTGAAATCTGATCAAACAATTCATCGATTCTCGGCAGTGGATACTTGTTCTTGATAGTAAGATGATTCAACTGTCGATAGTCAATACACAATCTCATGGATCCATCCTTCTTCTTTACAAATAAGACTGGTGCTCCCCACGGGGAAGTACTTGGTCTAATAAACCCTTTTCGGATTAGTTCCATCAACTGCTCCTTCAACTCCTTGAGTTCAGCAGGGGACATTCTATATGGTGCCTTTGAAACCGGACCAGCACCAGGGACTAAGTCGATGGTAAAGGCCACATCTCTTTGCGGGGGTAATCCCGGCAATTCTTCCGGAAATACGTCTGGGAATTCTCGTACTACTTGAACGTCTTCTATCTTGGTTTCCTTAGCTTCTTTATTAGTGACAAAAGCAAGGAAGGATACACATCCTTTCCTGACGAGCTTGCTTGCTCGAAGAGCCGAAATAAGAGGGGATTTGCTTCGACTCTTAGGACTAGTATAAGTCAGTTCCGGAAATTCCTTGAAAACAATCTTGCTATCACGGCAATCAACCGTTGCCTGGTATTTGGATAACCAATCTGCTCCTAGTATAACATCATATTCTTTTAGATCTAAGCAGATAAGATCAATAGAAAAATTCTTTCCTCGAACTAATACCTCACAATTTTGGTAATGATGTGTGATATCTGTCTCGTTTCCGAGAGGAGTAGACAATATTATCTTCATCCATTCTGGTTCTAGAGGTAATGGGTCAGCAAACTTCTTGGAAATAATGGAATGCGATGCACCCGTATCAAATAAGACATGTGCATATTTGGAACAAATTTTTAATGTACCTTCCACCAATCCGCCTTCTTCTTCTGGTTCGGTCTCTTGGATTGCATGAAGACGCGCGTTCCTTGTCACTGGGCGTTTACCCTCACCGTCTTGGTCATTCATTAATGGACAATCGGGAATCCGATGTTCACGACTCCCACAACGGAGACATGCTCCTAGTTTCCTCCAGCATTCTTCTGTTTTGTGACCAGCCTTGTCACAATGCTTGCATACTACGTTTGAAGGGGTAGTGGTGATAGAGAAAGGCTTGGATTTCTTGAACTTCTGATCTTGAGAGGAAGAACCTCCATTATTGGGCCTCTTCTTAAAGTTGGGTTTAAAAGAACCCGAACTTGTGACTTGCTCCTTTTTGTCTTTCCCACGGATCCTATCAGATAGTTCCGTGGCATCTTCAAGCAACTGAGCCCGGCGCACTATTTCAGTATAAACTTGAATATCCATAGGCGCCAGTTGAGTAATGTAGTGGGGCCTAAGCCCATTAAGAAATCTACGGGCTTTCATCTTTTCCGTGCCAATTAAATGCTTAGCATATCTAGACAGTCTAGAGAACTGTGCTTCATAATCAGCCACCGATAAAGATCTTTGCTTTAATGCGGCAAATTCGGCGGCCTTCTTTTCCTGGACCCTATCAGAGAAATATTTGGCGTTGAAATATTCAACGAATTCACCCCATGTAACTTGAGTTGGGTCAATAGTAGCTTCAATCGACTCCCACCAGCATCTAGCATCCTTTTCTAACTGGAAAGTAGCTAATAAGACTTTGTCCTGATCCGTGCATTGCATAACACGGAATATACGTTCAATCTCCCGAACCCAATGCTCGACATCGTCTGGATCGGTCGATCCCATGAACTTCGGGGGATTCATATTCTTGAATGCTTGGTGTAAGCTTCCAGCTCGTGGAGCACCACCTTGTGCTACCTGTTGTAGCACTTGGGTCATCCCTTGAAGGGTACGCTGCATGTTGCGCCATTGAGCACGTTCGGCAGCCATTATCCTACAATTACAATAGCTATGTTAGTGTTATATCACTATGATCTTATAAAGGACTCATTGATCATTTAACCCTTGGTTCTACCCACTCTCACTTGGTTAAAGGTTTTGAAACCTATCCTTGGACTTGGGTTTCCTAGGAATTGAATACCTTAGGCTCTGATACCACAAAGACTGTCACGCCCCGAGCGCGGAAGATACCCGGAGATACGCGACGTGTCTATATCAATCATGTCAATCAGAGTGGTCGTGTATTCGACACAAAGACAGAGATGCGCAAAATAGCAAGATAACCCAATCCTTTATTTCATAATGGATAGACTATTACAAATCCAATACTCTGTTAAATAAAAAGGAAAAGAATACATAGTCGACTCAAGAAACTATGGAAAAGACTAGACGACACTTGTAGAAGCTCTATCACTTTCACTCTTGACCATTCCCATCCGATTGACTTCCATCGTCGTCGGACTTACCTGAAAAGTAAAAAGGGACAAACGGGATGAGCGAACGCTCAGTAGGAAATTATATCTCAAGTACTAGCAAGTGGTTTAAGTAATTACATTTTCATGGTTGCAATAAAGCTATGCATGCTCGCATGAAACGACAAGATAGAGAGAATGTAATATCAAAGAAATAAGATGAACTTTCATGAACAAGATACAAGTTATTCAAGATATTCAAGCAAGTACCATTATCGAGTCATGTCAAGAACTTTGGCTATCATGTATCAAGCAAGTAAATTACCCTTTTTCGGGCCACGCATTTCATGTAAAGTCAAGTACGATTCAAGTACAAGATGTGTGTGGAAAGTCCAATCAAGCAAGTCAAGTACTCGGTATAATGCCAGATACCTTATCATTTTAACTCCCATGGGCACAAGTACTTTCGGGTGCTCCTCCCAGGACCAGATCGGGCCCTATATGCGCAGGCATTTATCATGTGTTTTGACATCCACTCTTGTTTATATAGCCAATATAGAATTTCAATAATCAAGCTTGTAGACACGTATGACAACTTTGATAGAATAGAGTCCAAAATGTGACAAAGGACATAGAATGGCGATAATAACGGTATCATCACGATGTCGGTAAAACTAGGTAGATTATGGTTCCCTTAACTTAGGTACCATGACAAATCAATATGGACATTCTTTATATAGAATTGAGGTCCACATGAACATTATATCAAAGGTAAGATACCCTCATTCTTATCATAGAATTGAGGTTTACAAGAACGACATGATATGGCATGATATCATCATCCCATTAAGAATTTCTTATGATATACTCTTTGTATAATCATAAGGGCCGGTATACCATGTTTTCTTTATATTGACATGGCAAAAACTGTGTAATGGGTTTTTAGGGTACAACCAGCTCAGTCGGCCTTGAGGGAATCCAAGGCTACGAGGAGTCTTACGGAGGTCTCTATGACTAACTTGCTAGTCCAAAGGAACGGAATGTCCAATGGAGAGCTTGTATGTCAATGAGAGTTGAGTGTGATCGATAAATCAACATGAAACGTGGGACTATACTCACGGAGTGGAGAATAGTGCCGATATATATATATATGTATAATATATAAACCATCGGTTAGCAAATCAGAGGAAAAATCAGTTTACAGTAAAATAACGACTTAGGTCAAGTCGTGTCTCAAGTAATTAACGCCTAACTGAAGGGCGTTTACATATATTGCCAATTTGCAGAATTTCCATTATTTCATTAATTTATCAAAAACACGCCTTTCCTGGGGGCGTTTCTTAAAAGTTGACGACTGCAGGAGCAGGCGTCTCATCATTTACATATTCGACAGGATATAATTATTCTCAAAAATTTATCAAAAACGCGCCCTTGGAAGGGGCGTTAATTTCTAATTCCATTTTTACAGAATATGTGAATTTCAGGTTTTTAACAGATACACGCCCTAGGAAGGGGCGTTACTTTTAATATTCACGCCTTGTACTGGGGCGTTAGAATATGGAAAACGACTTTGTCCAAGTCGTGAATTTCAAGGGATTTACAATATTTTAATAAATAATATTTCGAGAGACAGGAGACATGTCATGGCAGTAAAATTTAACAGGAATTCACAGAGTCATGCAAGATATTAAAAATCAATATTTCATATGTATTGAAATTTTTAAACAGGATCAATTATTAATCACATGCGATTCTTATGAAATTAACGCCTGCGTAGAGGGCGTCAAATATTAAATTGACGACCACTAGTATGGTCGTTTCTTTTAAATTAGCGCCCTAATCAAGGGCGTTTCTTTCAAAATATTTCAGAAAACGCGTGAAAACTATAATAATCATATGCATGACATGCTTATATATATATATATATATCTTGCATTAATTTCGTTTGGGCTACAGTAACTTGAGAAAACCTACCTTATGGTTTGATTTGGAGATAACCGTGAAGGGTCTGTAAGAATTAAAGAGGCAGCAGATGTTGGATGAAGATGATGAAGAACCTTGTTCTTCACGTTACAGAACCTGTAGAGGAAGAGAAAAAAAAAAGAAAGAAGATGAAGATGTTAATAATCTTCACAGATGTAACCGAAGCTAGGACAAATAATGAAGAACACAACCTTGTTCTTTACTCAAGCACCAGATCCTTATCCTGCATTAAAGGAGAAGAATAATAATCAATATTCTTCATGCGGCTGTAAACAGAAGGGCAAAAGAAATAAGAAGAACGTATGTTCTTCACTTACCGTGTAGCAGTAGATCGATCAAATGGTTTAGGGTTGGATCGATCGGGTATATTTATAGGATTTTAGAGTCCTAACAAAGGTAGTGTTTGATTGAGGGTAATATATCCTTAATAGAGTCCTTACTCTAATAGACACTTACTAGATTAGGTTAATCTTTCCTTGGATAAGTTCTGGGTTCGATCGGTTCACGAACTGAATTAACGCCTTAGGTCAGGGCGTGTATTCTTGAATTAACGCCTTGCATAAGGGCGTTTCTTAAAAAGCGCCTTGAAAAAGGGCGTTTCGTGTTTTAAAACACGCCCAAGATAGAGGCGTTTCTTTCACTTACCCATTTGGTCGCGTGAGAACTGACGACCGTAGGTGTGGGCGTCCTTTCTTTATTCACGCCATTGGTAGAGGCGTTTCTTTATAAATTAACGCCTTAATAAGAGGCGTTATTTTTAATTTTGTTTTATTTCATCCAATTAACCCTATTCCTTTTATATATTACTTCAGTAATATATATGTTTTAATTCATTTCAATTATTCATTTATTAGGGTTGCTACAAGTGCCCTCTCATAGAGACATGATGAGATGAAGTGAGAGTTAAGAAGGACACAAGCTTAAGAACAAATCGAGAGATATAGATTGAAGAAGAGAGAACAGATCAGAAGTCGTGAACAGGAGGCAGAGTGAAAGATAGAGCAAGGAAACTTGAACACCTACAACCTACACACTTAGCAAATAGATCACGTATCCGTCCTCAAAACAAATAGATAGAAATGAATAAAAAGATAAATATTTTTAGATTTTACAATTTTCCTGATTTTTTTGAATTATCAACAATATTTGATTTTTTTGGTTTTTGAACAATATTTGATTTTTTTAGACTTTTGATAATATCTCATTTTTTAGATTTTTGTCAATATTTCCTATTTTTTGAATATTTGAAATAGCAATCCGCAGCACCCAAAGATGGGCTCGAACTACTAGCCAGGGACCGCCGTTCCTACCCCTCTCATTAAAGACTTCCCTTAAGCAGGGTGTGCATATGAGGGTGGCTCGCCACAACCAACCGCCTCTAAAGAATGGTGCCCCTTCTAAGGCCATACCCGGGATACTACCCAGCCTAAGAGGGAGAAATAGAAGAAAAATTGGAGACAAGCTTTATGCAGGATGGGAGATATTAGGACTCGACTTCCTTCCAGGGCACTACCCCTCAAAGATACAGTCTGTTGCGCCTGGGCTTTGTGTCTTTAATTTTTAGACCTATATTTATCAGGCACGCATGCGACCGGGCTCATGGCGTCCCGCGGAGATCTGTACTACCACTCTTGTCATGTGTTTATTTTCATAATTTTGCATATTGATTAATTGAATTTTGATTTTAAGAGCCTTTGTTGGCTAGATACTAAATGAAAGCTCATTTTTCAAGCTCAAGACTACCCCTATTTGAGACCTCTCTCGTATTAGGGAGCGCCTAGGTCAGTCATCTCATCCGCCAATCTCTTGCCCTTGCACTCGGCCGAGCAGAGAAAAGAAAAGGCCTTTGTACATATCAATGGTATGGCCAAAGCAGCAACGGTGTGCCTTAGAGGAATCGGCTATGGCTTGCTGTGAAGTGTGTGAAAAACAATTACAAAAGGTCACCCTCAACAATCAGGGAAAGAAATTAGACTTGCAGCGCGGAGCTATCTCCAGCCTAAGGATGTTGCAGAAGCTAACTTTTTTATTTGACACAAAGTTCAGATCTAATTAAACAAATACTCCTAAAGCCACACAATCATGTTAAGGAATTAACATTATAACCATGTGCAGAAACAATAGAAATAATGGAAATGAAATCACATTTCTTGCACAAAATAAAGATACCTTTGCAAATCCATGGCGTGGAAACCGGCATCCTGAAGCGATCTCGATCATCGAGCTTTGAGGAGCGCAAGTAGCTTTGTATTCCTTACTTGCCATGATAAAGGATGAAAGGGGAGCAAAGGATTTGATTCCTTGATACAGAGGAGTGGCAGACATCATACTAGATGAAGAAGGGATAAAAAGGAAGAGAGACGAGGGCTAGAACTCCCTCGTTAAGGCACTGAGGCCCTGATAACAAGGAACCGTATACAGAATAAATAGGGATTAACTGAGATCAAGGCGGGCTACAGCCTCGAAAATAGCATGAAAAAGGGCCAGAACCCCGAAAGGGTGAGGAGGAGTAAGAAGAAAGAGGAGAATAAAAATCATCTAACATGGTTGGAGAAGGAGAGTAGCGATCACCCGCCAGAGGCGGGGAAGAAGAAGAATAAACACCCGACAAGGTCGGGGAAGGGAAATGATAGACACCCGACAAGGTCGGGGAAGAAGAATGACGGTCACCCGACAGGGTTGGGGAAAGAGAATGAGAAGTAGAACCCGGGAATACCAGAGGAGAATGATCAAAAGAAGTCCCGAAAGTGGGATGAAAGGATGACATTGTCCGTGGCCTAGAAACATGAGAAAATGGAGAATCCGGAGGTTTCGGATGATGGGAGAAAGAAGAATGGGGGTTTACGGACCCGAAAAGAGAAGAGAAAACAACAGAATTTGGATTGGGAGTAGGTAAATACACCACCCAAGGGTGGGGGCTGAGTAGAAGAAATGATGAATGGAAGAAAGGAGAAGAAGAAGTAGCGGCCCCTCGAGTGCACAACATGTGGCCTTTGTACTTGCGCCGTCGCCTCTTCTTGGAAGAAACTGTCTTGTAACGAGCCCACCTAGCATGGACTTAGACCTTTGGCCTTCTTGTCTTGAAACATCTTTTCATATAACGAGCCCACCTGGCCGACGGCCTAGCCCAGTCATGAATATGTAGTTTTATCGAGGTGGCTACCCCTAGACACCCGGTGCTAACCATAGGCAGACATCTTTGAACAAGTAACTCCTTACGATGAACATCAAAAAACCACGGAGTCTTGTCACTCGGCACTAGCAACATGAGATTCGGCATCTCCATTCGGCAATCGGGCATGAAGCATAACTCCCTTACCAGAAGAGTAGGATAAAACTGAGGGAGAGTAATGTGTGGCATTGACGTGGTTGATTCACCAATAAACTGAGGGAGATTGCATAACAAGTGCAGAATGTCCTTGGAAAGTGCAGAAGATATGGCCAATTGCCCCTTGTATAGGGAATCCATCAGGCTCCTGGCGACCGTATGGGTTACCACAATCCGAGTAGAGAACCCCACTCGGCCAGTGAACTGAACAATAATGGAGCGAGGAGAAATAACAGCATTGATAGTGAATCCCCCGACGAGCAATCAGATTGCCACCGGCCTCGCTTGTGAAGAAACTGGCACTAGTGCAAGTGAACTCTTCTTTGCAACCATTTATGAAAATGCAGGCTCATTATCCCCAAAATAGCCAGGGACCAGGACCCAGATTGGCATGCGGCAAATGACATCTTGAATCTTGAAATGCACAATCGAAACCTGGCTTGGCTCATTATCTCCCTGGGGACCAGACCCAAGGGGCACTAGAGATAGCGTGCACCCGCTCCGTGGGGTGGAAAGGGATGGAGAAGTGGAGGTAATAGGCTTGGAAGGCGTGGGTAAAGGCTCGGAAGGCGTAAGTGGGGGTAAAGGCAAAGGTGGAGGCGTAGAAGAGGGTAAAGGCGAAGGTGGAGATGTGGGTATAGGTATAGCCTGCTCAGGCTCGGGCAACGATGGCAAAGGGGAGGGTAAAGGCGGTGGAGATGGTGGAAGTGATGGAAGAGGGGTCGCTGGGAGAGGAGGCAGTGAAGACGATGGTGATAGCGGTAGGGGTATTGGAGATGGTGGAGAGGGTGATGTGGTCGATGGAGGTAGTGGAGGTGAGGATGGTAACAGTGGTGGTGAGGCGGAGGAAGTGGAGAGTCGTGATGCCCACCTTCGACGCATCGACACAACGCGTCGAGTGGCGTCGAGAATAGAAGCGGTGGTGGAAATGGAGGAGGAAGGAGAGGTAGCACTTGCCTGAGCAGAGGCTTGGGTCTGTGGAGAAGATGGATGTTGAGTAGGAGAAGGTAAAGGTGAGGGGGTAGGTGAAGATGAAGAGGGTGATGATGTAGGCAACGAGGTGGATAAAAGCATAAGGGAGGGATCAGGTAATGGAGTAGGTGACGGAGCGGGTGCAATACCAGATAAAGAATCACAGGGGTGCCCCTGGTCTTGTTGTGGAGATGGCTGCCTGGGTGGCACTTCTTGCTGCTGATGCAGCTTATTGCAGAGATTTAAGATAGCTTCATGCATGGCGGCCCAATCGATCATCTTCTTGTCTTCCAAACCATAAACAAGTTCTTGAAACTCGGGGCAATCCCCAACCAAATGCCCCTACTAGTGATGAAATTCACAATATTGAAACACATCCCCGGCCACAGGTCGGCAAGGCCTAATCGGAGGGAGCTGCAATGCGTGAGCGGCCATCAAAGCCCTAAAAATGTCTGCAAGAGACTCCGGCAACGACGGAGAAGGAGCCCGCTTCGGGCACGACGGATGCCGAGGAATATGGGAAGGTGATGGAGAAGGTTGCAGGGATGGAAGAGGAGGTTGCGTAGGCAATGGCGCATGGCTAAGGGAAGGATTTGGTGAAGGCATATATAGAGCAGGATGAGGGGGTATATAGACGGCATCCACCTGCTCGGGGTGTGGTGTTTCCTTGACCAGAGGTGGAGGTTCATGCGGGTATGAAGAGGCGGAAGGCTGACTCGTGGAGGGTTGATATGTGGAGGGATATGTGGAGGTATATGGGTGTGGGGGAGCAGAAGGCTGACTTGTGGAAGGATATGTGGTGGATGGCTGACTCATGGAAGGTGATGGATAGGAGGCGTATGTGGGCATAGAAGGTGGAGGGTACTCGGGGTCAAGGGAAACTAGGAGTTGTTGACGGATGAAGCGGGATCGGCTATATAGTTGCTGCCATGACGTGATATTGCTGAGGGCTAAGATGAACCGATACTCGGGCATTGCATTAGAAATGAGCATTTTGATCTGTTCTCCCTCTGGAATATGCCATGGGAGTTGCGCGGCCAGGTGACGCCAGCAGTCGGCAAAGGTAGAGAACTCCTCATCGGGCTTCATCTTCTCATGGGCCAGATCAACCATGGAATACCTGGGCCCAACTTGGTCTTGATACTGCTGAAGGAATTTCTCTTGAACGGCTTGGAAATTCACCACTTGATCTTGTGACAATGCAAAGAACCAATCCTGAGCCGGGCCTTCTAGAGACAGACCAAACAGATAGGCCATCAAACGTTGGTCATGTCGGAATTGGGCCGACTTATAAAGAAACTCCTTCAAGTGCACATAGGGGTCACTGGCTCCACCATAGCGGCGATATGCGAGAATTAATGAACGCGGTGGAAGCTGAAGACCTTGGAATGCAAACGGGACACTCAAAGAAGTTTTGGGATCAATTTGACGTTGAAGTTCATCAAGCTGGCGTTGGGTTTGAGTAATCATTTCCTCGATGGGGAGAGATCAGGAAGGATACAAGCCGGCCTGAGCAAGAGAGTCTGAATTTGGACCAGAATTATAGTATTGGGCCGGATAAGGGGATCCGGACTGAGAAGAATGAAAGCCCATCCTGGAAATGGTAGGATATGTGGGCCTAGAAGGATCATGAATGTGGGAATAAGGACTGATTGGGCCAGCTGCAACATGGGGCCCATTAAGAGAATAAGAGGGCCCGTTAAAGGAAGGGGGCCCACTAAGAGTAGAAGTGGGAGGCCTGTTATGAGAACAAGGCCCATTAAGATGACTAGTAATAAATGTTTGGGCCTTAGCCGGGACCGTTTGGCACGCAAGAGATGATAGGTGGGCCATAAGATTTGCTTGCGGGTCGGAAGGGTCACGAGAAGATGGGCCCTCGTGGGAAGAGGAATCCATGCGGGAATAGGAAGATGGGGAAGAAGAAGCGTAATATACAAGAGAAAAATGGCGCTCCATGAGCGCAAATGGAGACTTTATACATGAAAAATCAGGAAAGTACAATGAGGGAAGTAAGGGCTAGAAGAATCAAAGAAGGGGGCTGACTCAATAATGGAAAGGAAAAAAAGAAAAGAAACCTAGGACAATGAGACTAGACGAATGGACACACAGAATGGACCAGCCTAAATGGACCTAACAACAAAACCTATATGGATGATGGGGGATGCAACACAAAACAACATAAGTGGGTTTGGACAAGCCCAAACAACACAAACAATATGAAGGATTTCACCCAAGTCAAACAAGTTAATATGATGGGAAGTATTTTATTGTCAAAGTTTTGGGTGGGCCTTGTAATGATTTGAATTGAGATTAATTCCCTCAAGATAGGTATCCTATAGGGAATAAGGTCCAAACTTTGGGTTTGACTAATGTTAATTCCCTTACACGTATGCAAATGCAAACCTAAGGGTAGAAAGGTATAACCGGCCCGGCATCCGTGTGGGAATCTACGGCTCATGGGGACTTATGGAGGTCCCAGATTAGATCACCTAGTCGAGCCCAAGGAATATGGGAGCGAAAGGATCACTTACCAAGGGGGAATGCAACTACAATATGTAAATATGCATGATCCTATGTGCACCGGGGTGCATGCAATTTCTAGCCTAAGTATAGCAAATCAAGAGAATAATGAAATTATGCAAACATCACAAAAATGTATGAAAATGCAAAACAATATGAATAATAATGATGCAAGACCTGAAATAGGGACAACTAGGAACTAAAAATAAGAAAAATCATTAAAGGACTACATACTTTTGTGTTTGCCCCCGGACCTACAAGTGAGCTTTATGCGTAAAATACAAAAATGAAGGCAATATTTAAGTAGGCAAATGAAGTCCAATGCATGCAAATAATATATGGATATGAAGATAATACAAAAGACTACCCAATGGAACCAAGAAACAGCCAAAACAGACCTTGGAAGGCAATTTAAATGAGCAAGCAAAATACCCCTGTGAATCTGTCCTGAATCTACCCACAAACTAGATGCGAAAAATGTAAAAATAGAGGCACTTTTTAAATATGCAAATGATGTCCAAACGATGCAAATTAACTATGGATGGAAATATAATACAAAGGTCTACACAATGGGCCCAAGAACAAGGCAATCCAACCTCGGGAGGACAATTAAATCATCCAAGAAAGATGCCCCGTGAACCTGTGCGCAGACCGCATATAAACTAAATGTAGAAAATTCAAAAATGGAGACACTTTTTAAATATGCAAATGATGTCCAAATGATGCAAACTTTATATGTATGGAAAGATAATATAAAGGACAACACAACGCAATAAGAATCAACCCAATCCGATGTTGGGAGATAAAGTTGTGCCAAATGAATAAGGCCCCTGTGAACAGAAATCCTGCCCGGCCAGAACCACTAAAAGGTCCTTGGATGACCATGTTTACTCTATAAGCGGTCTACTGGATGACCGCCCAGATCCTGGACGGTCCTGGAAGGACCGTTTATAACCCCAGAGGGTTTGGGCGGTCCTAGAAAGGCCGTTAAAGGTGCTGGTCGGCCCTACGATAGACTGTTTTCCCTTGACAGACTCGAAAATGGACAGAACGATAGAAAAACATGGAGGAGACTACCAAAACATGCATGAACACCTACCCAACATGCAAGAGACTAAAAATATAACGTGATGGGCACTAGGTGTCCCCCCGTGATCGCTAAAAAATTGTAAATAAAAAGCTTAGGCTAATCTATCCCACCCTGAACTAATAAGCACGCACGTATGAACTTGCATATGATCATGAAGTGTAAACAATGGGAAGCAAAGGGGTGATGAAGAAAAGAAATGAACCGTGATCACCACCCAAGGAATAGCAATAGGAAATAGATACTATCATGAAACAAACCTACTACGTACCTTGGGAAAGTAAGAAGAAAATCACGGCCGAAGGTGACCGCTACAACGTGTGATTGTGCCTTGAAGATGGGTGCGGGGAACTCATGGGATCGGGCCTCCTCTCCTTCCAGCCGGCTGGAGGAAGAGGGCCTCACGTTATATTGATAGTCTCCTGCAAAACAAATAAATGAAAAGAAAAGAACACCCATTAGAATATGATAGTGTAGCACATGCCCCGAAGTGATGAAATAGTATGAAAGAATGGGGGAGAACGCACCGGGGGAGGGTTTTTAACCCCTATAAATGGGTGCAAAAGGAAGGTGGGAGTGTTGTGCATGCATAGGATTTGAAATCATGAAATTTGGTGGAAAGAAGAGGGAGAAAAATGTTGTGCAAAACGGAGAAAAATGCATGAACGTGCAAAAAATAGTGCAAAAACTGTGTAAAAATTGTGGTGATTTGTGAGAAGTAGGAGAAGAGAATAAGAAATTGGAGAGAGTATAGGGAGCCCAGAGAGATGAAAAATGAAGAAGATACTCCCCTCTTTAGGATGGGACCAACGGAGGATGAAGAGGATGCCGGATGATTCCGCCCCGAGCCGACGAAGGGCGCCCCGCCGCATAGGTTCAAGAACTTGTGATGATTTGCTAGAAGTAGAGGCGAAGTTAGGAGGGCAAATGAAGATGAAATGAAGCAAATGAGGAACCAAATTAAAGCTAATACATCCCTTAATAGCTTGGGGTCGAAGGTTTGAGTGGACGATCCGGCATGGCTTCGGCCCAGGTCGAAGAAGAGCCCCCTGTCGCGTAGGCGAACTGGGCATCTATTTATAAAAAAGTGGTGAAACCCCAAACTTTCTCCCACGATTCCAGGAGATAGAGTCCACCAAATCTCGAGATCTCTGAATCATTCTCGAGATAATAGTCAAGATAAGATGTAGGAACAAACGGGACTTTTTTTGGTGTAAGGATGTGGAAGTTAGGGCTCTTGGAAGAAGCCTCTGGAACCTAATCTGTAGGAGTTTTTGTTACACAAAATGCGTAAAACCTGATATTGCGGCAAAGATTTTAGGATATCTGGTCAACAAAAAATCATGTTCCGTATATCAAATTTGAGATAATACAAAGAGGAAGACACAGAAACAAACGGGGCTCAATTTCGTGGAGGATTCTAGAAGATAGAGCCCTAACAAGGAGGCCCAGTTGCACAGGTTTCGGCCTTAGAGTCCGGCGACGAAGAAGACGGAGTTCAGGGTCTTCTGGACTCTCTGTCATATAAACGGTTGCACGATAGATCATTTTTTGAATTAAATGGTCATCATTAGGTCACTTTTATCATGAAGAACAGTGACCTGGGCGACCACGTCAGTTCGGGCTAAAACAGGATGAAAACGGTCTAGCAGTAGACTGTTTAGTGCTTCGAGCGGTATTGCATTATACCACTTAGTGATGGGACGGTCTAGCAATAGACCACTTAGTGATGGGGTGGTCTATCAATAGACCACTTAGTGAATGGGGCGGTCTAGCAGTAGACCACTCAGTGATGGGACGGTCTAGCAATAGACCACTTAGTGAATGGAACAACATTCTGGGCAGACTACATGCGACATTGGAAATCGGATTATAACTATCAAACGGTGCAGAAATAGCGAAAGTGGTAGAAGAAGAAATTGTAGATAACGGAAAGATGAACAACTTTTATGAAGAGAGTAAGATGAGAAAATGATCATAAGATGGAAAAAATGGGGCTAGAATATAGGAAAAATGACGGGTCTGCAGATGAATAGCACGGCCTGTCAGAAAAACGCGAATAGCTCACAATCGGGCAGAACTGCCTAATGGCGTCCAAGAAGAAGTTGTAGATATCGAAAAATCAAAGAACTTTGATGAAGGGCATATTTTCAATAGAGGATTGGAAGGCGATGAAAAATGGTCGCGTTCAAAACTACACAGTGAGAGGAACCGAATGCTTGACGGAAGTCGACCAAAATGGGTCGAAAGTCGACTTAGAAGCTGAAAGTCGATAAAATAGGCCCAAGGGCTCTAAGAAATCATGACCTCCAAATCTCAAAGACTAGGGAACAGTGGAATGGGCTCGAAATCCACCCAAGAAAGGCTCCAAAACAATGGGTAATTCGGGACATAGAAATGATGAATGAGAGAAATGACGTAACTTGCGGGCTAAAATGGGTGTCAACAGTTGGGTGTTTGGTGGAGCAAGGAAGACAGGTTGGGCACTTTGCGGAGTGGAGAATTGGGGATTACGGGGAGTTTGTGGGAAGCGGAGCAGAGCGGATTGATTAGGGAAGGGGAATGCAACGGCTTGCACCTGTTCGTTGGTCTGGACTCCTTCGGTAATGGGCCCCTGAGACTTTTTATTGTACTTGGTCTTTTGGGCCTTGAAGATAGAGTGGATAGGGGAGTCCTTGAATTGGGTTTGAATAAATCTAGCCCGGCTATAGAGTTGGTGCATGTTGGCAATATCGTGTATGGCCAGTATGTTGCAGGAAAGTGGTGGTAGCATTAGATATGAGCAACTTGACCTTTTCCTCGTTCGGAATATGACCCGGCACCCGGGCATCCATCTGCCTCCATCTATCGGCATATGTTGCAAAGTCTTCATCTGCTTTCATCTTTTTGGCCACAAGATCTGTAAATGAATATTCCGGGCCGACCCGGTCTTGGAACATCTGAATAAACTTCTCCTTGACAACTTTGAAACTTTCAGCATCTTCTAATGGTAAGGCATAAAACCACTCCAGAGCAACTATATCTAATGATCGGTGGAATCAGTGCGCCATAAGGCGATCATCATATTGAAACTGTGCCGATTCATACATAAAGTTCCTCACATGAATGAAAGGACTGCTATTCACGTCATACTTGCGGTATGTGGGGAGCTCGGATTGGGGGGGGGGGAATTGGATATTGTGGAAGCTGGGAACTGGAACATCTGCTAAAAATTGTGGGCCAACCCGCTTTTGAAGGAAGTCGAGTTGTTGTTGCATGGCGGCCCATTTGTCAAGGAGTTCCTGCTCCCGGGATGGAGTAGGCGGAGTGAGCTCAAGGCGAGTAGCTAAAGGATAGACAGAAGGAGTGGGAGGCCCATAAGAAGGATATTGGGCTGAAGAATAACCCAAATTGGAGTGGACATGGACCACCCCTTGCTGAGGATGAGCGAGATCGGCTGGGCTGATAAGAGCTTGTGGCATTGATGGAATGGCCCTATAAGAATCAGTATGGGTGGATGAGGGAAGAACGGACTTCTCTTTATTAAGAACTTGATGGGCCGAGCCAGAGGACTGGCCCGCCTCCAGATTGGGGAATTGAAGGACCTAGGGTTGAATCAGGGTGAGATCAATTGGAATGGGTGGAACCCCGGGCCCATCAACCCTAGACTGAGAGATGGAGGTAGTGGATAGACCCTGTGCAATCATGGGAGATGGGGCACCGGACCCCTACAAGGTCTGATAAAGGGCCTGAAGTTGGGCCGGATCCAATTGGGCCATCATCTGCAAGATGTGACTAGTAGGATTATTGGAGGAGAGGGAGGGTTGCGCACCCTCCATGGAGATAGAGGATGGAGGAGGGGCAATCCCTTCTCCAGATTGAAATTGAATGACCCTAGGCGGGTCCTCTAAGAGACCCGAGGGAAGAGAGTCCTCATGGGAACGGGGAAGATTGTAGGAAGACATGTTGGACTCGAACAAAGGATTGGAATAAGACCTGAAGGAGGAATTGCCCCTAGGAGATGAATCTAAGGATCAGAAGCAACTCCACATGCAATGTGGTACCTTAAAACAAAGCAAACAACCACAAATAAGTAACTAGACAAGATGACTCCAAACTTATGCAAATAAGAGAGGGATGATAGGCACCCAAAGACAACCAAGTTAAAAATGATGCACAAATTTTATTTGTTCCTTCCTTTAGAACCTTAATGATTTCAATTAAAATATTCTCTCCAACAATAGGTTCCTTATAGGAAGGATATTTAAGAACTTGGTTAACTCTAAGTGTAAATTCTCCCTCACTTATGCAACCTAGACACAGGGTAGTGAAGGTACAATCGGCCCGGCATCCGTGTGGGAATCCATGGCTCGCGGGGACTAATGGAGGTCCTTGATGTGGTCACCTAGTCGACCCCAAGAAATATGGAGGCGAGAGGATCACACACCAAGGTGGGAATGCAACTATGATATGAGAGATGAAGGACCCTATGTGCACCGGAGTGCATGCAATTTCTAGCCTAATAACTTGTAAGGAATATGCAAACACTGATATATATATATATATGTCACAACAGAGGAGGAGACCAAACAGTACCCGGGAATAATAAACACAGTTAACAACTGTAGAAATAACAACAACCTCGAGATGTGTACTTGTAATTGGAGAAATGGTCGTCCAAGAGACCACTAAGAGATAAGATGGTCTATCACTAGATCGCTTTTAAGCCAGAAACGGCCAGGGAGGAGACCGCTAGGGAACCAGAGAGCAGAGAACAACAGGGAATAAACTGGAAAATCGAGGAAAACACAAGGGCAACTGAGAACAACTAAGAACATCAGGTCAGACAGAAACTCAGCACGATTGGCACTAGATGTCCCACTGTGATCGCCAAAAAATTAAGAGTGTTGATAGTTTTTGATTTGGTGTGTGATGGATGATGCGTGTATGAGTGATGTGATGTAAAATGGGTGTGAGCAAGTAGTGCACTAACTCAAGCAATCAACTAGCATGAAGTTCGTGGGCATATCATCTCAATATTGCAGAAATGAAAAAGGAGAAACAAAAGCACACGTCGGAGCGTGGAGCAAAGGAATGATGAAAACAAATACATGCCGTGGGTGTGGAGCAACTAAAAAAAGAGCAAATAAGCAAGATAATGAACAATGCCCAAATAAGGAGTGATGTGATCGCCACCAAGGTAAACAATGTAGAAAGACCACAATATATACCTTGGAAAGAGCCTAGTGAAGTCACCCGCCTGCGGGAGAGAAAAAAAAACTAGGTGTTGTGACAGAAAATGGTCTTCTAGACGACCGTTAGACGATGAAAAATAGCCCTATGATAGATCGCCTGAAGTCTGCAAACGGTCCTTCAAGAGACCGCAAAGGCACCCAGAATAACAACATGGAACTTTGAATCTCCACCCCTCCTGGCCGGCCAGAAGAGTTGGGCCTCGTGCAATGAGTCCTGTAAACCTGCAGAAGAATGTTGACACAAAGAAAAACAACCCAATAAGCCCTTGGACTAGTGTAGTATCTATAATGCAATTAAGCTAAAGTGCATAAAAGGAAGGGAGAATACCTGGGGGGTTTGTGGTTTTTTTAACCCCTATGGGGTGTGGAAAGGAGTAGGATGATGTTTTAAAACATGAATGGAATGCAGAGAACGTGATAGAAGAAGAGGGAATATGCTATGATGATGGAAAGGAAAATAGAGAAAACTAAGAGGAAAAGACTCAAAGACAACTAATGGAACTTGACACTCCCTGGACTAGAAGCCTTAAGGACATAGAAATAGCTTCTCCTTGGTTAGGACTTGCTCCAGAAATCTCCTTCTCAAATCATGAAGTCAAGGGTTCTATTTATAGATCCCCAAACCCTAGGTTTGAGTTGGAGAGATAATGACACGAAAATAGGCCTGAACCTAGATAAATATCGAAGATAATACCCCTAAGAGTCTATATAAACAAACAGAAGCTTTTGAGAGCCTCTATCTAGATAGAAAACAACAAATCAAGGACTCTAGTTCGACCATGGCGAAGTAGAGGAAGAACAGACAGAGCAGGACTCTCTGTCTCCCCAAACGGTCTTGCGATAGACCGCAAGGCTCAGGAAATGGTCTAGCGATAGACCGCATGACTCATTCGTCCATAAAGAGATATGACCGAAGAAGCCCAACAGGAATCTCTGCCTCCTAGCGGTCTAGCAAAAGACCGCCAACGCCCACCATACGGTCGTGCGATAGACCGCTAGGCTAAAGGATGTGGCAAAAGAGATAAAGGCTGATAAATCTCCAAGTTAATCCATAATAAAATCCTTATTAGCCCTTATCCAGGCTCAATAAGCTGAAAATGATGAGAAATCAGTTGGAACTAGGCCCAGCTAGGGAGAATAACCCATGAAATAAGCCTAAAACTGACCAACAATAGCCCAATAATCGTTGAATAACTCGGGACATCATAAAAATATAGATAAGGAGATGACCCAACTCATTGGTCATATAACGGGCGTCAACATCCGTGAGCCATAGATTCCCACACGGATGTCGAGCCGATTGTACCTTTGCCACCCTGTGTCTAGGTTGCATTTGTGTGAGGATTCAAACCTAGTGTCACCCAAGTTGCCATTAGCCACTCCCTATTAGGAACCTATTTTGCTGGAGTGAACATTCGCTTAATAAAAATCATTAATCTTCTAAAAGGGGAAACCAAGTTAAAATTCATGCATAATTATAACTTGGTTACGCTTGGTTGCGTCCTCTTAATTTGTTTGTGCATTCCTTTTGGTCATCTTGTTTGTGTGCTCATTTGTCGTTGTTGCTTAATAAAAATCATTAACGTTCTAAAGGGGGAAACCAAGTTAAAATTTATGCATAATTATAACTTGGTTATGCTTGGTTGCGTCCTCTTGATTTGTTTGTGCATTCCTTTTGGTCATCCTGTTTGTGTGCTCATTTGTCGTTGTTGCTTTCTATCATTCGGTGCAACATTGCATGTGGAATTACTTCCAACCCATAAGATCTTCTCCTAGGAGCACTCCTTCCTTCATCTCTTATTTCAATCCTCTTTTTGATCCCACCATGCCGTCCTACGATCTATCCCATTCCCATGAGGATTCTCTCCCTCAGGGGCTTCTCGAGGACCCATCTAGAGTCATGACTTTTCAATCTGGGGAAGGGTCAGCCCCTCGTCCACCTCCTATTGCTACTGGGGGCAGCCAGCCCTCTGCCTCCAATCCTCCTACCAATAACTCCGCGGACCATATCATGCAGATGATGGCCCAGCTGGATCCGGCCCAGCTCCAGGTCCATTACCAGACCTTGTAGGGGTCAGACGCCCCGTATCCTACCACTCCACAAGGTCTATTTGCTACTTGCATTTCTCAGCCCCGGGCTAATGGGCCAGGGGTTTCACCCGCTCCAATTGATCTTACCCTAGTCCAGCTTGAAATCCTCCTCTTCGCCAATTTGGAAGCGGGCCAATCTTTCAATTCGGCCCATACAACTCTTGACAAGGGGAAGACCGACCTCTCGCACTCACCTCAGATTGATGCCTTTAAGTCAATTCCCTCAGCGCCGTAGGTCCTCGTGGGCCCAACTACTTTCTTGCGCTCTCAGACTAGGGCGGCCCACCTTTCCTATCCGGATATGGGTCACTCCTTGGCCCAGTATCCATCTTATGGGCCTCCTCCGACTGCTTATCCTTCGGCTCCTTGCTCTGGGCCTACTCCTTTCATTCTGCCCAGTCAATCCAGTGAGCAAGAACTCCTTGACAAATGGGCCACCATGCAACAACAGCTCAACTTCCTTCAGAAGCGGGTTGGCCCACAATCTCTGGCCGACATCCCGGTTCCTAATTTTCACAATATTCAGTTCCCTCCCCAGTTTGAGCTCCCCACATACCGTAAATATGATGGGAATGGTAATCTGTACATTCATGTGAGAGATTTTATGTATGAGTTGGTATAGTATCAGTATGATGACCGTCTCATGGCGTACCTGTTCCGCCGCTCATTAGATGGAGTTGCGCTAGAATGGTTTTATGTCCTATCACTAGAGGATGCTGAAAGCTTTAAAGTGGTAAAGGAGAAGTTTATCCAAAGGTTCTAGGATCGGGTTGACCTGGAATATTCCTTCACCGACCTTGTCGCTGAGAAGATGAAGCCAGATGAAGATTTTGCTACATATGCTGATAGATGGAGGCAGATGCCTGCCCGTGTACTGAGTCACATTTCAGATGAAGAAAAGGTCAAGCTGCTCAAATCCAATGCCACTACTACTTACCGTAACATCTTGGCCATGAACAACATTGCCAATATGCTCCAACAATATAGCCGGGCTAGATTTATTCAAACCTAGTTCAAGGAGTCTCCTATCCATGCTATGTTTGAAGCCTAGAAGCCTAAACACAATAGAAAACCTCAGAGGCCTATTATTTAAGAAGTCCAAACGAACGAGTAGGTGCAAGCCGTTAGTTTCCCATTCCCTAACCATTCCGCTCCACCCCACTTCCAACAACCGCCCTATATTTCCAAATCCTCCACACCACCAACTGCTTCGCCGTCTTTACCGACCCGCCAACAGCCATCATAACCGCCCCGCTACAAAAATGTCCAGCCTCGTTTCCACAACATGAACCCGCCAAGGTTCACGGGTTCATCTGACCCCGAGGATGCCAAAAATTGGTTAAAGGAAATGGAACGAATTTTTCATGTGATGCAATGCACGGACGAGGAGAAGGTTCTGCATGCTATATTCCAACTGGAGCGGGACGCTCGATGTTGGTGGAAATATGTGGAAGTAACATTGCTCGATGACCACATCACATGGGATGAATTCGCTGAGCATTTCAATAACAAGTACTTCTCCGACCATATCCAGGAAAAGAAGGCCGTGGAATTTGCTGCATTGAAACAACGGACCTTCAAAGTAGCCGAGTATGAGGCCCAGTTTTCAAGACTGGCTAGGTGTGCACCCCACTTAGTGTGTACGGAGAAGATAAAGGCTAAAAGGTTCCACAACAGGCTTCGACCCCATTATATTACACAACTTGCACCGATGGATATCCAAGTCTATTCGAAAATTGTTCAGCGTGCACAGTTGCTCGAGGACGCCACCAAATTATCAGAGAGGATCCGAGGAAGGGACAAGGAGGAACCTATCACAAGCCCTGGAAATTTTAAAGCATCATTCAATAATAAGTGGTACTATAGTGGAGGGGAGTTCTCCAAAGGAAAGAAATTTCAAAAGAATGTCAAGCCATTCTCCACCGCCACACCTTCTAAGGAAGTTTGTAAGTACTGTGACAAAGTTGGTCATAGGACCGAGGAATGCTGGAGGAAGCTAGGAGCCTGTCTCTGATGTGGAAGCTGAGAACATCGGATCCCTAATTGCCCACTGATGAATGAGCAAGCCATTAAAGATGAGAAGCTCCCGGCAAAGAAGCAAGGCCGTCTGCAAGCCCTCCAAGAGATGAAACCAATGGAAGGAGGAATTGTGGAAGGTACACTAATCGTTTGCTCTAAGACTGCTAAAGTTTTATTTGATGCTAGAGCAATACATTCATTTATTTCCAAGAAATTTGCTGCTGCTTTTACTAAGGAGCCTAAATTGTTAGACTTAGTCATATCTACAACTATCGGGAACAAGGCCGACCTCACACATCATTACCCAAACTGTGAGATTATGGTTAAAGGAAACAATCTATCTGCTGACCCAATTTGCCTAGATATGAAAGTGTATGATGTCATACTAGGTGTTGATTGGTTATCCACATACCAAGTAACTACAGATTGCTGGAATGGCAAGATAACTTTTGTGGATTACCCGGAACTGGTGTACATTAGACCGCGAGCTAGATCACCTCTTATATCAGCCCTCCGAGCTAGTAAACTTATAAGAAAAAGATGTATGGTTTTCATTGCATTTGTAACTACCATGGACATCGAGGAGTCTAAGGTTGAAGACATCCGTGTAGTTCGGGATTTTTCTGACATTTTTCTAGAAGAATTACCCGGCTTACACCCGGAGCGGGAGGTGTCATTCACCATCGACCTTGTCCCTGGTGCTGGACCTGTTTCCAAGGCACCTTACAGAATGTCTCCTGCTGAGCTGAAACAGCTAAAGGAACAACTAATGGAGCTATTAAACAAGGGTTTCCTCCGGCCAAGTACTTCCCCATAGGGAGCGCATGTGCTATTCATCAAGAAGAAGGACGGATCGATGAGACTCTGCATCGACTATCGGCAGTTTAACCACCTTACAATCAAGAACAAGTACCCACTGCCAAGGATTGATGAATTGTTCGACCAAATATCTGGAGCTAAATATTTCTCCAAGATTAATCTTTGATCTGGTTATCACCAACTGAAGATCAAAGAAGAAGACATTCATAAAACTGCATTTCGAAGCAGGTATGGGCATCACGAATTTATTGTTATGCCTTTCGAACTAACAAATGCCCCCGCAGCTTTCATGCAGTTAATGAACAGCATATCGAGGCCTCACTTAGACCAGTTCATTGTGGTCTTTATCGATGATATTTTGATTTATTCAAAGTCTGAAGAAGACCATGAAGAACACCTCAAGCAGGCATTGCAGATATTGAGGGAACATAAATTATTTGCCAAATTTAGCAAGTGCAAGTTCTGGCTCAAGGAAGTATCCTTCTTGTGCCATATAATTTTGAAGAACAAAATTTCCGTGGACCCATCAGAGGTCGAAGCCGTGAAGAATTGGGAGGGACCAACAAATGCAACGGAGATTCGAAGTTTCCTGGGGCTAGCTGGTTATTATCGGTGTTTTATCAAAGACTTCTCAAGAATTGCTATTCCTCTCACCCGATTGACTCACAAGGAAATACCTTATGAGTGGAAGGAAGACTGTAAGAAGAGTTTCCAAGCTTTGAAAGATCTCTAGACCACTGCTCCAGTCTTATCATTGCCAATTGATGGAGAGAAGTATGAGGTATATACCGATGCTTCTGGTTTTGGCCTTGGGTGTGTATTTATGCAAAATGGGAGAGTCATTACATACCCTTACCGGCAACTGAAGAAGCATGAAGAGAACTACCCGGTGCACGAGTTAGAACTAGCCACAGTGGTATTTGCCTTAATGATATGGGGACACTACCTCTACGGAGAATAATTAATCGTGTACTCTGATCACAAAAGCCTCAAATATCTATTTTCCTAGAGTGAACTAAACATGCAGTAAAGGCATTGGCTCAAGTATCTCAAGGATTTCGACTTCACCATACAATACCATATCGGTAAGGGTAATTCGGTAGCTGATGCCCTCAGTGGAAAGCTGAGAGTAATATTGGCCAGTTGCATGATTCAATAATGGAAGTTGCTGGAGAAATTTTCTGAGCTTAATATCAGTACAGATGAGAAGAATGGGTGTATTATTCTATCCCATATGAGTCTACGTCCAGATTTGCTATCTAAAATTAAGAAGCTGCAAGAAGAAGATCGCGCATTGGTGGAAATAAAAGGCAAGCTGGATGAGAGACTTGATTTCAAGCTGGCACCTGATGGTAGATAACTATTCCATGAACGGACATGTGTACCCAACTGTCCTAAGTTGAAGAAGAAGGTTCTTGAGGAAGCTCATTGATCGAGATACACGATCCACCCTGGAGCCACTAAGATGTACCAAGACTTGAAAAGGACATTCTGGTGGCCTAATATGAAAAGGGAGGTAGCGGATTTTGTACCTCGCTACCTGACATGTCAACAAGTGAAGGCGGAACATCAGAAACCCGCCGAAAAGCTGCATCCACTAGATATTCCCATGTGGAAGTGGGAAAACATTGGCATGGATTTTATTATGGGCTTTCCCAAGACTATAGGTGGACATGATGGAATTTAGGTAATTATCGACCGCCTAACTAAATCGGCTCATTTCTTGCCTATCAAAAGTCGATAGTCGGTTGATGTCCTTATTACCTTGTATATCAAAGAGACGGTTAGATTGCATGGAGTTCCTGTGAGACCCACGCTTCACCTCTCATTTCTGGAAGAGTCTACAACACTCTCTGGGGACGAAACTCAACCTCAGCACTGCTTTCCAGCCCCAGACAGATGGACAAACTGAAAGGACAAATCAAGTTGTTGAAGATATGTTAAGGGCCTGCATTATAGATTTCAGAGGTAGTTGGCATGACCACTTACCCCTAGCCGAATTTGTATATAATAATAGCTATCAAGCCAGTATCTAGATGGCACCTTTCGAGGCACTCTATGATAGAAGTTGTCGATCTCCAATATGTTGGGACGAGGTTGGTGAAAAGCAAATCCTAGGCCCATATATGGTGAGAGACTCAACTGAAAAGATACACCTCATTCGGGAAAGGCTAAAGATAGCACAGTCCAGGCAGAAGTCATATGCTGATAATAGGAGAAGAGATCTGGAATTCCAAGTTGGAGACCATGTTTTCCTCAAGGTCTCTCATGGTCGAGGTATTAGAAGATTCGGTGTTAAGGGTAAACTTACACCGAGGTTTATAGGCCCATTCGAGGTATTGGAAAGAGTAGGCGAGGTAGCTTACCACATTGCCCTGCCACCACAACTATAAGAGGTGCACAATGTATTCCATATTTCTATGCTGAAGAAGTTTGTGCACGATCCTCTCCACGTCATCGACCACACTGACTTGTTGATACAGAAGGACCTTACCTATAAGCAGAAGCCAATGAGGATCCTCGACCAAGAAGTCTGACTTTTAAGAAGCAAGACTATCCCTATGGTGAAAATCTAATGGGATCGATCCTTAGAACAAGAAGCTACATGGGAAACCGAAGAGTCTATGAGAAGGACATTTCCAGAATTATTCTAGTTTGTAAGTATTTCTCACCCTCCTTGTCTTCATATATCTAATTGAATTTGGGGACCAAATTCTTTTAAGTGGGGGAGGGTGTAGCACCCTGGATAAAAATGATAAGGAAATAGACTTTTCTCAAGCAAATAAAATCTTAGATAACTCTATGAGAAGGCCAAATGAAAAGGTAGAATACCCAATGAGGTCCATTATATAAATATGTAACAATTAAAGCTATCATACGTATTACTATTCACCTAAAATAGGGCCTTGTGGACGCACTTTATATTAAGGTCGTTGTTTATTTGTTTATTGGGTTTATTAAGTGCGTGGGCGTGCCAGTCACCTAGGTGACGATTTATTATGCGCTCGATCTGACCAATCAGACGATTGTGTAGTTCGTGTCGGGACCAAAACCCACCGCGCCATAAAGGTCACGGCGTCATTTACATCCCCTCAGAGAGGGGAACACCCTTGATTAATCGCCGGGAATCAGGGCCTCATGGCCAGGAAACTATATCGAGAGATATAAGCCGATAGCAGTCTCGAATCAGTCGAGAAGCCCGATGTCTAGGGAAGCAAGCATTCGAAATATGTCGGTCACTCAAGGGACCATTTTGATATTCGGACAAGCGTCCGGCTTCAGAAAATCATGATCGTCACGGGGAAAACCGGAGCATATGTATGTCGGGGTATGGCAAATTTATTGTTCAAAGGAATAGGAGACATTCGGTTGAATCTCGGTTAGAGTGGTCAGGAATCAGCGAGTTTATTGGCCTGGTGCGAGATCAAGTCAGGACCATTCCGGGGGCGCCTCCCGCGGTCCAAACGAGGCTTGCGTGGGCATCATTAATATTTTCTGTGCCGAAGGGCAGCGAGAAAGTCTCTCGGGACTAGATTCCAAAACAAAGATGTGTATAGAGATAGTTGGCTATAGGCCTAGGATGTGGGTCAGGCAATGACCATGGTTGGGGAGAACCCAAGGTCCAAACGTGACTCACAAAGGTCTTATTGATATTCCCACACGTAGGGTTCGGGGAAGACGAGAGCCGTCTCGTTCCATTCAGATTTTGTTGGTCATTCATGGATCACTTTATGTTCGAACAAAGATCCGTATTAAAGGCATGGCGTAAATGGAAATAAACCTGTACAAATGTTTGCCTGAGTTTACGGCAATTTTAATTAAAGAGCGAAAATGATTCCCAATGGGAACGAGTCCGATTTGATGAATTATCGGCCCAGAGCAACACCGGATTACGACAATATCGGGATGGTTCCCAAGGTCCACGTCCAATGCCATGCGGCGTCATTGGTTTTCTCTTCACATGCAATCCGGGGAAACGAAGGCCCCAAGGTATGCCTGCATGTCGGTCACTGGCGGACCATTTCTTGTTCGGACGGAAGCCCACATTTGTAGCGTAAGAGACGGTGACAAACCATACAAATCTCTACCGTGAGTACGTCAAGTTTAAGGCAAGTGGGAGATTAGATCCCAGTATATATCTCGGTCACTAACGGACCATTCATTATTCGGATGAGAGTCCGTATTTGAAACATCGAAGACAACGACAAAGCCATACGGATGTCTACCGTAGGTACGGCAAGTTTAATGCAAGTATGGGATTAGATCCCGGTGTATATGTCGGTCAATAATGGACCATTCATTATTCAGACGAGAGTCCTCATTTGAAGCATCGAAGACGACGACAAACCGTACGAATGTCTGCCGTGAGTGCGGAAAGTTTAATGGGATTGTGGGATTGGATCCCGATAGAAGTGGTCAAGTTGATGGACTATTGGCCTGAGACGGTTTCAGACTATGGCCATGTCAGGGATTCCGAGGTCCATGTCTGATACCATGGGGCATCATTGCTTTTCTCTTCACGCACAGTCCGGGGAAGCGAATTGTTAAGTGTGAAGCCCGAACTCGCCAACGTGCGCCCTCGCACGCGGATCGACCAATAGTTTCATGCCTTTTAATTTGATTGGTTGATCGTTCTCATAAGGGTGGTTCATGCTCTTTCATTTTCATTTATTCGTTTAGGTTCCTTCTTTTGTTTTAGTCATTAGTTTCAACCCTTTTCTTCTATTTAGTTAACTTATATTTTCTTTTATGAGGCACGCCAGTTTAAGGAAACAAATGGGCGCGCCAGCTAAGGGGATGCCAAGGGGTGCGCCGGTTAAGGATGTTAAGGGGGGGTGCGCCGGTTACATGGCAAGAAGGAAGAGGGGCCAGGGGCGCGCTGGAATAGGGTAATACAAAGGGGGGGGGGGGATTAAGCAGCACAAGAGAGCCAGAGGGGCGCGCCAGTTTTGTAGGATGAATAGTAAGGCGCGCCGGATTAAGGCTCAAATAGTAGTGGGGGGTGCACTATTCATTCCAAGAAAAATCATGGAGTTTTGAGTGTGAAGCTAAACCGGCACGGGGGGGGGGGGGGGTACCGTGCCGGACTAGCCCGCGCCGGATAGGAGTACGCCGGGATAGGTTCTAGGAGGGTTTGTTTCATTCTTTTTGACTCTCTTTCTTCTCTCCTTCCACCTGCAAGTTAATCTGATGGTTAAGTTGATCATTTAGTTGGTGAATTAGATTGGTAAAGAGGAGGTTTAAGTGTTTTGTTAAAAGAGTTTATTATGCAAGGCTTTAGTAGTTAGTTCAGTGCCTTACTCAGGGAAGCATCTTGTTCTGTGGGAACTTCATTTATCCTCTACTATGTTCCCTCGTTCCTTGTTCTTATTGTTTATGTTCCTAGCGAAAATTGGGCAGCATCTCCCCCGGACCGAGGCTAGCCAGAGAAAAATAGAGGGACACCAAACGGATTGCTCCGAGGTGAACCTCAAAATGCAGACCTCACGGCGGTCCGTTAACCCACATGTGAGTGTGGAGGCTCGAGGACTAGCCTTCAAGAGCTTCAACGGCTCACCTGTGATGGTTTCATGAGCAGGACGAATGTATGCCATGAGAGGCTTTAGATGTTCATCCCTTCGACGGGTTACTTCGAAGGTCATGCTATAGAGAAGCAGGCTTCGAAACACCCTGGATGAGTGGAAGGTGAGAAAGGAAGGCAGAGGCTAAATGAAGAACACCGAACTCAACAAAAGACCCTATGTTTATTCATCCACCAGAAAGGGGGGAGGGCTTGAATACAAGATAGTTCATCCCCGGGTGAAGATGAAGATACATTGCAAAGGGGGGGAGAAAAGAGAAACATCGGTGGGGGAGACGAGATACAAGAATGCATTCATCCCAGAGCAAAAGAACTACAGCAGGGGGGAGGAATGGATACATCAGTGAGGGGGAGAGAGAGAGAGAGCACAAGCTCCCCCCCCCTCCGAACTCACCATTCCCTCCCTTGCCCTCTCTCTCTCTCTTTCTTCACCTTGCAGGCATGAGTGGATGGAGCCTCTTCTTCTCTTCGGACGCCGGAGATCCCAGCAAAACCACCTTCTCTCTTTTTCTTCCCTTAGCTGACCCCTTCCAGAGTGAGCCAGCCCCCCGTCGAGAGTGTTCGTTGCATATATATATCAGTGGAGCTGGGATGAAGAAGCCTCTGAAGCCAGTGACAGGTGTCTTCTCTTTCTCCCCAACCAAAGGCAATCGAGTGACCTGCAGATGTGTAGGGTGGTAGAGTAGGGAAGGTGCTCTTCAAGGATTGGCTGATGGCGACCAGTGGAGACGGGCGGCTGGTGCGAAGCTCGAAGATTGCCATTCCAGGGAGCTTGAGTGGTTCAGACGGTTGCACACTGGTCAGGCGTAGGAGACCTAGCCGTTTCAGAATAAGCAATAGTGTTATGTTTGCAGAAAACAAGGGACCGTAGGTAGGATGGGATGCCTTGGGGTTGAACCGGAACGGGGTTGTGCGCGCCAGATTAGCAGCCTAAATGGCGCACGCCGATTACGGGCCAATGCATGGGGCGCGCCAGTTTAAGGCTCTTGCAAGGGGGCGCGCCGATTTAAGACTATACAGGTACAACCGCGTCGATTCAAGATCATTAGATTTCTTCCCAGCTTAGCAGTGATTCAGATGGACCCCTGCCCTCCCGCGTTACTTTAGTTGTGAGCCTTCGAGTCCCGGTTCAGGACTTTAAGTGATTTTCGGCGCATGCCGAATATAGGTTTGAATTCCTGAGTTTCTTTTCATTCGGCCTTCGGCATCGCCGACTGGGAAGTCAGGGCTATCTCTTCTGCTCGAGGGGCTTCTTTGTTGGGTAGTGAAGCACCCAGTACGCGCTCGTCCTGCTTGGAGGAAGTATGGGATTTATTCGGCCCTTTCATCTTCGACTTGCTCTCGAGTGCCGAGACGTACGTGCCGTATGATCATCATTTTTTTGATGTCCACATGCCTCTACACAAGGGCGTCAATTTCTCAAGCCGCAGGGCCACAACCCACGGTATGAAAGCCCACAATTTACATATATCTCTCTTTACCAACCAATTATATACATGGGGGCCACCATGCCACTAACCAAACACCAAGCAATATATATACCTATATCTGTTAGACCAACTCATGAAGGGCCCAACCGAATGGAAATAGTGCCCCTCCTGGGCGCTATTCCCAATGGGACGCCCCTACACCAGGCGTCATTCACATGACCTTTTAAAAAAAATAACAAATAAGGGGCATGAGATATAGCGCCCACTTGCATGGGCGCTATTCATCTAAATAGAGTCACCTCCTGGGGCGCCATTTCCCTGGGAGGCAGCAAGTACCATGAACAACAAACATCCATTGGCAAGGGACCCTGGAGGGAACCAACACAGCAAGGCTTTTAGATTTGGTTCCACATGGACTCTTAACGGTTTATTCCCTATAAATAACTCCCACTACCCAACGTAGATGACCCTTACTGTTATCCTGCCGCAGAAGAGAAGGTGGTTAGTGCCTTTTCTCTTCTCCACCTACAGAAGAGAGATCTTAATCTTTTCTCTTCACGTGCAGGCTACGTACCACGTCCTTCTACGGAGAGCTCGACTGCAGAGGACATGAAGGGCTAGGATTCCACGGCTATACCTAGTTAACCACATCAAAAGGTAGGTGTTCTCAAGATCTGGCTTAACTAGTAGTTAGTATAGGTTAACATGCATGCTAGTTAAACCTTTCATAGTCACAATCTGGTCACCTAAGTCAGGGGTATATCAAAAGACATAGTGGGATGGTTAGGCTACGCCTATCTTAAACACTGACTCTTGCATGAGTAGATCTATGATCTTACCTCCGTCAAGTACCCCATGTACATATTGACTGTATAGTTTGTCATTACTCATAATCTGTCCCAATTTCTTGTAAATGGATCCATGTTTAAAATTTTTTATCTATGAAATTAAAATGAAAAATTGTTGCATGAGCATGACCTTACAATCCTGCTATTTTTCCATGTCTATCTATGTCTCTACTTCCTAATTCTGTGAACATGTTATAAATTATGAATAGTAAGGTTACGTGATTAGTAGCCACCATGTTCAGAAATTTATATCTATTGAACCAAATCATGAAACTCCTGCATGAGCATGACTTTAAAATCCTGAGATTTTTCTCTATTTAATTATGTCCTCACTTCCGAATTTCGTGAAAATTAGACTAATGAACAGTGTTATGATTCTAGTGGAGCACCCAAGGGAAGGGCGCCCCTGGTCAGGGCGCCATTTCCCATTGGGGTGCCCCTGACCAAGGCGCCATTTCCATCTATGGGTCAAACCCCCCACTGATTTTATGATTAGCCTGATAAACCTGTTATCTGTTAAACCCCACTGATTAGCCTGTTAAACCTTATCGATTAGCATGTTAAACCCCACTGATTAGCCTGTTAAACTTGTTAAACCTGTTACCTGATAAACCTGTAAAGCCTGTAAAAATCCTACAGCCTGTTAAACCCATTAATTTCAAAGCCTGGTAATTACATATCCTGTCAAACTTTGTTAATCACATAGCCGTCGTTTAGCTTTGTTAATTCTATAGTCTGTTAATCATAGAACATGTTAAACCTAGTTACATGTCGTGTAACCCTGTTATTTTATTAAATACACAGTTATTGTTAACATTCTGAAATAGAGACTCCCTAGAAGACTCTATTTTCTAAAATAGAGACCTTCTAGGAAGACTCTATTTCAGTTCTGAAATAAAGACTCTCTGAGAAGACTCTATTTACTGAAATAAAGACCCTTTACAAGGGTGTCATTTCCCCTGTAAATGGGATTTTTTGGGCTTCTGTCCAGCCTTTACCCAATGATCCTCCTTCACCCTGATTGGCCTATGTGTCATGTATTTTAAGTAGCTCGGTCATAAATCATCATTTACATGTGATATGTCCTTGAACTCTATTCCTGAAAGATCTACGTGATGTTCCTACAATGTATACTTTTCTTGAAATTCCATATTGGCTATAAAAATGAGAGTGGATGTCTAAAGATATACATGAAACAATGCTATACATATAGGGCCCGGTCTGGTCTTGGGAGAAGGTACTTGTGCCCATGGGAGTTTATTGACCATGGTGTTTGTATTGCACCAAAGTACTTGCTTGCTTGACTTGACTTGAGACATTCCCACCCACTCTCTCGTGACATGCTTGACTTGCTTGACATGAATGGTTTGGCCCGAAAAAAGGGCAAATTATGTGCTTGAATGAAATGAATGAAATAGCCAATTCTATTACACTACTTGTTATTACACGAGCTTGAGATCACTTGCTTGACTATTTATTTCTTGGAAAGACTTGCTTGAATAAGTATCTTGGAAAGACTTGTGCAATTATTTGGAAATTACTTGCTAGTTCCTTATTGATACATCTTATTGATATTCATGTGATACTCTTTTGATACAATTCTTGATATTCTTGCTCGATCCAATATACATCATTATACCAGCAAACAAGGTGAGGTAGCAAATCAAGAAGAAGAAGAAAAAGAACAACAAGAAGAAGAAGCGGAACAAGAGCAACATCCGAATCTTCCACACCAATGGACCATGCATAGGGACCATCCATTGGAAAACGTGATCGGTGGTGTGGATGAAGGAATTCGAACTTGGGCTTCAATGAGGGAAGTAGAAATACACGATAATCTAGCTTTACTTTCCAGCATTGAGCCTAAATCATTAGATGATGCTTTAAATGGCAATTCTTGGGTTCTAGCCATGCAAGAAGAGCTACACCAATTCAAAGTATTCAGGTGTGCTTCTTCGTGCCACGGCCTGATGACCATCCTATCATTGGAACTAAGTGGGTTTTCCGAAAGAAACTCAGTTAAGATGGAGTGGTTGTGAGGAATAAGGCAAGATTAGTAGACAAGGGCTACTCTCAAGAATTTGGCATTGATTTTGATGAATCATTTGCACCTGTGGCTAGATTGGAAGCAGTTAGAATTTTACTTGCTTATGCTTATCACAGGAACATTAAACTGTTTCAAATGGACGTGAAGAGTGCCTTCCTCAATGGAGTAATCAAGAAAGAAGTGTACGTGGAGCAACCACCGGGCTTTGAAGATGGAAGATTTCCTGACCACGTATTCAAATTGGACAAGGCACTATACGGTTTGAAACAGGCTCCCCGGGCATGGTATGATAGATTAAGTTCATTTCTTATTGTAAACGGCTTCAAACGAGGTAACATAGACCAAACTTTATTTACAAAAACTTGTGATGATCATTCACTAATTGTTCAAGTTTATGTAGATGACATTATTTTTGGAGCCTCCAATTCAAAAATGAATGATGAATTTGCCCAACTTATGCAGGGGGAGTTTGAGATGAGCTTGATGGGAGAGCTCAACTTCTTCTTGGGATTACAGATAAAGCAAATGGATGATGGCATATTCATCAACCATAAGAAGTATACACAAAAAATCGTGAAGAAATTTCAACTTGAGGCTGCCAAGCCCTTTACAACACCAATGTCCACCTCACAAAAAATGGAGGAAGAAAAAGGTAATAAAATTGATCAAAAACTTTTTAGGGGTATGATAGGATCCTTGCTTTATTTGACTGCTAGTAGGCTTGATATACACTTCAGTGTCTGTCTCTGTGTAAGATACCAATCTTGTCCAAGGGACTCTCATTTAGCGGCCGTGAAAAGGATCTTCAGATATTTGAATGGAACTCTTGACCTTGGTTTGTGGTATCCAAGGAATAACTCATTTGATTTACATGCTTTCACTGATTCTGATTATGCTGGTTGCAAAATGGATCGAAAAAGCACAAGCGGTCACTGTCAGTTTCTTGGGGGCTGCATGGTTTCATGGGCCTCAAAGAAACAGCATTGTATGGCTCTATCAACTGCTGAAGCCGAGTATGTGGCTGCCGGCAGTTGTGCGGCTCAAGTGCTTTGGATCCAACATCAGTTGCTGGATTTTGGTTTTTATTTAACGAAAACTCCCATAATGTGTGATAACACTTCTGCAATAAACTTGTCCAAGAATCCTGTCCAACATTCCCGCACTAAGCACATAGAAGTTAGACACCACTTTATAAGAGATCATATCAATAAAGGTGATTTTGAACTTTTTTTGTTGATACAAAACACCAACTTGCTGATATTTTTATAAAACCTTTGAATTCTGAACAATTTTGCTTTTTATAAAGAGAACTAGGAGTGTGCATATTAGACACTTAGATATTTTGAGCTGAATTATACAAACACTCTTTTCATCTTTTTCATAAAGAAACTATTCATATTGCCTTTTGATTTGCACATAAAAGTTTTCATTGTCTTTACTCTTCAAACTTTATCTTTTGTCCATATCACAATGAATAACAACTTTGGTTATTATACATGCTTTAATCCTTTTGCATATGCATGTACATAACTGCATATACTTCATCATGTGTGCATGAATGCCATGATTTACCGATATATCAAATAGTGTTAGTGGAAAGGTGGATCAAGTCCACCTGGAAGCTTTCATCATGTGTGAGTGTGGTCTTCAGACCTAAGTACTCCGCCACGTACTGGTAATCAAATTACTTGAAAACATCATTTTGAAATGCTTGACTATATATAATATACACATCCATCAGTTGATATCTTCTAAGACCTTACGCCCTTGCTAAATAAAATGCTTTGACTAGGACATGTTTTAACATGGCACATATTAAGGGGGAGGTTTTGGTCATAACGGTGCATACACTTAGGGGGAGACATCACCATGAATAGGCTAATTCATCTCTTACATTCTACGTAATCTCTCACACAATTTGCACATGTGATTTAATGAATCTAACCAATAAGGATTTCACTTATTCCACTTAACACATTTTAGGACTCTAGAATCCCTACATAGAAATCACGTGACTTGTGAGGAAAAAGCTGTCAGCCCCGTCAAAAATAGTCAATAAGTGTGATTTGACATGAAGTAAATCGGGAATCCCTGCCTGAGATAAAAGAGGAAACTCGCATTGAAAAGTGTCCTATCCACCTACTCATAAGTGATGATGCCGAGTAACCGGGAAATGCCCCTGAAATAAAGGGCATGACTCGTGTCAAAAGGTTAGTCATCTTTACTTTGAAAAATCAAAATAATCTTGGGGTTGTGCGAAGCTACCAAAAGTCGAGCAAGTTCTATGAAAGTGTAGGGAAGAAAAGTTCCTATTTGTGTTCTTTAGAAAATCTGAAAATCCATGCTATCGAGATTTCATTGCTCATATTTCACATATTCATCTAGGGAGTGATTGTATGAATGTACACCTTAAATCAGCCATATTTCATGAGTCTTGCAGTACCACTTATTGTAAGCACTACCCTTTTACCATTGCATATGAAATTCATGTTCTTGGTCTATAGCATATTTCCTAACCCGTTCATAAAGAACATGTTTGCTATTTTATGGTATGGTGAGTGCATATGTGCTTGACTGGTCATAACTTGTGTTTCATATGCATCTCATTGAGTTAATTGTGCATGTTGATGCTTAACCTTCATACTTTACAAATTTAATAATCCCCTATTTGACTCTGACAAAAAGGGGGAGAAATAACTTTGCATTGCTTGAATTGCTTGAATGAAGATTCAAGATTCATGACTGTTGATATTTATTTGCCTACCTTTTATCTTACTTTTGAGGTTTGCAAAGTAACATGGCAAGATGACAAACAAGCAATCAAAGATCTACTCACGACCTATGAACATGTGAACATGAACCTAGGCAATCATAGCTAGCTCTAGCATGGGCATGCTATCTCAGTCAAATTACGCTAAGGAAAAAGGAAAACACACGCCGGGGCGTGGAGCAAGGAGTAAATAAAAACACACCGTGAAGGTGGAGCAAGCAAGGAAAGTAAAGATGATATGATGAAGAAGACAGCTAATGCCCAATACCAAGGAAAGATGTGATCGCCACCAAAGTAAACACAAGTCAAAAGACCTGAATATACCTTGGAAATAGGTGGATGAAGCACCCGCCCACGGGAGAGAAAACCAAGGAAAGCCTGCAGATCAACTTGGAAGTAACGGCCAGAACCCTGTGCGTCGCTTGGAAGCGACGGCCGCACGATAGACCGCCAGCAGATAGTGACGCGCCTGCACCAGACCGTCAGGTAACCTGCAGTAGTAAAGCTTGAATCCTTTTAACTCCAACTCTTCCAGCCGGCTAGAAGACTTGGGCCTCGTGCTAATGAACCTGTAAACCTGCCAAAGATGTAGAAAGACAAGACAACCTCAATTAGCCCTTTTCACAAGCATAGCATCAATTCTTAAAAATCTTAAGAACATCAAAAGGAGAGGGAATTACCGGGGAGTTTTTGGTTTTTTAACCCCTCTGGGTGTTTTAAAAGTTTGGAAGGATGTTTATATGCTTAAAGAACAGTGAAAAACGTGGAGGAGGAGGAGGGACAATGCTTTGTTTGAGGAAAAACCAAGGAAGAACTCAAGCATGCAATGATAAACTTGAAAGATAAAAACTAAAGGACTCCCTTGATTGGAAGATGGATGGACGTGGGAAACAGCTCCTCCTGGATGAAGATGGCTCCTGAGTTCGGCAGCACTTCGTCGTGAATTCAAATCTCCCCCCCTTTTTTGCCATGAATTCAAGGGTTCTATTTATAGACCCTCAAAACTCGTAGGTCAAGCAGAGGATAATTCAGCAGGAAAGAGGGATAACTCTTAGCAAATCCTTGAGGATAATATCACCAAGAGTCCATAGAATCAAACGGGAGGTCCTGAGGATCGGATTTGAAAGAGATAACGTTAATCCAAATTCTTATCTCAACCACGGAGTAGCAGAGAAAAGGCCTGAACTGCCAGGACTCTCGGAAGGAAGTAACGGCTGCACGATAGACCGCCACTTGGAAGTAACGCACCAAGGATCATCCGTTACTTTCAACCCTATCCCAAAGAGATAAGATCAACGGGAAGAAGACCCAACAAGTTGGACTCTTCAAGGAAGCAACGGCCAAGGCATAGGGCGTCACAGAGAAACAACGGCTGCACGACAGACCGTTATTATCAACGTAGAATTAAAAGGATAAGCACTGACCACGAGGCCTTAGCCTTTAGGACTCTTCAAAGAGTAACGGTCCAGGACCCATGCGTCAGAAGTAAGAAACGCGCCGAACTGGGACCGTTATTATCATTGAGGTTCAAAAAATATAATGAAGAGGATTACCAAGCTTTACCAACGAAATGCCACCAGGAGCCACATCTTAATCCAGGAATTAAGACCCAAGAAATAGGCTTCAACTGATCAAGAGACTCGTCAAAGAATGAACAACTCGGAGCATCATAAGGAATGAATAAGGAGATGACCCGACTTATTGAGTATAAAACGGGTGTCAACAGATGCCCCTCCTTAACGTCCTCTTTGCAGGGGAACGAGCGGAGATGAAGCGGAAACGAAAATGGAACATGGAGATGAAGCGGAAATGAAGCGGAGTGGATCAAAAAGAGGGCGTTAAGGTAAACGACACCCGTTCTGCACCAACAAGCGATAGGAATTTTCTGGAAAACTTTGAATTGATCACAAGAAAATAGCCAACCAAAGGACGCAAGTCTGGAGGAATTAATTAAGGAAAGGAAACACGGCTAGCCGCCGGAGGCAACGGAAAGGAAAGAGACTAAACTCCAGACAGGAATCTTCAGCGAACCAGATCAAGCGAGCAAATCGAAGGAAACCTTCTAATTCAGAGTGGAATGATTCTCCTTATTCGGGATTAAGAACACAGCTGTCCACCATCACTGAGATATCCTGAGCAGATGAAACTCATGAAATGCTCAAAGAATGCGTATGATGCATGCTGGGCTAAAGGAAAAAGAAATCTTCAAAACAAAATGCAAAGAAAGATAAAAATATCAAATACTCGAGAATAATATTGCTAGATCGGAGTAATCAGAGTCAGGACACTATCTGCAATCACGGCGTGCAAGATAGAACCATCGTCCCCAAACTTTCCAATCTAACGGCCTATCCACTGATTAATCACGTGAACTTAGATCATCATCATTTTTGTTTAAGGGGAACATCAGATCCCAGGACACAGGAATGACCAGCCGGTTCTCGAGGTAATATATCATAGATAACATATAGTAATGCATTAAGGGAGTTAGGGAACGAGATACAATACCTGACCTACCTGCCTGACGAACGATAAAGCACGACTTCACTTATAATTCCTTTATGAAAGATAGGTTAGCCAAAAAAATAAATATGATCATGAATCAAGGCATAACCATTTGTACATGCGAGAGGCATTAATAAGGAAAAAAATGGAAGAAAATGGAACCATTTTGACATCAATTAGACCATTTAATTCATCAAGAAACTTGCAAGTTTGTAACGGTCTCATGTACGTGCGTGACATCAAGTAACAGACCACCCCTAGTCCGTCATAAACCAGGAGGTTCACATTCTTCAATAAAACAGGGCCAACACATGTAACGGTCAGATCCAGACGCGTCAGAAGGATGTGACGGTCGGTCGATAGATCGTCGCATTTCCTGCGCGTTCAAAAAACAAAACCGAACGGTTACGGCCATTCATTCCACATTCAACACCCAAAAACCCCAACCGAGAAACCCTCCGGCGATCACCAACTCCCACCACCACCATGGCCGGCGACGAGGGTTCCCAGCCGCCTCCACAGAAGAGGGAGAGAGGAAAGAGAAAGGCAATACGGCGGTTCCATCGCCGGCTCGAACGGGAGGCGATCCCACCGGTCACGGAAGAAGAACCGAGGGGAAGAGAGCCAAGAGAAGAAGAAGAAGCTCCTACGGCCATGGGGGACCAAAGGGAAGCCCCATTGGGTGAAGAAGAGCCCAAAGAATCAGCCAAGAAGAGGAGAAGGGGCATGGACCATGAGGTAGGTTCTCCTACCCTAACTTGAATTTTTAATGTTTTTGAATTTTTTATGTGAATGCATGTGGGTTTTGAGGGTAGAAATGGGTCCACAGACCCCCTAGGAACAATTGTAGGCCATTCGGCCATAGTGGGAGACCACGGGGATGCAAGGGAAAAAATTCCCAAATGCAGACAATGTGACGGTCCTGCCAGCGACCGTCACTCGTCTGACGCACCATGATGAGTCCGTCAGAGTCAAACGACGCCCTACCCCAGGGCCGTCACGCACGCCATGGACTTAAACTATTTTTTAGGGTTTTCAATTTTCAAATTTTTGTTTTTCTTTTTAATTATGAATGTTTACGCAATGATTATATGATGCCAATTGGACTAATTAATGATCTAATATGCAATGCAGGGGAAGAGGAGATCGCGGATCTCCTGGCTACAGATCCGGGCAGTGTACCAGGCATTGCCCGACTACCAGAGAGAGAGATTGGCCGGCATGGGATTCACCGAGGTGCTTAGCATCGAGGTGATCCGGATGGACACTCCGGTATTGTACGCCTTGCACGAGAGATGGGACCCGATCAGCAGAGCTTTCATCTTCCCGTGGGGCCACATGATCCCCACGCTAGAAGACATAGCGAGGATTACCGGACTGAGAGTCCACGGAGCCGCGGTGACAGGGTGGACATACGGCGACTACCGAGAGATGGCGCAGCAGCTGCTCGGGCTAGACTTGATCAGGCCGGGACAGTCCTCCTCCCAGCTTTTGAGATCAGTGCTGCAGGAGAGCTTGGGACTGAGAGGAGCGGCGATCGCCGTAGGAGAGCTACCCGAGGAGCACCTGAGCAGAGTGATAGACCAGGTGCGCCCTCGCGTGGCGGCGGAGGCAGGACCAGAGGGAGACAGAGTGCTCAGACGCTTCCTGATGCTGCTATTCGGGAAGCTCCTTTTCGCGACTCGAGCAGATGTTATCAGCTGCAGACTGCTGCCGATGATAGAGGATTTGGGCAGAGTCAGGAGATACGCCTGGGGAGCGGCAGTGCTCGCATTCCTGTTCGAGTCCCTCAGCACTACGGACCGGCAGACGATGCTGGGCGGCTTCTCGCCTTTCCTACAGGTAAATGTACTTCTAAATGCTTTCTTTTATACCATGAATATTGATGCTATGATTTATGAAAAATGATTTATGCAATGATTTATGCAATGATTCGACTGACTCGACTTCTAAATGCAGATCTGGAGCTATATGTACCTCCCGGGCATCGGGAGAGGCGTTTTACTCCATCCTGGCCGCATACCGATCGCGAGGCGTTGGTCGGTGGCGAGGGACACAGGGTCGATCATCAGACTGACCCGGACGATCCAGGACGACCTGGACTCCTTCTCGCATACATCGGTAAGTCCAGAATTCAAAATGATTTCTATATGCTTTTAAAAATGCTTCTAAATGCTTTCTAAAAATGCTTTCAAAATACCTTTTAATGCTTTCATATGCTACTGAATGAACTAAATGCTCTCAGGTGAGATGGACTCCATACCGCGACGAGGGCTATACGGGACAGCCATGGGTGGAGGCGGCCTTATCGTACCGGGGGCGAGACATATGGTTGCATTGCCTCCATATCATCGAGCCTCTGCACTACAGGCTGATCCTACGGACCTGGGGATTACACCAGCCCGAGGTGACCTTTCCACGCCATAGCGATGATCACCCCGGCAAGTCAGCAAGGGGCATCAGCGGCAATGTGGATTGGTGCGCTCGGAAGGCGAAGTACGTCCACGATTGGAATAGGCGGGGCCGAGCGGTGAAGGAGCGAGACGAGAGGGACGAGGCATATCTGAAGGCCTTCGCTCGACTCTACGGTGACCGGGTGTACCGAGGTACCCGACGACCGGTATGCAAACTAAAAACTCTAAACTCTTCTATTATGCAATGTGCAATGTGATATATGCTGACTCATGCTTTCTAAAACTGCAGCTAGACCCTGAGGGACGGATAGCCGAGCTGGAAGGGCTACTCCACTCCACCATCCAACAGTGGGATGAGTACCGGTCTGCCCTGGAGCTCCTGGTGAGACTAAAAACTTAAATGCCTATGATTGATGGAATGATGTTCATGATGCAAATGCAAATGTCAACTAACTTATGACTTCCAAACGCAGCGGGCTGAGGGAGCCCAACGCGCTGGACCGGATGCCCCATCGTCTTCCTCGCAGCCTGCAGGAGGCAGGGCTGAGCAGGAGGCTGACTTTGCTCGGGCGGTTGCCCGGGCCGAGGAGGCGGAGGCCACCCTCGTGGAGCGGGTAAGAGACTAAAAAACTTATGATTATGCCTAATTAAATGCTTTATGACTAATGACGTGAAATGCAACCTACAGGTGAGGGATCTAGTAGCAGCAGTAGCCGAGGTAGAGAAAAGCCGGGCCGAGACTGATCGAGCCCGAGCAGAGACGGAGCTGGTACGGGCAGAGATGGCCCGGCAGAGAGCGGAGACCCTGCGACGCCCAGATGATGCAGAGATGGAACAACTCCGGAAGGAGTTAGCGCAGGCACGAGCTGAGGTGGAGGAGCTCCGGATCGGGACGGCCGACTTGGATCGCTACCGGACCGAGGCACGGGAGACGTGGCGTCAGATCTTTACACTGAAGATCGAGCTGCGGACATTGGAGCGGACGGTGCGGATGATCGGCCGGGGACCGGAGCGGTGCACCTCCCAGAGTGGGATACATAGGAGCGCTGCTCCTAGCGGCTCAGTAGGGGACTTCCTCGTCAGCTCCTCCGCCCAGCGGAGGAATGAGAGGGCAGAGAGAGGACAGCAGGAGGAGAGTGCTTCCATAGCACCGCCACCCGCGAGGAGACCTGAGGAGGGGGGGGATGATGGTGGCCCGGCTGATAGACCGGCCGAATGATGCCTTTCTTATGTTTTTATTTATCATTTGTATAGAACTTTTGGCAAAATGGAATGAGATCCCTTTATTTTAGTTTTCTGTTTTAGTTTTAGTTTTATGCGAGCGTGAATGAATGAATGTAAAAAATGCAGGATGGACGAAATGTGGATGAATGTATGAGATGTATGCAGGCAGAAAACGAGGTGTACAATGTGAAAGACCGCCATGTCTAAGCAAGGGCAGAAGGAATAACCTGAACTCAGCAGCAGAGAAAGTGACGGTCTAAGATCTGACCGCCATAATCAAACGGCGCTCTGGCGAGAGACCGTTAATCATCAGAGACCCACTGCATCAGGATGAACGACGGCCAACTGAGGGTGTGTCAGAGAAAAATAACGGCCAAGGGTCAGACCGTTAATCATGGCAGAACGATAGTCAGTCAGGGCAACTAGCAGGAAATGTGACGGTCTGAAGGAGACGCGTCAGAATCGAGCGACGGTCATAAGCAAGACCGTCAGGAAGTGTTTAGCCCAGAAGAGAAGGAACTGAGTGGCTGGGAATGCGACGGCTCAGGGTTTGCGCGTTACATAAAGCGACGGTAGACCCTTGGACCGTCATTCTCCACAGAACGTGATTCGGGGAATTAAAACCCTCAGAAAATGTGACGGCCAAGGGCTGGCGCGTCGGAATGAAGTAACGGCCGCGCGATGGACCGTCAGAATCTGGGTTGTAATCCGAAACGGATTGAGCCGAGATAACTAAAACCTGAGGTTTAGCCCCTTGATCCATCACTAAAACTTATCCGAATTGAAGATAAAGCCTTCTAGTCCGAGTCTTATCCTTCCAAAGTTAAATATAATCCTTAGCAACTTGAAACCTTAATCAAAATCGTAGTTTTGCTGAAACCTCCGTTCTAGGGTTTGAGGAGCCCCCTTCAAAGAGCAGAAAACATGATGAAGAGGAGCTTCGAGATGATAGCTATGGAGGAGAAAGCTTACACCGGCCCTAAAGTTGCAAGGAGGGAACATGGAGAGCTTCAACGGCTAACCTCAATTCCCAAGCACTTAAGCTCCAACGTCCAAAGAGTGGTAAGTTCTCACAACTCATCCAAAGTTTAGAATTTTGCTGCACTTATTCTTTTCATGACTTCCCTCTTTCTTTTCTCAAGCCCCTTCCTGGCCCAAGGTGCTATTCCAATCTGAAGTGGGTGGCTCCCATGGTAAAGGCACTTCCCATAGAGGTCACATCCATCCTTAAAGCATGGCACCTCCAACCTCTCTTGGTTTTAGGCAAGAATTTCCAAAAATTATCTTTAGATTGGCCAAGCCTTTCAGCACTTGTGGAATTATGGCATCCACAAACTCATACCTTCATCTTCCCTTCCTTTGAAGCAACCGTCCTATTGGAGGAGGTAGAAACCTACCTAACCCTTCCTAAGACTAAGGTGGGGGATGAAGACCGGATTTGCTACACAATCGAGCCTATCGACCCGTCCTTGATCTTGAGTGATTTTATTCACAATCCAAAGGACGTGAGAACCATGACCAGCCCACACCACATTCACTTGATACCCTTGGCACAGTGGATAGTGTCTCATTGTAAAAACAAGTGGGAGAGACATGAAGCAATAGCCAAGGCGGTGGCGGTTTGCTTGTGTGGAGTCTTTCTTTTTACCACTACCGACCACCTCTTAGACATTCAAAATCTTGGTATTATTAGTGGGCTGTGGCAGGGGATGTCTATCTCTCAAGTGGTCCTCTCATACCTCTATGAGGGACTAAGCTCGGCTTGTACAGGAGGACTTTTGTTTGGTTCCATGATACTCCTTGAATGTTGGATAGGAGTGAGAGTCAAATTCCTTCCTAAGGAAGACATAACATCTGCAAGCCGAATCTTCGGAAGCCACCCTCCCTTCTTTATTGGGGGGGCATTTGGATACTCTCCTCAGGTTGAATGCAAGACAGCAGATAAGAAAACTCGGGATGAGTGGTGCCTCTTCTTCAACACTCTTCTAATGGACAAGTTCATCATACGACCAAGAGTCCTCCGAAGCACTCTTCTCAAAATACCACGGCGCCAAGGCCTGGACCTCCAGCTAATAGGAAACACTACCATGGCGATCTACAACCCGCACCGATGCCATCTTCAGATCGGATTACCTCGAATCAGCGCTTCTGCACTATCACACTACCCTCCCCTTCTACCTAGGAAGATGGGTACCGAGGAAGATGAAAGAGCGATCCGGAACGCGCTGACCATGTGGGAGATCAGCAAGGTGCGCCCGTGGCAAGTAGAGGTTGAAGAGAACGACGAAACACGTCGAGATTATGTGAGAGAATTGAGAAAGATCCGCCCTCTTGCGGATAAGAAATTGAATGTATCTTGATTTTCTTTTTGTTTATGAGAGATATCATGCAATTGACAACCGAAGTTGAATTTTATCAAGAATTATATTTCATTAATCTTTGCTTGAATGAGATAAGAGTGCCATAGTTGAATGATCTTGAGTTCCATAGTTGAAATGCTAGACTGATGTGAACAGACAGGGTTTCTGGTGGATATGACGGATGGGTGCAGGGCCACTATAAATAAATAACGGTCCTACGACAGGCCGTCAGAGTGAGAGTAACGAGAGCTCGGTCTCTGAAGAATGTGACGGATGGGTCTCGAGCCGTTATATTCAAGTAACGGTAGGTTCTCAGACCGCTAAAGTGAAGGTTCAAAAAAAGAAGAGGGCCCATGCTTGAAGGAAAGTAACGGTCGACGATGGGCCCGTTACATGACTGTGACGGTCTGATGCTGGTGCGTTACATGCCTTGAACCTGCATAGTTGTGAGCTTTTGCTTTTGGGCTTGCCCCTGTATCCTGCACACACTCACATATGAAGCAAGTTAGATCTGTTCTTAGACTCAACCCCTTGCCTTGAAGCAAGTTAGATAATGACCGTTTCTTGATATTGGGTCAAGGGGTTGAGCCCTATTAAATAGGCGAAAACACAATGAAAATGCGATGTATGCTATGCATATGATGGTATTTTTGGGCGTTTTGAAAAGTATTTAATGTTTTTGGATTTTGAGAATGTTTGTTTTGTTTTTTGGAAACATCTGTTGTTTTTGGATTTTTTTTTTTTTGGATTTTGAAAATATTTGTTGTTTTTGGATTTTGAGAATATTTGTTGTTTTTTTTTAGATTTTGAAAAACCAGTGCCTCTCTAGCAACTCGAGACCTTCCTCTTTTAGATTGAGTCTAGGGATCGGCGTGCAATATTGTGACAACCCCTGGCCGAGACCCGATCATCGTGACGGTGTTTTTACCAATGCCATACCTAGGGTACTCATCTCAGTCCTAAAAGGAAACAAGATCATGGGGGTAAGCTTTAGGCCAGATATGGGAGTTTTTAGAACTTGATTCCCTCACCGTACAACCCTATTAGAGATTCAGTCTGTTGTGCCGGGGCTTTTATGTCCGCCATCGAACCTTTGTCCACCTAGGCATGCATGCGACCGGGCTCATAACGTCCCGCGGGGAACTGTACTGCCACTCTTGTCATGCCTAGCTTTCTTTTTCCGTTGGAGCTTTTGAAAATTCATTCATAGACTTTAAGATGATGCTTTCGATTTCGTTGTAAAGAACACTCCTTTTCTTTTCTTTTCCTTTGTTCCTTGTGGCGTCAGGTCATAACGGACTTGCCCCTATTTGAGACCTCTTCTTGTTAGGGAGTTTGGATTGGTCGTCGCCTCCTTATTCACCCCTTGCCCCTGGATTCAGCCGAAGAATGAAGCGGACAGGGACTTTGACTTTCCCCTAAAGCACGGCCAAGGAAAAACGGTGTCGTTTAAACAAGGAGCCCGACCAGGGACGTCGTGTAGTGTGTGATTGCCTTACTTGAGACTCTCCTTTTGAAGATAGGGAGGAAGTTCTTATTGCCGGAGAAGCACATGGTTTAGATTTTTTTTTTTTAAGGAAAGAAACGCTTAAGATACAACCCATTCCACGGGTGATAGAGCTCCTCACCTTCTGCGTTTACTAAACGATAAGCATTCCCTGGATAAGCTTCTTTTATTACAAACGGCCCTTCCCAGTTAGGCTGCAACTTGGACCAAGGACCTGCAGACCGAATAAATTTGCGTTTCAAAACAATTTCACCCTTACAAAATTTTTGTTCGATTACCTTCTTTTGAAAATAACGCGAAACCCTCTTTTGATAAACAGATACGTGATCGGCCGCGTTCATCCTCTTCTCATCCAAGAGTTCCAACTGGACCAGCAACGCCTCTCGACGTTCATCGAGATTAAGTTCCTTATCGAGCTGTACTCTAAGGGAAGGGATTAAGATCTCGTATGGGAGCACCACCTCCATCCCGTAAGTCAGAGAGTAGGGAGTTTGTCCCGTAGGGGTACGGACGGAGGTGCGATAAGCCCATAGAGCTTCCACCAATCTTTCAGGCCAATCAGAAAATTTATGTGCTTCGCATGTTTTCTTAATGATTTTAAGAAGGGTTTTATTAGTGGCCTCGGCCTGACCGTTGCCTTGAGGGTAATATGGAGATGAATGATGCAATGTAATATTGAACTTCTTACATAGGTCCTTAAGCTCTTGGGAGACGAACTGGGGTCCGTTGTCGGTGATGATGCTGCTTGGCACTCCGAACCGCGAGATGATATTCTTCATGATAAAGCGGCACACCGTTGTAGCTTTGATCTCTGCGTATGCCTCCGCTTCGGCCCATTTGGTGAAGTACTCAGTAGCGGTGAGGATGAAGGATTTCTGCTTGATCTGAGAATTAGGATCACCGAGTGGGCCGACAACGTCGAAAGCCCACATAGAGAAAGGCCAAGGAGCAGTCATAGGATGGAGGGATGAAGCTGGAGAGTGAATTTTATCAGCATGGAGTTGGCATTTGAGACACCTCCGGACATAGAGGGAGCAATCTTCCTCTAGAGTGGGCCAGTAGTAGCCCTGCCTAAGGATCTTCTTTGCTAGAGCCTGGCCATTGACATGACCTCCACACTCGCTAGAATGGGCTGCTTCAGCCACTTTCCAAGCTTCTACATCATCTAAGCATCTCATGAGCATTCCATTAGTGGCACGCCTATACAGTTCTCCTGCAATGATAGTGTACCTTGCGGCGGCTCTTCTTATCGCTTTACACTGCTCAGCCTTTGCCCCTTCTGGAAATGACCCTTCTTTGCAAAACAACTCGATTTCATGATACCAAGGCAATTCTTCTTCGTCCAGAATCTCCTCTAGTTCGGTTAATGAAACTTCCTTGAGATCTTCCTTCTCAACTCTCGCCTCTACAGATTTCCTAAGGCTGATGAACCAAGGATCTTGAAGAGAAGGTGCGTCCAATCTCTGGACGACGATGGTCTCAGTACTACGACTGAGAGAAAAAGATAAGGAGGAAGCAAGAGATGCCAAAGCATCAGCTAGAATGTTCAGAGAACGGGGAGTATGGATATAGATCAACTTACGGAATCGCTTAGCAATGAGCGTGACCAAATCTTGATAAGGTTTGAGCTCGGGGTCACGAGTACGGTAAGTGGACAGAACTTGCCGTAGAACGAGCTGAGAGTCTCCTATGATGTTTAAATAGCGCGCGCCTAGGAGATAGGCGTGCTTCAAGCCGGCCAGGAGAGCCTCATACTCAGCGATGTTGTTGGTAGCGAGAAATCGCAGTTGATAAGCGAAGGGGATGGTTACTCCCTCTGGAGTAAGCAAGACCGCCCCGATCCCTTGGCCTTGAGAGTTGAGTGCACCGTCGAAGTGCAGAGACCAGAAGGGATGATGGGAAAGGACAGAGAGATGCTCATCAGGGAAATCATCCTGAATGGAATCGGTATGAGGAATAGGGAGATGTGCAAGATGCTCAGCAATGGCATATCCTTTGACTGCCTTCTGAACAACAAAGGTGATGTCAAATTGAGAGAGGAAGCTCTGCCAGCGAGCTAACCTACTAGAAAGGACGGGCTTTTCTAGGAGATAACAGATCGGGTCCATTCTAGAGATCAACCTAACTGGGTGGGCGAGAAAGTAATGTTTAAGCTTCTGAGCTACCCATACTAAGGCGGCACAAGTCTTCTCCATAGCGGTGTACTTGGATCCAGCTGGATTAAACAGCCGAGAAAGGTAGTACGTGGCTCGCTCTTTCCCTTCATCATCCACTTGTGCTAAGAGCGCCCCTAGGGAGTCCTCAATAACCGAGATGTATAGGATTAGGGGTTTCCCAGGGACAGGAGGTTGCAAAACCGGGGGATTGGACAGGTACTCTTTGAGGTCCTCATAGGCTTTTTGACAATCTTGATTCCATTCGAACTTGACCCCTGCCTTAAGCAATTCATAGAACGGGCGGCACCTTTGAGAATGTTGAGATATGAATCTTCTAATGAATTGCAGTCTACCAATCAATCCTCGAAGTTCCGTAATGTTCTTTGGCGGAGGCATGTCCATGACGGCCTGTGCTTTATTAGGATCAATCTGGATCCCTCGTTTGCTCACTATGAACCCTAGCAACTTCCCTGAAGAGACTCCGAATACACACTTCTTCGGATTCATCTTAAGCTTATACTCCCTGGCTCTCTGCAGCACCTTAGCCAGAATAGAGGGGTGTTCTTCTTTTGTTCTTGATTTCACCAAGATGTCATCCACGTAAGCTTCCATGTATATGTGCATCATGTCATGGAAAATGGCCATCATCGCCCTTTGATAGGTGGCACCTGCGTTCTTCAACCCAAATGGCATAACCACATAACAATACGTGCCCCAGGGCGTGGTGAAGGAAGTTTTCTCTTGATCTTCCGGAGCGAGACGGATTTGATTGTAGCCCGAGTACCCATCCATAAATGACAGAGCTTCATACCCGGTAGTGTTATCCACTAGGACGTCTATATGAGGTAGCGGGAAATCATCTTTGGGACATGCTTTGTTTAGGTCCCTGAAATCAATGCATATGCGCACTTTTCCATCCTTCTTGAGAACAAGGACTATGTTCGCCACCCACTGGGGATATAAGACTACTCTGACGAACTTGGCCTTGTATAGCTTGTCGACCTCTTCTTTGATCCTCGAGGCCATGTGGGGGTGAAATCTTCTTGACCTTTGTTTAACAGGTGTTGCCCCTGGTTTAAGCACGAGTCGATGTTCCACTAAGGAGGGGTCAAGACCTGGCATGTCCTCATAAGACTAGGCGAAAGAATCGCTATACTCCCTTAGTACTTTAATTAGATCTTCTTCTACCTGTAAAGGGAGATCAGCTGAAATAATGATGGGCCTTGGATCTTCTTCTGTTCCCAAGTTGATTTCCTTTGTAGGTTCATCCACTGCCGTCGACGGCTGGTCGAATCTCTTTAGTCCTTGTGTATATAAGTCGGCAGTGTCCTCTATATCGCTGTCTTCATCTATTGGATCCTTCTCATCCAAAACTTCATAGACGCCTAATCCGTCGTCACTCCATCCCCCTTCTATTTCCTCTTCGTCTTTAATCACAATTGCTGTGGCGACGAATTCCGGGCACTTCAAAAGAGCATGACACCGCTGAGCTAGATCTTGCAAGAACCTATCAGGAATAGATCGGGAAGGACGCGCGAGCGGGCGCAGCTCAGGATGGGAAGGATTGGATGACCTAGAACAAGACCCGACTTCTCTAGACCTAACTGACTCTACTTCCTTAGACTCACTAGACCCTAACCCTATCCTAGGGGAGAAAAGGCCTAGTCGAAGGGGAGGAGCAGGGGACTCGTGCCCTTGGGAGGAGGAGGATGGAGACAGGATAGCGTAATCTTCCACTAAAATCTCCGTTTCAAATTTGACGTTTTTTTTTTTTGGAGATCAGCGGAGACTACACAGCAAGATGGAGGAGGTGGGAGCTGCGTAGGGAACAGCTCGGGGAAGATGCAGTCAAAGAAGGGATCAGAAGAAGAGAACCACATCTCGTGGAGTTGAGCATTGGGAGAAGGAGGAGTAAATAGAGTGAATAGATCAATGCGCGGGCATTTCCCGCAAGCACACGAAATGAATAGAATCTCTGGTGGATCAATGACGGATGGATTTATCATGACAGGAGGAAGGCGGGGTATGAACTCCCTTTGCTGTAAGATGGATTGGAAGCGTAAGGGAGACCAAGAGAAGATAACTGGAGAGCTCTCCACCTTCTGCAATTTAACCGCGGGCTGCTTCTTCGGCCTCCACTGTACGAGCCGAACCACTTGTTGCTTCTGGCGCTCTTCCTCATAAAAGAGCCTCGGCAGGGCCTGGCTGTAGTCGAGCATGTCATCATCTGACCCTCTTGGCAAGGAAGGCGGACCTACAATCGGACAAACTACATCCCTTTTTGGCTGAACCGGCTTTGGAGCTAATGTGCCAGGCTGGAGAGGCCCTTTGACAAAGTGCTCGCGATAATCCCATGTGAGTGGCCCAGAATCACCCATCATAGATAATGCCGTTTCCTTGTAACCGAGGCCTCTTCTGCCCATTTTCTTTCCCTTGGGTATAGGCTTAGTCATTCCTTGCAGTTGCGCTCCGAGGCCTCTCCCCGGTTGATAGCCCAGTTTCAATATAATATTCCACCCCTTTGAATCTCGGATCTGCGGCTTCATTTTGACATTGACTGGGGTAGTGATGGGCTTGGGAGATGTGTAAGCCCAAGGAAAGTTCAAATCAAGTACTGACAGAACGGGTTGGCTGCTCGGCCAGAGTGTGGGAAGAACTTGATCTGAGATGGCCTTGACTGTCTGTACTGTGGACAAGCTCTTGACCTTGACGACCCTCCCTTGGAAGGGGAATTTAACGCACTGATGTGCGGTGGAGGGTACGGCGCCAAGCGTGTCAATCCAGGGACGACCCAAGATAGCCTTGAACATAGGGTCGATATCGAGAACATATAATTCCACGGCCATAGTAAGGGGCCCGAGCTCTGCCTGAATGGTGATTATGCCGTGACATGCTCGCCTTGAGTTGTCATATGCTGCTATAGTGGTGGGAGTAGGCCGTAGTAACTCTTCAGATATGTTGCATACCCGGAGGGTGCTAAGTGGGCAAACATTAATTGAGGCTCCCGTGTCAACCAGTGCTGCTTCAATGTTGACTTTGTTCAGGGTAATTGTTATGTAGAGCGGCATTTGCCGAGCCCCCGGAGGTGCAAGCTCGGTTTCTGTGAATGTAATTGCCGGCCCTTTGGAGATAGTTGCTAGTGTCGTTGGTAAGCTGTCGACTGCCATGTCTTCGCTAACCATTACCTTCTGTAAGAAGTCCCTTAGTGCATCCTGATGAAGGGTAGACCTTTTGATTAGCTCCAGTACAGATATCTTAGCGGGTACTCGATCCAGATGATGTAACAAGTCATATTGAGTACCCGGTAGTGGTTCAGCTTCCTCTTGCTCGGCCACCGGCTGAGAGGACTGGGGATTAGAAGTAGTAATGTAACTCCGATGGAACATCTTCCCGCTCCTTAAGGCACAGTTTGACGCAGTATCCAAAGAGAGTATGACAGGCCCTGTAGGGTGGACGAGTGGGACAGGTGGTGCGGGGAAGGTGATTTGGTGGAGCGTAGGGTTGGTGAGGTTAATGGGGGGTGAGCGGATGATAGGTGAGGGGTTGGTGGAAGGTACGGTGGTGATGGATGTCGATGCGGGTGGAGGGAAGGCTAGTGGATGCTTGAGAGTGGGCGAAGGATTAGGTGGTGGTGTGATGATGGTAAGGGGAGTAAGTGTTGGAGGGAACGATGGGATGGAGAGCGGTAGAGGGTTTGCTGGAGTGGATGTGGATGGTAGGACGAGCGGAGAGGGTGTCGGTTGTGTGGGGAGGATGAAGGAATGGTTGCGGAGGTTGTGGTGGAAGGCCATTACTTGCGGTGTGGCGCCATCCTCATCAAAGGACCACCCGGCATTGGAGGCCGGTGGTTGAACCACGTTTACTTGTGCTGGTGCCGGCGGCTGCTGCTGAGGAGTAGGTGGATGACTTGGCATCGGGTTCTGGTGGATGCCTAGGTCTTGTACTTGCTGTGGTTGCTGCTGTTGTGGCGGCTGCTGCGGCTGCGGTGCTTGATGCTGCTGCACTTGCTGCCCCTGCGGCTGCCTTCTCTTCTCTTTAATCTCTACAATGGCCCTATGCATTTCGGCCCAGTCAATTCTCTGCCCTTCATGAAGGTCATATACCAGATCCCGGAACTGAAAACATCCTTCTATGGTATGGCCTGGCTGCCTATGGAACATGCAATATTTAGTCTGATCAACTGCCGGGTTCCAAACAGGCCGTTCCGGAGGAAGTTGGATTGCATTTACTAACATGAGTGCCGAGAAAATATCTGTAAGTGTCTCTGGCAATGGAGGATACTGGGCTCTCCGGGGAGCCGGACGCTTGCTATTAGGGTTGTTGTTGTTGTAGCCATTGGGTGGAGGGACGTTATGGTATTGTGATGGTGGCGGTGGTTGTTGCGGAATGGTGAAGGTGTTTTGAGGAATGGTGAAGGCGGGGGGAGGGTTTTGTGGAGTGGCCTGGAAGTTTTGTGGAGCGGTGTTTTGTGGATTGCGGGGGTTTTGGTTGTAGCGGAAGGGTGCGGCCTGAAATGGAAAAGCAACGGCTTGCACTTGCTCGTTTGTTTGGACTCCCTCGATAACTGGCCCTCGTGGTTTCTTGTGGTACTTGGGCTTTTGGCTTTCGAAGAGAGAATGGATGGGGGAGTCCTTGAATTGAGTCTGTATAAAGCGCGCCCGGCTATAGAGTTGATGCATGTTAGCTATATCATTCATTCCCAGGATGTTGCGGAAGGTCGGGGTGGCATTGGAAATTAGCAGTTTGACCTTCTCTTCCTTCGGAATGTGGCCAGGCACTCTGACGGCCATCTGCCTCCACCTGTCTGCATAGGTGGCAAAGTCTTCTTTTGGTTTCATTTTTTCGGCTACTAGGTCTGTAAATGAATATTCTGGTCCGACCCTGTCTTGAAATCGCTGAATGAATTTGTCCTTAACTACCTTAAAACTCTCGGCCTCTTCCAGTGGTAGAGAATAGAACCATTCCAGAGCAACTCCATCTAAGGATCGGCGGAATAAGTATGCCATGAGGCGATCATCATATTGGAATTGCGCCGATTCATATAGAAAATCCCTCACATGGATAAAGGGATTGCTGTTCCCATCATACTTGCGGTAGTTGGGGAGCTCTGATTGCGGAGGGAACCGAATGTTCTGGAAGCTCGGAATAGGAATATCGGCCAAGGATTGTGGGCCAACCCTTTTCTGGAGGAAATCAAGTTGTTGCTGCATGGCAGCCCACTTGTTAAGCAAGTCCTGCTCTTGGGAGGGAGCAGGGGTAGTGAAGGACGTCGATTGTTGAGGAGCGGATGGAATGATGGTGGCAGACGGGGGAGGCCCATAGGCATGAGTAGAAGGATAGACGGTGGAAATAGGGGGCCCGTAAGAAGGATATTGAGCCTGAGATATACCCGGATGGGAGTGAGTTTGGGCCACCCCTTGCTGAGGGTGTAAGAAATCAGAAGGGTTCATGAGAAGCTGTGAAGCCACCGAACCAGAATTGTGATGATCCGCCTGGACAAAAGAAGGGATAGGCGATTTCCCTTTATCAAAAGACTGATGGGCTGAATTGGAAGATTGGCCCATCTCCATGCCAGCGAAAGTGATGGTCCGGGGTTGGACCGGAGTGAGGTCAATCGGAGTGGGCTGAACGGACGGCCCGATAATGGAAGGATTAGATTGACCTTGAACAGCGGCGGGGGGAGAAGCGTTGGACCCTTGCATAGCTTGATATAGGACTTGAAGTTGAGTCGGGTCCAATTGGGCCATCATGTGAAGGACGGAGCCCGCGGAAGGAGTAGAAAGAGAAGGGGTACCTTGACTACCTCCCGCAGATGTGGAAGATGGGAGAGGGGCGGTCCCTTCTCCGGAGGGAAAGGTGGCAACCCTAGGGGGGTTCTCAAGGAGCCCTTGAGGAAGAGAGTCCTCTTGGGAGCGCGGAGGATTGAAGGATGCCATGGTGGATTCGAAGAGGGGATTGGAATAGAACGTGAAGGAAGAAGCAACTGGAGAAGACGATTCAGGCGGACGAAAACAACTCCACATGCAACGGACAACCTTGACAAAATGCAAAAACAACCAACACAAAACACACAATAAGCAACCAAACTTGGGTGATTTTAACAAGATGTAAGTGATAAAAGATGAAGACACTTAAAAATCAAGCAAGTTGTTTAGAATGATGCGACAAGATTCTTATGTTTTCTCCTTTGGAACTTTAGTGAATTGATCGATATGTACTCTCAACAATGGGTTCCTAATAGGAGATGGATATGGGACTTGGCTTGACTCTAAGTGTAACCACTCAATCACTTATGCAATCCTAGACACGGGGTGGGAAAGGTACAACCAGCCCGGCGTCCGTGTGGGAATCCACGGCTCGCGGGGACTTATGGAGGTCCCTGTTGTGATTTCCTAGTTGGCCCCAAGGAGTATGGAGATGAGAGGTCCTCACAACAAGGTAGAAAAATGCAATCTAATGTATGAAGAGATGAATGACCCTATGTGCACCGGAGTGCATGCAAAGTCTAGCCTGACAATCTAGCAATCAATAGTGCACACCATGATATACGGATATGAGCAAAGCAAGAGGAAGGTCAAGTGTCACCCAAGCAATAAATCACAGCAAAAAACTGCGGAAATAAATGCACCTCGGATGCGTACCTGCCAGGAGAGTAACGGTCGAAGGCCCCTGCGTCAGAGAGAAATAACGGTCGAAGGCCAGACCGCCAGATAATATATAACGCAGGGGGATGAGACCGTCAGATGAGCCAGAGAACCAAAACCAAGCAGAAGTAACCGGAAAGCCCGTGGATGCTCACACAGCAGAACCAAAGCGGCGGTCTAATGCCCCTGCGTCAGAGAACTGTGACGTGGGACACCTGGCCGTCATAGAACTTAGAAATCCAGAATATGCATTAATCAAAGGGGAAACAAAGGGCAACTCAACAAGCAGATGATGGCAGGTTTTGAACAAGAATCAAGAGCACGATTGGCACAAGCTGTCCCACCGTGATCGCCAAAAAAATTATCTGTTGATATTTATTTGCCTACCTTTTATCTTACTTTTGAGGTTTGCAAAGTAACATGGCAAGATGACAAACAAGCAATCAAAGATCTACTCACGACCTATGAACATGTGAACATGAACCTAGGCAATCATAGCTAGCTCTAGCATGGGCATGCTATCTCAGTCAAATTACGCTAAGAAAAAGGAAAACACACGCCGGGGCGTGGAGCAAGGAGTAAATAAAAACACACCGTGAAGGTGGAGCAAGCAAGGAAAGTAAAGATGATATGATGAAGAAGACAGCTAATGCCCAATACCAAGGAAAGATGTGATCGCCACCAAAGTAAACACAAGTCAAAAGACCTGAATATACCTTGGAAATAGGTGGATGAAGCAGCCGCCCACGGGAGAGAAAACCAAGGAAAGCCTGCAGATCAACTTGGAAGTAACGGCCAGAACCCTGTGCGTCGCTTGGAAGCGACGGCCGCACGATAGACCGCCAGAAGATAGTGACGCGCCTGCACCAGACCATCAGGTAACCTGCAGTAGTAAACCTTGAATCCTTTTAACTCCAACTCTTCCAGCCGGCTAGAAGACTTGGGCCTCGTGCTAATGAACCTGTAAACCTGCCAAAGATGTAGAAAGACAAGACAACCTCAATTAGCCCTTTTCACAAGCATAGCATCAATTCTTAAAAATCTTAAGAACATCAAAAGGAGAGGGAATTACCGGGGAGTTTTTGGTTTTTTAACCCCTCTGGGTGTTTTAAAAGTTTGGAAGGATGTTTATATGCTTAAAGAACAGTGAAAAACATGGAGGAGGAGGAGGGACAATGCTTTGTTTGAGGAAAAATCAAGGAAGAACTCAAGCATGCAATGATAAACTTGAAAGATAAAAACTAAAGGACTCCCTTGATTGGAAGATGGATAGACGTGGGAAACAGCTCCTCCTGGATGAAGATGGCTCCTGAGTTCGGCAGCACTTCGTCGTGAATTCAAATCTCCCCCCCCCTTTTTTGTCATGAATTCAAGGGTTCTATTTATAGACCCTCAAAACTCGTAGGTCAAGCAGAGGATAATTCAGCAGGAAAGAGGGATAACTCTTAGCAAATTCTTGAGGATAATATCACCAAGAGTCCATAGAATCAAACAGGAGGTCCTGAGGATCGGATTTGAAAGAGATAACGTTAATCCAAATTCTTATCTCAACCACGGAGTAGCAGAGAAAAGGCCTGAACTGCCAGGACTCTCGGAAGGAAGTAACGGCTGCACGATAGACCGCCACTTGGAAGTAACGCACCAAGGATCATCTGTTACTTTCAACCCTATCCCAAAGAGATAAGATCAACGGGAAGAAGACCCAACAAGTTGGACTCTTCAAGGAAGCAACGGCCAAGGCATAGGGCGTCACAGAGAAACAACGGCTGCACGACAAACCGTTAAGCACTGACCACGAGGCCTTAGCCTTTAGGACTCTTCAAAGAGTAACGGTCCAGGACCCATGCGTCAGAAGTAAGAAACGCGCCGGACTGGGACCGTTATTATCATTGAGGTTCAAAAAATATAATGAAGAGGATTACCAAGCTTTACCAACGAAATGCCACCAGGAGCCACATCTTAATCCAGGAATTAAGACCCAAGAAACAGGCTTCAACTGATCAAGAGACTCGTCAAAGAATGAACAACTCGGAGCATCATAAGGAATGAATAAGGAGATGACCCGACTTATTGAGTATAAAACGGGTGTCAACAATGACTTCCTTAGTCATTGATTGATTATGCTTTTGACAAAATGGTGAGTTGATCTGCTTATTTTGTCTTCCATCATGCAAATATCAAATGGTTTTATCTTCGTCAAAAAGGGGGAGATTGTTGTGCCCCGGACTATTTTGACGAAGATTCTGAATGAAATGTCATGACTTCGGGTTCAATGAATTTGCATGTATACAGGTTTGATGAATGATTACCTTGAATGAAAACTTGCATGATCAATCTTCATTGAAATACATATTTGATGAATGATGAGGTTGATGAATTTCAGTCTGTGCATGATTGAATTGGCTATACCAAGCAAAATGCTCAATATGGCTTAAGTCTGACTAGGACTAATTTATTTGAATGAGTTGCTTTGGTTAAAAATTGAATGGATGGTTTGATTAATCTACATCGTCTGGATTAATATGAGAATTTCTTTGCTTCGGTTGAGATCGAGTTTAATGGCAATTTGTGCTGTGCAGGTTAGATATGGATTCGTCTTTCAAATAATGGTAAGAATGTTTTTGAAGGTTGGTCACAAGGTAGATGAAAAAGCAATGGTCAAATCTGGAGAATATATGTTTACTTGGTTTATTGTGAGACTTCACTCACAATTTGAAGGCCAATGGTAAGAATGTCTGTACTAATTGGATCTGAGGTTGAATGGAATGATCCGAGTAATTATTCGTGCTTAATCATGTTTATCCATGTCCCTTGATCAGCATTGATACATGTATTTGATTCATGAAAGTTTCAATTACAATTACTGAAGTTTTGCTGATGTTAGTAAAAGTGTCGACCTCTGGGGTCGACACTTATTTGTGGAGTCTCTGCCTTCGTTAAGTTTTTGGACGCTGGCAGATTGTGTCGACCCCAGGGGTCGACACTTTCACCAGGTGTCTGCTTGTTTGTCAAGGCAGAACTCTTGTGAAAAAGTGTCGACCCTGAAGGTCGACACTTTCAGGTAAGTTTGTTCAATTTTGTGAAAATAGAATGTTCGTGAAAAAGTGTCGACCTCGTGTGTCGACACTTTTCATCACGAATGTTTTATTCTGTTAACCGGCCAGAACACTTCGTAAGTGCACTCGTATCACGATTTTGTTCTTATATATGTTCTGGCAGAACATTCACGAAAAAGGGTCGACCTTAGGGGTCAACACTTTTTCTGAACGTTCGAACGGGCTTTTCGGATCTGTTTCGAACCCTATTAAGAAGGATCCAAATGGCATGACATTTGACCCTAATGGCCTTAGGGCGACCTTTGCATCTTGTATGTGTTATGAAAGGGCTTTGGGGAGGGCTTTTATGTCCCTTGGGGCTTCAATCCCCTTGATTCATATAGCCCCCCTTTCTTCCGATCGAACCCAACCCTTGAGCTTCTAACATAGTATTTTTGCCTTGCAGGAGAAGAAGGTGCTCCCATTCGTGGAGGTGAAGGAGAGTTGTGCCAAGGATGATTTCCATCGTGTCCGAGCCAAGATCTGGAGGTCGCAGACTGCATCCTCTTCATCCAGAGCCTTGGGTGACTACATCCTCTACACCGGCTTCATCCAACCTCCGGTTCATTTGTTCTAACTGTTACCTTCCCTATTCTCCTAGCTTGTTTAAGGTTTTGTGGGGTAGATCATCACGTCTATCATTCTCTTAGGAGGTTTGTGGGGTAGATCGTCGTGTTTATCCTTTTCATAGTGATTTGTGCTTAGATCGATTCTCTCAGAACTGGGCTTGTAATTTCTCATTCTATTTCACATATCTAGACTATTTCGGAGCTTGCTCCGAGTGTGTGTGGGTTGTCTCGTCGTCGTACGAGAACCCGCGTGTGTCGGCCGTCGAGCCCGTGTGTGTGCGGTTGCTGCCGTCGAGCAGCGTTTATAGTGAAATCCTCTCGAAGTGATTGGGGTGGACGTAGGACGGCACTTGGTGCATCCGAACCACCTAAAAATATTGTGTTGTGATTTTCTTGATTCGTGTTGGTTGTTATCTAATTTTCCCTTCACTATATGAGTGTGAGACGGTGAGACGTGAGTGTACTCAACTGTCCGTCCAAACATAGTTGTCCGAGTGAGCATATATGTGCGCTGGGGAGTTGTGAGAGCTTCCTTGATTTAAGTTCATTCATTTTAATCAAGTCTCTGCTCTACATTTATTTTACATTTCTGCCGTTTGTTTGGGTTGCTTTATAATTTCACAAAAAGGGTGGGCAATCAATTCACCCCCCTCTCAATTGCCTCTAACTGGGCCAACATCAAAAGACTTAGTGGGAAGGTTAGGCTACGCCTATCTGAAACACTAACTCTTGCGTGAGTAGATCTATGATCTTACCTCTGTCAAGTACCCCATGTACATACTGATTGTATAGTTTGTCATTACTCATAATCTGTCCCAATTTCTTGTAAATTGATCCATGTTTAAAAATTTATATCTATGAAATTAAAATCAAAAATTATTGCATGAGCATGACCTTACAATCATGCTATTTTTCCATGTCTATATATGTCTCTACTTCCTGATTCGGTGAACATGTTATAAATCATGAATAGTAAGGTTACGTGATTAGTAGTGTGATGACCCGGACTCCGGATACCGGATATACCCGACAGGATTACCGAGTACACCCGATACCACCTGGAACCCGTGAAGCCTCCCAAGAGCTGTAAAGCTCCGAAGGGATAAAAAAGATTATCGTGTAGTACCTGGAAGCCTCAGATATAACAGTAAGCAATAATATTTCATTAATGAGGTTTGTTAAAGTAGCAGAAATAAAATTACTTTTTAATTAACAGTTAAAATTAACAATTATACCAGAGTCCAGTCCAAAGGAAAGATAAGTACAGTCCAACAGAAAGAAAAACGTACACTGAGGTCGGGGGAAGCCCGACGCAGGTACCGCTGGCATCAACGAACACGCCACACCAGGAACCGCGAAGTAAGCAGAGACGACCACACCTGAAAAGTAGGGGTGAACCTCGTGTCACTGGCTCAGTAGGGGTCACACGGATCCTCACTGAAAAATAACGCAGTAACACAGAACAACAACTAAATTAGCAGTAGTAGTAAAGCAGGAAAAGGTAAACTAGAACTAGAAAGCTGGAAAAGAAAGCCGTAACAGAAGGAGTAGAACAGCTAAAATAAAATGGAAAAGCCAAACCGAACAAGACACGGCTACCGAACAAACCTCGGCTCCCTAACTACTCCAAACAATGACAGAAGGGCGAACCCTGATCTCACAAAGTCAAGAGTTACCGATCTGTCGACAAAGAACAAGGCCTAAGGCGAAGGCCTACAAAACTAGGCAAAGAACCCTAGAAAAGACCTGGACAGACACATACACTAACGCATACATGACTAGATCATCATGCACGCAATAGGGGGCTGACCTCGGGTAAAGTCAAGAATAGACTAACCCGAAAAAGGTCACGGCACAAGGAACGAGAAACACGAGAGTCACGCGCCAAGTGACGGAAGCACCTCCTCACTAGAAGAATAGCCAGATGCGTCCACTGACGTCTTACATTGCGCCACAAGTATCTCGCTACGGACGCCGAGAATGACGGAGACTGAGATACTCACTGAACTGAACCAGGAACTACAGTAACGAGTGACTAGTCAGGGTCACACCCGTAGGCATTCGTCCAAAACGCCGCTTACCACGTGTGCACACACAAGCTCAATGCCTTGAGCCAAGCCTCTAGCTAGTTTTCTCCCCCAACAGGACGCTATTGCATGGCAAGGGAGCCCACGGAAACTAACCTACAAACCGTATCTCGGGAACTGCCCTGCCACTACTCCAAGGTGGGCTGACACTCGACGTCGTCGGGCTACGACTAGTGAAGGCTCACTAGACATAGAGACTCTAAAACACGAGTGCTGGAGTACAGATAGGCTAAGCACGCACTGTCACCTATACTATGAAGCACAAAGGTAGTACACCAAACTACAAATAGACTCAGGACCGGGCAACTAGACCTGCTGATACAACGATCCTTGAGTCTCATCACTCGGGGTCAAGATCGTCGCACAACGGCAGTGACAAGTCACCAATCAGCCTAATCCTAAGCCGAGGAAAGTGACACTGGATCATCAGATCCACACAACCATATAAAACGACACACTGAGACCTGAGGGAGCATCAAGACCCTCAACGCATCTGGACACGCAGACCGAGGTAAGATAGCACCTCATGGTGTCCAGAACCATTTCTCGAGCTGGACAGATGTCGAGACACTCACAAGGTCGCCTATCAACAATTGGGTCTCACCGGGTTGACCAGAAACTTAACAATGACTCTGAAGCGATACGTAACACTAATCACTGGACAAACACTACTGGCTACCTTACAGCATGGTCATAGCCCTTATAGGACATCAAAAGATATCCACGGGACAATGGGCAAACCATGAGGTCAAGCCAAGATGATCGGAAGCTAAAACAACAGAAAGCACATCTTTGGGACGTAGACGGTCTATACCTCGGCCGCTAAACGATGTAAGCGGACAAGGAAAGGGCTGCTATACTACCCAGAGGCGAAGACTCTGGCGGTCATGGGAAGGGCCGCGTGAACACTAGAGCGGTCAAGGAAATGGCCGCTAAAGCTAGTCAATGCCGAACCGACATACCCAGTCAAACCACCAGGCAGTCCCACACTAAGCCGCCAAACGGACCTACGCGGTCTACCAATAGGCCACCAGGGAGACCGCCCTAACCGACTTAAACATTTGACTCTTGGTCAAACGGGACATAGCGGTCTAGAGAAAGGCCGCTAGAACAAGGAGGCGGTCGAAGGTTAGGCCGTTATCCTAAACCGACTTAAAACATCGACTCAGTCAAACGGACTGTAGCGGTCTGACGATGGGCCGCTACACGACTCCAGGCTATCGGAGCTAGGGCCGCTAGCTTGAACTGACCTAAAACCGTTGACTCATTCAACGAACCATAGCGGTCGAACCAAGGGCCACTACAGCAAGCTTAGAGGCCTATCGTAAGATCGCTCAATTGACCGACATACGAACACCGTCTAGCGGTCCACTAATGGGCCACTGGACAAGGCATAGTTGTCCAACGTTGGGCCGCTAACCCAAAGAAATGGTCTATCGCGAGACCGCCATGACCCGAACAGACTTAAGACTAACTGACACACTATGGAGTGTGGCGGTCTAGCATGGGCCCGCCAGAGACATGAAATGGTCTCTGGAACGACCGCTAGCACGATACGGTGGGAAAACCATGGGAATGGCCGGATCCGGCCGTTCCATGCCACATTCACATCTAAACAAAGGGGAAACAGTCCTAATAGACAAAAATAACCTTCCATAGGCCGGAAGGGGCACATGCAACAGCTTAATCGCAAGAAACGGGCAATTCCATCGAATCGACCCTAATTAGGTCACCGGAGTTCCCGAACTCGTACCGGCCCCAAATGACAACCAATCGCGAAAAAAACAGCGGATCTCGAATGATAACATGCTGGGGTTCACAATGAAACTAACTAAGCGGAAAACCGTCGCCATTTTTTGACGACCCCGACGCACACCCCCCGAGCATGCTTTTCCCAAAACTGAACGAAACCCACTCGTATGCTCACCGTTCGGCATGAAACTGCGAGGGAACGTAGCAGAGAAGTTGAGCGTCCATCTCCCTACCTCCACCGACGATTTCGCGCACCGAAGCGACTAAACCGCGTCGAAAATCGCCAAAGCAACAAACAGCGTCGACTTTGAATCCACCGAGGGATCGTGTCGCGCCACGCTCAATCCGTCACTCTATCATGCTCCAGGTTCACTCAACCGCGTTCCCACCTCAGCCAGCTTGCCATGGTCGCACACCCCGCGTCAAGAGGACCAGAGAGGAGACAGAACGAGAGAGAGAAAGTGAGGGTGAGAATGAGGGAGGAGAGAGGGTGAAAAGGTTTAAATAAAAAAAAATTAGGCATTTTCCTAATTTTTGAAATTCTAATTTTTACGCCGAAAATTCACTAATTCAGAAAAATACGTAAAAATAGCCGAAACGATCCTCTCAAAGAGTACATCGCAGCTGTAGCGTCCTCGAGTCGATGAACTGAGAAATAAACTCACCACAGGGTTCCGTAACTTGTACGAGAGAAAGACCCACGTGGATCGTAAAACTCAACTCATGACTCACAAAAGTGATCCGAAAGCACTCCGATAAGGATCCGAAAGATCCAGGGTATTACAGCCTCCCCTCCTTCAAGAAATTTCATCCTCAAAATTTAAGGAACTACCAAGGAGAAGCAGGGAAGAAAAAATCCAAACATCTGGACTTGAAACAACACAAATCTTGAAAAACACAGTTCAGAGGGACACCGCCAGACCATCATCACAAGTACACGCTCTGGAGCTCAAGGCAAATCGATCCAAAGGACGAGCATAATACCCGAGTGAACACAAGCCTAACACCTCCGAAATAAGGCAACGTTGCTCACGTATCACAGGAAAGGAGACATGACTCATGCTACGAAAACAATTATCAGGGACACAAAACGACAGACACGGCAAGCATCAGCTTAAACCAGGAAGCATAGTCCTTTTAGCTGATAGCTCGACATATCGGCTCTAGTGCCAAAGGTAACAATGAAAGCCTGGCACACAGGACGCCACCGATAGCACTAGACCACAAGCACAATCAAGTCAATCCTCGCTCAGATATTACATCTGATCGAGTCGCATGCCAACTCTATCAGGGAAGAAGAGTACAACAAGGCTAACCGACAATATCATGGTTCACACAATGCCAAAACAGATTCATAGGAAAATAATGACAAAACGACAACGACGACAACAACAGCACTTGCAGGATCCCGGCTCCGTACTGAACGCAGAACTACGGAACATGACTACAAGCTGGGTCACATCAAGGCACAATAACGGCTGAACACACGACTACAAAGGACTAGCAATGCATTAAGCAGCTTACCAAGAAAAGACCCACGACAACAAGAATGACAACAATCTTAGGAAACGCATCTCAAGGACCACGATCACGTCCCGAGAACACAACACCCAAGAAGAATTACAGAGCAGAGGGTACTCAACCAGTAGAAATGTCGATAGATTCCCCAATACTTACAAACGCCGATGCCAACACCATAATGCCTCCAAGAACAATGGCACGGCAACAACAACATCAAGGCGTACGAAGCCAAGATGAAGTCACATCGATAAAAGCAATTCTCTTGACTAGCCAGAATCTTACAACAACGATCCTCAACCTGTGGGTTATCAGCCCGCACGCTTCCGTTGCGCACTCATACAACGCACACCGACATCAGAAAATACCTCGGCATCCGCATCTCAGCACACACTCGGCGCCATCGCAATTCATGAAAATCGTAATATAACACACCATGAGTACTGATCCTGCTAACAACCGATCACAAGTTGCCTAAGTGCAAACGAAGGAGAGTACCAGCTTCAGCACAAAGCACAAAGAAAGGCTAATCTCAGCTTACCATTACGTCCTGAAAGAATAAATGAGCCTTCACAACACATCGGCCGCTAGACACGGCACGATAAACACGGTGCACAACGGCTCTTAACACAAGGATTATGTCTAAAGCCAAGCTACCGTAAAACAAAGAGCAGATCAGGCTCAGAAGAAATACTATCCACACTTAAGTAGACGCAGGACAAAGGTCTCACCAAGACAACACTTCCAAGGCTTACCTCGAAAATGCTGCATCCCTATGGTTTTGATGATGTCTCACACTATAAATTAATCTTCTATCTCTAGATTAATGATGTTTCATCATGTGAGTGAGTACAGTTCTTTTGGTTGTCAGATAAGCATGCTATCTTGATTCAATCTTCACTATGCCTAGTTAGTACTGACAGCAGTGGGTCGACCCACCCTTGCTGATGCGTCGACTCATCTGAACATTGTTTGTCTGGGTACCAAAGTCTATACACCAGCTTGATCTTTCAAGTCTGTACATTGGCATAATTTCTTCAAGTCTGTACATCGGGCACCTTCTAACTAAAGTCTACACACTGGTCTCAATACTCAAAGTCAGTTCACCTCAACCCTATACATCTTTCCAAGCTTCACGTCTATACACTGGCTGCTGCATTCTCTTGATGTCCAAACACCCGATAGTGTAAGTCTATACATCGCCCAATGTCATGTTTGCATAGTCTGTACATCGCCTGCTTTACACAATCAAAGTCTACACATTGCTTGTCAACAGGCTTGCACACACTAAAGTACATACATTGCACAAAGTCTGAACATTACTTTAGAGATAGCTTCAGCAAAGTCTATACATAGACTGGCAGTCTTCATGCTAAGTATATACATTCCTTGAGTCCAAGTCTGTACAACGTCCGTTGTCTAGAATCCTTGAAGTCTGTACATCGGACTGCTTCTTTTGAAGTCTATACATTGGCTCGTTCACTTCTGCAAAGCATGTACATCAGACTGTGGCAAAGTCTATACATTCGGTTCCTTGGGCAAAGTCTATACATCGCTTAGTCTGCACATTGCCTTCAGCCCAAGCGTTCAAAGCCAAGTCTATTCAACGCCAAGTCTGTACACTCCTCATCTGTTCCTACGCTTGGCCAAGTCCATACACTCAACATTTCCCTACGCTTTCCTGGCCAAGTCTGTACATCACTAAGTGTGTACATTGCATGCTGCTCAAACGTTCAAAGTCTTCAAAGTCTGTACAGCGTCCGTCTCAGCCAGCGTCTCATGCTGCGTCTTAGGCAAGTCTGTACATCGGCTTCATTCGCTCAAGTCCACACATCCACAGTGGTTCATCAAGTCTATACATTCACTTGAGATTCACCAAGTCTGTACAACGTTGAAGCCTTCACAAGTCCATACACTGCTTGAGCTTCACCAAGTCTATATAATGCTGAAGTCTTCACAAGTCTGTACAGTGCTTGAGCTTCATCTAGTCTGTACATCGCTTCAGGCGATTCAAGTCTATACAGACTGCCTTCACATCCAGAGTCTATACATCGGTTCAACAGTCGATCGTCTCATACAGAACTTTCCAAGTCTGTACTGCCGAGTGTCTAATGCATCATCTCACCCTGGCATAGTGTATACACTGGCTCAAGTTTGTCGAAGTCTATACATCTCCGTTGAGCTTCAAGTCTACACACTGCTCACTGTCTTATTAAGAGTCTCACACAGGTTCCAAGTCTGTACACTGTTTAGGTATCGTGAAGTCTATACAGTGGCTGAAGCTTTGTTAAGTTTACACATTGGTAAGGCTCGTTTGCATTGTTCATCACATGTATATACACTGCCTTTCATGAGCCTATCCATCAAGTCTACACATTCGGTTGTCCGACCACAACCCTATACATTCTGGTGTTATAACTTGAGTCTTCAATGCTCACAGCACACTCTTTCCAAGCCTGTACACTGGTGAGGCTTCGTGAAGTCTACACAGTGCCTGGGCTATGTAAAGTGTACACATTAGTAAGGCTTGTTTGCTTTGTTCTTCATAAGTCTACACACTGCCTTCATATGCATTCTTCATAAGTCTATACACTACCTTCATATGCATTCTTCATAAGTCTATACATTGCCATTTGTTTGCATTGTTCATATGTCTATAGACTGCCTTCACATGCGCTTTATTCATTAAGTCTGTACACTCTCTCACGTTGTACACACTTAATCAGTTGATGTTTCTGAAGTATATACATTCGTGTTTATAGCCTGAACTAACTAAGTCTATACATTCAATCTGTCTCTGTCTGTAGGCGATTCAGGCTGATGATTGGGCACATGAACCGAGGTTGGCACCTGGCACGTGATCCAAGACAACAGGCGCATGACACGTGGATGGCAACCTAGTCAGGATGCTGCCATGTGGTCGAAATTCAAATGATCTGGCAAAAAGTGCATGGGCGGGAACCTGGCAGCCACACGCCAATATCTGCTATAAATATAGAGCTTCATCCTTCAGTAGAAGCCTGATCGTGAAAAGAAAAAGCAGAAGCCATTGGTGAGAGTTTGCACGATCCAGAAAAGAAAAAGAGCAGAGAGTTCCAGATCTGAGAGGAGATTGTTTGAGAGAGAGAGCAGTGTGTGTGGATTGATGAATTGCTTCATTTGAAGCTACATTTGTATTGGATTTCAGAACCGATTTCTTCTTCATTGGTTTTTGTTTCTACTTTGTTTTCGTTTCATTTTGTTCATCCTTCTGATTTGAATTGGTTTCCCTCCGGTGTGTGGAGGAAGGGAGTATTACTCCAGTTTCCCTCTGAGTTGCAGAGGAAGAGAGATCGGTGATCTCTGGTGGTGTTAGTGACTGGTTGTCATTAACAGTTTCCCTCCGGTGTGTGGAGGAAGGGAGAGGATTCTCCGGTTGTGTTCTAGCTAGGAGCTAGAACAGGTTTCAAGTTATGTGGGTAGCAGAGCTTGGTTGAGGGATTTGTTTCCCTTGGGTGTTCAAGCTGTGTGGCAGCATGTTATTCGCAGACTGAGTCTGCATTGATCTAGCATTGTCTAGTTGAATCCTCATTCTAGTTGGAGTGAGGGGTGGATGTAGATTGCGGACTGCAATCGAACCACCTAAAAACTGAGTGCCTCCTCTGTGGTTTGCTATTGTTATCTGCGCTCTTCATCTGCTTGTCTCTTTGCTTCCATGTGATCAGTTCTTCATTCTCATTTACATTTCTCTGTGTACGGGTTAAGGAGGTGCGTTAGCAGTAGAATTTATTTTCCCTCTAAGTTTCTACAAATTGGGAGTGATCTATTCATCCCCCCCTTCTATATCACTATTGCTGCGCTAACACTTGGTATCAGAGCAATTTTACGCCATGTGGACGAACGGTCAAGGAAATGCTAGTGGTCCTAGAACCTTCATGGCCGAAGGTCAATCCATTAGTCGCCCTCCTTATTTCGATGGTAGTAACTATCTGTTTTGGAAGAACAGGATGGAAGTGGTCATTAGGGCTCAGAGTCATAAACTGTGGAGAGTAATCACGGTGGGGCCATATGATCTGCCACCAAACGAGGATGCTTAGACAGATGACCATGTCAAGCTTTCCTCACTCAACTGGACGACGCTGAACATCATCCAGTGTTCTGTTCATCTAGAGGAATATGCCCGTATATCTGCATACAGAACTGCCAAGCGAATGTGGGATGAGCTGCAATTGATCTATGAAGGTACAGCTCAAGTGAAAGCCTCGAAGGTAAACCTCTACACTTCTAAGTATGAAATGTTCAAGATGAATGCAGATGAGAATATAACTGAAATGTATGCCAGGTTGTCCTTGATCACAAACACACTTAAAGGGCTAGGGAAGGATCTTGCTGAGGCAGATATAGTCAGGAAAATCCTTAGATCTTTATCCCCGGCATGGCACACTAAGGCCATTGTGATTGAGGAGTCAAAAGATCTGACTATCTTGACTGTGAATGAACTCATAGGATCTCTTATGACATATGAGATGAATTTCAAAGGAGGTGGAGAAGTGATGGGGACATCAGCGACAACCAGCTCACTTTGTGTTTGCATTTATGTCCTTTTGTATTTCTATGTACGCCCTTGTGATATATGGGTACACAATAGTAGGTCTTAGTGGGTTTATTTGCAAAAGGCCATTGGGTTTCTTTGCAAATGTGCATGTAAGCCCTGCAGGGGCCCCCTCCCTCCTCCTTATTGGTCCACCTGGACTCCTGGGTCCAAGGTGGCTGGTCCATGGTCCAAACTTGGACTTGGACCAAGAATTAATTAAAGAAGACAAATTCCAATTGTCTTCTTAAAGGGGGGGCGAACCTAGTAGTTTAATGGGGTTTAATGTGGTTGTCAAACCACATCTCAACCCTTCATTGATCAACCCTTGATCCAAGGGCTCATATTAGATTAGAACCCTTTCATATAAATACTTGTATTTTCTTATGGAAAGAATTAATGAAGAAGAAATTAGCATTTTGCCTCCTTGAAGCTTGTGCCCCTCTCCCCTCTCTCCCTGGTGTTCTTCCACCTCCAGCCCCCTTTCTAGAGTGTAATCCCTCCTCTCTTGATCCCCTCCAACTTCTGAAGCAGCTCCGGTGATCGCCGCCGCCGCCGTCTCGCCGCCGACGCGTCTTCACCAACGAATTCGGTTTTCTGTCCACTCTGGACAGACCTCTCTTCTCCGAATTGTCCCTCTCTCTTCCCTCATCTTCTGAAGCTCCAATTTTCAGGGTTGGTTCCCCTCTTGAACCCTTACCTCCACAAAAAATTTCAGGCAAAAATTCGTCCTTTAGATATTTTTAGATTTTCGTCCAAGTTCAAATTTCAGTTCTGTCCAGGTTCTGTCTACTGTTCAACAGTTCTGAGTCTACCTTGTTCGACTCATGTTTTGAATTTTTTTGGGGCTCTAAAAATTACTGAGACTTCTGTCCACATATGTCTACCACCATGAATTTTCTTAATTTTTGATAAGGTCTCTAGGTATTTTTCAAAATTCGTACCAGTTCCTGTGAGCAATTTTTCCACAGTGTCCCAGATCCGACCCAGGTCCACTCAAAAAATACCATAAAATCCATTTCCTATCCAAATCAAAAACCAAAAATAGTCCCGGTTTTCTATCTCAGAGATCTTCAACTTTTCTGAAGAACTCATCTCCATATTCCAAGGTCCTCCCACCGGTCAATGGTGATTTTCAGAGAAGTCAGAACCTGCCCCTGTAGTTCTGGCCTGTTTACAGCAAGGGTGTAAATTCCATAAGTCAGATATACGTATCTGATTATTTTTTCTGAAGGCCCCTACACCGAAGTATTTGGAGTCCTCTTTCCAACGGCGCCGAGCTCGTTGCATTCCGACGACGGGGTTGATCACAGCAGCCGATCTCGCCGGACAGCGCGCGAGAAGACAGCAAGTGCAGACTTGTGGCCGGTTTCTCGCGAGCGTCGTCCGAGGGCCGCCCGGCGTCCGGCGGTCGTTCCAGCAACTCGCCATCCTAGGGGAGCGCTTCTCAAGTGTACCCACACCAGAGGAGGCATCAGGTCCCACACGACCCCTCCGGTCCACACGTGGGCCCCACTAGCACGAGCACGCGCGAAGCCGAAGCCGTGCCCGGAAACCGCCCGTCAACCCGGAATTGGTCCTCCCGGGTCCCCTTGTGTAGCCCGTTACCTCCCTGCGTGGAGTGGGCTTACTTGTATTGCTGTAATCTTAATGTATTAAGTTCCCGGGAGTACGAGTTTCGGCCGGGTGCCATCTTCGCCACGCCGAGCGCGTGGAGGTATCGTATTCGCTCCTTGCTTGGCATTCCGCTTATTTCTATATATGCTTGTTTATGCCGCTGCTAGAGAGCATGTGTAGGGTTACCTAGCTCGCTTTTAATTTATCATATCACTGCTGCGAGAGAGAGCAAAGCCGTCCCGTGACCCGATCCGGGCGCAAAAGAGAGCCGACCACCCTAGCTCATTGCCGGTTTCTCAACCGCGCACATCCGACGCTTCCCTCGTTAAGGGACGATCGCGAGCTTGTCGTGTCCGTGGTCCCGTCCCGCATCAATTTGGTATCAGAGCCAGTTTGAGTCTAGGGTGTTTGCATTCAAAAAGAAAAAAAAAAGTGTCATGTAGTCATTAGTCGGTCTAAGTCGTGTTTAGGATCATCACATTTTTAAAACAACAAAAGAGTCATTTTTGGGTCGCATACATCCCTTTACTCGGTATATAAAAAGGTGTTGTACGACCGTTAGGTTACGCCTATCGGGAAGGCCGCACACTTGTGCGAGTGACCTTCGGGTCGATTGTCTCCGCCCCGTACCGAGTCTTGGTTTACGTCTAGGGTCCTTAGTGTGCATTAGTTAGTGCATTCCAACTTTGCATTACTTAGTGTCGTGTTTAGTGTTTTGGTCCAAGTGTCGGCATGGCCGTCCACTAGTTTCCCCGTGTCCCATGGAGTCCCAAACTCCCGGATGGTGGCGATACTATCTCAAATGGAAGGACCACCCGAACCACCCCACGAGAACCGAAACTCGGGATTTCTACGGGTCCGATGACCCGAGTGTCTATCTAGAATGGGAAGCCATTATGGATGATTACTTCGAGGTGTACATCATGTACGGGCCCATGCAAGTCGATGTTGCCAAAAGGCGAATTTTTGGTGAAGCCGCTGCAACTTGGAGGGACATCAAATATCGGAGGGAGGATAGGAATCTAAGGCCCATCGAGTCATGGTGGGAAATGAAGAGAGTGCTTAGGAGGGCCTACGTTCCCCGCCCACCTACCTCCAACCACGGAGGTCATTCCACTCACCAACCCCACCAACTCACCCACAATCAAGTGGGCCACACCTCTACCCAATCCCACCCCTTCACCGCCGTCCAAGCCCACCAAAGTGACCCCAATCTAGTGGCCCGCCCATGCACCACCAACCAACCTCCCCTTGGCACTCCCATCCCAACCCACTCAAGCACCTCCAATCGAGTGGAAGTCCCGCTTATAACCGAGCCTAGGCCCACACCCGAGCCGAGAGTTAAGGAGCTAGTCCACCCCAAGGTCCCTCCTGCAACCCGCTCCTTAGAGGAAATAAAGAAAATGATTTCGGATTGGTGGGAAAGGACACAAGCTACTCCACCACCCATGGATGCTCCATTGTTATCTACCTCCGGTCTTCATTCGCAACCATCAAAGTGGGAACTACCAAAGCCCGAGCCACCCGTGTTTCTTACGGGAACACTTTACATAGCCGAGCCACTTCTTAGATGGCTCAAGGATGGCTTGGTCCCACATCCCTTCCCGTCCATGGACCCCACCTTACCTTTAGTGCCAGTCAACTCATTCCATACCACCTTTCGATCTCGTCACCATGTTGACACATTGGACGATCTTGTCATGGGATTGGATTCACAATGGGAGTTGACGCACCTTTTGGCCCGAGGCTTTGACCAACCCACTAGTCTTAGCCTCACTCATCCGGCCTTAGGGTCTATTACCTCCGAGTGCATCGTGGGTTGTATCACCACGGAGGTCCTCTTACTCCTTCCCTTACCGGACGAGCCTGAATTCATACCCTTTTGTCCGAGGGAGGAATCATACTTCTTGCCTACGGTCCCCGTCCCACCCATCACAATTCAAGAAGGTGATTATCCACACCTTCAAAACTTCTACACGTGCGACCGTGACTTGTGGGAACCCACCACAAGGGGTCACACATTCTTTGACCCATTTGACCCCTACTCTAGTGGGCCCCGTGACCCATCACTTCCCTCATACCTTATCGGGGAAGTCCACTTTCATACCCCTTTCCTACGGGCCGGGTCCTCCATACCCACCAATCCCGTCCACGATACACCTCCACCCAGCTCTTCCACACCCGGCTTTCCTAGCCCTCTCAAGTCTCCCAAATCCAAAGGGCCGTCCATGCATGACTGGGTCATACTTGGACATTTAGGTGTACCTCATGCCACCCATCTCCGGTTACATAACATGCATGCATGGCACACATTCGGGTGTCCTGGTCCGCCATCACCCATGTACGGGTCGGACTAACATTAGGTGTGTCTAGGGTCATAGTTGAGTCGGTGTGTTTTCTTTGTGTGGTTTGTTTGTGTGGTGATTTTGAGTCGATTATTTGTGTGATTTTCATTCATGTGTCAGTGCATGGTGAGTCTGCATGTGTCTTCTGCAAGCTCGTGTCGTTCTCTTATGAGTGTGAAGCGAGTCGACTCACTTGATGAGTATGGGATCGGTTCTACATCTATACCCGGATCAGTCACCTATAGGGACTCAGCAGTGATTCCTAGTGAGTCTTTGAGCTGTTTCCTTCTGTTGAGAGTGCCCCTTCGGAGTGACCACCTTTGGCCATAGCAGTGCGCATATCGAGTATATGTGGAATGAGCAGGTGCCGATCACTTGGAGTGGAGCATACCCGCGCTACTTGGCACGGTGACGGATCCGCCGGAGACCTGAGCAGCCGCACCCTTTACTCGACGGGGTCGAGTTCCTCCCACCCGGAGAGAATTGATGGGGACATCAGCGACAACCAGCTCACTTTGTGTTTGCATTTATGTCCTTTTGTATTTCTATGTACGCCCTTGTGATATATGGGTACACAATAGTAGGTCTTAGTGGGTTTATTTGCAAAAGGCCATTGGGTTTCTTTGCAAATGTGCATGTAGGCCCTGCAGGGGCCCCCTCCCTCCTCCTTATTGGTCCACCTGGACTCCTGGGTCCAAGGTGGCTGGTCCATGGTCCAAACTTGGACTTGGACCAAGAATTAATTAAAGAAGACAAATTCCAATTGTCTTCTTAAAGGGGGGGCGAACCTAGTAGTTTAATGGGGTTTAATGTGGTTGTCAAACCACATCTCAACCCTTCATTGATCAACCCTTGATCCAAGGGCTCATATTAGATTAGAACCCTTTCATATAAATACTTGTATTTTCTTATGGAAAGAATTAATGAAGAAGAAATTAGCATTTTGCCTCCTTGAAGCTTGTGCCCCTCTCCCCTCTCTCCCTGGTGTTCTTCCACCTCCAGCCCCCTTTCTAGAGTGTAATCCCTCCTCTCTTGATCCCCTCCAACTTTTGAAGCAGCTCCGGTGATCGCCGCCGCCGCCGTCTCGCCGCCGACGCGTCTTCACCAACGAATTCGGTTTTCTGTCCACTCTGGACAGACCTCTCTTCTCCGAATTGTCCCTCTCTCTTCCCTCATCTTCTGAAGCTCCAATTTTCAGGGTTGGTTCCCCTCTTGAACCCTTACCTCTACAAACAATTTCAGGCAAAAATTCGTCCTTTAGATATTTTTAGATTTTCGTCCAAGTTCAAATTTCAGTTCTGTCCAGGTTCTGTCTACTGTTCAACAGTTCTGAGTCTACCTTGTTCGACTCATGTTTTGAATTTTGTTGGGGCTCTAAAAATTACTGAGACTTCTGTCCACATATGTCTACCACCATGAATTTTCTTAATTTTTGATAAGGTCTCTAGGTATTTTTCAAAATTCGTACCAGTTCCTGTGAGCAATTTTTCCACAGTGTCCCAGATCCGACCCAGGTCCACTGAAAAAATACCATAAAATCCATTTCCTATCCAAATCAAAAACCAAAAATAGTCCCGGTTTTCTATCTCAGAGATCTTCAACTTTTCTGAAGAACTCATCTCCATATTCCAAGGTCCTCCCACCGGTCAACGGTGATTTTCAGAGAAGTCAGAACCTGCCCCTGTAGTTCTGGCCTGTTTACAGCAAGGGTGTAAATTCCATAAGTCAGATATACGTATCTGATTATTTTTTCTGAAGGCCCCTACGCCGAAGTATTTGGAGTCCTCTTTCCAACGGCGCCGAGCTCGTTGCATTCCGACGACGGGGTTGATCACAGCAGCCGATCTCGCCGGACAGCGCGCGAGAAGACAGCAAGTGCAGACTTGTGGCCGGTTTCCCGCGAGCGTCGTCCGAGGGCCGCCCGGCGTCCGGCGGTCGTTCCAGCAACTCGCCATCCTAGGGGAGCGCTTCTCAAGTGTACCCACACCAGAGGAGGCATCAGGTCCCACACGACCCCTCCGGTCCACACGTGGGCCCCACTAGCACGAGCACGCGCGAAGCCGAAGCCGTGCCCGGAAACCGCCCGTCAACCCGGAATTGGTCCTCCCGGGTCCCCTTGTGTCGCCCGTTACCTCCCTGCGTGGAGTGGGCTTACTTGTATTGCTGTAATCTTAATGTATTAAGTTCCCGGGAGTACGAGTTTCGGCCGGGTGCCATCTTCGCCACGCCGAGCGCGTGGAGGTATCGTATTCGCTCCTTGCTTGGCATTCCGCTTATTTCTATATATGCTTGTTTATGCCGCTGCTAGAGAGCATGTGTAGGGTTACCTAGCTCGCTTTTAATTTATCATATCACTGCTGCGAGAGAGAGCAAAGCCGTCCCGTGACCCGATCCGGGCGCAAAAGAGAGCCGACCACCCTAGCTCATTGCCGGTTTCTCAACCGCGCACATCCGACGCTTCCCTCGTTAAGGGACGATCGCGAGCTTGTCGTGTCCGTGGTCCCGTCCCGCATCAAGAAGGAAGTGAGAGGAAGGGTAAGAATGTGGCTCTAAGAGCATCCCACAATAAGGGTAGCAACAGCGGGAGCAGCAGCAGTAGCCCCGAGTCTGAGTCCGAGCTTGAAGGTTTGTCAAATCTCGACCAGGAGGAGCAGACAATGCTCACTAGACAGTTCAGAAAATTTTTGAAGAAAAAGGGAAAGACCTTTAGGAAGAAGAAGCCACACTCTTTCAACAAGAGTGCTGAATTTACTAGTTACAGGGATAGAAATCCTAAGAGACTGACTTGTTTTAATTGTAACAAACAGGGACATATGAAAGGCAAATGCCCAGACCTCCAGAAGAAGGGTCCCTATCTTCAGAAAAAAAACATAAAGGTGCAGAAGAAGAAGAAGCCACAGGCGATGGTCTGCACATGGAGCGAGGAAGAAGAAGACCCCGAAGACGCTTCCTCAGAAGAATATGAAGATGGAATTTGCCTCATGGCAAACAGTGAAGAGGAGGTAATAAACGTTTTTGAAAATTTCTCAATTGATGACTGGGAGGATGCTTATGGTGACTTGCTAGATAAATTTAATTCTCTTAGTAAAGAGCACAGAGTTCTGAAAAGAAAATTTAACACAAATGTTGAAGAACAAACTCTGGTCTGTGAGGAAAATGAGAAGCTAAAAGAACAACTAGAAGAAATGACCTCACTAAGGAAAGAAAATGATAAGCTCAAGGAAGAAACCCAAGAAAGTCAAAAATAGCTCAATGAATTCAAAACTAAAATTGAAGAAAGCATGAATGAAATTAGAGTGAATTCAGAGAAATATGAAGCTGTGAAGAAAGTAAATGTTGAACTCCTAAAAAATTCTGAGTCCCTTCAAAAGGAGCTGGAAGACAAACAGAAAGTCTTAAGAAAGTTTGTCCAAGGAAAGACTAGCTTAGATGCTATACTAGGGACTAGGGTCAATTTCAATAAGGAAGGTCTAGGCTATGACTCAACCAACAAGAGACCCTTGCAATTCAAGACCATCACCTTCTGCCCAGAGAAGGGAAAAGAAAAGCTGGACACACCATCCAGCTCAAACAGCTCTAAGGAAATTCAAAGTCCTAAAGAAAACACAAAAACCAGTACTGGACAACCATTTAAGATGGGAATGAATTTTATGAAGAATAACACTAAGCCAACTCACCAGAACACAAATGGTAGATGGACCAAGAAAGTAAATCAGAATAAGAGCTGGAATTACAACAATCAGATGGGTCCAAACAGGACCTACTGGAGAAATAACTTTCATGGTCAAAGATATGCTAATCAACAAGCCTACATGAAATTTCCTAGGAATAGGAAGACTAATGAATGGAATAGAATTCACTTCTCCAGTTCAGCTGGATTCAACTTTAATAAACTAGAAAGGAAGGTGCCAGAGAAAACCATGCTGAAACAAATCTGGATACCTAAATACTTGATCAGACATTTGAACAATGTCATTGGACCCAACTCATCTTGGGTTCCAAATCACTCTGCTTGATGTATCTGTGTAGGTCGGCCTGGCAGCTGAAGACAACAAGTGGTACCTCGACAGTGGCTGCTCCAGGCATATGACAGGAGACCGATCCAAGTTTAGCAAGATAGAGATGAAGCCAGGGGGTCTGGTCAAGTTTGGAGGAAAGAACAAAGGTAAAATAATTGGAGTTGGAACAGTAGGTAAGTCTTCCACAAACTCCATTGAAAAAGTCTTACTTGTGGAAGGGCTTCAACACAACCTGATTAGCATTAGTCAATTATGTGACAGGGGTCACAGGGTTGTATTTGATGATAGTTCATGCAAAATCCTTGAAATAAATTCTGACATGGTTAAATTTGTAGCCAACAGGATTAATAATGTCTACATTGTAGACTTAGATGAGAAATCTGAATCTACTGTTTGCTTATCTGCCAATTCTGAAAATGATGCCTTTGAATGGCATAGACGCCTAGGTCATGCTAGCTTTTCAACTTTAAATAAATTGGTCAAGCATGATTTAGTTAGAGGCATGCCTAGAATTAAATTCAACTCAATATCAAAAGCATGTGATGCCTGTGGTCTAGGCAAACAGACCAGAAATTCCTTTAAATTAAGATCTGAGCCATTGTCTTCTAGACCAATGGAACTTCTTCATATGGACCTTTTCGGTCCCACTAGAACTCAGAGTCTTAATGGAAACAGGTTTGGCTATGTCATCATAGATGACTTCTCTAGATATTCATGGATATTTTTCTTAGCAAATAAGAGTGATGCATTTCAAAAGTTTAATCTGTTTTTCAATAAGGTCAAACAAGAAGGGAAATACAAGGTCTGTTCTATTCAATCTGACCATGGAGGTGAGTTTGAAAACTCCATGTTTACTGATTTTTGTGAAAAAGAGGGACTAACTCACAGGTTTTCTTCTCCCAGGACACCTGAACAGAATGAGATTGTGGAGAGAAGAAATAGAACTATGGTGGAGATGGCCCGAACCATGTTGATTGAAAGTAAATTACCTAGAAGGTTTTGGGCAGAAGCGGCCAATACAGCAACCTACATAATCAACAGGGCCATGGTAAGACCCATACACAAGAAAATACCCTATGAGCTTCTAAAAGGTAAGAAACCAAACTTGTTTCATTTCAGAATTTTTGGAGCAAAATATTTTATTCATAACAATGATAAGAAAGATTTAGACAAGTTTGAAGCCAAGAGTTCACCTGGAATATTCTTGGGTTACTCTGAAGTGTCAAGGGCATATAGGGTATTTAACATATCAGATCAGAAAGTGGAAGAGTCTCCACACATCCTTTTTAGTGAAAAGAAATATGTTTCTAATGTTAAAAATCTTGACAGGGATTCCAATCATGGTGGAGATTTTCTAGAAGACCAACAGGAAGAAGAGAAGACTCAGCCAAGTGGAGAAACAAATTCCCCCAATCAAGAAGGGCCAAGAGAAACAAGTGAGTCTTCAACAAATATCAGATTTCTTAAAGACCATCCTTTAGATAAAGTCATAGGCAATTCTGAAGATCCTCTTTGGACTAGGTCTCATTTTAGAAATGTGAATAATGATGACTGAATTGCATTAGTCTCACAAATTGAACCCAAAACAGTAGAAGAGGCCTTAGCTGATCAAGCTTGGGTCAATGCTATGAGTGAGGAATTAGGTCAGTTTGAAAGGAATAATGTCTGGGAGCTTGTGCCAAGACCAGATGGTATAAATATCATAGGAACCAAGTGGGTGTTCAAAAATAAGATGAATGAAGATGGAATCATCTCGAGGAATAAGGCCAGATTAGTAGCCAAAGGCTACTGTCAGAATTTGGTGTAGGCTTTGATGAATCCTATGCACCTGTTGCTAGGATGGAAGCTATAAGATTGTTGCTTGCCTTTGCATGCTCAAAGAATATAAACCTCTAACAAATGGATGTTAAAAGTACCTTTTTAAATGGAGTCATTAAAGAAGAAGTTTTTGTTGAACAACCTCCTGGATTTCAATATTATCCTCAACCTAACCAAGTGTTCAGGTTAAACAAAGCCTTGTATGGTCTAAAGCAGGCTCCAAGAGTATGGTATGAAAGGCTATCTGAATTTCTGATCAGCAAGGGCTACAAAAGAGGTAAAGTTGATCAAACTTTATTCACCAAAGGCATAAACAGAGATCTCATCATAGTTCAGGTATATATAGATGACATTGTATCTGGATCAACTAAGCATGAACTATGTGATGAATTTTCTACCATGATGTCTGCTGAATTTGAAATGAGCTTGGTTGGTGAACTAAAATATTTTCTTGGATTGCAGGTACAGCAGCTAGAAGATGGGTGCTTCATCAACCAAACCAAATACACAATGGGACTGTTCAAAAGGTTTGGCATGGAAAACTTAAAGCACATTACTACACCCATGGGCACCAATACTTCATTGGATGCAGATGAGACAGGTAAAGAAGTAAATGCCAAACCTTATCGGGGTATGATTGGATCACTTCTTTACTTGACAGCCTCTAGACCTGATATACAATTCAGTGTAGGAATGTGTGCAAGGTATCTGTAGCAACCCTGATAAAATATTAATAATAATAAAGATTTTAAAAATAAATCAAATAAATAGATAAATAAAATAATATAAAATAACGCCTCGGATAAAGGCGCTATTTAAATTATAAACGCCTCTAGTTAAGGCGTGACTCAAGAAGTGACGCCCTCACCAAACGGCGTCAAATTCCAACGTCAAAAAGGGTAAGGCCAAGAAACGCCCCTAGATTGGGCGTGTTTTAAAACATGAAACGCCCTTACTCAAGGCGCTTCTTTAGAAACGACCTGAACCAGGTCGTCAATTCAAGAATCGACGCCCTGACCGAAGTCGTTAATTCCATTCCAGTCCCGTTCGAATCCAGATCTTATCCAGGGTAATTGATAAGCATTAGAAAGAGTTCAAACGTGGTAATGACTCTATCATGGAAGTATTACTTCCACACAATCACTAACCCTAATAGGATTTCCAAAATCCTATAAATAAACTGTTCGATCCAACCCTAAATCTATTTGGACGGACGACTGCTGCACGGTACGTGAAGAACATATGTTCTTCTAATTCCTTTTGTTTTCTGCTTCGGTTACAAGAAGAACTAATGATTCTTCATCTTATGTTCCTTCTTACAGGTCGGGAAGCTCCTACGAAAGAACCAGGTAATGTTCTTTCTTCCTTATCCTCTCGTTAGGTAGTTGAAGAAACTAATATATGTTTCTTCTTTCCTGTAGGATCTACAGCAAAATTGACAAAACCAAGAACAGGTGTTCTTCATCGAAAACGAACTCCTTCTTAAAAGGATTTTCTTCCTCCTGCTGCTACTGCGGTTGATTGGTTGCAGTGGAAGTTTCAGATCTTTCAAACCCTTCGTCAGTTCAATCATATTAAGGTAGGTTTTCTCAAGCTACTGTAGCCCAAATAAAAATAATTCAAGATACGTATATATTAGCATGACATGCATACGGTTTATTATAGTTTTAATACGTATCTGCAATATTTTGAAAGAGACGCCCCTGTCAAGGGCGCTATTTTACAAGACACGACCCTTACAAGGTCGTCAATTTCATATTTGACGCCCTGTACGCAGGCGTTAATTTCATTTAATCGTTAATCACCCATGTTAAGAACTGATTATATATGGAATCAAGATTCTATAATAATACATGATCATATGTCTTCAAACCTGCTAAATTTATTGTCATGATCTTATATTCGTTCCTCTCTGTTATCCTGAAATTATTACTGTTAATTTCTGAAAGTTGAATTAACGGCCTTGTCTAGGTCGTCTCTCACTGGACTAACGCCTGACACTAAGGCGTAACTTGAAAAGTAACGCCCCTTAATAGGGCGCGTTCTGTTAAATTCCTGAAAAACATATTCTGTAAAAATAAGAATCTGAGAGTAACGCCCCTGCCCAGGGCGCGTTTTTGATAATTCCTGAAATTCTTTATATTCTGTCAAATATTGTAAATAAAAGGACGCCTGCTACTGTAGTCGTCTCATTGTAAAGAAACGCCCCTGACCAGGGCGCGTTTCTGACAAATTACTGAAATATTGAAATTTTGCAAAAATGGAAAATAGATAAACGCCCTTCTGTTAGGCGTTAATTACTTGAGAAACGACTTTACATAAGTCGTTATTTTACTGTAAACTATTTTTAACTCGTTACTGTTAACCGATGGTTTCAATATATATTATATACATATATCGGCACTATATCTCCACTCCGTGAGTATAGTCCCACGTTTCACGATTGTTTTATCGATCACACTCAATTCTCATTGACATACAAGCTCTCCATTGGACATTCGTTCCTTTGGACTAGCGAGTTAGTCATAGAGACCTCCGTAAGACTCCTCGTAGCCTTGGATTCCCTCAAGGCCGACTGAGCTGGTTGTACCCTAAAAACCCATTACACTATTTTGCCATGTCACTCTAAAGAAACATGGTATACCGGCCCTTATGATTATACAAAGAGTATATCATAAGAAATTCTTAATGGGATGATGATATCATGCCATATCATGTCATTCTTGTAAACCTCAATTCTATGATAAGAATGAGGGTATCTTACCTTTGATATACTGTTCATGTGGACCTCAATTCTATATAAAGAATGTCCATATTGATTTGTCATGGTACCCAAGTTAAGGGAACCATATTCTACCTAGTTTTATCGATATCGTGATTATTCCGTCATTATCGCCATCTATGTCTTTGTCATATTTTTGGACTCTATTCTGTCAAAGTTGTCATACATGTCTACAAGCTTGATTATTGAAATTCAAAAGTTGGCTATATAAACAAGAGTGGATGTCAAAACACATGATAAATGCCTGTGCATATAGGGCCCGATCTGGTCCTGGGAGGAGCACCCGAAAGTACTTGTGTCCATGGGAGTTAAAATGATAAGGTATCTGGCATTATACCGAGTACTTGACTTGCTTGATTGGACATTCCACACACATCTTGTACTTGAATCGTACTTGACATGAAATGAAATGCGTGGCCCGAAAAAGGGTAAATTACTTGCTTGATACATGATAGCCAAAGTTCTTGACATGACTTGTTAAATGTACTTGCTTGAATATCTCAAATATCTTGTTATCTTGTTGAAAGTTCATGATTTGTTCATCTTATTTCCTTGATATTACATTCTCTCTATCTTGTCGTTTTAGGCGAGCATGCATAGCTTTATTGCATTCATGAAAGATGTAATTACTTAAACCCCTTGCTAGTACTTGAGATATAATTTCCTACTGAGCGTTCGCTCATTCCGTTTGTCCCTTTTTACTTTTCAGGTAAGTCCGACGACGATGGAAGTCAATCGGATGGGAATGGTCAAGAGTGAAAGTGATAGAGCTTCTCAAGTGTCAATTAGTCTTTTCTTATTTTCTTGAGTCAACTATGTACTTTTTCTTTTTATTAAATAGAGTATTGGATTTGTAATAGTCTATCCATTATGAAATAAAGGATTGGGTTATCTTGCTATTTTGCGCATCTCTGTCTTTGTGTCGAATACACGACCACTCTGATTGACATGATTGATATAAACTCGTCGCGCATCTCCGGGTATATTCCGCGCTCGGGGCGTGACAGTTTTTGTGATATCAGAGCCTAAGGTATTCAATTCCTAGGAAAAACCCAAGTCCAAGGATAAGTATAAACCTTTTAACCAAGTGAGATTGGGTAGAACCAAGGGTTAAGAGTCAATGAGTCTTTTAATAATATCACAGTGATATAATACTAACATAGCTATTGTAATTGTAGGATAATGGCTGCCGAACGTGCTCAATGGCGCAACATGTAGCGTACCCTCCAAGGGATGACTCAAGTGCTACAACAGGTAGCACAAGGTGATGCTCCACGAGCTGGAAGCTTACACCAAGCCTTTAAGAGCATGAATCCCCCGAAGTTTATGGGATCGACCGATCCGGACGATGCCGAGCATTGGGTTCGGGAGACTGAACGTATATTCCGTGTTATGCAATGCACGGATCAGGACAAAGTCTTACTAGCTACTTTCCAGTTAGAAAAGGATGCTAGATGCTGGTGGGAGTCTATTGAAGCAACCATCGATCCTACTCAAGTAACATGGGAAGAATTCGTAGAGTACTTCAATGCTAAATATTTCTCGGACCGAGTCCAAGAAAAGAAGGCTACAGAATTCGCTGCATTTAAGCAACGATCCCTATCAGTAGCTGATTACGAGGCACAGTTCTCGAGATTGTCCAGATATGCCAAACACTTGATTAGCACGGAGAAAATGAAGGCTAAAAGGTTTCTTAATGGGCTCAGGCCCCAGTACATCACTCAGCTGGCGCCTATGGATATCCAAGTTTATTCTGAAATAGTACGTCGAGCTCAGCTACTTGAAGATGCCACGGAACTATCTGATAGGATCCGTGGGAAAGACAAGAAGGAGCAAGTCACAAGTTCGGGTTCTTTCAAACCCAATTTCAAGAAGAGGCCCAACAATGGAGGTTCTTCCTCTTAAGATCATAAGTTCAAAAAGACCAAGCCTTTCTCTATCACAACTACACCTTCAAACGTAGTATGCAAGCATTGTGACAAGGCTGGTCACAAGACAGAAGAATGCTGGAGGAAGTTAGAGCATGTCTCCGTTGTGGAAGCCGTGAGCATCGGATTCCCGAGTGTCCATTAATGAATGACCAAGCCGGTGATGGTAAACGCCCGGTGACAAAGAACGCTCGACTTCATGCAATAAAGGAGACGGAGCAAGAAGAAGGTGGACTGGTAGAAGGTACATTAATAGTTTGTTCCAAAAGTGCTTATGTCTTATTTGATACGGGTGCATCGCATTCCATTATTTCTAAGAAGTTTGCCGACCCGTTACCATTAGAACCAAAATGGATAAAAATAGTTCTAACTACTCCTCTTGGAAGCGAAAATGATATTACTCATCACTACCAAAACTGTGAGATAATGGTTCAAGGTAGGAATTTACCTATAGATCTCATATGCCTCGATCTAAAGGAGTATGATGTTATACTAGGAGCGGACTGGTTATCCAAATACCAGGCAACGGTTGATTGCCGCAATAGCCGAATTGCTTTCAAAGATATTCCAGAATTAATCTTTACTCGCCCCAAGAGTCGGAGCAATTCCCCTCTTATTTCGGCTCTTCGAGCAAGCAAGCTCGTCAGGAAAGGATGTGTATCCTTCCTTGCTTTTGTCACTGTTAAAGAAGCTAAGGAAACCAAGATAGAAGACATTCAGGTAGTGCAAGAATTTCCAGACATATTTCCGGAAGATTTGCCGGGATTACCCCCTCAAAGAGAAGTGGCCTTCACCATCAACTTAGTCCCTGGTGCTGGTCCAGTTTCAAAGGCACCCTATAGAATGTCCCCTGCGGAACTCAAAGAGTTGAAGGAGCAATTAATGGAACTAATTCGAAAAGGGTTCATTAGACTAAGTACTTCCCCGTGGGGAGCACCAGTCTTATTTGTAAAGAAGAAGGATGGATCCATGAGATTGTGTATCGACTATCGACAGTTGAATCATCTTACTACCAAGAACAAGTACCCACTGCCGAGAATCGATGAGTTATTTGATCAGATTTCTGGATCCAAATGTTTTTCCAAGATTGATCTCAGGTCGGGTTATCATCAGTTAAGGATCAAGGATGAAGATATTCATAAGACTGCGTTCAGAAGCAGGTATGGCCACTATGAATTTGTTGTTATGCCTTTTGGACTAACCAATGCCCCTGCTGCCTTTATGCAGTTAATGAATAGCATATTCAGGCCTTACTTGGATCAATTCATAGTAGTCTTCATTGATGATATATTGATATATTCCAAAACTAAGGAAGAACATGAGGAGCATTTAAGGATCGCATTGCAAGTATTGAGGGAAAATCAATTATATGCAAAGCTCAGCAAATGCGAGTTCTGGCTTGAAGAAGTGGCTTTTCTCGGGCATGTCATATCAAAGGACGGTTTATCTGTTGATCCATCAAAAGTAGAGGCTGTTAGGAACTGGGAAAGACCAACCAATACTAGCGAGATCAAAGTTTCTTAGGTCTTGCAGGCTATTATCGGCGATTCATCAAAGATTTCTCTAAGATCGCCGTACCACTTACAAGATTAACTCGTAAGGAGATCCGATATGAATGGAGTGAGGAATGTGAAAGAAGTTTCCAAACTCTCAAGGATCATCTCACTACAGCTCCGGTGTTAGCTCTACCAATAGAAGGAGAGAAATTCGAGGTCTACACTGATGCTTCTGGCATTGGCCTCGGATGTGTCCTAATGCAACAAGGAAAGGTCATAGCATACTCTTCACGTCAACTGAAGAAGCATGAGGAGAATTACCCCGTCCATGACTTAGAACTGGCCGCGGTGGTATTTGCCCTAAAGATATGGAGACACTACTTATATGGAGTGCAGTTTACTGTATACTCCGATCACAAAAGTCTCAAATATCTATTTTCACAAAAGGAGCTAACATGAGACAAAGACGCTGGTTTGAATATCTTAAGGACTTCGACTTCAATATACAATATCATCCTGGAAAGGGTAATTATGTTGCTGATGCCCTTAGTCGAAAGTCGAGAGCAATGATAGCCAATTGTATGATACAAGAATGGAGGTTGCTAGAACAATTCTCCGAGCTCAATATAAGCTTGGACAAGGAAGCCAAATTTGTCACCTTATCTCATATAAGCATACAGTCAGATTTATTATCTGAAATACAAGCACTTCAGGATGATGATCCTATATTAGTGGAAATCAAAGGCAGAGTAGAAGGACAATCTGATTTTCAACTAACTTCTGATGGAAGATTATTATTCAAAGGTAGAACTTGTATACCCGACTGTCCGGAATTAAAGAAGAAGATCTTAGATGAAGCACACCGATCAAGGTACACTATTCATCCAGGATCAACCAAAATGTACCAAGATGTAAAGAGGAACTTTTGGTGGCCTAATATGAAAAGAGAAATAGCGGACTATGTATCACGCTGTCTCACATGCCAACAAGTCAAGGTGGAACACCAAAAGCCTGCTGGTAAACTTCATCCTCTAGATATTCCTAAGTGGAAGTGGGAGGATATTGGTATGGATTTCATCATGGGTCTATCTAAATCAAAAGGAGGACATGATGGAATCTGGGTTATCATTGACCGATTAACTAAATCGGCACATTTCTTGCCAATAAAAAGCCGATGGTCAATTGATGTGCTAGCTGCACTATACATCAAAGAAATAGTCAGGTTACATGGAATTCCTGTCTCAATCGTGTCTGATAGAGATCCCCGTTTCACTTCTCATTTTTGGAAGGGATTACAACATTCGTTGGGAACAAGGCTCAACTTTAGTACTGCTTTTCACCCACAAACGGATGGTCAGACCGAGAGAGCTAATCAAGTTGTTGAGGATATGCTAAGAGCTTGCATCATTGACTTTGGTGGAAGCTGGCATGAACATTTGCCACTAGTGGAATTTGCATATAATAATAGCTACCAAGCTAGTATCCAAATGGCACCTTTCGAAGCTTTATATGGAAGGAGTTGCTGATCACCCTTATGCTGGAACGAAGTTGGAGAGAAACAACTGTTAGGTCCAGACATGGTAAGGGATACAACTGAGAAGATACAAGTAATCAGAGAAAGATTGCAAGTTGCTCAGATAAGACAAAAGGCTTATGCTGATACAAGAAGAAGAGATCTTGAATTCCAGGTTGGAGATCATGTATTTCTTAAAATATCGCCTGGACGTGGCATACGAAGATTTGGTGTTAAGGGCAAGCTTACGCCAAGATTCATCGGACCTTTTGAGATACTCGAAAGAGTTGGCGAGGTTGCTTATCGCATCGCATTGCCTCCTCAACTGTCCGAAGTACATAATGTATTTCACATATCTATGTTGAAGAAGTATGTACACGATCCATCTCATATTATTGAACATGGAGATCTGGTGATCCAGAAAGATCTCACATATGAACAGAAGCCTATGAAGATCTTAGATCATGAAATACGAGCTCTAAGGAATAAGGTTATTCCCATGCTCAAGGTGCAATGGAACAAGAATTCTGAACATGAAGCAACATGGGAGACCGAGGAATCTATGAAGAAACGATTTCCCGAGTTATTCTAAGAGGTATTTGATCTACACTCTCCACGTATATACATATTATGCAATTGAATTTGGGGACCAAATTCTTTTAAGTGGGGGAGGGTGTAGCAACCCTGATAAAATATTAATAATAATAAAGATTTTAAAAATAAATTAAATAAATAGATAAATAAAATAATATAAAATAACGCCTCGGATAAAGGCGCTATTTAAATTATAAACGCCTCTAGTTAAGGCGTGACTCAAGAAGTGACGCCCTCACCAAACGGCGTCAAATTCCAACGTCAAAAAGGGTAAGGCCAAGAAACGCCCCTAGATTGGGCGTGTTTTAAAACATGAAACGCCCTTACTCAAGGCGCTTCTTTAGAAACGACCTGAACCAGGTCGTGAATTCAAGAATCGACGCCCTGACCGAAGTCGTTAATTCCATTCCAGTCCCGTTCGAATCCAGATCTTATCCAGGGTAATTGATAAGCATTAGAAAGAGTTCAAACGTGGTAATGACTCTATCATGGAAGTATTACTTCAACACAATCACTAACCCTAATAGGATTTCCAAAATCCTATAAATAAACTGTTCGATCCAACCCTAAATCTATTTGGACGGACGACTGCTGCACGGTACGTGAAGAACATATGTTCTTCTAATTCCTTTTGTTTTCTGCTTCGGTTACAAGAAGAACTAATGATTCTTCATCTTATGTTCCTTCTTACAGGTCGGGAAGCTCCTACGAAAGAACCAGGTAATGTTCTTTCTTCCTTATCCTCCCGTTAGGTAGTTGAAGAAACTAATATATGTTTCTTCTTTCCTGTAGGATCTACAGCAAAATTGACAAAACCAAGAACAGGTGTTCTTCATCGAAAACGAACTCCTTCTTAAAAGGATTTTCTTCCTCCTGCTGCTACTGCGGTTGATTGGTTGCAGTGGAAGTTTCAGATCTTTCAAACCCTTCGTCAGTTCAATCATATTAAGGTAGGTTTTCTCAAGCTACTGTAGCCCAAATAAAAATAATTCAAGATACGTATATATTAGCATGACATGCATACGGTTTATTATAGTTTTAATACGTATCTGCAATATTTTGAAAGAGACGCCCCTGTCAAGGGCGCTATTTTACAAGACACGACCCTTACAAGGTCGTCAATTTTATATTTGACGCCCTGTACGCAGGCGTTAATTTCATTTAATCGTTAATCACCCATGTTAAGAACTGATTATATATGGAATCAAGATTCTATAATAATACATGATCATATGTCTTCAAACCTGCTAAATTTATTGTCATGATCTTATATTCGTTCCTCTCTGTTATCCTGAAATTATTACTGTTAATTTCTGAAAGTTGAATTAACGGCCTTGTCTAGGTCGTCTCTCACTGGACTAACGCCTGACACTAAGGCGTAACTTGAAAAGTAATGCCCCTTAATAGGGCGCGTTCTGTTAAATTCCTGAAAAACCTATTCTGTAAAAATAAGAACCTGAGAGTAACGCCCCTGCCCAGGGCGCGTTTTTGATAATTCCTGAAATTCTTTATATTCTGTCAAATATTGTAAATAAAAGGACGCCTGCTACTGTAGTCGTCTCATTGTAAAGAAACGCCCCTGACCAGGGCGCGTTTCTGACAAATTACTGAAATATTGAAATTTTGCAAAAATGGAAAATAGATAAACGCCCTTCTGTTAGGCGTTAATTACTTGAGAAACGACTTTACATAAGTCGTTATTTTACTGTAAACTATTTTTAACTCGTTACTGTTAACCGATGGTTTCAATATATATTATATACATATATCGGCACTATATCTCCACTCCGGGAGTATAGTCCCACGTTTCACGATTGTTTTATCGATCACACTCAATTCTCATTGACATACAAGCTCTCCATTGGACATTCCGTTCCTTTGGACTAGCGAGTTAGTCATAGAGACCTCCGTAAGACTCCTCGTAGCATTGGATTCCCTCAAGGCCGACTGAGTTGGTTGTACCCTAAAAACCCATTACACTATTTTACCATGTCACTCTAAAGAAACATGGTATACCGGCCCTTATGATTATACAAAGAGTATATCATAAGAAATTCTTAATGGGATGATGATATCATGCCATATCATGTCATTCTTGTAAACCTCAATTCTATGATAAGAATGAGGGTATCATACCTTGATATACTGTTCATGTGGACTTCAATTCTATATATAGAATGTCCATATTGATTTGTCATGGTACCCAAGTCAAGGGAACCATATTCTACCTAGTTTTATCGATACCGTGATTATTCCGTCATTATCGCCATCCTATGTCTTTGTCATATTTTTAGAATCTATTCTGTCAAAGTTGTCATACATGTCTACAAGCTTGATTATTGAAATTCAAAAGTTGGCGATATGAACAAGAGTGGATGTCAAAACACATGATAAATGCCTGTGCATATAGGGCCCGATCTGGTCCTGGGAGGAGCACCCGAAAGTACTTGTGCCCATGGGAGTTAAAATGATAAGGTATCTGGCATTATACCGAGTACTTGACTTGCTTGATTGGACATTCCACACACATCTTGTACTTGAATCGTACTTGACATGAAATGAAATGCGTGGCCCAAAAAAGGGTAAATTACTTGCTTGATACATGATAGCCAAAGTTCTTGACATGACTTGTTAAATGTACTTGCTTGAATATCTCAAATATCTTGTTATCTTGTTGAAAGTTCATGATTTGTTCATCTTATTTCCTTGATATTACATTCTCTCTATCTTGTCGTTTTATGCGAGCATGCATAGCTTTATTGCATTCATGAAAGATGTAATTACTTAAACCCCTTACTAGTACTTGAGATATAATTTCCTACTGAGCGTTCGCTCATTCCGTTTGTCCCTTTTTACTTTTCAGGTAAGTCCGACGACGATGGAAGTCAATCGGATGGGAATGGTCAAGAGTGAAAGAGCTAGAGCTTTTCCAAGTGTCAATTAGTCTTTTCCTATTTTCTTGAGTCAACTATGTACTTTTCCTTTTTATTAAACAGAGTATTGGATTTGTAATAGTCTATCCATTATGAAATAAAGGATTGGGTTATCTTGCTATTTTGCGCATCTCTGTCTTTGTGTCGAATACACGACCACTCTGATTGACATGATTGATATAAACTCGTCGCGCATCTCCGGGTATCTTCCGCGCTCGGGGCGTGACATATCAGTCTAGACCTACTGAATTATACTTAGCTGTAGTTAAAAGAATCTTCAGATATTTGTCAGCTAGTCATTCTCTTGGTTTATGATTTCCTGCATCTCACACATTTAACTTAGTAGCATACACAGATGCTGATTATGCAGGCTGTAAACTAGACAGGAAAAGCACTAGTGGCCATTGTGAATTCTTGGGTGGGTGTTTAGTGTCTTGGGGCTCCAAGAAATAACATTCTGTGGCCCTCTCCACTGCAGAAGCTGAATATGTGGCTGCAGGGAGTTGTGGAACACAAGTAATATGGATTAAACACCAGCTTCAGGACTACCAAGTAGACCTGGGGTGCACACCAATTTACTGTGATAATACTAGTGCCATCAATCTTGCTAAAAATCCTGTTTTGCATTCACGAACCAAACACATAGAGATAAGACATCATTTTATAAGAGATGAGGTGTCTAAGAATAATTTTGAACTGATTCATGTAGGCACAGATAATCAGATTGCTGACATATTCACAAAATCTCTGGATAATGAAAAATTCACCACATTCAGAAGAGAATTAGGCTTATACAAATTGTCTTAATTATGAAGCCTGCTCTTGTTATGAGGGGGAGTTGTATTTGTCAGATGTTTAGCCTTCTTTCTTGTTGGTTTAAGGGGGAGTTCAGAATGCTTACTGGTTAGCTTTCAGGAATACTCTAAGTAAGGGGAAGCCTTGAGTTTATGCTGGAATGTTTTATTGAGGAATGCTATGTCTTAGGGGGAGCTGAGTTGTGATGTGAGAAGAGAAGTTCTTTGACAAATTCAAAAGGGGCTGTCCAGATGTGTAACTTTGCTGGTCTTGCATGACTGATCTAGAGTGGTTCTCTCAGACAGTAGAGTGTCACTTATCTCTTAAGTCTATAAGTCAGTGACTCTAATCTCCAGATTAGAATCTTTTCTTTAGTACTTCTTCAGAGATCTGGACTAATTGCATAAAGTATATCTTCCTACATTGTCATTGATTCTGGTTCAGGCCAAAAACTTGTATGTCTTGTTATCTGACCCAATCAACTTGAAATCTAGACTTCAAGACTCAATTCAAGAAATAGTCCTTTTTGGTATTATTTTCAATCATTCTATCTCTTTAACTCAAGGGCTTAACTGAACAAAAATGTTCTGTTTTGATCACTGAGAAACTGGGAGCTTCATCAATGAAATGAATATTTCTCCCATGTCATGAGGTGTCAAATGCTTAAAATGAATGAAAAGACATGACAGAGCAATGGTGGCTTGCTGGTGAGTAACTGGGGACTCTGGCCTCTAATCAAGGTGCTTCCTGATGTCAAAAGTCACAGTTACTATCTCTGTTCCCTAATAAAAAAAAGGGAAGTAATGAGGTACTCACTCTGAGTAACTGGAGATTCAGGCCTCTAATCCAGGTGTCTCTCTAATGTCAAAGGAGTGAACTACCAACTTACTCATTGATCTTCTTGAAAATCATCTCCAACAAAATTCCTTGTTGTTATGCAACTAATGGATTGCTTGTCTTCAATACCTTGAGAACACCTCTCTGATTTCGTCTCTTGCTGTCTTGTGGGATAGTTGAATGATCAGCTATTTCTAGCCATACTTGTGAACTCCTGCTCTAAATCATCAACTATGTATGCTGATAAACTTGTCTATCATTCTACTTCTCTATTGTGTACTGAAGTATAAAGAATCTTCTCTTGAGATTAGAAACTCACTTATTCTCTTAAGACCTACTCGTGACTTTCTGCACTAAGAAGTTACTGCCCTTAGTCCTCATGTTTCCAGCACTGTCATACATTCTGTAGTTTTTTTTTTTTTGCTGATGTCAAAGGGGGAGAGAAGTTTGCAATATTTGTAATATCAGTGAGAAGTTCTGCAATATCAGTGAGAAGTTCTGCCATATCAGTGAGTCTTAGTTTTGTCTTGAGCTTTAGGGGAGTCATGTTGCTTCGTGGAAGATATGGTTATGAGTTGTGGGGGAGATGAGAGTGTGTTGTAGGGAATGTATAATTCATCTGCATGAGCATGCCTTGAATTTAATATGTTTGTTGCAGCTGATATAAATCTCTTATTGAAACTTGATATTGCTTGATTCATAGTGTTGTCATCATCAAAAAGGGGGAGATTGCTGCATCCCTATGGTTTTGATGATGTCTCACACTATAAATTAATCTTCTATCTCTAGATTAATGATGTTTCATCATGTGAGTGAGTACAGTTCTTTTGGTTGTCAGATAAGCATGCTATCTTGATTCAATCTTCACTCTGCCTAGTTAGTACTGACAGCAGTGGGTCGACCCACCCTTGCTGATGCGTCGACTCATCTGAACATTGTTTGTCTGGGTACCAAAGTCTATACACCAGCTTGATCTTTCAAGTCTGTACATTGGCATAATTTTTTCAAGTCTGTACATCGGGCACCTTCTAACTGAAGTCTACACACTGGTCTCAATACTCAAAGTCAGTTCACCTCAACCCTATACATCCTTCAAAGCTTCATGTCTATACACTGGCTGTTGCATTCTCTTGATATATAAACACCCGATAGTGTAAGTCTATACATCACCCAGTGTCATGTTTGCATAGTCTATACATCGCCTGCTTTACACAATCAAAGTCTACACATTGCTTGTCAACAGGCTCGCACACACTAAAGTACATACATTGCACAAAGTCTGAACATTGCTTCAGAGATAGCTTCAGCAAAGTCTATACATAGACTGGCAGTCTTCATGCTAAGTATATACATTCCTTGAGTCCAAGTCTGTACAGCGTCCGTTGTCTAGAATCCTTGAAGTCTGTACATCGGACTGCTTCTTTTGAAGTCTATACATTGGCTCGTTCACTTCTGCAAAGCATGTACATCAGACTGTGGCAAAGTCTATACATTCGGTTCCTTGGGCAAAGTCTATACATCGCTTAGTCTGCACATTGCCTTCAGCCCAAGCGTTCAAAGCCAAGTCTATTCAACGCGAAGTCTGTACACTCCTCATCTGTTCCTACGCTTGGCCAAGTCCATACACTCAACATTTCCCTACACTTTCCTGGCCAAGTCTGTACATCACTAAGTGTGTACATTGCATGCTGCTCAAACGTTCAAAGTCTTCAAAGTCTGTACAGCGTCCGTCTCAGCCAGCGTCTCATGTTGCGTCTTAGGCAAGTCTGTACATCGGCTTCATTCGCTCAAGTCCACACATCCACAGTGGTTCATCAAGTCTATACATTCACTTGAGCTTCACCAAGTCTGTACAACGTTGAAGCCTTCATAAGTCCATACACTACTTGAGCTTCACCAAGTCTGTACAACGCTAAAGTCTTCACAAGTCTGTACTGTGCTTGAGCTTCATCTAGTCTGTACATCGCTTCAAGCGATTCAAGTCTATACAGACTGCCTTCACATCCAGAGTCTGTACATCGGTTCAACAGCCGATCGTCTCATACAGAACATTCCAAGTCTGTACTGCCGAGTGTCTAATGCATCGTCTCACCCTGGCATAGTCTATACACTGGCTCAAGTTTGTCGAAGTCTATACATCTACGTTGAGCATCAAGTCTACACACTGCTCACTGTCTTATTAAGAGTCTCACACAGGTTCCAAGTCTGTACACTGTTTAGGCATCGTGAAGTCTATACAGTGGCTGAAGCTTTGTTAAGTTTACACATTGGTAAGGCTCGTTTGCATTGTTCATCACATGTATATACACTGCCTTTCATGAGCCTATCCATCAAGTCTACTCATTGGGTTGTCCGACCACAACCCTATACATTCTGGTGTTATAACTTGAGTCTTCAATGCTCACAGCACACTCTTTCCAAGCCTGTACACTGGTGAGGCTTCGTGAAGTCTACACAGTGGCTGGGCTATGTAAAGTGTACACATTAGTAAGGCTTGTTTGCTTTGTTCTTCATAAGTCTATACACTGCCTTCATATGCATTCTTCATAAGTCTACACACTGCCTTCATATGCATTCTTCATAAGTCTATACGCTACCTTCATATGCATTCTTCATAAGTCTATACACTACCATTTGTTTGCATTGTTCATATGTCTATACACTGCCTTCACATGCGCTTTATTCATTAAGTCTGTACACTCTCTCACGTTGTACACACTTAATCAGTTGATGTTTTTGAAGTATATACATTCGTGTTTATAGCCTGAACTAACTAAGTCTATACATTCAATCTGTCTCTGTCTGTAGGCGATTCAGGCTGATGATTGGGCACGTGATCCAAGATAACAGGCGCATGACACGTGGATGGCAACCTAGTCAAGATGCTGCCATGTGGTCGAAATTCAAATGATCTGGCAAAAATTGCATAGGCGGGAACCTGGCAGCCACACGCCAATATCTGCTATAAATATAGAGCTTCATCCTTCAGTAGAAGCCTGATCATGAAAAGAAAAAGCAGAAGCCATTGGTGAGAGTTTGCACGATCCAGAAAAGAAAAAGAGCAGAGAGTTCCAGATCTGAGAGGAGTTTGTTCGAGAGAGAGAGCAGTGTGTGTGGATTGATGAATTGCTTCATTTGAAGCTACATTTGTATTGGATTTTAGAACTGATTTCTTCTTCATTGGTTTTTGTTTCTACTTTGTTTTCGTTTCATTTTGTTCATCCTTCTGATTTGAATTGGTTTCCCTCCGGTGTGTGGAGGAACGGAGTATTACTCCAGTTTCCCTCTGAGTTGCAGAGGAAGAGAGATCGGTGATCTCTGGTGGTGTTAGTGACTGGTTGTCATTAACAGTTTCCCTCCGGTGTGTGGAGGAAGGGAGAGGATTCTCCGGTTGTGTTCTAGCTAGGAGCTAGAACAGGTTTTAAGTTATGTGGGTAGCAGAGCTTGGTTGAGGGATATGTTTCCCTTGGGTGTTCAAGCTGTGTGGCAGCATGTTATTCGCAGACTGAGTCTGCATTGATCTAGCATTGTCTAGTGGAATCCTCATTCTAGTTGGAGTGAGGGGTGGATGTAGATTGCGGACTGCAATCAAACCACCTAAAACCCGAGTGCCTCCTCTGTGGTTTGCTATTGTTATCTATGCTCTTCATCTGCTTGTCTCTTTGCTTCCATGTGATCAGTTCTTCATTCTCATTTACATTTCTCTGTGTACAGGTTAAGGAGGTGCGTTAGCAGTAGAATTTATTTTCCGCCTAAGTTTCTACAAATTGGGAGTGATCTATTCATCCCCCCCCTTCTATATCACTCTTGCTGCGCTAACAGAAAAGACTCCACCAAACGGGATGAGAAGCATCAAGCTCGACTAACAGTAGTTCACCAGTAAGGGAAATCCTAGGTTCGCTTGAGCATCTTCTCAATCGAGGCAACAAAGCAACCACATCAACAGAAGTGAAACACCTCAAGATCTGCACAGACTTAAGCTGGGACGACCAAAACAGCGTAAGAATGTGTACGGCCATCACACCAACTCGCAAAGTCATCAGCCACCTGAACAAGCCACACAAAAAAAGCGCAAATAATGTACTGTAGATTCAAGCCTATTGGCGAACTCTTCCAAGTACAACACGATCGAGACAAACACCACGACGAAAAGGAGCATCCCGTCGCCTTCTGACGAGAGCAAAACCATCTCACACAGTGCTAACACAGCACTCACAAGACAACACACAGAAAACAAAGCGACAAGGAAACGCGAAACTTAAACCAGCGAAAGACTGTACTGGACTTTCAGGACTCTGGACACTGTATATCTTAGATTCCCATGTACTTCACACAACAACACTCCGATACCACCTGTGACGACCCGGACTCCGGATATCGGATATACCCGATAGGATTACCGAGTAGACCCGATACCACTTGGAACCCGTGAAGCCTCCCAAGAGCTGTAAACCTCCGAAGGGATAAAAAGGATTGTCGTGTAGTACATTGAAGCCCCCGATATAATAGTAAGCAATAATATTTCATTAATCAGGTTTGTTAAAGTAGCAGAAATAAAAGTACTTTATAATTAACAGTTAAAATTAACAATTATACAAGAGTCCAGTCCAAAGGAAAGACAAGTACAGTCCAACAGAAAGAAAAACGTACACTGAGGTCGGGGGAAGCCCGACGCAGGTACCACTGGCAACTACGAACACGCCAGACCATGAACCGCAAAGGAAGTAGAGACATCCACACCTGAAAAGCAGGGGTGAGCCTCGTGTCACTGGATCAGTAGGGGTCACGCGGATCCCCACTGAAAAATAATGCAGTAACACGGAACAACAACTATAATAACAGTAGTAGTAAAGCAGGAAAAGCTAAACTACAACTAGAAAGCTACAAAAGAAAGCCGTAACAGAAGGAGTAGAATAGCTAAAAGAAAAGGGAAAAGCCAAACCAAACAAGACACGGCTGCCGAACAAACCGCGGCTCCCTAACTACTCCAAACAATGACAGAAGGGTGAACCCTAATCTCACAAAGTCAAGAGTTACCGATTCGTCGACACAGAACAAGTGATGTGACACCACCTTGGGGTGATGACCACAAGACAATATGACCCTTGGACCTAAGGTTGCAAGCAAGCAAATTGGCGATGATACCACTCGAGCGGCTCACTCGCTTGGTGCACACTTGTGCCCGTGGGCAACTAAACGATAATGGAGAGGGTCCGGGGTGGGACAATGATGCTCCGGTGCTTGGCAAGCTTGGGGAGAACCCCAATTGGGCCAGGGATGCCCACTCACGGGTGGCCGTCACACCATGGGTGTGGGTTGAAATGGCTCGCTCACAACTCACCCACGATGGACACTCACGTGTTCGGCAATTTGGTCCGGGCCCTCGCTCTCCGTCCGACGCAGCAAAGCAAGAATACTAAGCTAAGCAAGTGATATTGACCAGCAAGGAAAGGGTGACCAAGGCTCACCTAGCCTGCGTGAAGACGCCAACTCTGGCCAAAGACGGGGGCGAGCGGGGAGGCAAGGGTTTGCGCCCGCAAGCCGCGTCGGTGTCGCTTCAAATCTGTGAAAATAATATTACATGAACTACACCTCTCACAGGAGGGGGGCTCTTGGGGTGGGGGTTAGACTTAATACAACCAAGATTACCTCCACGTAGGGAGGGGCCTTCAGCCGGCCAAGCGGGGTGGGGAAATTATGAAGAGAATGCCGACTCTCCAAGCTTCGCCGGTTCTGCCACTCTTCAGTTTTGCTGAACAGGTTATCGATGAAGATGCTGCCACAGACTCAACCGAGCTCCAAATTTGATGAAACTGGTACCAAAAGTTCCCCAGCTGGCCGAGGATGATGCTTGATGTTTTTGGGAAGCTCTGGAACTCGGGGCTGATCGAACCGGCGACTAGAGCAGGACAGTAACACTATGCCTCTGACTGATGCAAAACTGATATAGTGGATTGCAGAAGGCACTGCGGTAGCTCCCGAACTCCAAATCGAACGAAACTGGTAGTGACGCGATCGCGGTCGGAGTAGCTTCGAGCAGAAATTGACGGAGCCACAATCCGAGGTCAGAGAGGAGAATGGTGGCCAGAGATGTGAAGACATGTCAAACCTGGACCTGCAGGGGGCAGACTGCACACTCCGGCGAAGAAATTCAGAACAAATAGCTCGGGTGGCCGATTGGCGTCGTTCCTTTTGCTACTGATGGAGGACTAGACGAAGAAGAATTTTGTAGAAGGAAGCGTGAACGAATTCCTCCAAGCTTGGCTGCTGAATGGCTTCCAAGATCGCTCTGGCCTTCAGTCTGGGACAGATTGCGCAGTCGTTGAAGATGACGTTCATCCGGACAGCTCCGAACTCGGATGCCGGCGAGACCACCACCGTTGGAAAGCTAACTCGTAGACGATTCCATCAATGTAGGCCTTGCCATCTGAATCTTTGAGAGATGGTCGTGGCTGCCTTTGCAAGTCACTGCTTTTCTAAAACCTGCAACAGGGACAGAATAGGTGGAGGAGAGGGTGTGGGGAGGGGCATGAACAAGGGCTTATTTGGTGGATGGGGAAGGGGGGGTGCGACCTTGGGTGGTTAGGGAGGTGGGGAGATGAAAGGGCACAGCCCAAGGGAGAGGGAAATTTGAAATTTGGCCTAGGGAAGGGCTCTTTCAGTCTTGGGGAGAGGGAAGGTTGCTTGGGAGAGTGGAAAGGTGCCTAGGAGAAGGGGTTTCCACCTAGGGGTTGGAGGGGGAATTGAATGAGTGCATGGGGAAGGGGAAGGGGCCTTAATGAGGGGTGAATGGGGAGGAGAGAGAATGAATTTCGAAATTGGGGTGGGGAGGAGAGAGAGAGGGGTCACAACCCACTTAGAGAGAGTGATAGTAAGAGAGAGAGAGTGATATATATTGAGAGGGAACTAGAAGGTGTGGAAATTTTCTGGATTCAATATTCAAGCATAATTGTTACAAATGAGAGAGGGGTGGGGCTATTTATAGACCCCACACTTCTCCTAAGACCAAACTGACCCTGACAAACTAACTAATGATAAACCAGTCCAAGGGAGGGGTGCCCCTGGGCCTAGCCCAATGAATTGGGCCCATTAACCTATCAAACCAACATAATGACTTCAAGACTTAGGAAAATGACTTTCTAACCTAGGTACATGACTCAATAAAGGGAAAATTACATGTTTAAGACTCAAATAAAAATAAAAAAATTACATGACTCGACTCACAAACACATGAGGAATATAATGGCGTACACCGACGATCAATCCGAGCTTCAGAAAATGTGGAGGGGCAAGAGATGTCCCCATCATACCCCTGGGGTGGGGAAAACCCGACCCTGTCGAGTATGGGTCCACCGGGGAAGTAGCATCCCAAACGCAGTTCCGGGCAAACCTTGTTCTCCAAACTCGACCCATGTCCATAGCCGAGGAACGGTGCTTCCACTCGATAAAGTGACTCGGACACACCCTTAGGCTGGCGAAGAGATCTTGCTTTGCTTAGTATTACCGCCATGTGCTGACGTCAGGCTCTCGGGCTAGTTTGTGGTGCCACTCCGAGGGTGTCTCTCACAAGGATAGGTGTAGGCTAAAGACACTCACTAGGATCCACCGCGGTACCCTTAGAGGGTGCCGGATCCGCCACGTGGGAAGTGGGATGAATCCCAAAACCCATTGGTAAGTTCAACCCGCAAGCCGGGTGCCAAGGCCACTCGGAACTTGGCAAGGTCCAAGTCCTCGTGCCCTCAAATTGGAGGTGACCCTAGAGTAGAGCCACTCCAAAATCATCATCATCATCAAGTCGCCAACGTGGAATTTCAAGTGGCGCTCACGAGTTTTTGCCCGCTTTTTGTAATTCTCACCGCTTTTTGCTTGATGCATGTTTTGATGCATATGCCATGTACTAAGATGCGGTGTGAGTGAGTAGTGTGTGGTATGCAAAGGTGGTCCAGGGCAATCACATGTAGACCTATCATGCATTAATGTTATGAAGACTTTGAATGTCTTGGGAGGACCGGGGCATCCATAGGTGTCCCTTTCATGTGTGAGTGTGATGAGTGCCGGGGGACCCGGACATCCATGAATGCTCCTAACATGCTTGAGATTTACGATGAATGATGGTGGACCATTACAACCAAATATTGACCACTCATGTTTTCTTCTTGACATGTGGGTGATATGAATGAATGGACTCGACTTTCTAATCATGTCAAGTGGGGTGGTATGTCTAAGAACATGCATTTCAATCCTAGTGATGACTTCTATGTGCATAGGTGTGGGGTGACCCTTGAGCTTCCATTCGTATGAGTCAAAAGGATCTAAGAACGGAGACATCATGGAGTGGGGCCATCTATCAATCCCATTGTGTATGTTGCCTATGGTTAAGGCTTCTTTGGTGTAACCCAATTCTAGGAAGGGAAGGTTTTGGGTTATCATGGGTGGTAAGGGTAGGGTAAGGTGGGTGGTGAATAAGGTGAGTGGGTTACATTGAGATCTAGGCTCCCATAGAAAAGGGTCAAAGGGATCATGGTAAGGGTCACCTTGGTAGGGGTACTCTATGCTCTCAAGGTCCTCAAATGGTGAGTCATCCTCCTCAATAATTGGGCCAAGGTTGCTAATGGGTTGACCGATCAAAGCACTAGGGATCTTAATGGTTGGGGAGTGGACTAGGATAGGTTCTTTCTCCATGGGAAGAAGGAGGATGATCTCACTAGTAACTTGGCCATTAGTGTAGATGGAAGTGATGGAGCCAATGGAGGGATATGCTAGGCTAATGGTGTTAGTTTCGGACGGCCTCAAGGCTAGCATATTGGTCAAGTGAATTTGGCAATGTAGGTAGTTCACTAAGTCTCCCATATCTTTCACACAATAGGAAGTTTGATAAGTGACATGTGGCTGAATGGGAATGATTTGGGATTGATATCCCATGGGTAGGTGGCATGGTTGTGAACTAGGAATGGTGAGACCTTTCTTGAGCCATTGGAGTATGGACTTATCTATGGTGAGGTTGGGTGTCTCTAGAGGAGCTAGGCTAGAGGTGTGTTAGTTGTTTAGCCTTTGGATTTCCTCTATGTTGGGAGGTGCATTCGGATGGGCATCCTTCTCCACTTGGGTAGGTGTGTGGGTAGTAACTTCTATTGCTAATGGAGTAGGGGGATCTATGGTGGGTGGTTTGGTGATAGCTAGCGTATGACACACCCGGGGTGGTGAACAAGTATGGGCTTGGGTTGGGATAGGAAGGGGAAGTAGAGGAGGCCTAGGTTGGGGAAAGATTGGTGTAGGAAGTGGGAGGTGCGTTGGGTGAGGGGTTTTGGGTTGATTTGTTTTGGGAGATGTGTCCCTTTTTGGGGATGATGGTGGGTTTGTGGTGGTGGTCAAGGGGGCTTGTGGGGTACGTGTTTGGTGAGGGGTTTTGGGTTTGGGGGTGGTGGCCATTATGGGCCTAGGTGGAGGGGTGGACGCGGTGTCCACTTGATTTTTAAAGGTGAGGGTTGGATAAGTGGTGGTCACCATGGAGGGAATTGGGTCGGTTAGGGGTCTCTTGTCCTTGGGATCGTTTGGGGTGGAAGTGGGGGCTAAAGGGGCTTGACTAGTGTAGGTTAGGGAAGGGGGGTTTGGTTGGGGTGTGGGGGCCCTCATGGGGTTAGGTGGGGAGGTGGAGGCCTTGGACACTTGGGTTCTAGTGGTAAGGGTTTAGACGGGTGGGGTTGGAGGAGTGGGAGTGCTCCTCGAGTTTTGGTAACCCGGGTAGGAGGGAGGAGGTCGGGGAGTGTAGACTTTCCTAAGTTCGGCTCTCATGTTCTCCCATGTGTTAATAGGCTCTAGCCTCATAACCCTCCTAAATTGTTCAATGAACTTCCACCTATCCTCGGCATGGTACACAAGTCGACTCTTGGCAAGGTAGATTTTCATGGGTTCAGTCATTGGATTCCTTTTAAAGTATTTGTCCATGTTTTCCTCCCACTCTAAATATGCAATAGAGTGGTATCCGTTAACGATAAGGTCCTCAAATAGGACTTTGTCCAAAGGGGTGTCAATCGGACCTTTGCGGAGGGCCGAGTGAGATAGATGTGACTTACATGAAGTAGCCATGCTAGTGGACAAAAGAGATGCAACCGAAGACTCTAAATACATATGAGGGTTCTAGGACCAACTTGATAGAGACAAGTTGTGAACTTGCTCTGATACCACTTGATGTGACACCACCTTGGGGTGATGACCACAAAACAATATGACCCTTGGACCTAAGGTTGCAAGCAAGCAAATTGGCGATGATACCACTCGAGCGGCTCACTCGCTTGGTGCACACTTGTGCCCGTGGGCAACTAAACGATAATGGAGAGGGTCCGGGGTGGGACAATGATGCTCCGGTGCTTGGCAAGCTTGGGGAGGACCCCAATTGGGCCAGGGATGCCCACTCATCGGCGGCCGTCACACCATGGGTGTGGGTTGAAATGGCTCGCTCACAACTCACCCGCGATGGACACTCACGTGTTCGGCAATTTGGGCCGGGCCCTCGCTCTCCGTCCGACGCAGCAAAGCAAGAATACTAAGCTAAGCAAGTGATATTGACCAGCAAGGAAAGGGTGACCAAGGCTCACCTAGCCAGCGTGAAGACACCAACTCCGGCCGAAGACGGGGGCGAGCGGGGAGGCAAGGGTTTGCACCCGCAAGCCGCGTCGGTGTCGCTTCAAATCTACGAAAATATTATTACATGAACTACACCTCTCGCAGGAGGGGGGCTCTTGGGGTGGGGGTTAGACTCTGTAGCAACCCTAATAAATGAATAATTGAAATGAATTAAAACATATATATTACAGAAGTAATATATATATAAAAGGAATAGGGTTAATTGGACGAAATAAAACAAATTAAAAATAACGCCTCTTATTAAGGCGTTAATTTATAAAGAAACGCCTCTATCCATGGCGTGAATAAAGAAAGGACGCCCACACCTACGGTCGTCAGTTCTCACGCGACCAAATGGGTAAGTAAAAGAAACGCCTCTATCTTGGGCGTGTTTTAAAACACGAAACGCCCTTTTTCAAGGCGCTTTTTAAGAAACGCCCTTATGCAAGGCGTTAATTAAAGAATACACGCCCTGACCAAAGGCGTTAATTCAGTTCGTGACTCGTTCGAACCCAGAGCTTATCCAGGGAAGATTAACCTAATCTAGTAAGTGTCTATTAGAGTAAGGACTCTATTGGGGATATGTTACCCTCAATCAAACACTACTTTTAATAGGACTTCCATAACCCTATAAATAATCTACTGCTCGAACCCGTGAACGCTATTTGGCGTTCGAGTTCTCTGAAGGTAATTACAGAGCAATAGCTCTTCCTTCTCTCTGTCCCTTTTTGATTTGGTGGACGATCATTAATTCGACTTCTTCCTTCTTCCAGGTTGAAGAAGCATTGGGGTTGTGAAGAACAAAGGTAATAATCTTTCCTTTACCTTCGGTCAGGTATTATGAAGAAAATATTAATGTTTCTTCGTATTTCTCTGTAGGAAGTTCAGTCGAAAGGGGTTCATCAGTTGAACATAAAGACTTCTTCCTGCTGATACGGCTGAAGTTATTGGTTGCTGTTTAAGCAACAGAGTTTTCTCCCTTCTTCATATCAATCTGCAAATCGTCATCTCCAAATCAACTCTTAAAGGTAGGATTTTCTCAAGTTATTGTAGCCCAAATAAGAATTAATGCAAGATATCTATACATACGTATATGAGCATGGCATGCATACTGTTTGTAAGGTTTTATTACGTTTTCTGCAAAATTTTGAAAGAAACGCCCTTGATTAGGGCGCTAATTTAAAAGAAACGACCATGCTAGTGGTCGTCAATTTAATATTTGACGCCCTCTACGCAGGCGTTAATTTCATAAGAATCGCATGTGATTAATGATTGATCCTGTTTAAAAATTACAATACATATGAAATATTGATTTTTAATATCTTGCATGACTCTGTGAATTCCTGTTAAATTTTACTGCCATGACATGTCTCCTGTCTCTCGAAATATTATTTATTAAAATATCGTAAATCCCTTGAAATTCACGACTTGGACAAAGTCGTTTTCCATATTCTAACGCCCCAGTACAAGGCGTGAATCTGAAAAGAAACGCCCCTTCCTAGGGCGTGTATCTGTTAAAATCCTGAAATTCACATATTCTGTAAAATGGAATTAGAAAGTAACGCCCCTTCCAAGGGCGCGTTTTTGATAAATTTCTGAGAATAATTATATCCTGTCGAATATGTAAATGATGAGACGCCTGCCTCTGCAGTCGTCAACTTTGAAGAAACGCCCCCAGGGAAGGCGTGTTTTTGATAAATTAATGAAATAATGGAAATTCTGTAAATTGGCAATATATGTAAACGCCCTTCTGTTAGGCGTTAATTATTCAATACACGACTTTACTTAAGTCGTTATTTTACTGTAAACTGATTTTATCCTGATTCTATTACCGATGGTTTCATATTATACATATATATATATATATATATATCGGCACTATTCTCCACTCCGTGAGTATAGTCCCACGTTTCATGTTGATTTATCGATCACACTCAACTCTCATTGACATACAAGCTCTCCATTGGACATTCCGTTCCTTTGGACTAGCGAGTTAGTCATAGAGACCTCCGTAAGACTCCTCGTAGCCTTGGATTCCCTCAAGGCCGACTGAGCTGGTTGTACCCTAAAAACCCGTTACACGATCCTTGCCATGTCAATCTAAAGAAACATGGTATACCGGCCCTTATGATTATACAAAGAGTATATCATAAGAAATTCTTGATGGGATGATGATATCATGCCATATCGTGTCATTCTTGTAAACCCCAATTCTATGATAAGAATGAGGGTATCTTGCTTGATCTTATGTTCATGTGGACCTCAATTCTATATAAAGAATGTCCATATTGATTTGTCATGGTACCTAAGTTAAGGGAACCATATTCTACCTAGTTTTATCGACATCGTGATTATACCGTTATTATCGCCATTCTATGTCCTTTGTCATATTTTGGACTCTATTCTATCAAAGTTGTCATACGTGTCTACAAGCTTGATTATTGAAATTCTATATTGGCTATATAAACAAGAGTGGATGTCAAAACACATGATAAATGCCTGCGCATATAGGGCCCGATCTGGTCCTGGGAGGAGCACCCGAAAGTACTTGTGCCCATGGGAGTTAAAATGATAAGGTATCTGGCATTATACCGAGTACTTGACTTGCTTGATTGGACATTCCACACACATCTTGTACTTGAATCGTACTTGACTTTACATGAAATGCGTGGCCCGAAAAGGGGTAATTTACTTGCTTGATACATGATAGCCAAAGTTCTTGACATGACTTGTTAAATGTACTTGCTTGAATATCTCGAATAAACTTGTTATCTTGTTGGAAGTTCATGATTAAGTTCATCTTATTTCTTTGATATTACATTCTCTCTATCTTGTCGTTTTCACGCGAGCATGCATAGCTTTATTGCATTCATGAAAATGTAATTACTTAAACCCCTCGCTAGTACTTGAGATATAATTTCCTACTGAGCGTTCGCTCATTCCGTTTGTCCCTTTCTACTTTTCAGGTAAGTCCGACGACGATGGAAGTCAATCGGATGGGAATGGTCAAGAGTGAAAGTGATAGAGCTTCTACAAGTGTCGTCTAGTCTTTTCTATAGTTTCTTGAGTCAAATATGTATTCTTTTCCTTTTTATTAAACAGAGTATTGGATTTGTAATAGTCTATCCATTATGAAATAAAGGATTGGGTTATCTTGCTATTTTGCGCATCTCTGTATTCGTGTCGAATACACGACCACTCTGATTGACATGATTGATATAGACACGTCGCGCATCTCCGGGTATCTTCCGCGCTCGGGGCGTGACAGACTCAATACAACCAAGATTACCTCCACGCAGGGAGGGGCCTTCAGCCGGCCAAGCGGGGTGGGGAAATTCTGAAGAGAACGCCGACTCTCAAAGCTTCGCCGGTTCTGCCACTCTTCAGTTTTGCTGAACAGGTTATCGATGAAGATGCTGCCACGGACTCAACCGAGCTCCAAATTTGATGAAACTGGTGACAAAAGTTTCCCAGCTAGCCGAGGATGATGCTTGAATTTTTTGGGAAGCTCTGGAACTCGGGGCTGATCGGACCGGCGACTGGAGCAGGACAGCAACACTCTGCCTCTGACTGATGCAAAACTAATACAGTGGATTGCAGAAGGCACTGCGGTCGCTCCCGAACTCCAAATCGAACGAAACTGGTAGTGACGCGATCGTGGTCGGAGTAGCGTCGAGCAGAAATTGACGGAGCCACAATCTGAGGTCGGAGAGGAGAATGGTGGCCAGAGACGTGAAGACAGGTCAAACCTGGACATGCAGGGGGCAGACTGCACACTCCGGTGAAGAAATTCAGAAAAAATAGCTCGGGCGGGCGATTGGCGCCGTTCCTTCTGCTACTGATGGAGGACTAGACGAAGAAGAATTTTGTAGAAGGAAGTGTGAACGAATTCCTCCAAGCTTGGCTGCTGAACGGCTTCCAAGATCGCTCTGGCCTTCAGTCTGGGACAGATTGCGCAGTCATTGAAGATGACGTTCCTGCGGACAGCTCCGAACTCGGATGCCGGGAGACCACCACCGTTGGAAAGCTAACTCGCAGACGATTCCAGCAATGTAGGCCTTGCCATCTGAATCTTTGAGAGATGGTCGTGGCTGCCTCTGCAAGTCACTACTTTTCTAAAACCTGCAACAGGGACAGAATAGGTGGAGGAGAGGGTGTGGGGAAGGGCATGAACAAGGGCTTATTTGGTGGATGGGGAAGGGGGGGTGCGACCTTGGGTGGTTAGGGAGGTGGGGAGATGAAAGGGGACAGCCCAAGGGAGAGGGAAATTCGAAATTTAGCCTAGGGAAGGGCTCTTTCAGTCTTGGGGAGAGGGAAGGTTGCTTGGGAGAGTGGAAAGGTGCCTAGGAGAAGGGGTTTCCACCTAGGGGTTGGAGGGGGAATTGAATGAGTGCATGGGGAAGGGGAAGGGGCCTTAATGAGGGGTGAATGGGGAGGAGAGAGAATGAATTTCGAAATTGGGGTGGGGAGGAGAGAGAGAGGGGGCACAACCCACTTAGAGAGAGTGATAGTAAGAGAGAGAGAGAGATATTGAGAGGGAACTAGAAGGTGTTGAAATTTTCCGGATTCAATATTCAAGCATAATTGTTACAAATGAGAGAGGGGTGGGGCTATTTATAGACCCCACACTTTTTCTAAGACCAAACTGACCATGACAAACTAACTAATGCCCAAACAGTCCAAGGGAGGGGCGCCCCTTGGCCTAGCCCAATGAATTGGGCCCATTAACCTATCAAACCAACATAATGACTTCAAGACTTAGGAAAATGACTTTCTAACCTAGGTACATGACTCAATAAAGGGAAAATTACATGTTTAAGACTCAAATAAAAATAAGAAAATTACATGACTCGACTCACAAACACATGAGGAACATAATGGCGTACATCGACGATCAATCCGAGCTTCAGAAAATGTGGAGGGGCAAGAGATGTCCCCATCAACAAGGCCTAAGGCGAAGGCCTACAAAACTAGGCAAAGAACCTTAGAAAAGACCTGGACAGACACAGACACTAACGCATACATGACTCGATCGTCATGCACGCAATAGAGGGCTGACCTCGGGTAAAGTCAAGAACAAACAAACCCGGAAAAGGTCACGGCATACGGAACGAGAAAGACGGGAGTCACGCGCCAAGTGACGGAAGCACCTCCTCACTAGAAGAACAGCCAGATGTGTCCACTGACGTCTTACACTGCACCACAAGTATCTCGCTACGGACGTCGAGAATGACGGACACTGAGATACTCACTGAACTGAACCAGGAATGACAGTAACGAGTGACTAGTCAGGGTCACGCCCATCGGCGTTCGTCCAAAACGCCCCTGACCACGTGTGCACACACAAGCTCAATGCCTTGAGCCAGGCCTCTACCTAGTTTTCTCAACCAGTAGGACGCTAAAGCAAGGCAAGGGAGACCACAAAAACTAGCCTACAAACTCTATCTCAGGAACTGCCCTGCCACCACTCCCAGGTGGGCCGACACTCGAGGTCGTCGGGCTGCGACTAGTGGAGGCTCACTAGACACAGAGACTCTGAAACACGAGTGCTGGAGTATAGACAAGCTAAGCACACACTATCACCCATACTACAAAGCATAAAGGCAGTACACCAAACTACCAACAGACTCAGGACAGGGCAACTAGACCTACTGATACAATGATCCTTGAGTCTCATGACTCAGGGTCAAGATCGTCGCACAACGGCAGTGACAAGCCGCCAATCAGCCTAATCATAAGCCAAGGAAAATGACACTGGATCATCAGACCCACACATCCGTATATAATGACACACTGAGACCTGAGGGAGCATCAAGACCCTCAATGCATCTAGATACGCATACCGAGGTAAGACAGCACCTTAAGGTGTCCAGAACCATGTCTCAAGCTGGACATATGCCAAGACACTCACAAGGTTGCCTGTCGACCATTGGGTCTCACCGAGTTGACTAGAAACCTGACAATGACTCTGAAGCGATACGAAACACTAATCACTGCACAAACACTACTGGCTACCTTACAACATGGTCATAGCCCTCATATGACATCAAAAGATATCCACGGGATAATGGGCAAACCATGAGGTCAAGCCAAGATGATCGGAAGCTAAAACAAAAGAAAGCACCTCTCTGGGACGTAGACGGTCTATACCTTGGCCGCTAAATGATGTAAGCGGACAAGGAAAGGGCCGCTATACTACCCAGAGGCGAAGACTCTGGCGGTCATGGGAAGGGCCGCGTGAACGCTAGAGCAGTCAAGGAAATGGCCGCTAAAGCCAGTCAATGCCGAACCGACATACCCAGTCAGACCACCAGGCGGTCCCACACTTAGCCGCCAAACGGACCTACGCGGTCTACCAATAGGCTGCGAGAGACACTACCCTAACCGACTTAAACATTTGACTCTTGGTCAAACGGGACATAGCGGTCTACATAAGGGCCTCTAGAACAAGGAGGCGGTCGAAGGTTAGACCATTAACCTAAACCGACTTAAAACATTGCCTCGGTCAAACGGACTGTAGCGGTCCGACGATGGGCGGCTACACAACTCTGGGCGCTCAGAGCTAGGGCTGCTAGCTCGAACCGACCTAAAATTGTTGACTCATTCAACGAACCATAGCAGTCGAACCAAGGGCCGCTACAGCAAGCTTAGCGGTCTATCGTAAGACCGCTCAGCTGACCGACATACGAACACCGTCTAGCGGTCCCCCAATGGGCCGCTGGACAAGGCATAGCGGTCCAACGTTGGGCCACTAACCCAAAGAAACGGTCTATCGCGAGACCGCGATGACCGGAACCGACTTAAGACTAACCGACACACTATGGAGTGTGGCGGTCTAGCATGGGGCCGCCATAGACATGAAACGGTCTCTGGAACGACCGCTAGTACGATATGGCGGGAAAACCATGGGAATGGTCGGATCCGTTCGTTCCACTCCCCATTCATGCCTAAACGAAGGGGAAACAATCCTAATCGACAAAAACAACCTTCCACAGGCCAGAAGGGGCACATGCAATAACTTAATCACAAGAAATGGGCGATTCCATCGAATCGACCCTAATTGGGTCACCGGGGTTCCCGAACTCGTACTGGCCCCAAATGACAACCAATTGCCATAAAAACAGCGGATCTGGAACGCTAACATGCAGGGGGTCACAATGAAACTAACTAAGCGGAAAATCGTCACCATTTTTTGGCGAACCCGACGCACACCCCCCGAGCATGCTTTTCCCAAAACTGAACGAAACCCACTCGTATGCTCACCGTTCGGCATGAAACTGCGAGGGAACGTAGCAGAGAAGTAGAGCGTCCATCTCCCTACCACCACCGACGATTCCGCATGCCGAAGCGACTAAACCATGCCGAAAACTGCCAAACCAACGAACCGCGCCGGCTTTGAATCCACCAAGGGATTGCGCCGCACCACGCTCAATCCGTCACTCCATCACGCTCCTGGTTCACTCCACCGCATTCCCACCTCAGCAAGCTCGCCACGGTCGCGTCGAGAGGACTAGAGAGGAGAGAGAATGAGAGAGAGAAAGTGAGGGTGAGAATGAGGGAGGAGAGATGGTGAAAAGGTTTAAATAGAAAAGAAATTAGGAATTTTCCTAATTTTTGAAATTCTGATTTTTACGCCAAAAATCCACTAATTCAGAAAAATACGTAAAAATAGCCGAAATGATCCTCTCAAAGAGTACATCACAGCTGTAGCGTCCTCGAGTCGATGAACTGAGAAATAAACTCACCATAGGGTTCCGTAACTTGTACGAGAGAAAGACCCACGTGGATCGTAAAACTCAACTCAGGACTGACAAAAGCGATCCGAAAGCACTCCGATAAGGATCCGAAAGATCCAAGGTATTACAAGTAGCCACCATGTTCAGAAATTTATATCTATTGAACCAAATCAAGAAACTCCTGCATGAGCATGACTTTGAAATCCTAAGATTTTTCTCTATTTAATCATGTCCTCACTTCCGAATTTCATGAAAATTAGAATAATGAATAGTGTTATGAGTCTAGTGGAGCACCCAAGGGAAGTGTGCCCCTGACCAGGGCGCCATTCCAATGGGGTGCCCCTGGTTAGGGCGCCATTTGCCATTGGGGTGCCCCTGACCAGGGCGCCATTTCCATCTGTGGGTCAAACCCCCCACCGATCCGGTGATTAGCCTGATAAACCTGTTATCTATTAAATCCTGCTAATTAGCCTATTAAACCATATCGATTAGCATGTTCAACCCCGCTGATTAGCCTGTTAAACCTGTTAAACCTGTTAAACCTATTACCTGATAAACCTGTAAATCCTGTAAAAATCCTACAGCCTATTAAACCTGTTAATTTCAAAGCCTGGTAATTACATATCCTATCAAACTTTGTTAATCACATAGCCGTCGTTTAGCTTTGTTAATTCTATAGTCTGTTAATCATAGAACCTGTTAAACCTGGTTACATATCGTGTAAACCTATTATCTTGTTAAATACACAATTATTGTTAACATTCTGAAATAGAGACTCCCTGAGAAGTCTCTATTTTCTTAAATAGAGACCCTCTGGGAAGACTCTATTTCAGTATAGAAATATAGACTCTCTGAGAAGACTCTATTTACTGAAATAGAGACCCTCTGTAAGGGTGCCATTTCCCATGTTAATGGAAATTTTTGGGCTTCTGTCCAGCCCTTACCCAATGATCCCTGGCCACCTCCTTAACCCTGATTGGCCTATGTGTCATGTATTTTAAGTAGCTCGGTCATAAATCATCATTTACATGTGATATGTCCTTGAACTCTATTCCTGAAAGATCTACCTGATGTTCCTACAATGTATACTTTTCTTGAAATTCCATATTGGCTACAAAAATGAGAGTGGATGTCTAAAGATATACATGAAATAATGTTGTGCATATAGGGTCCGGTCTGGTCCTAGGAGGAGCACCCGAAGGTACTTGTGCCCATGCGAGTTTATTGACCACGGAGTTTGCATTGCACCAAAGTACTTACTTGACTTGACTTGACTTGAGACATTCCCACTCACTCTCTCGTGACATGCTTGACTTGCTTGACATGAATGGTTTGGCCCGAAAAAGGGCAAATTACTTGCTTGAATGAAATGAATGAAATAGCCAATTCCATTACATTACTTGTTATTACACGAGCTTGAGATCACTTGCTTGAATATTGAGTTCTTGGAAAGACTTGCTTCAATATTGATATTGGAAAGACGTGTGCAATTATTTGGCAATTACTTGCTAGTTCCTTATTGATACATCTTATTGATATTCATGTGATACTCTTTTGATACAATTCTTGATATTCTTGCTCGATCCAACATGCATCATTATACCGCATGAACTTGTAATTAACTTAAAGATTGTTAAAACTTGAGATATAAATCCTACTGAGCGATTCGCTCATAAAGTTACAATTTTAACATTTTTTAGAAACTTGGATAGCGACCACCACTCGGATGGGACCGATACCGAGTGATGAGTGCTAGATTTGGTGTACCGTCAGTTAGACGTGTCTTTTTATCCCTAGGTCCTACATTGTATTTTCAGTTATTATTAAAGGCTTGTATAAATTAATTGGGTCAGTTATGATCTAGTTAGATGGAACTTATTAAACTTGTAGCCTTATGATTGATTCTGGGATATTGTCATTTGGTCAAGTAGATAATTGTCATCTTGGACTATGGTATTATGTTCAAATTTTGAGTTAGCAATAAAATTACCGAGTACTATGCGCACTCTATCTTTACATGAATAACACGATCGATATAGGCACGTCGCGCACCCGGGTATCTTCCATGCTCGGGACGTGACATCAAGCATGTAAATATCAAGTTATGTCATGTGATTTGCCTATTATAATATTAAGCAAGTAAATACCCATTCCGGGCCATGCAAGTCATTTCAAGTCAAGTCAAGTACGAGTCGTGGAATGCCAACAATCAAGCAAGTCATGCACTTCGGTGCAATGTCACACCGTGATCAATATAGCTCCCATGAGCACAAGAACTTTCGGGTGCTTCTCCCAGGACCAGATCCGGCCCTACATGCATAACCATTGAGTCATGTATATTTTTAGACATCTACTATAGTTTATATCCAATATAGAGTTTCAAAGGAATAAGCCATTGTAGGATTATAAAGTAGATTTCACGAATGAAGGAGTTCAAGGATAGATGTTGAACAAGTATGATATACGGATAAAACACATGAAAAACCAAGACATATCGTGAAACTGGGTAATTGGCATCCACTCATTCACCATCAATTACAAAAATAATGTCCAGTGTAAGGGCGCTCATTCTTGTGGACGGTACATGCATGAGGAAATAGCATCCAGGAGACGGCCACTAAATCAATGATATAGCGCCACTATCTAGATTGCCAATTCCTTTTAGCCCCCAAGGCATGGTCGCTAATTTCTGATAGAGACAGACTTCTCAAAAGAGACCATGAACAGCGCTCTACGAGGGCTATAGCATCACGTTTCTTCATAGTGACGTGACAAGTGAGGTTCCAGGGTTTTTAGGGTACAACCTGCTCGGTTGTCTTGAGGGAATCCAAGGCGAGCGTAGACTTATGGAGGTCTCAATGAAGAAAGTACTAGTCCGAAGGAAGGAGTATCCCGCAGACGGTCCAATCATCACCAAGAGTTGAGTGTGTAATTGATAGAAAAAAAACAGGGACTCCATCTATGGATGTGAGATGAGAGTGCCAAGTAAACCTGCGATATGGGCCAGAAAATGCGTTAAAACTGAGATAGAAGAATTGGCGTCCAATCATAAGTCGATGTATCCATAATTAGCAGTTCTCTGAAGGGTCACTCAATGTTATATTTAATAAAAGTTCACGAAAATAATACTAATTAGCGACACTATGCACGGGCGGTAATTATAGAATTTTACAGAAATCAATATAACTTAATTATAATTGGCGACCTTGTAAAAAGGCACTCAATCTTTAATTTACGTCCATTATTATGTCGCAGTATTCAGGATTTTCATATATTTTCTATTTTATCAATTCTTTTAAAAAATAGTGCCTTCTTAGAAGGGCGCTTAATCATTAATGGGCGACTGGGTGACAGTCGTCCATTGTTTTTGATGCTACACATCGGGTAGGTACATTCTTAGACACATAACACTGTTCATTTCTTTTGAATTTACATAATCAGGAAAGTGAAGACATGAATAAGTAGAGAAAAATATGGAGGATCCTGAACCATGCTCATGCAAGAATTTTAACGTCAGGTTTCATGGATATTAAATCTTAAACATGTAGTATATATTAAATTACACTAAAAGAATTAGCGACATGGGTAAGGTCGCTCATTAATGGCGCGACCAAAAGACTGTCGCAAATTCAGAATTTGCAACCTTCTGCGCGATCGTTCATTAATTGGTGGCCAGAACTTGGTCGCTATTTTCATGCAGCCAGGAAAGCTTATAACTACGTAAAACTGAAGATCATGAACGCAAATACGAGATGTAAGCATGCTGATATGATTGTATATGCATGTACTATTCTTATTACTATCTTCTTGGGCTTTAAAACTTGAGAAAACCTACCTTTTTGGCTTGGTCTGGATGACGGACTGAGGAAATAAAAGAAGATAAGCAGCAGTAGCTTTGGCAGCAACTACAGCATCGTTATGGCGACAAATAAACGTCGCAGTAAGACGAAGAAGAAGATGAAGCTTCTTCACGGTGTAGATGAAAGATGAGGGAATAAGCAATAGCAACTGCAACTTCCTTCACGGTAGGAGTTCGATCCACAAGGAAAGAAGAAAGGAAGAAGCAAAGCTTCCTCGCACGGCTATAGCCACAGGAGGAAGATATCGACACAGGCTCTTTCGAACACAGCAATAACCTCGAATTCATTTGATGGGGGTCCTTATTTATAGCGATTGATATTTCCGACTTCTAATGGGATTTAAATTTCCCTACAATGAATCCTAATAGGTTTAAAACTTCTATGTTAATCTTCCTATTACTATATCCACAGCCGCTATCCTGTTGGGGTTTAAAACCCTAAAGCCATGCACGTTCGAACGTGATGAAGTTTGGGTTTGTAACACAACCTCTCACTTATCTGTAGATACACATATATCCTAAGCACCACCTTCCCACCGTGGAAGAGGTTATGGGCTAAAGGCCCATTTGGTATATATAAAGGTTAAAGCCCATTTGGCTAAATTAGATCTCACCTATGTGAGACTCATCTAGGTTTGAGTGTGTATGGGTTAAAGCCCAATAATGAGGGCTTGTGAGTTGGATATTTATATTTTGTTTTAAGTTGGGCCCCCTTTGTCTTGTTTTAATTGATTTAGGAAAATTTTATTCCTATATTTTATCTAGGTTGCTACAACGGCATTTTCCCTGATTCTTGGTTAAAAAAGGGGGCTCAATGGCCCTACACTCGTCTCCTAGGGTACATTTCCCACATTTAACCTTTCATCCCACACCCATTTTGAAGACTAAAAAAAGAAAAGAAAAAGAAAATTTTTTTGGCCTACCTCGGACAGTGGGGATTCCTCGGCCATTTCCTCGTCCACCTCCTCTGCACCACTGCCGTCATCGTCTGTCTCCATCTCCGCCTACACCTCGGAGGCTGTGGAAGGCCCTCCTTCCTTGACGTGGACCGGTGGTGGCCGCTCCTCTCCCGGTTGGTCCATCGGTGGAGAGGAGACCTCCTCCTCCGCTATCCGCCGCAACAACCACTTGGTAAGGTGCTTCAAGCCCATCCCGGAGTGTTGTGAGCGTTGGGAGGGCGTGTAAGAGTAAGAGCATGTGGGTGTGTGGGTGAGAGTGTTGTGAGTGTGAGAGTGCTGCAAGGGTGAGGGAGGGCGTGAGTGTGAGAGCGTGGGGAAGAAGATGAAAGAATGAAGGAAGGAAGGGTTTTCGGTTTTTAAAATCGGCCGGCAGATAGCGGTCATGTGATTGACCGCTATTTAGAGGTGGCGGTCCTCCCATGACTACCTTATTCAGGGATATGCCATTAACTTTGTTTGATTCGACCGTGTGTGGTTTTCTACATCATTCATTGCATATTATGTTTGTTTTGTCTTGGCTTACTAATTGTAAATTGTTCATATCCCGTCACACTGTGTCTTGCTTCCTCCGCTTCGATAGGTAAGTCAGGTAAGCATCCCTACCCTTAATCCCTCTATGCATTACTATATGGTATCTATGTTATATTATTTCAAGAACCGACTGGTCATTCATGTATTCTGCGATCTGATGTTCCCCTTTAACAAAAATGATAATGATCGAGGTGCACATGTTTAATCATTGGATAGGCCGTTAGATTGAAACATTTAGGGGACGATGGTTCTATCTTTCACACCGTAGTTGTAGGTAGTGTCTTGACCATGATTAATCTAGTCTAGCAATACTATTCTCAAGTACTTTCTATTTTCTGATTTTGTTTGCATTCATTTTAATGATTTCTTTTGTTTTAGCATAGCATGCGTCATATGCATCTTTAAGCATTCATGACTCTTGTTCTCTCCAAAGTTTCTTATTAGTAATGGGTAATTGTGCATCCATGGTCTTGGATAAGAAAAGTTATTCCACTCTGAATTGGAAGGTTTCCTTTGGTCTATTAACTCGGTTTGGTTGGCTGAGAGTTCCTGTCTGGAGTTTAGTTCAATACCTCTTTTCTTTTCTTGCTCATTCTGATCGCCTAGCAGCTGCACGTTCCTCTGATGAGGTTGGTCGTGTTTCTCTCCTTTAGTTTATTAGTTCCTCCAGGCACGTATCATTCGGTTTGGCCATTCCTTGTTATTGGTCTAGAGTTTTTCAAAAGATTCCTATCGCTTGTTGGTTTAGGACGAGTGTTGTTTGCCTTGACGCCCACTTTTCAGTCTGCTTTGCTGCATTTTTCGTGTCATCTCCATGTTTCATTGTCGCTTTCACTTCACCTCCACTTGCTCCCCTGCAAAGTGGGCATCAAGGAGGGGCATCTGTTGACACTTGTTTTACGCTTGTGAGTTGTGTTATTTTCTTATCCTTATTTTATGATGTCCCAAGTTATTCACTATTTATTGGGTCACTTTGGATTGGTTATGGGCCTATTTTCATGGATTTATCTCCCTGGTTGGGCTCAGTTTCTAGCATGTGTCATCATCTGGGCTTGATGGGCCTAGATGGAGCTTGGTTTCAGAATAAATATGGGCATTTGCTTTCTTTTATTATTATTTTTTCAAACGGTCGCCAAGATAGCAGTCAGTCGCGAGACCGCTACCTAATGGTGGCGGTCTATCGCGAGATCACCTTCTGAGGCCGGGAGTCCTGCCCGAGCTGGTTTCTTCTCCCTTTATCCATGGTCGAAGGAGATTACTAATTTCACTATTTTCCACAAGGATTTCGATCCCCACAGAGTTTTAATTAGTCCAGATGATTATTGGTGATATTATCCCCGATATTTATTAGGTCCCAGGGCTTATTTGTCAGGTTTATCCTTCAACTCCGGGATAGGGTTTGGAGGGTCTATAAATAGGACCCCTTGGCCTCATGCTTGCGGGAGGAGAACTTTGGAGCTCACCACAAAGTGCCGCTGCATTCTACTGTGAGTCTCAACCATGGAGCATCGAGTTTCTGCATCCTACAGTGGTTGTGTCTAGGGAGTAGTCAGTTTCATTCATTGTTTTGTGTTATCTTTCAAGTTGTTTTCTCTTGTCTTTTGCATCTTCATAGCATCTATTTCTTCCTTTCTCTCATGTTCTCTTGCATTCACAATACATCCATATACATCCTCCTATTATTTAGATGCCCCATAGGGGTTAAAAAACCACCAACCCCCGAGGTATTGGCCCTTCCATTTATGCGTATAATTCATTGTTGGTTTATGGATATTGCACGTTGCCAGATCTGATTGGGTTTGTTTCCTGTGGTTTCTACATTCTCTTGCAGGTCTACAGTACTCATAACATGAGGCCCTTCCTTTTTGGCCGGACGAAAGGGAGGGAGGATCAAGTCCCACATTTTTATTTTCTAGGTGCTGGTAGCGGCCATCTAGAGATCGTCTTCTGCGAGTAGCGGCCATCCAGGGACCATCTTCTGAAGGTAGCGGCCTCAAGATGATCATTTCCTATTCTGTGCCAGTCCTCTTTCCCGCTCGTGAGTGCGCCTTCACTCCACCCTTTTACAAGGTACGCAGTGCAGTCCCTCTACATTACATACTTTGGTGGCGATCAGGAATCATTAGTTGGTATGCATCACCTCTTTACTTGCTTATTTCTCCCCCCTTAGTTGCTCCATGCCTATGGCGTGTGTTTTCCTTTTCATTATTTACACCTTTTGCTCCACGCCCATGGCGTGTGTTCAATTTAGTTCCTTTACTATTTTATTACTTATTCCTAAGGTGATAGTACCATATCTTGCTGCTTCATTCACTGCACATTTGAAGGTGGTTCATTCATTTATCTACACGCCCGAAAGTACTTGTGCCCATGGGAGCTATTATTGACCTAGTGTGGCATTGCACCGAGTACTTGCGTGCTAGATTCATTTATGACATTCCATAATTCATGAAATACTTGACTTGCTTGAATAGTTGAAAGTAATTGAATTTCATGAAATACTTGACATATACATGCTTGCGTGAAATGGCCAATTCCATGATAATACTTGCTACATGTTCGTTCTCTACTTGGATTCTTACTCTTGATATCTTGTCTACTTGTGATCAAATACTTGCATTCCTTTACTCTCTCTCATACTCATGTTCCATGTTTTGCCACGTTTCTCGTCATAGCACATTTACCTTATCAAAAATGTTAATTCCTTAAAGATGCTTGATATAGAGATATAAATCCTACTCAGTGTTTCACTCACCCTGCATTTTTGGTTAATGTTTCAAGTAGTTCTGATGATGAACTCAAAATAAATGGGGATGGGTAAGAGTGAAAAGAAGAACCAAGTTTATCTTAGATTCCCCATGTTAAATTTGTTGCTCTTCCTAGAATTAAATGTACTTGGAAGTTGTTTTATGCCTCTTAAGGCTTAATGATTGGAGAGGGGGATTTCTGTAGCCAAATTAAGAGAAACCAAACTAGGCCCATCAGGACTGAACGAGGCTCAGCTGATCCAAGTGACAGCCCTCTAGGGATCACTTCAGCAAAAAAGCCCAATGAAGATCACCCGGGATCCCATCCTTCCTCGGCGGCCCTTAGGCTCGGAAAGCCCGAACGTCAGGATGGAGGAAGACCCACGCCCGAGCCAACCCTCCAACTGGATAAGGGTCGAGCGCTCCGCGCCCACTCTGATCTGACTGCATCTGAGCTATGCCTATCGCCTGGATAGGGCTGGCACTTCTCATGCTTGGATCGACTGACAAGTGTTTATCCATGCAGCCGTTGAAAGTCCTTTATGAGCAGGAGTTCGGGGGGATAAAGGATCCACGATCCCCCAAGGTCATGAAGAGCCCATGACAAGGACGTAACGATCCCATGATGAGGACGTAACGATCCCATGATGAGGACGTAACTCCCGCCTGAAACTCCTCAGCTTATGGGACTCATCCGAGGAGCTCGCTATATAAACCAGGGACTCCCTCCTACGGCAGGTAAGGAAGATACATGGCTAACACTCCCTGAGCAGGAACCACTTCACCATCTTGATGTTGGGGGATCTCGCGCATTTCTTTCTACCTCCCTCAATACCTTCCAGCAATGTTCTACTGACTTAAGCATCGGAGGGTTTCCCCAGGGAACCATCCCTGGGCCTCCTGATTCGTTTCCCTTTCTCTACAGTTCACTATCCGATGATCATCCTCCCAGCTCAGGACCAGCGTGAGATCACGCCCCTTCATCTGGCGCCATTTGTGGGAAACGACCAAAGAGCCAGTATGGTGAGAAGAAGTTTAGGGAGGAGGTCCGTCGGTGATAAAGGAAAGGCCACAGTGGCGGCGAGGGAAGGCCCCTCACAAGCCTCCCAAAAACCCCCCCTCCGGTGCCAGCACTCCTGTCGACAGATCGCCCCCTCCGCCTATGGCCGGGCTGCCGCCCCCTCCTCCCACGGCAGTAGGGCTGCCACTCAACGACGGCACCGACGCCTTCCAAGCCCTCAACGCGAAATTGGACGTCCTCATGGAACTCATGAGGACCCAGGCGGCCAGGGATGGAAGGTCACGCGCCCCTCTGGAGAGCCCTCCCCATGAGAACGTGTCCCAGCACACCAACGGAGGCCACTTCACCCTTCGAGGACAGCAGCTCATCCGCAACAAAGTAGGAGGACCCTCGCAAGCAACCCCCTCCGGAGCAAGAGGCTTCCTCCACACCAAAGCGGGGCAGGCATGGGGCACGCCGTCCCCTCCCAGAGATCGAAGTCCCAAGGGAGCGCCAGGACAGCCTGCCTTCACGCCCCCTCAGCCCTACGGCGCAGCGGCAGTCGGAGTTATCCCTCCGACTGTGAGAATTCGAGAGGCATTTCGCAGAGCAAGAGCGCGCCCTGCGAGCCCTGCAGAAGACCTCTCCACCAGAGGACGAGGAGAGATCCCCATTCTCTGATGATATCTTGAAGGCAGAGGTATCTCCCCGAACCTCCATCCCGATCTTCAAGCCCTACGATGGCCAGGGCGACCCGGCCGACCACTTCGACAGCTTTGACGCTCTAATGACCCTTCACGGAGCATCCGACGCCATCAAGTGCCGAGCCTTCGCGACCACCCTGGTCCAACGCGCCCAAGCATGGTTCCGGGCCCTCGCCCCCGGATCCATCCGAGACTTCAAGCAGTTCGGGCGAGTATTCAAGGAGAGTTTTGCTGGTAGCGGCCCCCCAAGGTCGGTAGCGGGGCTTTTGGCCCTCAAACAGGCGCAAGGGGAAAAACTTCGGGCCTACATCCTCCGATTCAAATTGGAAGCCCTAAGGATCCCCCGCCTGGACGTCGCCTCGGCCATAACCGCAATGACTCGGGGCACCCGCGATGAGAACCTCCGCTGCGAGCTTGTCCTCCACCCTCCCTCGACCCTTGCTGCGCTAGTGACTCTGGCATTGCGCCACGCCGAGTGCGAGGAAGTTCTCAGTGCATGCCGAGACGCAACTGGCTCGGGTCGGGAGGGGGACAAGAAGCGGGCACTCGAGCCAAGCTCGGGCCCAGGGAAAATGCGGAACCGAGACGGGGAACGCAAGGAACCGTCACGGAGGTACAAGCGGTACACTCCCCTAATCGCTCCAGTATACGAGATTTATGAAGACATCAAAGGCTCGGGCCTCCTCCGCCAACCCGAGCCAATGAAGTCAAAGAACCGCAGTCGCAACAAGCATTGCCTGTTCCACAGCGACCACGGGCATCATACCGGCGACTGCCACCAGCACCAGGACAAGATCGAGCGTCTCATTCATCAGGGGCACCTCTCCCGGTTCGTGGCCGGGCACCAGGAAGACCGAGGCACCCCAGAGGAGATCGACAACGCCCCCCGAGGGGTCCACATCAACGTCATCACTGGAGGAGCTGCATCAGGAGGAGATAGTGGCCGGGGAAGGAAGCGTCATGCTGATCAGGGGAGCCGAGCCATCGAGCCTCCCAGGGCACCGCCAAGCGAACCCTAGGTCATAATCTTCTCCGACCAAGACCTGGAGGGGCTGACCACCCCGTACGACGACGACCTAGTGATATCGGCCACAATAAACTATTGTAACATAGACAGGAACCTGGTTGATAATGGAAGTGCCCCTGATGTATTATCCTACGAATGTTTCCTTAAGATGGGGGAGGATCCGTCTAAACTCCGCCCGATCCGGACCCCCCTGTGCGGGTTCAATGGCCAGGCCACCTATCCCGAGGGAGCCCTAAGCCTGCCGGTTACTCTTGGCACCCCACCCAAAACCGTTACGGTCATGGGGGACATCATAGTGATCAAACGTATGATAGCATACAACGCAATCTTCGGTCGAGGAATCCTCAACTGAATGAAAGCGGTGCCTTCTACATATCACCAAAAGATGAAGTTCCCCACCAAAAATAGATTCGGGGAAGTCCGAGGTAACCAGGCAATGGCCCGAAGGGGCTACAATATCTCGGTTGAAGCCACAAGGCCGGACGGGAAAAACAAAGGCCCCCGGGAAGTCGAGGAAAAATCCGCAACCGCCGAAGAGTTCCAAGGTCGGTCCGGGTGCGGACGGAGATCTTTCTTTAGTCGGGATGGTGCTCACGGTGATGAAGTCAGCGAGCGCCTGGCCTTTGATAGCCGAGCGAGGCCGATACGATATATCGTAGGCCCTGAGCATGATGGCCCACTTGACGAGGCATCTCGAGGCTTCAGGGTGAGCGAGGATCTTCTTCAATGGTTCACCGGTCAGCACGGTGATGGAGTGCCCTTGGAAATAGGGTCGAAGGCGCTTGGCCGAGGTAACCAACGCTAGCATGAGTTTCCTGATTGTGGGGTACCTTTTCTCAGTCTCGCTGAGCACCTTGCTTGTGTAGTAGACCGGTCTCTCAATTCTCGAGTCATTTTTGACTAGGACCGATCTAACTATGGATGGAGTTGCCGAGAGATAGAGATACAGGGCTTCCCCTGGGACGGGCTTGGAAAGCATTGGGGGTGAAGCCAGGAACTCCTTAAGCTCGGCGAAAGCTCTTTGGCATTCCTCATCCCACGTGAATGTGGCAGATGCCATTTTGGGCCCTCTCAACAGTTTGAAGAAGGGTAGGCATCGTTCAGCCGCGCGGGACAAGAATCTACTGAGCGCAGCAACGCGCCCGGTAAGGCGTTGAACATCTTTGATGCAGGTGGGTGGGTGCATGTCCAGGATGGCCTGGACCTTGTCGGGGTTGGCCTCGATCCCACACTGAGTGACTAAGAAGCCCAAGAATTTCCCGAACTTTACTCCGAAGGTGCACTTGGCGGGGTTGAGCTTCATGTTGTACTTCAGGAGGGTGTCGAAAGTTTCTGCTAGGTCAGCGACGTGGTCCTCGGCCTTGGGGGTCTTCATGAGCATGTCATCAATATAGGCCTCGATGTTCTGACCAAGCTGTCACTCGAACATATGGTTGACTAGCCTTTGGTACGTGGCTCCGACATTCTTCAACCCGAAAGGCATCCGGGTGTAATAGTGTACGCCGAAGTCGGTGATAAAGGCGGTCTTCTCGATGTCTTCGGGGTGCATTCTGATCTGGTGGTAACCTGAGTAGGCATCTAGGAAGCTGAGTATCTCATTGCCCGAGGTAGAATCAACCAGTTGGTCGATGCTCAGTAAGAGATAGCAATCCTTTGGAGTAGCCTTGTTCAGGTCGGTGAAGTCCACGCACATCTGCAACTTTCCTGAAGCTTTCGGCACCAGGACGACATTAGCTAGCCATGTCGGGTACAGGACCGGTCTAAAAAGGCTAGTCTTCTGCGCCTTGGTGACCTGCTCCTTGATAATCATCTGCTTCCCTGGCGCATGCTTCCTTCTCGTTGTTGCACGGGCTTCATGGTTGGGTCGAGGTTGAGCTTATGCACCACCATCTCTTCCGGTATCCCGGGGAGTTGATCATCAGACTATGCAAAGACCTAAATGTATGCAGAAAGGAACTCTTTGTATTGCTGTTGAACCTCATATGTTAGGTCGGCTCCGATCTTTACTCCTAGGGTCGAGTCGTCGTTTAGGAAAACCGCTAGTAATTCACCTCCAGGTTCGGCGGTTGCAGATTTTTCCTTGACTTCCCAGGGGCCCTTGTTTTTCCTGCCCGGGAAGGTGCCCCGGGACCGAGAAACTCGTGCTAGCGTTGGTTACCTCGGCCAAGCGCCTCCGACCCTATTTCAAAGGGCACTCCATCACCGTGCTGACCGGTGAACCATTGAAGAAGATCCTCGCTCCCCCTGAAGCCTCGAGATGCCTCGTCAAGTGGGCCATCATGCTCGGGGCCTACGATATATCGTATCGGCCTCGCTCGGCTATCAAAGGCCAGGCGCTCGCCGACTTCATCGCCGAGAGCACCATCCCGACTGAAGAAAGATCTCCGTCCGCAGCAAGGCCGACCTGGGAAATGTTCATCGACGGATCTTCCAATTCAGCCGGAAGCAGTGCCGGCATCCTCCTGAAGTCCCCTGAAGGAGTAGAGCTACAGTACGCCCTGAAGTTCAACTTCCAAGCATCCAACAACGCTTTCGAGTATGAGGCCCTCATATCGGGAGCCCGCATGGCCCGACGGTTAGGGGCTGAGCGAGTCAGAATTCACACCGACTCTCAACTGGTTGCTAGCCAGGTCAACGGAGATTATGAAGCTCGAGAGGCACCGATGATCAAATACCTCCAACTAGTCAAGACTGTGGCACAATAGTTTGAGAGTTTTGAGGTAGTCCGAATAGCTTGGGAGGAAAACTCCCGAGCAGACGCCCTCTCTCGGCTAGCCTCCTCTCTTGACCCCGAGGGTACTCGATCGGTCCTTCTCGAAGAGCTAGAGTGCCCAAGCATTGATTCGGAGCTCCTAGCTGTTGACTTAGCCTTCCCAAGCAACTGGCGTACCCCCTACCTGTCGTGGCTCCAAGACTCCCAGGAGCCTCCCGACCCTCGGGAAGCCCGAAGGTTGAGATACCAAGCTCGGTGATTCGTCACACTGGATGGCGCACTTTACCGGAGATCCTTCTCTGGCCCTCTTTTGAAGTTCCTCGGTGCCAACGAAGCCAACCGAGCGATCGAAGAAGTTCACGAAGGTCTGTGTGGAGCGCATTTGGGGGGGAGGTCGCTCGCCAGGATCTTGCTACGGTGAGGTTATTGGTGGCCCACCCTACAGCGTGACTGCTCAGCCTACACACAATGTTGTGACCGTTGCCAGCGATTCGACTACTTGGTCCATCAGCCAACAAAAGAGCTTATCACCCTAGCCGAGCCTTATCCTTTTGCTCGCTGGGGAATTGACATCCTCGGGCCATTCCCCACGGCCCAGGCCCAGAAGAAGTTCATTATCTTCGCCATCGACTACTTCACTAAGTGGATCGAGGCCGAAGCCACTGCAAGGATCACCGAGACAATCATCTGGAATTTCGTCTGGAAGTCGATCATCTGTCGCTACGGCATTCCCCGGGTGATAGTGAGCGATAATGGTCAGCAATTTGATTCTCGGTATTTCTGAGATAGATGCACCGACCTCAATATTCACAATCACTTCACTTCGGTCGCCCACTCTCAGGCTAACGGGCTGGTCGAAAATGCCAACAAGACTATCTTAAAAGACATCAAGACTAGGCTCGGCAAAGCCAAAGGTAGCTGGCTCGAGGAATTGCCGAACGTACTCTGGTCGCACAGAACGACTCCCAGAACGGCAACCGGTGAAAGCCCTTTTCAGCTGGTATACGGTACCGAGGCCGTGATCCCGTTGGAGATTGGCAACCCCTCTCTCCGAGTCATCTACTTCCCGTCCGAGACAAATGACCAGAAACTGCTCAAAAATCTCGACTTAGCAGATGAAATCTGGGAGATTGCCAGCATCAGAGCAACAGAGTACCAACGCCGCCTCACTCAATACTACAACGGCAAAGTCCAAGATAGACACTTCCAGCTGGGAGACTTCATCCTCAGGAAAGCAGAAGCCTCTCGACCACTTGAGACGGCGGGCAAGTTATCCCCTAACTGGGAAGGCCCCTACCGAGTGGTCGAGACGCTCGAAAAAGGAGCATACCATCTATCCACGATGGAAGGAGAGCCCATCCCTCAGACCTGGAATGCAACTACATTATACAAGTTCTACTTCTGAGTACTAAGTATTGTGCAAACGACATAAGATAAAACAAAAGGCTCCTTTCTTTTTATTCAAACGACCCGTTTGTACATCAGGAAGGCCGAAGCCAATATAATACATGTCAAAAAATCAAAAGATCCATCTAGCACCGTCGTATGAGCCCATCGCTCGGCTGACTCGGATGACCTTCCTGCGTCCAGCCACTGACTCTGCCTAGTGTAGAAACTGGCTCGGATAAAGGATAGTTGACCCCGTTGCCTCGGGCAGCTCGAGACAAAGGTGACAGAGGGATTAAGAAAGAGAAGGCTACCTTCCAAGTTGAAGTTGGAAGAGAAGGAGGAGAGGGAATGCATATGAAAGCATCTTCCCCGCCAAACTACCAACTCCTTGGAAGAAAGAGAGTGCAGGCACCCTCCGAAGAGTGAATGAAAGGAGGACCAAAGCAGAAGAGGGAAAAAGAGGCTGCCAGAAAAAAAAGAAACCAGCAGAGCTGGGTGAGGAGGCAGGGGAAGGCCCGGAAGGGATGGAGCTTAGTTGGCTTCCTCCTCCCATCCGTGAAGCGAGCAGGAAGGAACGGGCAGCAGGTATGTCTGTTGCCCCCATCCGTCCTCCATCTCGCCCCCCTGCAAGCACCGCCGGAACTGATAAAAGGAAAATGGCGTGCCTCCGCACGTCAAACCCTTTTTAAGTCTGCCCACCGGCCGTCGAATCCTCTTCAAGTCCAGAGTAGCAGGAACTCTCTTCCCCCCGTCGTCGGCAGCCTCCTCTTTCGGAGCTTCCTCCATGCTCCGAATGCAACGGCACAATGCTACGTGAAGAAGGAATGAGGAAAGACTGTCAGGGAAAACCCTAAGCAGTGAGAGGAAGGGACGCCCTTCAGTCCTTTTTATAGGCGAAGGGAGGCTACTTGCCTTAAATGATTTCCCTCCTCTCGAAAACACACGAGAAGGATTTCTCCCTACGAACGGTCACCTCAAACTTCTCGTCTTCCGCCCCAGCGGGACACACGAAGCGGCCATGCATTTAAAGCGTGAGAAAATAGAAAGACACCCTGTCAGACGCTCACCCAACCATTATGCGAGATTCACCCAAAAAATATCGGTTCTTTCCAACCACTACAGATACGCTGAACAGAATGCGGCAATGGTGATATGGAACAGATAAGTCTTCATCACAATGCTACTGCCTTATTTATCTCTACATAAAAAAGGGAGTCTTTTTCTTCAAAAACGGAAAAGGTATGCAAAATGAAGAAGCAAAACAGATACATCAGGCCTCTGGCCCACCTTGAAGATCGGAAGTAGAGGGCTCGAGCGGTCTGCCCCCGGCAGCCTCGGCGACAGCCGACCCTGGCACCGACCCCACCGGCGTGGGAACTACCCACCCGAGGCATCCGGAGTTGGTGACCCCTCGGGTGATGAGCCCTCGAGATCCTCTTCATCCTGTGCCGAAACAGAGGAACTAAAGGGTGACAAGTCCGAGTCATAACATTGACCGGACGGGAAGTCAACCACTCCAGACGTCTGCTCCTCGGCGTAAGAAATGGCCCGATTGTAGCCCTGCTGGAACCCCTTGAGGATGCCCCGGTGAAGTCCTAGCTCGTAGTAGGGGAGGGCAGCCTCCTTAAGGTCGAACCGGTAAGCCTCTGAGCTTTTGTATTGCTCGAGAGCCTCTGCCCTGGCAGATCCCACCCTACCGACGAGCTCGGCCTCCCTCTACTCCACCTTGACTGCCTTCCGCCTGGCCTCAGCAGTCCGCCCTTCGACCGCCGCCACCTACTTCTCCACCTCAGCTCGATCAGCCTCGGCCTCCCGCCAAAGACGCTCGGCTTCCTCCACGCGGTCTACTAGCTCGGCACGCTCGGTCTCCCACCGGCCGTCCAGCTCAACGCGTGCTAAGCGCTCCTCTTCGAGAAGCCGGTTCTTCCTCTCGAGCAATTCACGGGCCTTGGCTAGCTGCTCGGCTAGTGCCCGGGTCTCCACTTGGCTCGATCGTACCATCTCCCTGATTGAGGAAAGCTCCCGCCGAAGCCCGTCACGCTCCTCGACGAGCCGAGTCAACCTCCTATCTGACCCACCGAGGGTCCAGGCCAGGTTCGCTCGCTCCCACTCCGATCGAGCGTACGCTTCTGCTAGATCCACCCCCATCTGGGCCAAGGCCAAGCCGCCCTCCATAACCCCGGCGAGAGCCGTGGACGGGGAGTGCTGCCTACCTCCCCCTCTCACGTTCGTGGATATACCACGACACACCTGGTGCAGGGGGCCCGAGATACCCAGCCTCTCCAAGGCCGCTGGAACGGAGAACCCCCCATCGCTCGGCGCCCCACCGGATGGCCCGGATCGAGCCCCAGCCTCGACCGCCCCTCGCGCCCCGGCCGAATTTTCCTGCGGCCTCTCAACATGGATCGGCTCGGCACTGGCATCGCCACCTGGAGCGCCAGCCTCGGCCGTGATCACAGCATCCCCAACTTCGGCCATGGCCCCCTCGGCTCCGGCCGAGGGGAGAGCTGGGACGGCCTTGCTACCGGTTGCAGGATCACCCTCGGCCCACTCGGTCCTGGCCAAAGGAGGAACCGAGCCAGCATCATCGCCGCCCGCAGGGGCAGCCCCGACCTCCTCGGCCTCCTCTAGCTCGGCTGGTGGGAGAGCCCGCCCGGTAGGGTCGGCCCCACTATGCCCGGCGGAGGGGTGAGCCGCGGTAGGGTCTCCTTCGACTGCGGGTACGGCCCTGGCCTTCCTGGCCCGCTTTCTGGCCCTCGCAGCGGCCCGAACCATACCCTCCACAGGGTCCTTGCGCTTGGGTCCCCGCGGTCCGGAGGATTCGCCCCGGGCCACTCCCTTGCCCTTATCTTTGGTTCGAGAGCGACCCACGGGAGCAGTCGGTTCGTCGGTAGCCGAGTCATCTCCAAGCTCGATCACCTCTGCGGCCTCCTTCAGAGGCTCCCGCCTGGTGTCTGCATGAAGAAGAAGATGAATTCAGGAAAAGAAAGATGACCCCCACATCCGAAGGAAAGTCTAAGCTGTGGCACCTGAGCCCGATGGGTGCAGCCGCGTGAGAAGACACCGCTCGATATTCTCCGGTGTCACCAGTTCCTCGGTGGACTGGCGGTGTTTCAGCAGGATGGCTGCGTACTTCTCCACGTGAAGGGGGAACTCATCCTACCTAGGAGGGATGTTAGGGTGTAAATTGGGGATTACCAGGCACCTCCATGTTTCATCCACTGAATAAATCTTCACCCAGAAGAATTGGGTCTTCCACCCCTTATGCGAAGAATCCTTCGTCGCCAAAGAGATACAACTCCTATTCCGCCTCGCCTGGATGAAATAGAAGCCCTTCCCAGCCGAAGGATGTGCCTCAACTCAAAGAAATAGTGGAAGAGGTCCATGGAAGGAGGAACTCCGCACTGACGGCAGAGAATACGAAAGGCGCAAAGGAGGAGATAAGAGTTGGCTACCAACTGAATGGGTGCCAACCGAAAAAAATCAAGAAGCTGAAGGACAAAAGGTTCGAAAGGAAGGCGGAATCCACCCTTCCACGACAGAAGAAACATACAGATGTGGCATGTACGAGAGTCTAGGCTCATCTCGTAGGGAGTAGCAGCGACAAAACTGTACTTGTGGGGTAGGTGATACTGGTGCTCCAGCCTCCTCACATCCGCCTCCCCCAGTCTGCTGCAGTTGGGGACCGGCGCCCTCGCCACCGGCTCGTCCTCCCACTCCTCGACCTCTGGGCGCTAGCCCGCCATGGAGTCAAAAGAAGACTATGAGGGAAGGCGACCTCGAGACCCTGAAGATTCCGGGGGAGGAGGAAGCTGCAGGACGACCTTCGCGGTTATCACCGCCAACTCCTCAAATGCCGCCGCAAGCCTCTGCTCCTCCGTCGTGTCCTCACAGCGCATCGAAAAGCCCCAAAAATAAGAACGAAGGAGAGCCAAAACCCTAAAAGACGGAGGGAGTTTGGAATGACAATAAGCGCCCAACGCCTATAAACCCACGCGGAAGGCGGCACGTCGTTTCGACCTCCGAGGAAAGGGGCCCCTTCAGTTCAAATCCGTCAGAATCATCATTAACACGGGCAAAGGTGACCACGACACGTGGCTTCCTAACACCGCCAGATCTCCACCCACCTGAGCCATGCCGCTCCGAAACCCCAAACAGCTACTCGTCCGAGCTTACTAAAGCTCGGGAGTAGGAGGGGGACAAGTGGAGAGGGGGATTTCTGTAGCCCAATTAAGAGCAGCCAAACTAGGCCCATTAGGACCGAACGAGGCTCAGCTCATCCAAGTGATAGCCCTCTAGGGCCCACTTCCGCAAAAAAGCCCAATGAAGATCACTCGGGATCCCATCCTTCCTCGGTGGCCCTTAGGCTCGGAAGGCCCGAACGTCAGGACGGAGGAAGACCCACGCCCGAGCCATCCCTCCAACGGGATAAGGGCCGAGCGCTCCGCGCCCACTCCGATCTGACTGCATCCAAGCTATGCCTATCGCCCGGATAGGGCTGGCACTTCTCATGCTTGGATCGACTGACAAGTGTTTATCCATGCAGCCGTTGAAAGTCCTTTATGAGCAGGAGTTCAGGGGGATAAAGGAGCCACGATCCCCCAAGGTCACGAAGAGCCCACGACGAGGACGTAACGATCCCATGATGAGGACGTAACGATCCCATGATGAAGACGTAACTCCCGCCTGAAACTCCTCAGCTTATGGGACTCATCCGGGGAGCTCGCTATATATACCAGGGACTCCCTCCGGCGGTAGGTAAGGCAGATACAAGTCTAACACTCCCTGAGCAGGAACCACTTCACCATCTTGGTGTTGGGGGATCTCGTGCATTTCTTTCTACCTCCCTCAATACATTCCACCAACGCTCTACTGACTTAAGCATCGGAAGGTTTCCCCAGGGAACCATCCCTGGGCCTCCTGATTCGTTTCCCTTTCTCTGTAGTTCACTATCCGGTGATCATCCTCCCAGCTCAGGACCAGCGCGAGATCACGCCCCTTCAATGATGTTGTAAAATTTTATTTCGATGAAATAATAATATCCTTTTGTCATTATCTCCTTTGTAATTGGACCCCTTCTATACACATGCCCTGATCAACACGAACGATTACGACTCGTCGCGTCTCGATATTCCATGTCAGGACGTGACAGTCTTTGTGGTATCAGAGCCTTGGTTTCATAAACCCTATGTTTCCCTTGATATAGGTTCTAGATGTTGATCTAGAATTTTAGATAGAGTCTTGAACCTTACCGATGAGATTGGGTAGAGCCATGGGCTTAGCTTTAAAGAATGATTAATCAAGAAATAAATAAAATTCTTAAGTTTTGTTGTTGTGGTTGCAGGCTTAGTTTTCACCAACGGCTATCGAAAGAGCTAAATGATGCGAGATGCAAAGGACGGTGCAAGGACTGACCCAAGCCCTATAGTAGGTGGCTCAAGGAGGAGCTAACTGAGGAGCGAGAGACTGTGGACACCAAAAAAATGCCGATGAGGAGCATACGGCATGCACGTCTCGACATTCGAGAGCAAGCCGAAGATGGAAATGCCGAATAAACCTCATGCCTCGCCCGATCAGGACGAGAACTCGCTTGGTGGTCCGCTACCCGCTAAGGAAGCCCCCTAAGCAGAAGATACAGCTACAACGCTCCGACCGGCCATGCCGAAAGCTGAATCAGAGAAGAGTCGGGAACTCCGGCACAGTCTCAACTTGCACCGAAAGTCACGCAAAGTCTGGGACCGAGTCCCGGAGGCTGCGAACAGAAAATTGTGGAAGCCATGCAATGCAACCGGAACATTCTGGGAATGCCAACATTCATATAAATGGCCTCGACTTCGGAAAGAATCCGTTCGGTGCTTAAAACGGTGCGGAAGGGCCTTAAAGCGGCACGCCTTAAAACGGCGCCCCCCCCCCTTACTTTAAAACGGCGCGCCCTTATTTCATGCTCTAATACGAGCTCCACTTGCTTTGTGTTAAAACGGCACACTCACTGTTGAAGAGGCCACCCATTTGTAATCTTAATACGGCACACCAATTGCACTTGGGTTTAAATCGGCGCGGGCACTGTTCCACCGCGCCGTTTTAACCCCATGCCATCCCATCGAAACTCCGATGCTCTGTTCTGCACCATACGCGGCGCAGATGACATTTAATGTTTGAAGCCGTGTCTCCTCCTCCCGATCGACAGCAAAGCGACAGTGACGGCAGTAGCAGCAGCAGATCCTCTCGACAAATCCTTGAATGTCCCATCCTCGGACGAACGCCAGTGTACTCCACGAGCCAGCATCATCCAGCACAACAAAAACGTTGTTGCGAACAAGGCAGAGGTGGCGGGAGTTTTCTCCCCCACTGTCCGTTCTATAAGAGGCATGCCCCACTGGAGAAGGAGCGAGCTCTGGGCGGTGAGCAGGGAAGAGAAGAAGAAAAGAGGAGAGGCTGGCTGCTCGAACCCCCTGGGCTGTGTGCAGTGAAGAGAAGAAGAAGGAAAAGAGAAGAGAGGGCCACCCGAAGAGAAGAAGAAGCTTCGTCCCCGTGTCGGAGAAGAGAAGAGAAGAGATTGAGCGTGAGAGAAGAGAGGTGAGCTCGGAGGGGGAGGAGCTTGTGCTCCGTTCCCCCCCCCCCATCGATGTTTTTTTTCTTCTTTTCTCTCTGATGTATCCCCCCTTTGCTTTGTTGTCTTTCCCCTTGCGGATGAATAAAAGAAAAGCTTTTTTTTGCAACATACGGTGTTCTTCTCCTTCCCTCTCTTTCTCTCTGCCTTCTCCTCATCCATGCCCTTTGAAGCTTGCTTCTCCGTAGCATGGCCTTCAAAGGAGTTCGTCGGCGAATGAATATTCATGGCCCTTGTGGCGAACATTTGTCCCGCTTCAAAGAACCATCGCCCGTGAGTCGTGGTCGCTCTCGCAGGCTGGCCCTCGAGCGTTCCACACTCACACTCGGGCTAACGGACCGCGGGTGAGGCCGTTCCGCATCTTGAGAGTTTACCCGGGAGTAATCCGTGTGGTGGCTTTCACTTCTCTCTGGCAAGTCCTGGCCCGGGGGAGGTGCTGCCGGATTTTCTCCAGGGCCAAGAGCATGCAAGAACACTCAAGAACGAATGAACAAGACGCCCTTTGAAAACACACAGTGAACCCTCTGTGAATTAACCCCTAAAATCTTACACAATAAACTCCTTCGAACAAATCACTTAAACCCCACTTCATTACCTATCTAATCCACCAAATGGATGAATAAACGTATCATAAGATCCACCCACGGGTGAAAGAAAAGAAAACACACAGTTAAAGCAAGAAACCCTCGGGAGGGGCTAATCCGGCGCGGCCATTGCTCCATCGCACCGTTTTAACCCTCCTCACAATAGCCCCATCTCGTTCTTCGGATGCTAAACGGCACGCCCATTTCCACTCCATATCCCCCTATTCCGGCGCGCCCCTGCTCCATCGCGCCGGTTTAACCTCTCAAAACCATTCCCTTTATCACACCCGGTGCACCCCTTTCAATTCTAACCCGGCGCCCCTTAACCGGCGCGCCCCTCTCCCCTTGAATGGCCCAATTCTGGCGCGCCCCCCCTTTGTTTAACCGTTAAAACGGCGTGCCCTTGACTCCCTCTTGTCCCGGCGTGCCTCCATTGCAACCCTTAAAACGGCGCCCCTATAACCGGCGCGCCCCCCTTTTAACATCCTAAACCGGCGCCCATCTGTGCTCCACTATTCACCTTAAAACGGCACCCCATTTCAACACCTTGAACTCCCTTAAACCGGCACCCCTTAACCGGCGCGCCCCACCCATGAACTCCCTTAAACCGGCGCCCCTTAACCGGCGCGCCCCCCTGAACTCCCTCTATCCGGCGCGCCTGCTTAACACAAAGGGGGAATAAAACAAGCAAAATAATAATGAAAGGTCAATCATGCTAATAAAAGAATAGAAGGAAACACCATAACCTTTCTATAATTAATTTTTTTTTCCGGGGGCGCTGCCCCCGGAAACCCCCGCAAGGGGCGTTGCCCCCTTGACCCCCACGACCTGACCGCGCAGGTCGATCCGCGTGCGAGGGCGCACGATGGCGAGTTCGGGCTCCATACTTAACAATTCACTCCCCCGGACTTGGCGCAAAGAGAAAATCAATGATGCCTTGTGGTATCGGACGTGGACCTCGGAGCCTCCGACATGGTCATGATCCGAACACATCCCGGGCTAATAGTTCGTTAACTCGACCCGCTTCTCCCGGGATCTAATCCCGCAACCCCACATTAAACTCGTCGTGTCTACGGTAGACATTTGCACGGTTTTATCATCATCTTCGATGCTTCAAACGTGGACTCGCGTCCGAACAATGAATGGTCCGACCGTGACCGACATGCACGTATACCTTGGAACCTTCGTTTCCCAAGACTATGCGTGAAAAGAAAAGTAATGACGCCCCGTGGCATCAGACGTGGTCCTCGGAAACCCCGATATGGCCATAGTCCGCAACCACCTCGGGCCAATAGATCATCAGCTTGACCCATCTTCATCGGGATCCGATCCCACACCCACATTAAACTTGCCGCACCTACGGCAGACATCCGTGTGTCTTTGTCGTTGTCTTCGATGCTTCGAATACGGACTCTCGTCCGAATGCTGGATGGTCCGTTAGTGACCGACATATATATCGGGATCTAGCCCCGCACTTGCACTAAACTTGTCGTACTCACGGCAGACATTTACACGGATTCGCTCCCGTCACCGTCTTGTTTTCTATACGGACCTTTGTCCGAACATAAAATGGTCCGTGTATGACCGACAAAATCCGAATGGAACGAGACGGCTCTAGTCTTCCCTGAACCCTACGTTCGGGAATATCAATAAGACCTTCGTGAGTCACATTTGGACCTCGGGTTCGCCCCAACCATGGTCATCGCCTGACCCACATCCTAGGCCTATAATCGGCCATCTCTGTACAAATCTTTATTTCGGAATCTAGTCCCGGGACACTTTCCCGCTGTCCTTCGGCACCGGAAATATTAATGATGCCCACGCGAGCCCGACTTCGACCGCGGGAGGCGCCCCCGAAATGGTCCTGACTCGATCTCGCGCCGGGCCAATCAACTCGCTGATTTCCGATCACTCTAACCGGGATTCAACCGAATGTCTCCTGTCCCTTTGAACAATAAACTTGCCGTACCCCCGGCATACGTATGCTCCGGTTTTCTCGTGACGATTACGTGATTCACAAGCCGGACACTCGTCCGAACATCAAATGGTCAACACACGACCGACATATTTCGAATGCTTGTTTCCCTAGACATGGGGCTTTCCGACTGATTCGAGACTGCTATCGGCTTGTTTCTCTCGATATATTTTCCTGGCCATGAGGCCCCTTTTCCCGGCGATTAATCAAGGGTGATCCCCTCTCCGAGGGGATGTAAATGACGCCGTGACCTTTATGGCGCAGCGGGTTCTAGTCCCGACACGAACCACACAATCGTCTGATTAGTCAGATCGAGCGCACAATAAATCGTCACTTTGTGACTGGCACGCCCACGCACTTAATAAACGCCAATAAACAAATAAACAACGATTTTATCAAATAAAAAGTGCGTCCACAGAGACCTACATAGTAATTTCAAAAGTATGAACCCTCCCAAGTTTGTGGGGTCCACGGACCTAGATAAAGTAGAACATTGGGTGAAGGAAATCGAGAGGATTTTTCGAGTCATGCAATGTGTTGATGAGGAGAAGGTCCTACTCTGATGCCCGTACTTGGTGGGAGTTTGTCGAAGCAAATCTACCATACGATCATGTGCTATGGGAAGAGTTTGTGGAACATTTTAATAATAAGTACTTCTCCGATAGGGTGCAAGAAAGGAAAGCTATCGAATTCGCTTCCTTGAAGCAAAGGAGTTTAACGGCAGCGGAATATGAAGCCCAATTCGCAAAATTATTCTGGTACGCACCACACCTTGTGGATACCAAAAAGATGAAGGGGAAGATATTTTTAAATGGCTTAAAGCCCCAGTATATTACTCAACTCGCCCCGATGGGTATCCAAGTATATGTCGATGTGGTGAGAAGAGCCCAACTCCTAGAAGATGCAACGGAGTTTGTTGACACCGATTTTATGCCTATGAGTTGGGTTATATTCTTATCCTCATTTTTTATGATGTCCCAGGTTATTCACTAATTATTGGGTCATTTTAGATGGGTTTTGGGCCTATTTTTATGGGTTTGCCTCCCTGGCTGGGCTCAATTTCTCGCACATTTCGTTATCTAGGCTTAATTGGCCTAGATAAGCCTTCATTTCAGGACAAATATGGGCATTTATTTCATTTTATATATTTTTCAGACGGCCACCCAGATAGCGATCTATCGCGAGACCGCTACCTGATGGTGGCGATCTATCGCGAGACCGCATCTGGGCCCAAGAGTCCTGCCCAGACTGGACTTTTCTCTCTCAATCCATGGTCGAAGGAGAGTCCTAATCTGGTGTTTTCTCCGAGGATATGAGTCTCTAGAGAGTTCTGATTGATCCTAGGGATAATTGATGATATTATCTATCAGAATTATGAGGTTCCATGAATTATCTCGTAGATTTATCCCTCCAACTCGAGATACGGTTTTGGGGCTCTATAAATAGAACCCTTGGCCTTGTGCTCGCGAGGAGGAGATTTTTGAAGCTCGCCACGAAGTGCTACCGGATTCTACTACGAGTTTCAGCCAGGGAGTGTTGTGTCCTTTCGTGCTCCAGCGGTTTTGGTTCAGGGAGTAGTCATTTCTCTTCCTTTGTTTTGTGTTCTTCATCCATTAGTTTAGTCCATATTAAAGTCATCATAGCATCTGCCTCCCTTCTTTCTCCACGTTCTCTTGCATTGATAACACATCCATAAACATCCTCCTATTCTTTCCTCGCCCCACATGGGTTAAACCCCCCCCAGGTATTCACCCTTCCTTTTATGCATATTGTCCATCTTTTGGTTTATAGATGTTGCACGCCCTGGATCTAATTTGGGTTGCTTTATGTGGTGTTTCACATTCCTTTGCATGTCTATAGTGCTTTTGACTCAAGGCCCATCCCTCCTGGCCAGCCGGAAGGGGTGGAGGATCAAGTTCCCATGCTGTGTTCAAGGGTGCTGATAGCGGCCATCTTCAGACCGTCTTCTGTGGTAGCGGTCGTCGTCCGACCGTCTTATGTGAGTTGCGGCCCAGAGAATACCGTCTCCTTTTCTACACTTATTTTTCGTCCCGCTTGCGAGTGTGCCTTCGCTCAATCCCTTTTCCAAGGTACGCAGTGCGGTTTCCCCTACAATGCATGCTTTGGTGGCGATCACGAACCTATATTTCTGGTATTTGTCACCTTGTTATTTGCTTATTCTCCCTTAGTTGTTCCACGCCTACGACGTGTGTTTTCCTTCCTCTTTATATGCGTCATTTGGTCCATGCCCATGGCATGTGCTTAATTTAGTTTTCTCATGTTTACTGTTTACTTTGAGGTGATATTACCATATTTTCATCATTGCATATACTTGTTCATTTGAAGGCGATGATATTATCTATCTACAACCTATTTTTTTTTTTTATCACGGTGGGACGACATGTACCTATAGACGACTAATTTAGGACATCTCGCAGACCCTACCTAGCCATCATTAAAGTGATCTTTCCTCATGGTTGATTGTGAGTGTGGAGTCTCATCCCTGTTTAGGTAGGCATCACCCTGTCCCTTCGCCGATACAACTTCATGGTAAGTTGGCGGGGGGTTCCAGGGGGGCAGCGCCCCCCATCCCGTAAGGTCGGGTGTGTGAGCCCCCGAAGCAAATTTTTTGGGGTACTATATGTGATTCCTTGCATTTTCCATTGATCCCCCTAGAAGGCCAAAGTCTTGGCCACCAATACACCTGGGCAGCCAGATGGCTGGCCGCCCAGCCCACTCCAGGGCGGACAGAAACATGGCCGCCCACCATCCTAGGCGGCCACCCAGTTGGCCACCCAACTCTTCCTAGAAGGCCAGCTTCCTGGCCGCCCTCACTCTCAAGAAGGCCATCGACCTGGCCGCCTAGCCCCTTGAATGGCCCTCGACTTGGCCGCCTCCTGATAACTGTAGTCAGTGCCACGTTTCCGCCCACTCCGGGCACGTCCTTCACAACCGTTCCAACTCTGGGGGGTTCGAGACCCACGTAGTCTCACACGCACTCAATTTTCGAGTGTTTTTGGCCGGAGAATCTCCCACATACAAAAACTCTATTCCAAACCATCTCGAGGGAGGGGTTGGACACTTCGTGAGAGAAGGGGTTGGACACTTCGTGAGAGAGGGGGAGGGACATTTGGTGAGAGAAGGAGGTTCTGTCAGTTTGGAGAGTTCATATCGAGCTAAGAGTATGAGAGCCCCTTCCCCGACCTTCCCTTAGAAGCAGAACCCTAAGTTGAAGAGCTCCGTAGCGAGAGAGTCCAGTTCTAGAGGGCGGCCATTGACATGGCCGCCCACCATCCCTGAACGGCGACACATGTGGCTGCCGTCTGTTTGGTTGTCGGGCAAACCTCGTCTTTCTTCCTTGTTCTCCATTTTGCTATACTTCATTCCGTTTTTACTGTATTCATGCATGGTAGATCTTCCTAGATCCCATTTTAAAGAGGTTTTCCAATCCAAAACATAGGGAAGGTGGATGGTCGAAAGTTTCGGCCATCCCCCTTTCCGCCCCCCCCCCCTTCCCGGTACGATAGACCCCATTTGTATGCTTTCTTTACTTGTCTGAGCATATTCTACCCTTCCACAGTCTAATGGTTTCTTTGTTTGCTGGTTAATTTGTAGGGACTTCGTCATCGACTTGCAGGGCTCCTTGCCCTTGGCCGGCCGAGAGCGAGGATAGGAACCCACATTCTCCCATTCCTAAGGTGTTCATAATCATCCTATCCCTGTGAGGTTCAGGTAAACACCTCTGGTGATCACACCTTTTCTATCTTTCTAACTTATGCACTGTAGGTAGTAGCAGCACAAGTTCGGGAGGAGACACGCGCCCGACATACACGGACGCACTTTTTCGGCACCTATAACCTTCTGGCGATCACGGTGGGACACTCATTGCTCACTGTGAGTCTTTAGGTTGAAGTCTACTACATTTAGTTTCTTGCAAATAGCTTTTTCCCATCTTTATTTTTCACTTTTAGTTGCTCTCTGTGCCTGTTCTACGCTTGGTGGACTTGCAGGACCAGAACAGGGGGTCGCCAGGTTTCTGGCCACCTAGGTCCTAGGGCGGCCAATGACCTGGCCGCCCACCACATCCTAGAAGGCCAAAGACTTGGCCGCCTAGAACCCAAGGTTGCCATGTATCTGGCCGTCCAACCCCTTTGAGCAGCCATCAGGTTGGTCGTCTCTGTTCGCGTTTCTTCAATCCTGTTTGCATAGTTTAGCTTTTTTTTATGTATTTTTACTTCTGGTTGTTCTAATATTGCAGGTTTGAGTCCGGGGTGGGCTTAGGAAGAGCTGGCATCACACATATTAGGAACACCCTCCCTTTGATTTGGACTCTTCACCTGGGTATTCCCACTCGGGTGTAACTAGTCCTTTTTAATTGGGAAACCTCTGTGAGTCCCCGCGAACCGTGGATTCCCACACGGTCGCTGGGCAGGTTGTATCTTTGAAGTCCTATTAGATTTCCTAAAGGGTTTGAGTGAGTGTTATATTAAGATTATCCCTGAGCTCGGCCTTGATTCCCTTAGAAAATGTCACTCTCATCTAAGAGGGAACACATTTAAATTGGACTAATCTCCGGATTAACTTAAGCTTAAAATTGTGGGGCGCATTGTTTGAATACATGCTTGATGTTAAATACCATAAATTCAATCTTAATTGGCTTTAAAAATTCTACTTGAATTTCCTAAAAGTTAATTAGGTTGAGTTGCAATGGACCAATGCTATTCTAACATGCGTGTTATTGATGAGGATGATTTGGAATTTTATGACACACAAACCCGGCTTGATGCCGACGAAGATGCACCCAGTGCTTTCATAGGGATGTGTCAAAATTCACCAATTGATATAAGTCAAAGCACAACTAGTGAAGAATCATCCTATGAAAGTCAAGAGTCCATTAATGTCAAAACCCCATCAATCTCCCCAAAGGAAGACCAAGAGCTAGCTAGAGTACTATCTCGATATTCCCCTAACTATTTGGTTGCTCTAGCCTCTCGAAGGAGATCACATCTCACTCCTCAACTCATTCCAAGGAGATCTTCAATGCCAAATTCATTCACTAGGACTCCCTCCCATGTTCCTACTCAAACTAACCATCCTCTTCACCCTCAAGGGGTTGCATCCTCTCAGATATCTCATATCATGCCTCATGTCAATGCACCCCTTAAGCAATCCAATCTCATATCCCAACAAGAGGTGGAATATGTTCAGCAAGTGGTTGCCGAAAGTCTCCCCAAACCTCATCCTCATTCCTTCACTAACTACTGCAAATTTCCAGATTCTTATTTCGCCCGGGTTTCAAAGCCCCCAAATATCGGAAGTATGATGGTCCTACGGATCTACATGAACATCATTCTTGCTTTCTAATGGATTCTCATCAATGGCTTTACGATCGATTCCTCCTAGTTCACCTCTTTCAAAAAACTCTAGAAGGAGAGGCCTTTAGGTGGTTCTCTTCACTCCCGGCCATTGATCTTATCAACTTTGATGTTGTGTCCAAGCATTTCATCACTCATTTTGGCCACATGGCTAGTGTAGCTCCCACTCTCACGGTTCTTATCATGGAAAAGATGAAGCCCGATGAGGACTTCATTCAATTTTCTAATCGTTGGAGAGCTATGGCTTCTAGGTCTGGGATTGCCATCCCGGAATCCCAAGCCACCACTATTCTAGTCAATAACGCAATTCCTCAGCTCCGTGCTATCCTGATGCTTAGCGAATTTCACACATTCGCTCAACTCTACAAACGAGCTCATGTTGTCCAAGCTCAACTCAAGAATTCCTCTTTTCCATTCTTTCTTGATGATTGCAATGTCCCAACATCGGAAGAGGCAACTTCCTATGATCACATCAATCCCTTCCATCAGCCATTTGATCTCACCAACCGAGAGGTTGCCACTGCATGCCACGGGGCTCCCATGAGAGGGATGGGGAACATCCCCAATTCTATTCCTTTCTATCAATCACCTCATGTTCCATCCTACACTCAGGAAAGGTTACCCATGGTTAGGGGCAATCAAGAGTCTAGGCTAATGGAAAGAGGACAACATTGGCAATATGATGAGGAAGAAGTTGTGAATGATCAACCCATAGTGAGCTCAGACACAAGAAACATGATTGGCCATGCACAAGGGGTAAGACCTTTGCTCTTGATCCGACCCAAGAGTGAATCACCCCGACAAAGCCAAGACATTCCTCCTTCCACTCCAACTCCACCTCAAGGGGTGATGCGAGACGGACACGGGGACCGACTCTACGTGGTATGAACCTCGGACTCTAGATGCGGACACGACCAGCAACACATGATGGGAGAGACACTAGGCCCGACACGGAGAGCTCCTATGGGCTATACGTCACTAACAGAAACGCAAGCTCACTCGTCGTCCCAAGCGAGGGAAACGCGGATCGTGCGCGGTTGAAGAATCGGCAGAGTTTACGGGTAGTCGACTCACTTCCGGACTCGTATCGAGTCACGGGATGGGTCACTCTCACACTCACAGCGGTGACATGGACTCACGGGCTAGTACCTATCGGTCTCGGCAGTGGCAAAAGACCATATACTAAACTAGCAATCGAATGCCGAGAAGTTGAGACCTTTACCTCCACGCACCTGGCGTGGCGAAGACAACCCCGGCCAATTCACGGACTCCCGATTAACAATATTACAACAGTACAATAATTTGACCCACTCCACGCAGGGAGGTAAAAGGTCACATGTGGGGCCCGGGAATCACTCAAATCGGGTTGACGGGCAGCATCTTGATGTCGCCCGGCAGTGCCGAACTCTGCGTTTTCGTGCTTTCCGAACGGCGGATTCTACGGATCCGTGGGGCCCACGGACGGTGCTGTCCTCCGGATCTGCGGGGGTGGGACCCGCTGTGATGGGGACCCCTGGTGGCGTGCCTCCACGGACGGCGGTCGACCGGAAACACCGATCGGGGGTCGATCGGCCCCGATTCCCAATTCGTGAACTAGCTGCCCACGGATTTCTGGTTCTGTCCTCCGACGCGCGCTCCGGCGAGAATGGTCGCTGCGATCAATCCCGACGTCGGATCGGGGAACATGAGCTATTGTTGGAAAGCTCTCTTGAAATCCTTCGATCTAGGCCTAGAGAGATCTACTAGATCTGATCGGATCTAGACTTTACTGAATTTACAAGCTCCTGTTGTACAGTACCCAAAACCTCAGATCTGCAGGTGAGTTATCTAAGAACTACCATTGACCATAGGGTAGGTGGCAGATTCAGCTCCTATGATCTTCATTAAAGTTGTAGGATTTCGAACAAGGAAAACAAGGATAGTTTTTATGGACTGATCGGAGGTGGCTATGATTTGTTATGATTTGTTTACTGGAAGGTGGTCAGATCTGGGGACAGGTGGATAGCACTGTAGCTAGCTCTGAGAACGAATTTTGAAAATAGGTGGAGAGCTGATAGAAAATCAAGAAAAATCCTGGGTGGAGGGGTTGATGGATGGAACTCCCAGTAAAGTTGGGAGCTCCAGAAAAAATCAAAAAATGGGTCGGAGATGTGAAACTCAGGAAAGGTGGAAATCAGAACAGGAAGCAGACAGATCAGATAATTAAAGTTGGGCGAAAATGAAAAACTATCAAAGAAGATCTTGATGACCAACCAAATTTTGTGGGACATGCTTGACACCTCTGGAACATCGCCTCAAAATCCCAGATTGAAAGGAGCTCGTGGCGGACTGCAAAATTTCGTGGAAGGGGCAGTGGTCGGCTGAAGATAGAACTCCGGCGATCCCGATGGCGGTGCGGTGGCGGCTCGTGGCGGCGGCGATGATGACCAGAACCGATTGGGAGGAGTCACACCTCCAGAAGGTAGCCTTCTCAGCTGCAAGGGGGAGAGGGAGAGAGGGAGAGGGGGGGTGCCCAAGGGTTGCTCCAAGGATTTTCCAAGTTCAAATGGCATTAATCCATCAAAAATGAAACTTACAAGCATATATAGGTTACATGTCTAATCAATCCTCAACCGTTGGATCTAGGGATGGGAGATGGAGGGCTGGGATTGCATGTGACCATCCACAAAAATTAAAATTAAAAATACAAGGGGGGGGGGGCAGCCCATTGATTAGGGAGGCAAGGGGGGGACATGGTAGGTGGGGGTGGGTTAGAATTGTTGGCATTTTCATTCCAATGTCCCCCACTTGGCCCACCCTTCTAGAAGCCACCATTTGAATGGTTGACCGACCCCACATGGGGCCCTAGGGTTGAGGTGGATCAATGGGAGGGGGCCTGGGGTCCCGTGGGGCCCAGGGGTCCCATTTTTTCAAATAAGCCCCTCTTACAATCAAAATTACATACCGAATAAAATGAAGTAAACACACATTAAACACAAATAAAGTCTAACTAAATATGATAAATGCCGGGACTCCTGGGGGAGTCTCCAGGCTGTCTCCGAGCCAGATGGATGCTGAGGTGGCTCGAGTCGTGCTCCATGTGCGGTACCGGTGGCTCGGCGTGTCGCGCCGCTCAACTGCTCGGGTGTCCGCACCAAGGGGCAAGACCTCTAGTTCTCATTCTACCTAAGGGCACATCAACTCAGCAACATCAAGGTGTCTCTCCTCCGCTCATGGCAGAGGATCACTCAGCTTTATCCATTTTTCACCAAGACACCTCGCGGGAAGAGCTTCTATCATCTCTTGATTTAATCAAACCAGCTCCTACCCCAACCATGCTCCCAACTCGATTTGAATTAGCTCCTGTTGTTGATGAGTCACTTGCGACCCCTACCCCAATTGATCTAGCTCCGATTCGGCTTCCCCAACATGAATCCATTCCTTTCGATGAGTCAGATGCTGGATTTGCTCTCCTAAATCAAGATGTCATTCCAATTATCTAGTCAAGCTCTCCACATATCTCTAACCCCCAAATGGCTCCTGCTTTAGAAATTCTGGCCGACATCTCCATGGTGTTGGACCCGGCCACGTTCATGTCATCACAAGGTGAGGAGCCCATCATCTCCACTCTAGATGCCCACCAATCTACTCCATCTTTCGAACCATTAGAGTCATCCGTACCTAGGGAGAAGCCTCAAGATGTAGGATGGCACATAATGTCCAAGATGGGCTATACATCTGGTGCACGGTTAGGAAAGGAAGAACAAGGAATTAAAGAGCCGATTGAGGAGAATGGAACACTTGAGAGATTTGGATTAGAGTGTCAGCCAACTAAGGTTAGCAAGGATGAATCAACAAGGTGGAGTTGCATGATCATTTTGTTAAGGAGTCCTATCCATTGGAAGAGAGAATCGCAAATGTAGAAATATTCCTTGAAGATGAACATGTAGATCCAAAAGAAAAGTTAGACGAGGTAGACATAGAGGATTTGGGTTTATCAAAGCTATTCTCTAAAGAATCATTGTCCCACTCGATAACCCAAGAAGAAATCCATGTAACAAAAGGAGAACCAACATAGCTAGTCCTCCTCTCTTTTCTATTCCTCATGCTCACGTCATTCAAAAGTGATTCCATCTTTAAAGCTGATCAATCTCAAAAAGAAAAGCCTGAAGCTATCATTGAGAAGCCCACTCTAGGGGCAAAACTCTCAGATCATGATTTCCCAACTCAGGAACCTTCATCCTCCATCCTTAATCACACACCTCCAATCAACAGCCCTATCAAGGGCATTTGCTCTATACATAATAGTTCAAATGTAGAAGAGTCGAAACCTTTGGTTACACCACACAAGAAGGATGGGGGGCACACAAATTCCCTACCAACTTTGGTTAGGTCTAGCCAAAAGTTATAATTTGTTAACTCAGATCTTAATGTTTAGTTTAATGAGGTCAATAAATCTGCTACAAGACGAGGAACAATGTAACCCGCCTCTCACGGCCAAACATACTCAAGTCAAAGAGCCCATTAATCCTAGTAGGTATAAGGGCCTTGTCCACGGCCGCTTACTTGCTTCCCATCCACTTGAACTTTGTTTTCGGCCTACCAAGGAGGTGCACTGCTCCGCTTCCTCCATCCAGCAGTCCACAGAGTGCCCAGACGACACCGTCCACTCTGTAGGAACCCTTGTACATAGTTAACAATCAAAAATCCAAAAAAAAATAGAAAATCCAAACCAAAAATCTTTCACTTTCCATCCCTTCATGTATGTTAAGGTTAGGTTGCATTAAAGTCTCGATGGATTAAGACTTTGATCTACCGGAACCGAGGGGAATTCCATCTGGCTAAGCTAATGCTCCAAGGGGCAGTCAATATGCACACACTCACATGCTTTCAAAATATGGCAACGGCCTAAAACGGGTGACTATCCTGAAGATTTCTGGAAGACACCAAAATCCTCCTTTTCCACTCTACTCGACCGATCAAGATAGTCGGCGCTCTTAAGGCCTTGAGCTCAGCGGCTGAAACACGATGCCCTCAAGTGAGCGTAGGACTCACCTTCTCTTAAAAAATGAGACCAGAGCACGTAAAGAGGGTAGTGTCCCCGTAGGCAAAAATTCAAGGTCAAAAGGGGAGCAAAACCCAAAATTTCAAAATCCCGAATCCCAAAGAAAAAGAAAAAGAAAGAAAAAATCCCAAAAGGGAACAAATGAAAAAAAGCTTGGTCGCGACCATGCCTGGTCGAGATAAATGAAAGCCCTAGAAGTCAAGTCCAAATCCAAGGGGCAATACAACAAGCACAATGTTCCGAAGGTGGTCCGAAATCACTGAAAGGGTGGAGTGAACTAAGCACGCTCATAGCTCATCGTTTTAACGATTTTGCTGATCCTCTTATGAAGTTTATCCCCTACATTCTTTTTTTCTTTCGAGGACTCGGAATCCAATAGAAACTCCAGAGGATATAACCCTGTTGATGGATTGTAGCCATTTTTTTCAAAAAAAACACACTATATGATTATCTACCCCGAAAAAACAAAAGCCTTTGCTACAAGAAATCTCCATGTTTCTGGTATGTCAATATTGTCATCCCCTTTAGTGTCTCTTTCATCAATCTCGGGCTTAGGTCAATGCATGTGCGTCACCTGTCGGTGCGACGGCGTCTGATTCCGGGTCAGCGTCGCGCAGTTGACCGTTAGGGTTTCAAGGTGTTCCATCATATATCATCTATGGTTGTGAGGAAATAGACCTGGGTCGGGTAAATCATTTACCTCAAACACTTTTTGAGTGTATCTCCGCGGTCGGAAGCAACTGGGAGCCTAAGCTTGGCATGACAGCACTGTCATCAGGATAAGTCTTAACCGGCGAGACCATCATTTCAGGAGTCTAGAGGCCCAAATCAACCTGGATGTGCGCTCAGGATACCTGGGAGGTTGTAGAAAGAACCTATCCTTCCACCATTATTGTGATATCTCATGGGCATTTGCCAGACATTGGCCAAAAACATCAAAAATATATCAAAAATCCACAAAAAAGTCAAAATATTTAGTTCCACCAAAAAATTGATACATGTCAAAATCCAAAAAATCTAAATATTCAAAAAAATCCTAAAAATGGAGGGGCATCTTCTAGAAACATGAATCTCACCCACTACCACACCACTTCCTTTCCTTTATCATTACCCCACAACTGCGAACCCCAAAGGCTACTCCTTTCTTCATTCCGTCCCACCCAGGGGATGTATACTTGCACTCCTACCAACACCCAAACTAGAGGCAAATTGCATGTCCATCTGCCCATCCAAGCTAATCAAATCCTTGGCTACCTTGTCGGGAGGTAGAGCTCTCCCCGTTCCTTTGCTTTCCACAAATCTTAATGGCAATTGAACTCTGCCAGCTCGGCGCTCCAACTTGAGTCCTATGCAAATGAAACCTTCATATCACTTGATTTTCAATAGATGCCTGGTTGCATTTCAAATACCCTTTTCCTTACACTTTCTACTCCATATCTCCCTGATTGAACAAACGCCCTACCTATGTCAGCGGGTCCAAGACGGACCTCAGCTATGGAGCTTGAATTATCCTTTTGTTAGTCTTCTCCCAACCAGACACCTTGCTGGAGTTAATTGATGTGCTAGGTGAAGTTAGCATAAACTCCCTTACAATCGGGAGTGATCACCTCCGGGGACGTACTTATGCTCTGGTGACCATTCCCGCGGAATTCTATTATGTCCATTAGGTTCACTGTAAAGCCGAAGGATGATGTTTGCTTCCCCACTCCCCTTACTTTAGTGAATGCTTCCTCTTTGAATGCTTATTTATTTGTGAACTTCACTAATGTGTGTTTATGCAGTTGCAGGTCACATAGCATCGGGGTTGACTCTTCATTGCCACCTCCTACTATATATATACTATATTATATAGAGCCCAGAGGCTAATAACTTCAGACACATAAACTCTGAGTTCCTCTCTAATAAAAACAATGAGGGCCATGTTCCCTAAGTTATTCGATGGCCGTATGGTTTCATGATTGACCTCGGGATGACGGACTCGTTGGACTCTCGACCGGTGTCTTTCCCGGAGCCATACAATAATACCTCTGGATATGCATTAGATATCTTTCTCCCTTTTAAACCCAGCATGCATCATATAGGTAACTTTTATTCCCACCGTCGATCATACGAAAAACAAAAAAATGCACTTAGAAAAGCATGGCATTCATGCAGCAAGAAGGAAACAAGGGTCGAGAGAAGGGTTTGCCCTTGGCCTGCCCTGGACTCTATCCCTCTTTTGTCAATCATCAGAGTTCTTCAATTCCATCACCTTTTGTTGACTATCTTATTCCACTCCGATTCGACAAGTCGAGTGTGTGTTTTGCATCTGATCGTCATGAGTATATTGAGATCTGAAGGTCATTTTCCCCTTATCCTGATTTTGTTACCCACGACTGTTTGGTGTGTCTTGTATCTCCTTGAGCTGGATTGTGTTCATCCCCAAAAGTCCCGCAGCGCTACACTAGGGGGTCCCATGCAACCGCAGATACAAGCCCTCTTAGATTACTTTTCCTTCCTTCTTCCCCTTGTTTAGGTAGGCTTCACCCTGTCCCTTCGTGGACCCAACTTCGCAGTAAGTTGGCGGGGGGTTGCAGGGGGGTAGCGCCCCCCTGCCCGTAAGGTCAGGGGTTCGGGAATATGAGCCCCAGAGGTGAATTATTTAGGGTACTATATGTGATTCCTTGCATTTTCCATTGATCCCCTAGAAGGCCAAAGTCTTGGCCGCCCATACCCCTGGGCAGCTAGATGGCTAGCCGCCCAACCCACTCTAGGGTGGCCAGAAACCTGACCGCCCACCATCCTAGGTGGCCACCCAGTTGGCCACCCAGCTCTTCCTAGAAGGCCAGCCTCCTGGCCACCCTCACCCTCAAGAAGGCCATCGACCTGGCCGCGTAGCCCCTTGAATGGCCCTCGACTTGGCCGCCTCCTGATAACTACAGTCAATCCCATATTTCTGCCCACTTCGGGAACGTCCTTCACAACCGTTCCCACTCTGGGGGGTTCGAGACCCACGAAGCCTCACACGCACTCGATTTTCAAGTGTTTTTGGCGGGAGAATCTCCCACATACAAAAACTCCGTTCCAAACCATCTCGAGGGAGGGGTTGGACACATCGCGAGAGAAGGGGTTGGACAATTCATGAGAGAGGGGGTGGGACATTTGGTGAGAGAAGGAGGTTCTGTCAGTTTAGAGAGTTCAGAGAGAGCTGAGAGGATGAGAGCGCCTTCCCCGACCTTCCCTTAGAAGCAGAACCCGAAGTTGAAGAGCTCCACAACGGGAGAGTCTAGTTCTAGGGGCGGCCTTCGACATGGCCGCCCACCATCCTTGAACGGCCACACATGTGGCCTCCCTCTGTTTGGTTGACGACAAACCCCATCTTTATTCCTTGTTCTCCATTTTGCTATACTTCATTCTGTTTTTACTGCATTCATGCATGATAGGTCTTCCTAGATCCCATTTTAAAGATAGGTCTTCCAAGATCCCATTTTAAAGTGGTTTTCCAATCCAAAACATAGGGAAGGTGGATGGTCGAAAGTCTTGGCCATCCCCCATTCCGCCCCCCCTTCCCGGTAGGATAGACCCCATTTGCATGCTTTCTTTACTTCTCTGAGCATATTCTACACATCCACAGTCTAATGGTTTCTTTGTTTGCTGGTTAATTTGTAGGGACTTCATCATCGACTTGCAGGGCTCCTTGTTCTTGGCCGGCCGAGAGCGAGGACAGGAACCCACATTCTCCTGTTCCTAAGGCATTCACGATCATCCTATCCCTGTGAGGTTCAAGTAAACACCTCTGACGATCACACCTTTTCTATCTTTCTAACCTGTGCACTATAGGTAGCAGCAGTACAAGTTCGGGAGGACACACGCGCACGGCATACGCGGACGCACCTTTCCGACACCTATAGTACCCAAGCACTATTTGAACTGTTCCTGTTTGCATTTTTCCATTGTTCTCTGTGGTTTTCTCTAGCTTTTTCGTTTCATTTCTGTTGTTTCTGTTCCCTGGTTGATAGCGGTCCTTTGAGGACCGCCTCCATCTGATAGCGGTCATCCGGCGACCACTACCATCCTATAGGTACGCACCCGAGGTTTACTTCTTTTCTGCTCATTATTCTTTTTGCTCGCTATTTCTCGATGCTATTTGTTCTCCTCCTTGAGTGTTAGTTTTATTTACCCTATTGATTGTGCATTGTTTGTTAGTATTTAGGCCTAAAATTGCATTGCACTCCGGTGCACATAGGACCATTCATATCATACTGTAGTTGTATACCTACATTGGTGAGAGATCCTCTCGCCTCCATATTCCTTGGAGTCGACTAGGTGATCTTACCCGGGACCTCCGTAAGTCCCCGCGAGCCGTGGATTCCCACACTAACGCCGAGCCGGTTGTACCTTTGCCACCCCGTAGGATTGCATCTGTGAGAGGGTTTAGACATAGAGTCAACCAAGTTCCCATAATCCATCCCTACTTGGAACCTATCTTGTTGGAGAGGGCATTTTGATTAAATCATTAAGTTTCTAAAAGGGGAAACAAATAAAAATTTCACGCATCATTATAACGTGATTGATCTTGGTTGTCCCCCCTCTCCTTTGTTTGCGCATCTCTTTTAGTCATCCTGTTTGGTGTGCGTATTGGTCGCTGTTGTCTTCTTCATTGATAGGTGCTACATTGCATGTGGGGTTGCTTTAAGTCTATAGGGTCTCTTCCTAGGGGCGATACCTTCACCACTTCTTATCTCAATCCCTTGTTCAATTCCACCATGTCATCCTATGATTTCTCTCATTCCCATGGGGACTCCCTTCCTCAAGGGCTTATGGAGGACTTGTGACGACCCGGACTCCGGATACCGGATATACCCGATAGGACTATCGAGTAGACTCGATACCACATGGAACCCGTGAAGCCTCCCAAGAGCTGTAAAGCTCCGAAGGGATAAAAGGAATGTCGTGTAGTACATTGAAGTCGTAGATATAACAGTAAGCAATGAAATTTCATTAATCAGGTTTGCTAAAGTAGCAGGAATAAAATTACTTTTTAATTAACAATTCAAATTAATAATTATACAAGAGTCTAGTCCAAAGGAAAGACTAGTACAGTCCGACAGAAAGGAAAAACATACACTGAGGTCGAGGGAAGCCCGACGTAGTACCGCTGGCAACTACGAGCACGCTACACCCGGAACCACAAAGGAAGTAGAGCGCCACACCTGAAAAGCAGGGGTGAGCCTCGTGTCACTAGCCCAGTAGGGGTCACGCGGATCTCCACTGAAAAATAACGCAGTAACACGGAACAATAGCTAAAACGGCAGTAGTAGTAAAGCAAGAAAACTACCACTAGAAAGCTGTAAAAAAAGACCGAAAAAGGTAGGAGTAGAACCGTTAAAAGAAAAGGGAAAAATAAAGCCGTAAAGAAGAAGAACACGGCTACCGAGCGGAGCTTAGCTCCCTAAGCTACTTCAAACAAGGACAGAAGGGTGAACCCTGATCTCACAAAGTCAAGAGTTATCGATCCGTTGATAAGACACCAGCCTAAAAACTAAGGCTGACGAAAACAGACAAAAGGCCTCGGAAAGACCTAGACAGACACAGTACACTAAAGCCTACACGACTAGATTATCGTGCACGCTCCCTAAGAGCAACCGCATACATGACTGGATAATCGTGCATACTAAACAGTACTGACCTCGGGTAAGACCAAGAAAAGACTAGCCCGAAGAGGTCACGACACACTAGAAATGTGAGAGTCACGTGTCGCGTGACGGAAGCACCTCCTCACTCGAAGAATAGCTAGATGCGTCCACTTACGTCTTACATTGTGCCACGGGTATCTCGCTACGGACGTTAAGAACAAAGGAGACTCAGATATTCACAGAACCAGAACATGAACTACAGTAACGAGTGACTAGTCAGGGTCACGCCCGTCGGCGCTCGTCCAAAACGTCCCTGACCATGTGTGCACACACCGACTCTTGCCTAGAGCCAGGCCTCTAGCTAGTTTCCCCCCCAGCAGGATGCTACCGTAAAGCAGGGGCCCACGAAAACTAGCTTAAAAACCATATCTCGGGAACTACCCCACCACCACTCCCAGGTAGGCCGACACTCGAGGCCGTGAGGCTATGACTAGTGGAGGCTCACTAGACACAAAGACTCTGAAATATGAGTGCTGGAGTACAGACAAGCTAAGAAAGCACTATCGCACGTACTAAAAAGCACCAAGTTAGCACATCAACTGCCAACAGACTCAGGACAGGACAACTAGACCTTCTAATGCAATGATCCTTGAGTCTCACGACTCGGGGGTCAAGATCATCGTACAAAGCGGAACAAGATGCCAATTGGTCTAATCCTAAGCCAGAGAAATCGACACATCCGGGGGAAACGACTCACGGTGATCTGAGGGATCACCAATGCCATCAACACATCTGGACACGAAGATCGAGATAGATCAGTACCTCTAGGCGTCCAGGACCACTGTCTCAAACTATGCAGAATAGCCGAGACACACACAAGGTCACGTGTCAACCACTGGGTCACACCGAGTTGACCGGAACCTGACAATGACTCTACAGTAGTACAGAAACCAAGGCATGCCTGGCTACCTTATATCGTGGTCATAGCCCTCATAGGACATCAAGAGACATCCACGGGACGACAGACAAACCACAAGGTCGTGCCAAGACAATTGGAAGCCAACATGTCGGAAAGTGACACTCTGTACATACACAGAGGCACAGACACTGGCGGTCATAGATAGGGATACGAGGTGACTATAGCGGTCAAAGCTATGGCCGCTAGACTCAGTCAAACTCTGACTGACCTGCCCAGACAAACCACCAAGCGGTCGATAACAGACACGCTACACGGACTCAGCAGTCCAAGAGTGAACCGCTAGACTAACCGCCCTAAGACATGGACCTAAGATAGACGGACCTGTAGCAGCCTAAGAAAGGTGCTACAACGACAAGACGGACAAAGGTTAGGCCGCCAAGGCCAACCGATTTAGAATAGCAACCCGGTCAAAATGGTCCCGAACGGTCTGACAAGGGACTGCCCAAGGTATGGAACGGTCTAGGGAGACGCCTCTATATCAAACAGAACGGTCAGACATTGGCCGTTCAACGGACATAACACGGCTACTCATGTGTCGTTCAATGAACTGAGGGGAATGGCATGGCCAACCATTGCCCGCTCAACGGGCACCACACGGCTAGAAAAAGGCCATGCAATCTATAAAATGGTCTATCGCGCGACCGCGTAGACCCGAACCAACATAAAACATTGACCCAAGTCAACCGATGAGAACAGTCAACACTAGGCCACCCAGACCATAGAATGGGCTATCGTCCGGCCGCTCAGACCATAGAACAGACTACCTCCAGCCATTCTAGCCTGAACCGACTCAACATGAAATGGTCCACTGTGAACCGCTCAAGGAATGAACTGGTTACTGTTAAACCGTTTAGAGCGTCACGGCAGGAAAAACATGGGATCGGTCGATCTCGGCCATTCCACACCCCAATCGTGTCTAAACGATGGGGATATTGTCTTAATGACCATACAATCCTTCCAACAAACTGGAAGGGGTCCAAACGACTCCAAAAATGCAAGAAACGGGCGATTCTATCGAATCGACCCAAACAGAGTCACCGGGGCTCCCAGGCTCGTACCGGCCCCACATGACGACCAATCGCAACAAAACTTGCGGGAATGGAAAGCTAACATGCCGGGGGTTCCAATGGAACTAACCGTTCTAAAAACTATCACCATTTTTTGGCGAACCCAACGAACACCCCAAAAGCATGCTTTTCCCAAACTTGAAAGAAACCCACTCATATGCTCACCCTTCGGCGTGAAACTGCGAGGAAACATAGCAGAGGAGTAGGTGATCCGTCTCCCTACCTCCACCGAAGATTTCGTGCACTGTAGTGACTAAAGCGTGCCGAAAATGGCATCACGAGCTTGGCCGTCGGCTTTGAATCCACCGTTCGGGATCGCGCCAGAAACGGTCCGATCCTCACCCCATCGCGCTCCGGACCACCCCCCAACATCTCCTCAACCTGCCCGTGCCTCCTCCGTTTGCAGTCGGAGCCGGGAGGGTGAGAGAAGAGAGAAAATGGGAGAGAGAGGGTCGCGGCAGCGAATGAGAAGGGAGGAGAGAGGAGGAAGAAAGAAAAAGAAAGAAATTAGGAAATTTTCCTAATTTTCAAAAATCTGATTTTTAGGCTGAAAATCAACTAATTCATAAAAATACGCAAAAATAGTCGAAACAATCCTCTGCAAGAGTACATCACAACTGTAGTGTCCTCGAGTCTATGAACTGAGAAATAAACTCACCACAGGGTTCCGTAACTAGTACGAGAGAAAAACCCACGTGGATCGTAAAACTCAACTCAGGACCTACAAAAGCGATCCGAAAGTACTCCTATAAGGATCCGAAAGATCCAGGGTATTACAGCCTCCCCTCCTTCAAAAAATTTCATCCTTAAAATTTAAGGAATGAACAAGAAGAAGCAGGGAAGAACAAATCCCAAGACACAACTTGAAACAGCACGAATCTTGAAAAACATAATTCAGAGGAACACCGCCAGACCATAATCACAAGCACACGCTCTGGATCTCAAGGCAAATAGATCCCCAGGACGAGCATGGCACACAAGTGAACACAAGTCTGACACCTACGAAACAATGCAATGTCGCTTACGTCTCACAGGAAAGGAGACACGACTTATGCCACGACAGCAGCTATGGGGAAAACAAAATGACAAACACGGCAAGCATCAGCTTAAACAAGGAACCATAGTCCTCTCCGCTGATAGCTCGACACCATCGGCTCTAGTGCCAAAGGCAACCACGAAACCTGGCACACAGTGATGGGGACATTAGAGCAAGAACACCCAGATTTTATTTGCATTTGTGTCCTTTTAGTTTTCATTTATATCCTTGCGAAAGTAGGTTTGCAATTGTAAGGCTTTATAAGCCAATTTGTTATTCCTTAAGGATCTTTGGGTTTTTGTGGAAAAGTCCATGTAGGCCCTGCAAGACCCTCCACCCCTTCCTCATTGGTCCAAGTGGTATCTTGGGGTCCATGTGGGGCTAGTCAAATGTCCTAGGTGGCTTCTAGAAGGGCTTGGCCATTCAAAGGGATAATTGGAATAAAAAGTCCAATTTGGAAGCCCCTTGGTCAAGGGGGCGCCCCCCTCCACTAAATGCATTTTAAATGTTAATTTTTTTTTGACCACATGGGATTAATTAGTTCTATCCCTTGTATACCCCTCCCCTAACCTAGATCTGACGTTAGTTTAGGTCATTTTGTATTTCATACAAATAGCATGTATTTCTCATTTTGATAGAATTAATGATAAGAATTTTTAGAATTTGCTTGAAGCAATGAAAGTTGCGCCCTCTTCCTCTCTCCTCTCCCCCCCTTGCAGATGGATTTCTATCTTCTTCTAAGGTGTGAAGCCTCCCTTCCAACCCCCTTCCTGAGTGTGAAGCTCAGCGCCGCCGCCGCCGCCGCCACCATTGCGCCGCCACTGCCACTCGCCGGAGTTATGTCCAAATTAGGACAGAGCCCCCTTGTCCGAATTTTAGCTCCCAATCCACGGATCTTATGGAGCCCAAATTTTGAGGGTAGGTTCCCCATGCCAATACCCTCTCCCAAAATTTTTTTTTCCTATTTTCTAGCCATCGTTTTCTATTTTTCCCATTTCATGTTTCCCAACCTCCCAAATCTGCCAGTGTTCTATTTTGTGTCACAGCAACCTAGTTCTTCCTCAGTTCGACCCCCTTCCCCTTTTCTGATTGAGTCCAAATTTGGATTGGGTATTCTTCCCATCAAAGCCCCTCCCCAGAAATTTTCTCTCGATTTTAGGAGTTCTTTTTCCCCTCTGAAAAATTAAAACTCATTCAAAATTCTATTATGTCCTGTGCAGTCCAGATCCGACTACCCAGTGTTTGAAATTTCGTTTCCCCAACCAAACCTCCACCATAAATACTACAAAAAATATTCTCATCTTCCTTACTTCCCCCTCTCCAACTTTCATGAAGAGTCCAACTTCCAGATCCAAAGTTTTCACTCCGGTCAACACCGACTCTCAGGAAAATCCATTTCTGTCCTGAGTTTCCTGAGTCTGTCAACCAGTGTGTTCAAAAATCCACCACGAAAAATCCAGTACCATAAAAATTCTTGCCACAGCCCTTGGTTGAAGTACTTCGAAAGAGATTTCCAACATCGCCAATTTCGCGTCGATCCGACGTTGGGATTGATCGCAGCAGCTGTTCTCGTCGGGTCGCGCGGTGTAAAAACTTAAGTTCAGATCCGGGGACAACAAGCTCCACCTTGACGATCGGAGCCGCCTCACCTTCCACAAGGCGATCCAGGGTGTCTCTCTCCTAAGGACCGCCCCTCCAGCAGTACTCAACATAGCGGGACCCATCCCGCCCAGTTCGGAGGTCCAAGCAGCACGTGGGCCCCACCACCGACAGCAAGCGTCTTCCGGACGGCACCGACGGAGCGGATCAAAGTGCTGCCCGTCAACCCAAGATCGGTCCTCCCGGACCCCACTTGTAGCCCTTTATCTCCCTGCGTGGAGTGGATAGTAGAAATCATTTCTGTAAATTATTGAAATTGTTTGTATCGGGAGTTACCGTACTTGGCCGGGATCGCCTTCCCCACGCCTGGAGCGTGGAGGTATCGTGTCCACTCCTTTCACGGCATTTTTCTTTACTTGTATTTACTTCTATATGCCGCTGCTAGAGAGTATGTTAGGATCCTAGCTCGTAATATTGTTATTCACCGCTGCGAGCGAGAGAGTGAAACTCGTCCCGTGACCCGATCCGGGCATGAGAGAGAGCCGACCACCCTATCTCACTGCCAGTTTCTCAACTGCGCACGTCCGTACGCTTCCCTCGTTAAGGGATGATCGCGAGCTTGTCAAGAGTCCAACGATCGCATATCAACTTGGAGTCGAGTCTGCTATCCGTCCCGCATTAAATTGGTATCAGAGCGGAAGGTTGAGTCTAGGGTAGTATTTGCTTAAAAACACACACACAAAAAGAGTCATTTAAGTCTAGGAGTCAAAGTCTAAGTCGGTCGTTGCATTTGCATATCATTATTCGGTATATTAAAAGGTGTTATCCGAACGTTATGTTACGCCTATCGGGAAGGAAGCACACTTACGAGAGAGGATCTTTGATGTGAAACCACTACGGGGTATGCAGCAAGCAAATGTAAACTTAGGACCTATTCCGCATTCACAACCACATAGCAATTAAGTTGATAAATCGGGGCCAAATCGCCGTCGCACGCACGCGAGCCCGGGGTGACTAAATGATGCTAGGGGGAGGTGATGAATCAAGACCCTTGCTGGTAGAGTGCCAGCTGGGCTAGGGTTGCCCTCCCGAGGGTACGTAGCCCACGCTTATGGGGCTGGCCGGTGCCAATTGGGGCACTAGGTCCCACTCTCTCACTTTAGCCACGGTGACCACACTAAGATGGTGGTTCCGAGATCGGGCACTCGCTCGCATGCACAACGGAGCTACGTCTACGGATATTAAATAAACAAACACTAATTAGTAATGGAGCAAAGTTTAGAGCTCACCTGGTTGGTTTGAAGAAACCAACCCTGTTCGGAGACGTGGGCGAGCGGGGAAGTGTGAATCCCGCACACTGCGCCGATGTAGCTTGAGCTGCTTAATACAAACACTACTCCTCACGCAGGAGGGTTGGACTAAGGGTGGGGAAATCAAGCTTACATCTAAACACTACCTCCACGCAGGGAGGGGCGTTAAGCCGGCCAGGCGGGAGGGGGAAACTCGCCGAGGTTGTAGGAGAGGAAGCCGACGTAGGATCTACTCGCTTGCTATGAGAGGGGACAGGCCGCCGCTGTTGCAGTCGTAGTTCTTACTCTGGAATTATGCCGGTGATGAGATCAGGAGGGAATTCTTCGTGGCAGAAGCTGGGACGCCTCTGAATTTTACTGAATTCTTCTAACGTCGTCGCTGGCCGCGGCAAAGGCTCGAACAGGACGAAGGAATCTGGGGTTGACAGCTTCAGATCTGATGCAGTAGGATGTAGAGGTTGTACCGTGGGCTCCCGAGCTCCGAATCTCAAACCGTTAGAATTTCTGGAACCGTGGATGAACCTTCTTTGCAGAAAAACTGATGGGGAGGCTGTCGGAGGTCGGGGTGGCCTTTGGGACACCGATGAGTGAGTGCTGGTCGCAGAAGACTGGAGAAGGCAGTCCCGCGCGACTGGAGGGGAAAAATAAGAACTTTGGCTCCCGGATGCCGAATGTAGCTCTACTTCTTTCTCCTGGTCGGGGACAGGGGGAGGAAGAACTTTGAAGAAGGAACTTCAGTCAGATTCCTTCACTGTGAATCGTGGTTTAGCTTCTGGTCGAACTCTGGTGCTCTGCAGATGGAGCTTGGTGCAGTTGAGGGAGAATGGCTCTCCCGGGAAGCTCCGGACTCGGAATGGTACGATTCTTTCTCGCCTGCGTAGTGGACTGGACGACCTTTCCAGAAAGGTAAGGTATGCTCTCAGATGTCGCCGGATGACCTTGGGGGAGCTTCTGCAAGACGGGCCTTCTTCTGCCACCTGCAGATGTGACAGAATGAATGGGATGGTGGTGGGGTTAGGTTAAGGGGGATTGGAGTTTGGTAATGGAGGGAAGGGTGGAGGTGATTGCAGATGGGGGAGGGATGTGTGGGGGTGATGAAAGGGGAGGAGCAGGTGGTATGGAGGTGCAGGAGGGTGGAGGGGAGTGGGGGCTGAAGCTAGGAGATGGGGGGAGGGAGTGGTCGGCCAAGGTAAGAGGAGGGGGGTAAGTGGATGGAGGGGGTTGCGCAAATGGTAGTGGGGGTGGGGGTTTGAATGCTTGGGGATATGAATGAGTGTGTGGGGGAGTGGAAGGGCTGCTTGGGGAAGAGGGATGGGTGCCTTGGAGGTGGAGAAGGTGTATGGGGAATGGGAAGAGTTGCTTGGGGAAGTGGAGGTATTGATGGGAGTTAAGGCTCTTGGGGAGGTGAAGGGTTGGAGGGTGAGGTGGCAGGTGAGGTGGCAGGGGAAGGGGAAGGTGAAAGGGCAGGTTCGCCCAAGGGAGAGAGAGAGAGAAGGGGGAGGAGAGAGAGGGGTTCACCCCCTAGAGAGAGAGAGAGAGAGAATGAGAGAGCTAGAGAGAGAGAGGGGGGGCACTTATGCTCAAATATTCAATACTTCATTAACCATCTCAAGGGGGGTTGGGGTCCTATATATAGGGATCCCAACATTTACAAAAAGTCCCTGGAGAATATGCTAAAAACAAATAAGCAAGGGGGTGTGGGAAGGAAGAGGGCGCCCATGGGCCAGGCCAATCTAATTGGGCCCATATGACCCCCTAGCCTAACAAACATAGAAAAATAATGTGATGACCTAGGGACATGACTCAAAATAAGGACAAGTACATCAAAATGACTCAAGAAAGGAGAAAATACATCAATATGTCCTCGGTAATAAGCTCCTATGTCACCGTGGGCCCATCAAGTCGTGCAGTCACACACTACCTGTCTCCGGAAGGGAGAGAGGTGTCGAGCCAAAGGGAATCCTGGGTGATGTCCCCATCAACTCCCCCGGGCTGCGAAGAGCTCGACTCTGTCGAGAAAGGGTCCACTCGACTGCGGTAATGCTCCAGGAGGTCGGGGTCCAGCTGCTGAAGATCCTCCCTACTCACCCATGAATCATCTGAAGGGGGCCGGCCCTTCCACCTGACCAAGTATCGCTCGTATGCTTTGCTCCGGGTGACAGTGACCTGTTCATCCAATATCCGCTCTATTTGCTCCCGTTGGCCCCTCTGGACTGGTGGAACTCTCTCATGGGTGGTGGCTCTCTCAGAAGGTGGAACAGGCTCAATTCCCTCACTGGGTGTCACCGTGGGACCCCTATATGGCACCAAGTCAGCCACATTGAATGTGGGACTTACTGCGTACTCCTCGGGGTGGTCCAACACGTAAGCGTTTGTGCCAATCCTCCTCAGAACCTGGAAGGGGCCTGATCCACGCGACCTCAGTTTGGAGACATTTCCAGGGAAAAGCCTCTCAGTTCTTACCATCACATAATCACCCACGTGAAACTCCTGGTGGCGTCGGTGGGAATCGGCCGTCTTTTTATACACCTCATTGCTTTTGTTAATGTGTTTGCGGATCTCGTCATGCAATTCTTTCATGTGTTGGGCAAACGACTCAGCACTAATATACACTCTAGCATGCGGAGGTAAAGGAATGAGATCTGTGGGCTTTCTAGGTTTGTACCCATGCACAGCTTCAAATGGGCTCATCCCTATCGACCTATTCACTGAATTGTTGTATGCAAACTCTGCTTGGGGTAATATGAGATCCCAATTCCCGGGGCGATCCTCAACAAGACACCGGAGTAGATTCCCAAGACTCCTATTAATGACTTCGGTCTGGCCGTTAGTTTGAGGGTGATAGGCCGTGGAAAATTTGAGAAGGGTCCCCATTAGGTGCCAGAGAGTTTTCCAGAAATAGCTGGTGAATTTGACATCCCTATCAGAAATGATGGTCTTGGGTAGGCCATGGAGGCGGACTACCTCATCGAAGAATAGGCGGGCCACATGGGAGGCATCGGAGGTTTTAGAGCAGGGGATGAAATGGGCCATCTTAGAAAACCTATCCACTACGACAAAGATGGAATCATGCCTTTTTTGAGTCCTAGGTAGGCCTAAGACGAAGTCCATGCTTAAGTCCTGCCAGGGACGATCAGGGACAGGGAGTGGGGTGTATAGGCCTATTGATGGGGACATCACCTCCCATGCCCACGTTCACAGCTCGTCTCCTCGCACCGGTTGCATCCGGCATGGTTTAGTCATTTAATTTTAAGTCCTATGTAATTTTATTTGAGTCATTTGATGTATTTTCCCTTTTATTTGAGTCATGTTCCTAGGTCTTGCATTTATTTTCCTAAGTTTGAGTGTCATTAGATTGTGTAATGTGCTATTGGGCCCAATTCTTCGGGCTTGGCCCATGAGCCCCCCCTACCCCTTCGGTTATTTGTTATTGAGTCTTTTGTAAGGGACTTATTGTAAAATGTGGGTTTCCTATATATAGGGCCCCATTTCCTTCATTTGGAGGTAATGAATCAATGAATGAAAAAACTTGCAATTTTGAGAGTTTACACTCCTTATCTAGTGGAGAGATTCCATTTTTTGGGTGAGAAACCCTAGGGGAGAGATTCCCCACCCTTCCCTCTCTTAATCTCTCTTTTTCACTCCACTTTCTCTCTCCTCAACACCCAAATTCGAATTTTCTTCTCTCTCCTCCCCCTCTCAACCACTTCCAACCCCCACCTACCCCATTAACTCCCCACAACTTCCCACAACCCCTCTTTAATCCTCACCTAGTCCCAAGGAAGTTCCACCACTCAAAACCCCACCCTCCAACCACCACCTACCCCTTTCACTTCCCTAAGCATATCTCCACCTTCCCAAGGCTGAATTAACTCATTCCAAAGCCCAAATTCGAATCTCCCCATCCCTCCTTGCTCTCTAGGTCGCACCCCTCCTCTCCCCTCAAGCCAAGTTCGCCCCCCTCCTCTCTTCTCCACTCCAGCTTTGTGTGCAGGCCGACCTGCAGATTAGCACTCTGTTGCAGCGACGTCCACGACTGCATCCTGGTTCTGATGGTGGCGTGGCCTAACTTTCTGGAAAGGCCTCCCTGTGCTCTTCGCAGGCGAGGTGGAATCACTCCATTCTGAGTTCGTGGCCGTCCGTGAAGGCTGTTCTTCCCCGACTGCGCAGAACCTCTCAGACCAAAAGCCAGAGCGGCAGAGAAGACTCTCCCACGACGAACCTTGAAGGAATCAGCCTTCAGGGTCTTCTACAAAGATCTTCCTCCCCCTGTCAGCGTCCAGGAACAGAAGGCGGAGCTCCGTTCGGCATCTGACAATCAGAGATATTAATTTTCTACCACAACCATGCCGGTCTGCCTCCTCACAGTCTGCCCCGACCACCGTCCACTTCTCTGGACACCCAGCTCATCTCCGACATCAGAAGACTTCCCTGTTTGTTTTGATGCAAAGTAGACTCGTCAACGATTCCAACGAGTCCAGCGGTGTCAGATTTGGAGCTCAGGAGCAACCGTGACCACTTCTGAAACCTGCTGTTTCAGACTAAGCTCGGCCAGAGACCAGAGCTGCATCCATCTTCCAGTCGCCGAAGCAGTCAGCCCCCAGATCAGAACGTCGTCCAAAAATTCAGGCTACACCCCTCTCCGGTTAGCAATCTTTTGGCGCAAGTTTCATCAGATTCTGAGCTCGGTGGATTTATTGGCTGCATTAACATCGACTCCCTATCCAGAATTACAGAAGCTAGATAGAATCGGCGAAGCTCGGAAACTCGGTTTCCTTTGCATCTCTCCCCACCCCGCTTGGCCGGCTGAAGGCCCCTCCCTGTGTGGAGGTAGTTTTGAATGTATTAAGCATAACCCCCACCCCAAGATCACCCCTCCTGCGTGAGGAGTAGTGCTGTACCGTTTGTAATTTCAGGTCAAGCTACACCGCCGCGACGTGTGGGGATCCACCACCTCCCCGCTCGCCCTCGTCTCCGAGCGGGACCGGTTTCTTCAAACCGGTCGAGTAAGTGCTCTAAACCCTTGCTCATTGTGCTTGTCTTTCAATGTTTGTTTCTTAGCTCCGCTGGTTGTGCGAGAGAGAGCCCGATCCTCAAGCCCCATTGCCTTGAGTGATCACCGTGGGAAGAGTGAAACCGGTGCCCTTGGCACTTTGTCGGCCCCATTGAATTGGGTTCCACATCCTTTTGGGAATCAAGCCTTGGCCTTGCTGGCCCTCTACCAGCAAGGGCCCAACCCCACATCTTCACCTTGGCATTGCCAAGTTACCCCGGACTTGGGTGAGCGACGAGAGAGCGGCGGCCCAAATTGGCCCATTTAGAATGCGAATGTGCTTGCTTGCTTAAGTCCAAGATTGTGTCACATCAAGTGGTATCAGAGCAAGTTCATAACTTGTCTCTCCACAAGTTGGTCCTAGGGCATGTTTATGCATTTAGAGTCCTCGGTTGCATCTCCCATGTCCACTAGAATGGCCACTTCATACCCGTCATATTCATCCCCATCAACTTTCCCAAGAAGCCCAAATCCTCATGGAAGCTCCATTGCCAACAAAGTGGGTAGCAACACCTCTATCATAGAAGCCCTACCTAATGTCCTTAATCGGCTTGAAGATATCATGTCTCGACTCGATCGACTTGAAGGAAATAGCCGTGCACCAAGAGTGAATGAGAGTGACCTTTGGGGAAATCTAGAAAACATATTTTTAGAACACTTGAAAATCAAAACCCCCGCCTTTGATGGATCCAACAGCCCAAGCCTTTACATAGATTGGGAGATTTCCCTAGACCAATTCTTTAAAAGTTGCCCCTTGAACGATGAAAGGAGAATGAGGCTAGCCAAGGCACACCTCTCCAAACAAGCTAAAACTCATTGGTTAGTTTTGGAAGGTTTAAGAAGGATCCGTAGGGAGGCCCCCATTAGCACTTGGGATGAGATGAAGGTCGAGCTTAGGAAAACCTACACTCTTCAACCCTCTCCCTCCTACTCAAATCACAAAAGCCCAAGGAGTACTTCAACTCCTTCATCCCCACCCGGTCAATCCAAGACCCCAATCACCCATTCCCTACCACTTCCCATCTCTCCCACCCCAACCACTACATTTACACCCCACCTCCAAGTCCACACCACAACCATAGGCCCCCATACCCAATTGGGCCCCATGGCCAACTCTCCACCTAGGCCCATGGTAACCCCCACCACTACCTCTCCATCACCCCCAAAAAGAGACACTCCTCCCAAAACAAATCAACCCAAACCCCTTCAACCCACCCATCTCCCTCTCCCTACCCCAATCCAACTCCCACCAAAGCCTCCACTACTACCCTCACCTATCCTAACCCAAGTTTCCCACTACCTACCACCCCGGATACACCATGCCCCAATCATCACCACACCCTCAAAAGCCCCTCTCACCTCCTTGGAAGAAGAACCCATACCCCACCCCATAGTGGTGAACACTCCAAACCCACTCTCCACCTTGGAGGAAACCCAAGCCCAAATTGAAGAAGAAACAACACATGAGGGTCTTCACCTTACATCACCCTCTCTAGTTGGGACCAAGCTCATCTTAGGAGAACCCACTGTTAGTTGGATAAAGGAGAGCCCAATTGGAGAGACCCGGGCCCATATTTTTCCTCCCATAGAACAAGACCTTCCCTTAGTGCCCTTCTTCTCCTATCACACCACAATCCAAGCATCCTATCAAGTGGAGACCTTAGAAGACCTTCTCAAGGGCATAGCATGGCAATTAGAGATGACTAGCATGTTGACCCCTATGGTAGAACAACCTAGGAGCCTTAGCCTCCTACACCTATGCATAGGGTCTATCACCTCAGTTTGCACCATTGGTTGCTACACTAGCGACCTCCTTCTATTCCTCCCTACACCCGATGAGCCCAACCTTCTCCTCGATTTAGAGCTTCTTATCTCGGGTAGAAAGCCAAGCCCTCCACTCATGGCCGACCCACTTGTCAAGAACATTGGCCCAACTATCATGGAGAAGGATGACTTAGCACCTTTGAAGGATCTTGAGGACATGGAGTTCCTCCCCCTAGATGACCCATTTTATGATCCATATGATCCATTCCAATGGGAGTCAAGGGACTCATATGACCCAACCATCTTACCAACCACCCACCCTTTCCTACCCTCACCCACCATATTGGGCCAAACCCACCTCATCCATGACTCGGGTTATACCTTGGGAGCCATGACCTTGGGCCATATATCCATAGGTAATCAGGTTGTACCCCACCCCATGATGACTACCTTCTTAGATCCATTCGATCCTTTCCAATGGGAGTTCAAAGGTTGTCCCACACCTATACACATGGAAGTCACCTTTGGGAAAAGCATGCATGTGTCTAGGCTTACCATACCCCTTGGCATGAACACTATGTTGGGTCCATTCATTCATATCACCCACATGTCAAGTAGAAAGTATGAGTGGTCCACATTCGGATGTCATGGTCCTCCTTCATTCATCATGGATCTTAAGCATGTCAAAAGTATCTACGGATGTCCGGGTCCCCCCACATTCATCACCACTTTGCATGATAGGTTCACCTACGAGTGCCCCGGCCCACCTAGGCCCACCAAAGTCTACATGACAACATTGCATGATAAGTCCACATATGGTTGCCCCGGCCCTCCAAAATCCATCAAAGGCTTCTTGGCATCAAAGCATGATCGGTCTACTTTCGGTTGCCCAGGTCCACCCATCACCCCTAGAATGTCAACATTCACGAAATTGCATGAAAGCCTTTGCAAGCACATAAGCAAAAAGAATGAGGCTTATAAGAGGCGGGCCGACTCTCATCGGCGTCACCGAGACTTCCATGAGGGTGACTTTGTGATGGTAAGGACGGAGAGGCTCTCCCCGGGAGCCAACTCTAAACTGAGACCACGTGGGGCTGGTCCCTTCCAGGTCTTGAGGCGCATCGGTGCAAATGCCTACGAGTTAGATCTCCCTGAGGAGTATGCAATAAGTCCCACATTCAATGTGGCCGACCTAGTGTCATATAAGGGACCCACGGTGGTACCTAGTGAGGAGATTGAGCCCACTTCTTCCCTTGAGAGAGCACCCACCCGTGAAGAGAGATCACCAGCCAAGAGAGCCCAGCGTGAACAAATTGAACAAATATTGGATGAACAAGTCACTACCACTTGGAGCAAGGTATACGAGCGCTATCTCGAAAGGTGGATGGATCGGACTCGTTCGGAAGACTTGAGGGCAGTACCACTTCTACACCCTCCAAGGAGGGAATGACACTTACTCGACGGAGTCGAGTTCTCCGCACCCCGGGAGTATGATGGGGACATCACCTCCCATGCCCACGTTCACAGCTCGTCTCCTCGCCCCGGTTGCATCCGGCATGGTTTAGTCATTTAATTTTAAGTCCTATGTAATTTTATTTGAGTCATTTGATGTATTTTCCCTTTTATTTGAGTCATGTTCCTAGGTCTTGCATTTATTTTCCTAAGTTTGAGTGTCATTAGATTGTGTAATGTGCTATTGGGCCCAATTCTTCGGGCTTGGCCCATGAGCCCCCCCTACCCCTTCGGTTATTTGTTATTGAGTCTTTTGTAAGGGACTTATTGTAAAATGTGGGTTTCCTATATATAGGGCCCCATTTCCTTCATTTGGAGGTAATGAATCAATGAATGAAAAAACTTGCAATTTTGAGAGTTTACACTCCTTATCTAGTGGAGAGATTCCATTTTTTGGGTGAGAAACCCTAGGGGAGAGATTCCCCACCCTTCCCTCTCTTAATCTCTCTTTTTCACTCCACTTTCTCTCTCCTCAACACCCAAATTCGAATTTTCTTCTCTCTCCTCCCCCTCTCAACCACTTCCAACCCCCACCTACCCCCATTAACTCCCCACAACTTCCCACAACCCCTCTTTAATCCTCACCTAGTCCCAAGGAAGTTCCACCACTCAAAACCCCACCCTCCAACCACCACCTACCCCTTTCACTTCCCTAAGCATATCTCCACCTTCCCAAGGCTGAATTAACTCATTCCAAAGCCCAAATTCGAATCTCCCCATCCCTCCTTGCTCTCTAGGTCGCACCCCTCCTCTCCCCTCAAGCCAAGTTCGCCCCCCTCCTCTCTTCTCCACTCCAGCTTTGTGTGCAGGCCGACCTGCAGATTAGCACTCTGTTGCAGCGACGTCCACGACTGCATACTGGTTCTGATGGTGGCGTGGCCTAACTTTCTGGAAAGGCCTCCCTGTGCTCTTCGCAGGCGAGGTGGAATCACTCCATTCTGAGTTCGTGGCCGTCCGTGAAGGCTGTTCTTCCCCGACTGCGCAGAACCTCTCAGACCAAAAGCCAGAGCGGCAGAGAAGACTCTCCCACGACGAACCTTGAAGGAATCAGCCTTCAGGGTCTTCTACAAAGATCTTCCTCCCCCTGTCAGCATCCAGGAACAGAAGGCAGAGCTCCGTTCGGCATCTGACAATCAGAGATATTAATTTTCTACCACAACCATGCCGGTCTGCCTCCTCACAGTCTGCCCCGACCACCGTCCACTTCTCTGGACACCCAGCTCATCTCCGACATCAGAAGACTTCCCTGTTTGTTTTGATGCAAAGTAGACTCGTCAACGATTCCAACGAGTGCAGCGGTGCCAGATTTGGAGCTCAGGAGCAACCGTGACCGCTTCTGAAACCTGCTGTTTCAGACTAAGCTCGGCCAGAGACCAGAGCTGCATCCATCTTCCAGTCGCCGAAGCAGTCAGCCCCCAGATCAGAACGTCGTCCAAAAATTCAGGCTGCACCCCTCTCCGGTTAGCAATCTTTTGGCGCAAGTTTCATCAGATTCTGAGCTCGGTGGATTTATTGGCTGCATCAACATCGACTCCCTGTCCAGAATTACAGAAGCTAGATAGAATCGGCGAAGCTCGGAAACTCGGTTTCCTTTGCATCTCTCCCCACCCCGCTTGGCCGGCTGAAGGCCCCTCCCTGTGTGGAGGTAGTTTTGAATGTATTAAGCATAACCCCCACCCCAAGATCACCCCTCCTGCGTGAGGAGTAGTGCTGTACCGTTTGTAATTTCAGGTCAAGCTACACCGCCGCGACGTGTGGGGATCCACCACCTCCCCGCTCGCCCTCGTCTCCGAGCGGGACCGGTTTCTTCAAACCGGTCGAGTAAGTGCTCTAAACCCTTGCTCATTGTGCTTGTCTTTCAATGTTTGTTTCTTAGCTCCGCTGGTTGTGCGAGAGAGAGCCCGATCCTCAAGCCCCATTGCCTTGAGTGATCACCGTGGGAAGAGTGAAACCGGTGCCCTTGGCACTTTGTCGGCCCCATTGAATTGGGTTCCACATCCTTTTGGGAATCAAGCCTTGGCCTTGCTGGCCCTCTACCAGCAAGGGCCCAACCCCACATCTTCACCTTGGCATTGCCAAGTTACCCCGGACTTGGGTGAGCGACGAGAGAGCGGCGGCCCAAATTGGCCCATTTAGAATGCGAATGTGCTTGCTTGCTTAAGTCCAAGATTGTGTCACATCACATGTATTCTGTCTTGTCTGTTTGGCTGAGGGACATATCTGGCACTGTCCTACAATTTTGGCTACGTCCCTTTTGAGGCTTGGCCAGTAGAACTGACCCTCAACCAAAGCAATGGTTTTATGCACCCTAAAATGCCCAGCAAGGCCTCCTGCATGTAACTCCCAGACCAGGAAATCCCGTAGAGAGGTTCTAGGTATGCAAAGTCTATGGCCTTTGAAGATGAATCTGTCCTCTAAGATGAATCCTTGGTGTTCCTTAGGTGAGAGGGTGGACAGAGTGGTATGGATTGGACCAAAGTCCGAGCAATCAGAGTACTCCTCCTTGAGTCTTTCAAATCCTATGACTTCCACCCGAATGGTAGTTAGCAAGGAAATTCTCCTACTGAGGGCATCGGCAGCACGGTTTTCACTTCCGGCTTTATGTTTGATCACAAATGTGTAGGCTTGGATGTATTCAACCCATCGGGCATGCCGAGCATTCAGTTTCTGCTGGGAGTTGAGGTATTTCAGGGCCTCATGGTCGGAGAATATGACAAATTCTTTAGGCAAGAGATAGTGTCTCCAATGCCGGAGGGATTGTACCACAGCATAAAATTCCTTGTCGTAGGTGGAGTACCTCATCCTAGCATCACACAACTTCTCACTAAAGTAGGCCACAGGGTGTCCTTCCTGGCTAAGGATCCCACCAATTCCTACCCCAGAGGCATCACAAGTCACTTCAAAGACTTTGGAGAAATCAGGGAGGCATAAGATAGGGGCTAGGGTCATTCTCTCTTTGAGCTCTTGGACGGCCCTGGATGCTGACTTGGTCCACACAAAGGTCCCCTTTTTGAGGCAGTCGGTGATAGGGGCTGTGACTGTGCTGAACCCACGGATGAACCTACGGTAAAAGGTGGCTAACCCATGAAAGCTTCGGACTTCATGGAGAGTGCGGGGCTCTGGCCAATCGAGGATGGCTTGGACCTTTTCAGGGTCCATGGATACCCCGTCGGTGGAGACAACATACCCAAGGAAGGTAATGGACTTTGTCATGAAGTGACATTTTCCCAAATTGGCAAAGAGGCTTTCCTTCCTAAGGGTGGTACAGACTTGCCTAAGATGACTGAGGTGAGCTTCCTTGGTCTGGCTGTAGATGAGGATATCATCAAAATAGACTACCAGGAAGACTCCAATGTAGGGCCTAAGGACCTCGTTCATAAGGCGCATAAATGTGCTTGGGACGTTAGAGAGCCCAAAAGGCATCACCAGTCATTCATAGAGTCCATCTTTGATTTTGAAGGCTGTTTTCCATTCATCCCCAAGCCTTATCCTTACTTGATGGTAGCCACTCTTTAGGTCTATCTTTGAAAAAAGTGTGGCTCCAGCTAGCATATCTAGCATATCGTCAAGTCTAGGTATGGGGAACCTATATTTGACGGTAATCTTGTTGATGGCCCTGCTATCAATACACATGCGCCATGTCGCATCTTTCTTTGGTGTGAGGAGGGCTGGGACAGCACAAGGACTTTTGCTAAGATGGAGGAAGCCTTTTCTAATGAGTTCCTCCACTTGCCTCCTCAATTCAGTATGCTCAGTGGGATTGAGGCGATAGTGGGGAAGGTTTGGGAGGGTGGCCCTGGGACAAGGTCAATAGCATACTGGACATCCCTCATGGGTGGCAGTTGATCGGGGAGCTCCTCGGGGAACACATCCTTGAATTATTCTAGGAGAGGGTGTATCTCCACAGGATGAGGGTTGGAGGGGGTGGGTTCCCCTAGGCATATGACTACAACGCATATGGGTGTCCCGAGGGCTACCTCTTCCTCGAGTTCTTGTCTAGTGATGAGGTGAAGGCCTTTGGTGGGACCCTCATGGGTGGACAGTTGACTTGTTGGTTGGGTTGGGGGTGATGTGACCGCTGGGTTTTGAGGTGGTGTGGGGAGAATTCCCTTGGAGGGTGGGTCCTTTCGGGGTGAGGAAGGGTTGAGGCGAATGGTCTTCCCCTTATGTTCAAAGGTGCACGTGTTCGTTTTCCCATGGATGGTAGCATTAACATCATATATCCAAGGTCTCCCTAGCAGGATGCTCCCTACAGTCATAGGTATGATGTCACACCATATTGGCTCTTGGTAGGATGAGAAGGTGATGGGGATAAGACAACATGTGTTGACGGGTAGGGAATGGTTGTTTATCCATGAGACACGATATGGTTTGGGGTGGGGTGTTGGGGTAAGTCCTAGGAGCTTGACGGTGTCCGGTGACACAGCATTGACACAACTTCCGTTGTCTAGGATAACCTTCCTAACATGGTCCCCAATTTTGATGAAAGTGTGAAAAATGGAAGTCCTCCTCCAATCATTCTCTTGTGATTGGGTAAGGGTGCACCTTATTACTCCCAAGTGGGTGGAGTGAGGGTCATCTTCTACACCTTCCTCAAAGAATTGCTCCTCGTATTCCTCTTCCCACTCTAAGGTAGCCTCGTGTTCCTCAATAGTATTCTCATGGGTTTCTTGGGATGTGGTAGGTCCGCCCTCAATAACAAGGCTTGACATCCCCTTGGAAGGGCATTGGGAGGTTATGTGGCCATAACCATGGCACTGAAAACATTTAATCGTACTACTCCCTGGGGTCTTCCCTTTGGAGGCTTCCTCCCTTCGGGGAGGAGGGTTGAGTGGGGTGGTCTTTGTGGGGGTGGGAGTGATTGGTTGGGGATAGGGCCGAGTGGGGGTTCCCCCATTGGGAGGAGGTGTTCTTAATAGAGGAGGTAGGTTGGGACGGGGTCCCGGGCCCTTGGGGGGGGGCAAACCTAGGATTCCTAGAAAATCTCTCTACATCCCGGGCTATTTGATACGCAATTTCCAAGCTATGTACTTCCCTCATAAAAAGCTCCCGTTTGATGTGGGGGAGGAGACCATTCCTAAACCGAGATAAAGTGACGGCTGGGTCTTCAACCACACCACACCTTAGGAGATATGAGTCAAATTTTTCAATATACTCTTCCACGGTCTTTCCCTCTTGGGTAAGGCTTTGCCATTCATCAAGAAGAAGTTGGCTATAGGAGATGGGGAGATATTTGTTTCTAAGTTGATCTTTCATGTGTATCCAAGTGTCAATGGGTTCCTCACACCGGATCCTCCTTTGGCTTTCTACCATTAGCCAATAGGTCTTGGCTAGTTTAAGAAGGTGCATCTTGGCCAACATAACCTTTCTCTCCTCGGACATGGGGTACCATTCAAAGTATTGGTCCATGCCATGCTCCCATTCTTTATAGGCACTAGGGTTATGAGACCCATCAAAATTAGGAGCTTCCACTTTGATCATTCTTAGTAGGAAGTCATCCGGATCCTCTCGTGGTCGCCTCTCATGATATCGAGGTCGTGGGGCTCTCTCTTGCTCACAATACCACTCATCATCTAGGTCTTCCCTCTCATGTTCAACCCACGGAGGAGGAACTCTTTGGGCATGGTTCCTAGGTGGGGCCCTAGCTTCTTCCAGTCTCTCTAATCGGGTGGAAATTCCATTCATTTGCTCCGTGAGGACTTGGATGGCAGCCTCAATTCGATCCATAGGAGTTTGGGGAGCTTCCCTAGGGATGTTTTGGTTGCCATGCACATTGGGATCCATAGGTGGGTTGGAATTAGAAGGATCAGCCCGATATATGGTACCCCTACGGGTGGACATGCACAATGATGACAACACGGGATAGAAATGCAATTGCCCTTGGACCTAGGCTTGTAGAGACAAGTCTAAAACCTGGCTCTGATACCAACTGATGTGAAACCACTACGGGGTATGCAGAAAGCAAATGTAAACTTAGGACCTATTCCGCATTCACAACCACATAGCAATTAAGTTGATAAATTGGGGCCAAATCGCCGTCGCACGCACACGAGCCCGGGGTGACTAAATGATGCTAGGGGGAGGTGATGGATCAAGACCATTGCTGGTAGAGTGCCAGCTGGGCTAGGGTTGCCCTCCCGAGGATACGTAGCCCACGCTTATGGGGCTGGTCGGTGCCAATTGGGGCACTAGGTCCCACTCTCTCACTTTAGCCACGGTGACCACACTAAGATGGTGGTTCCGAGATCGGGCACTCGCTCGCATGCACAATGGAGCTACGTCTACGGATATTAAATAAACAGACACTAAATAGTAATGGAGAAAAGTTTAGAGCTCACCTGGTTGGTTTGAAGAAACCAACCCCGTTCGGAGACGTGGGCGAGCGGGGAAGTGTGGATCCCGCACGCTGCGCCGATGTAGCTTGAGCTGCTTAATACAAACACTACTCCTCACGCAGGAGGGTTGGACTAAGGGTGGGGAAATCAAGCTTACATCCGAACACTACCTCTACACAGGGAGGGGCGCTAAGCCGGCCAGGCGGGAGGGGGAAACTCGTCGAGGTTGTAGGAGAGGAAGCCGACGTAGGATCTGCTCGCTTGCTGTGAGAGGGGATAGGCCGCCGCTGTTGCAGTCGTAGTTCTTACTCCGGAATTCTTCCAGTGACGAGACCAGGAGGGAATTCTTCGTGGCAGAAGCTGGGATGCCTCTGAATTTTACTGAATTCTTCTAACGTCGTCGCTGGCCGCGGCAGAGGCTCGAACAGGACGAAGGAATCTGGGGTTGACAGCTTCAGATCTGATGCAGTAGGATGCAGAGGTTGTACCGTGGGCTCCCGAGCTCCGAATCTCAAACCGTCAGAATTTCTGGAAACGTGGATGAACCTTTTTGCAGAAAAACTGGTGGGGAGGCCGTCGGAGGTCGGGGTGGCCTGTGGGACACCAATGAGTGAGTGCTGGTCGCAGAAGACTGGAGAAGGCAGTCCCATGCGACTGGAGGGGAAAAATCAGAACTTTGGCTCTCGGATGCCGAATGTAGCTCTGCTTCTTTCTCCTGCTCGGGGACAGGGGGAGGAAGAACTTTGATAAGGAACTTCAGTCAGATTCCTTCACTGTGAATCGTGGTTCAGCTTCTGGTCGAACTCTGGTGCTCTACAGATGGAGCTTGGTGCAGTCGAGGGAGAATGGCTCTCCCGGGAAGCTCCGGACTCAGAATTGTATGATTCTTTCACGCCTGCATAGTGGACTGGATGACCTTTCCAGAAAGGTAAGGTATGCTCTCAGATGTCGCCGGATGACCTTGGGGGAGCTTCTGCAAGACGGGCCTTCTTCTGCCACCTGCAGATGTGACAGAATGAATGGGATGGTGGTGGGGTTAGGTTAAGGGGGATTGGAGTTTGGTAATGGAGGGAAGGGTGGAGGTGATTGCAGATGGGGGAGGGATGTGTGGGGGTGATGAAAGGGGCGGAGCAGGTGGTATGGAGGTGCAGGAGGGTGGAGGGGAGTGGGGGCCGAAGCTAGGAGATGGGGGGAGGGAGTGGTCGGCCAAGGTAAGAGGAGGGGGGTGAGTGGATGGAGGGGGTTGCGCAAATGGTAGTGGGGGTGGGGGTTTGAATGCTTGGGGATATGAATGAGTGTGTGGGGGAGTGGAAGGGCTGCTTGGGGAAGAGGGATGGGTGCCTTGGAGGTGGAGAAGGTGTATGGGGAATGGGAAGAGTTGCTTGGGGAAGTGGAGGTATTGATGAGAGTTAAGGCTCTTGGGGAGATGAAGGGTTGGAGGGTGAGGTGGCAGGTGAGGTGGCAGGGGAAGGGGAAGGTGAAAGGGCAGGTTCGCCCAAGGGAGAGAGAGAGAGAAGGGGGAGGAGAGAGAGGGGTTCGCCCCCTAGAGAGAGAGAGAGAGAATGAGAGAGCTAGAGAGAGAGAGAGGGGGGGCACTTATGCTCAAATATTCAATACTTCATTAACCATCTCAAGGGGGGTTGGGGTCCTATATATAGGGATCCCAACATTTACAAAAAGTCCCTGGAGAATATGCTAAAAACAAATAAGCAAGGGGGTGTGGGAAGGAAGAGGGCGCCCATGAGCCAGGCCCATCTAATTGGGCCCATATGACCCCCTAGCCTAACAAACATAGATAAATAACGTGATGACCTTGGGACATGACTCAAAATAAGGACAAGTACATCAAAATGACTCAAGAAAGGAGAAAATACATCATTATGTCCTCGGTAATAAGCTCCTGTGTCGCCGTGGGCCCATCAAGTCGTGCAGTCACACACTACCTGTCTCCGGAAGGGAGAGAGGTGTCGAGCCAAAGGGAATCCTGGGTGATGTCCCCATCAATCTTCGGATCTCGCAACTCCGCCAAGTACCATCTATTGGTTAAGTCTAAATGTTTTAGTTTGCATCGACTTTTGCATATAACAACAAAAACAAAAAAAAATGCTATTGCATGTCCATTCCTAGGGGATCCAATCCCATCTTTGCCACTATGGCCAACCCGTACATTAGGCCCGACCAAGGCAATCAGTCCGTGTCCGAGTACATTAGGGACTTCGAAGTGTACCAGACAAGATGTGGAGTCGAGAAGGAGAGCATCGAGGCCGAAACTAAGTTCTGGAAACATTTGCGGCTTTACTTCAAATTTGAATTATTTTGCCGCCACGTGAAAACCATGGGGCACTCATATCAGGTCGCTCTCGAGGTTGACCCTTTCGAGGCAAGGTTTGATGCCACCCTTCGGTGAGCAGATGCCTCCCTTCGGCAAGCATCTACCTCTCAGCCGATTCCCGAGCCGGTCAGACAGCCTACCCCGCGGCCTCACCCACCTCAGCCAGAGCTACCCGTATCTCTAACGGGGAAGCTATACATAGATGAGCCACTTCTTAGCTAGCTTAGGACAGGCTTCGTCCCTACTCCACCTTGCTATCCACCTATGGACCCTACACTACCAATAGTACCCGTCAACTCCTACCACACAATATTCCGGTCTAGTCACCATGTCGATACATTGGATGACCTTATTATGGGATTAGACTCACAAATGAAGTTGACATATATGTTGGCCCGAGGCTTCGACCAACCCACAAGTCATAGCTTCACCCACCCCGCCTTAGGGTCCATTACCTCCGTGTACACCGTGGGCCATGTCACCATGGAGATTCTTTTGTTCCTTCCCCTACCGGTCGAGCCTGATTTCATTCCTTTTATCCCAAGGGAGGAACCATACATTCTATATGAGACCACCGTCCCATCTCCCTTCAAGGATGAAGGTGACCATCTACACCTTCATGAATTCCACACATGGGACCGTGTCATGGTGGAGTCCATCTCATGGGGTCATACATTCTTTGACCCTTTTGACCCATTCACTAGTGAACCTCCCGAGCTTTCATATTCACTCCACTTCTTCTGAGGAGTTCACTATCACACCCCTACACCACGGTCTAGCCCGCCTCCACCTAGCCAAGAGGCCGTTAATTGGGAAGGATGGCATGCCTTACCTACTTATAGTGGTGATGAATCTCCTAGCCCTCCAACACCCACATCCAATAGGAAGTCCTTGCATGCTCGGTGCCTTTTTGGATGTCTAGGCGTCCATGACTCTACCGACCTTTGGTTGCATCTAGTGTATGCATGGCACACATTCGGATGTCCTGGTCCACCTTTACATGTGTATGGGTTGAACTAACCGTAGGTTTGTTTAGGGTCATGTGTGAGTCTGTTTCGTTGAAGGAAGCTTTCATTGCTGGAAATGTTGGGTGGTACGCTGTCCCCAGGGGCTGCCCTAATGTATCTCACCTATTGTTTGCAGACGATACACTCATTTTCAGTAATGCTTCTATGAATTCTGTCAAAAGGTTAATTAAAACTCTCCAGGCTTATGAAAGAGCTTCTGGTCAGTCGATTAATGTTGGGAAGAGTGGTTTTTTTATGCATCAAAAAGCAAATACTACTGCTATTAATCGGATAAAAGCTTATACTGGTTTTTCTCAGCATTCATTTCCGCACAAATACTTGGGCTTCCCTCTAACTCTTGGCAGGAGCAAAAAAGTATACTTTGCCTGGTTGATATCTTCTATTCAGAAGAGATTGGAGGGTTGGCAAGGGAAATTGCTTTCCCAGGGAGCTAAACTAACCCTCATCAAACATGTGCTGACTTCAATCCCGATCTTCACCTTGGCCACCTCCCCTCTTCACACTGGCATCCACCAAACCCTAGATAGATCCTTTGTAAATTTTTTCTGGGGATCTTCCTCTCATGGGACAAAACATCATTGGAAATCCTGGCATTCCATTTGCAGACCAGTCAGCCAAGGTGGTTTGGGTATAATGTCCCTGAGACATTTGGAGATAGCGTTGAGGGTGAAAATGCTGTGGAGAGCTTTACATTTTAATTCTCTGTGGGTTATTTATTTCAGAGCCAAACACATCAAGGAGTGCCATATTACAGATGTGACATTTAAACACATGAAAGGCCATGGCAGAAAAAGCTGGATTCAAGCCAGAAATCTCATTGCTCAACACAAAAAAGTCATCATCGGTGATGGGAGCTCCACCAGTTTCTGGAGGGATACTTGGCTGGGTAACCAGCCCCTATACTTATTTACCTTGATGGCTGCTATACCCAACAGCCAGGTTACTGTCAGCCAATGCATTCTGCATCCGACACCTGAAGAAACTCAGGTTATAAACACATTTTTACCCACTGACATTTCCTCTGCTATCAGAGCTACAATTCTTTCCCAGCTGCAGGACCAGGAGGTTTGGTCCCTCTCATCATCAGGCCATTGTGTAGTTTCTTCTATATACAAATTTATTAGCAACAGCAATCATGCGCAGGGTCAACTACCTTCATTCAGAATTTGGTCTAAATGGCTGCCAACCAAAATCTCTGTGCTCCTTTGGAAGATTGTTAGTAACTGCTTACCCACAGACTACAATGTACAGGTCCTGGGTATTCAGCTGTGCTCCAAATGCCATTGCTGCTCCCAACCTCAAGTGGAATCTTTGCAACACATCTTTATTGACAGTGACATAGCCTCTTTTACTTGGTCTTCCCTTTCGGCCCTGGGGCTGCAGTTTGAAGGCTTCTCTGCCAGATTCAGGATTTTCAGTTCGGTTTCTCTGCTAAATCTGAAATATAAGTATGGTCTATTCTCCTTGGCTGTCATTGGTTACACCATGTGGGAACTTTGGTCCACGAGGAATTTGGCCAAATATGAAGACAAGCATATTTCTAAGAGTAGTCTTCTTCACAGCATTGTCGCCCAAGCTAAGATAATTTGTGAACTGTCGTATTTAAGGGAAGAAAATCCCAGCAGGAAGCTGACTCTTTCACGTTTTGGAATAAAAGGAGGCACTACGAAAAATCCCAAACTGAAAGTTGTCAAATGGGTTTGTCCGCCATGGCCTCTGCTTAAACTGAATACCGATGGTTCCAGCAAGAATTTAGGTACTTCAGGTGGGGGTGGTCTTATCAGAGATTCTAAAGGTGAAATTATCATTGCATTCTCACACTTCTATGGGGCTTCCAACAGTATTATTGCTGAAGCTAGAGCTCTCTTAGATGGATTCAAATACCTTAGAATGGTTACCTCTCATCCGACCTTGATTGAATATGACTCCAAAATCCTTGTGCAAATCATCAACAAGCAAGCTCACTACCCTTGGACTATCCTTACATATGTCAGAGAAATCAGGGAACTTCTCTCTCAAAGGGACTCAGTCATTCATATCTTTATTGAAGCAAATGTTGTTGCTGATTTGTTAGCCTCTCTAGCATGCACCAATAAATGTAATTATTTCTTTTCCTCCCATGAGCTACCCACGAATATCAAGGGTGCAGCTCGGTTGGATAAGCTAGGTATGCCTAGCATTCGTATCATGTAATATGCATTTGATGTTTTTCTCAATAAAAGTAACCTCTTAGTGGTCTAATGGCGAAGTGTTTCTTTTGTCGAGGAGCTCTTTCCATTTCACCTCTAGGCAGGGTTTCATAAAAAAAAAAGAGTCTGTTTCATACCATTTGTTGTCGAGTGCATAGTGAGTCTGCATGCATCGAGTCGGGTCGGTCTTTTGTACGCTCGCATTGTCAGTCCCTTTCGAGTGTGAGGTAAGTCGGATCTATTGCGTACGTTGTAGACTTGCTGGCATTTGGGATCGGCTCGACCATTCTATATCTCGGATCTAGTCACATATAGGGACCCAGCGGTGATTCCTAGTGAGTCTTTGAACCGCCTCCCTCCTTTGAGAGTGACCCCACCCTGGAGTGACCACCTCTAGCCTCATTCCCCAGCAGCGAGTGCATATCGAATCTATACGGGATGAACAGGTGTCGAGAACTTGGAGTGGAGCGTACTTCGTGCTTCCTGGTACGATGATGAATCCGCCGACGTCACGAGCAGCCGCATCCTTACTCGACGTGGTCGAGTTCTTCCCACCCGGGGAGAATTGATGGGGACATTAGAGCAAAACCACCCACATTTTGTTTTTATTTGTGTCCTTTTAGTTTTCATTTATATCATTGGGAAGCTAGGTTTGCAATTGTAAGGCTTTATAAGCCAATTTGTTATTCCTTAAGGATCTTTGAGTTTTTGTGTAACAGTCCATGTAGGCCTTGTAAGACCCTCCACCCCTTCCTCATTGGTCCAAGTGGCATCTTGGGGTCCATGTGGGGCTGGTCAAATGTCCTATGTGGCTTCTAGAAGGGCTTGACCATTCAAGTGGACAATTGGATTAAAAAGCCCAATTTGGAAGCCCCTTGGTCAAGGGGGCGCCCCCCTCCACTAAATGCATTTTAAATTTTATTTTTTTTGACCACATGGGATTAATTAGTTCTATCCCTTGTATACCCCGCCCCTAACCTAGATCTGAGGTTAGTTTAGGTCATTTTGTATTTCATACAAATAGTATGTATTTCTCATTTTGATAGAATTGATGATAAGAATTTTCAGAATTTGCTTGAAGCAATGAAGGGTGTGCCCTCTTCCTCTCTCCTCTCTCCCCCTTACAGATAGATTTCTGCCTTCTTCTGAGGTGTGAAGCCTCCCTTCCAACCCCCTTCCTGAGTGTGAAGCTCAGCGCCACCGTCGCCGCCACCATCGAGTCGCCATCGTGCCGCCACCGCCACTCGTCGGAGTTCTATCCGAATCAGGATAGAGCCCCCTTGTCCGAATTTTAGCTCCCAATCCACGGATCTGCTGGAGCCCAAATTTTGAGGGTAGGTTCCCAACGCCAATACCCACTCCCAAAAAAAGTTTCCTACTTTCTAGCCATCGTTTTCTATTTTTTCCATTTCGTGTTTCCCAGCCTCCCAGATCTGCCAATGTTCTATTTTGTAACCTAGTTCTTCCTCAGTTCGACCCCCTTCCCCTTTTCTGATTGAGTCCAAATTTGGATTGGGTATTCTTCCCATCAAAGCCCCTCTCCACAAATTTTCCCTTGATTTTAGGAGTTCTTTTTTCTCTCTGAAAAATTAAAACTCAGTCAAAATTCCGTTCTATCCTGTGCGGTCCAGATCCGACTGCCCAGTGTTAGAAATTCCGTTTCCCCAACCAAACATTCACCATAAATTCCACAAAAATTATTCTCATGTTCTTTACTTTCCCCTCTCTAACTTTTATGAAGAGTCCATCTTCCAGATCTGAAGTTTTCCCTCCAGTCAATGCCAACTCTCAGGAAAATCCATTTCTGTCCTGAGTTTCATGAGTCTGTCAACCACCGTGTTCAAAAATCAACCATGAAAAATTCAGTCCCATCAAAATTCCTTCCAAAGCCCTTGGTCGAAGTACTTCGAAAGAGCTTTCCAACGGTCGATCCGACGTCGGGATTGATCGCAGCATCCGTTCTCGCAGGGTCATGCGCTGCAAAAATAGAAGTTCAGATCCGGGGACAACAAGCTCCACCTTGACGATCGGAGCCGCCTCGCCTTCCACAAGGTGATCTAGGATGTCCCTCTCCTAGGGACCGCCCCTCTAGCAGTACTCAACACAGCGGGACCCATCCCGCCCAGTTCGGAGGTCCGAGCAGCACGTGGGCCCCACCACCCGCAGCAAGCGTCTTCCGGACGGCACCGACGGAGCGGATCAAAGTGCTGCCCGTCAACCCAAGATCGGTCCTCCCGGGCCCCACTTGTAGCCCTTTACCTCCCTACGTGGAGTGGGACGTAGAAATCATTTCTGTAAATTATTGAATCTATTTGTACCAGGAGTTATCGTACTTGACCGGGATCACCTTCCCCAGGCCCGGAGCGTGGAGGTATCGTGTCCACTCCTCTCACGGCATTTTACTTTACTCGTATTTACTTCTATATGCCGCTGCTAGAGAGCATGTCAGGATCCTAGCTCGTAATATTGTTATTCACTGCTGCAAGCGAGAGAGTGAAACCCGTCCCATGACCCGATCCGGGCACGAGAGAGAGCTGACCACTCTAGCTCACTGCAGGTTTCTCAACTACGCACGTCCGTACGCTTCCCTCATTAAGGGACGATCGCGAGCTTGTCTAGAGTCCAAGGATTGCATATCAACTTGGAGTTGAGTCCGCTGTCCGTCCCACATCACACAGGACGCTAACGACAGCACTGGATCACAAACACAATCAAGTCAGTCCTCACTCAGATAGTACATCTGATTCGAGTCACATGCTAACTCTATCAGGGAAGAAGAGTATAGCGCAACCAACCAACAAGATCATGATCCACACAGTGCCAAGACAGAATCATAGGGAAATCACGACAAAACGATAATAGCGGCACTTGTAGGATCCCGGCTCTGTACTGAACACAGAACCTTAAACAACTGTAAGCTGGGTCACATCAAGGCACAATAACAGCTGAACACACGACTACAATGGATTAGTCATGCAACGAGCAGCTCACCAAGGAAAGACCCATGACAACAAGGACAACAATCTCGGGAAACGCATCTCAAGGACTATGATCACGTCCCGAGAGCATAATACCCAAGAAAGAAATGCAGAGCAGAGGGTACTCAACCAGCCGAAATGCCGACAGATTCCCCAAAACTCACGAATACCAGTGCAAACACCATAATGCCACCAATTACAACAGCACGACAACAAACAACATCAAGGCACACGAAGCCAACACGAAGTCACATCGAGAAGAACCATTCTCTAGACCGGCCAGAATCTTACCACCAACGATCCTTGACCTGTGGCTTATCAGCCCACATGCTTCCACTGCGCACTCATACACCACACAGAGGCATCAAAAATACCTAGATATCTGCATCACAGCACACACTCGGCGCAATCGCAATTCATGAAAATCGCAATATACCACACCACGAGTACTGATCCTGTGAACAACCGATCACAAGTCGCCTAAGCGCAACCGAAGGAGAGTACCAGCTTCAGCACAAAGCACAAAGAAAGGCTAATCTCATCTTACCATTATGTCCTGAAAAAGATAAATGAGCCTTCACAACACGTTGGCCGCTAAACACAGCACGACAAACACGGTGCACAACGGCTCTCAACATAAAGATTAGGTCGAAAGCCAAGCAATCGCAGAACAAAGAACAGATCAGGCTCAGAATAAATATTGTCCACACTTAAGTAGACACAGGACAAAGGCATCACCAAGACAGCAATTCCAAGGCTTACTTCGAAAAGACTCCACCAAACAAGAAGAGAAGCAACAAGTTTGACTAACAGTAGCTCACTAGGAAGGAAAATCCTAGGTTCGCTTGAGCATCTTCTCAATCGAGGTAATAAGCAACCACTTCAACAGAAACGAAACACCTCAGGAGCTTAACAGACTTAAGCTGGGACGACCAAAATAACGTAAGAACGTGTACGACCATTCTACCAACTCGAAAAGTCACCCGCCACCTGAACGAACCACGGAGAAATCTCGAACAATGCACCGCAGATTCAAGCCTATCGGCGAACTCTGCCAAGTACAACATGATCGAGATAAACACCACAACTAAAAAGAACGTCCCGTCACATCCTGACGAGAACAAAACCATCTAGCACAGTGCTAACACAGCACGCACAAGACAACATAAGGAAACAAAGTGACAAAGAATCGCGAAACCTAAGCCAGCGAACGACTGTATTGGACTTTCAGGACTCTGGACACTGTATACCTCAGATTCCCATGTACTTCACACAACAACCGCTCTGATACCAACTATGATGACTCGGACTCCGGATATCGGATATACCCGATAGGACTACAGAGTAGACCCGATAACACATGGAATCCGTGAAGCCTCCCAAGAGCTGTAAAGCTCCGAAGGGATAAAAGGAATGTCATGTAGTACAATGAAGTCGCAGATATAATATTAAGCAATGAGATTTCATTAATCAGGTTTACTAAAGTAGCAGAAATAAAATTAATTTTTAATTAACAATTCAAATTAATAATTATACAAGAGTCGAGTCCAAGGAAAGACAAGTACAGTCCGATAGAAAGGAAAAATGTACACTAAGGTCGGGGGAAGCCCGATGTAGTACCACTAGCAACTACGAGCATGCTACACTAGGAACCACAAAGGAAGCAGAGCGCCACACCTGAAAAGCAAGGGTGAGCCTCGTGTCACTGGCCCAGTAGGGGTCACGTGGATCCCCACTGAAAAATAACGCAGTAACACGGAACAACAGCTAAAACGGCAGTAGTAGTAAAGCAAGAAAACTACCACTAGAAAGCTGTAAAAGAAGACCGAAAACGGCAGGAGTAGAACCGTTAAAAGAAAAGGGAAAAATAAAGCCGTAAAGAACAAGAACACGGCTACCGAGCGGAGCTCAGCTCCCTAAGTCACTTCAAACAATGACAGAAGGGAGAACCCTGATCTCACAAAGTCAGGAGTTATCAATCCGTCGACAAGACACCAGCCTCAAAACAAAGGCTGACGAAAATAGACAAAAGGCCTCGAAAAGACCTAGATAAACACGGAACACTAAAGCCTACACGACTAGATTGTCGTGCACTTTAAGCGCAACCGCATACACGACTGGATCATCGTGCATACTACACAGCACTGACCTCGGGTAAGGCCAAGAAAAGACTAACCTGAAGAGGTCACGACGCATGAGAAACGTGAGAGTCACGTGTCACGTGACGGAAGTACCTCCTCACTAGAAGAATAGCCAGATGCGTCCACTGACGTCTTACATTGCGCCACAGGTATCTCACTACGGACGTCAAGAACGAAGGAGACTAAGATACTCACAGAACCAGAACAGGAACTACAGTAACTAGTGACTAGTCAGGGTCACGCCTGTCGACGCTCGTCCAAAATGCCCCAAACCATGTGTGCACACACCGACTCTTGCCTAGAGCCTGGCCTCTAGCTAGTTTTCCCCCCCAGCAGAACGCTACCGTAAAGCAAGGGCCCACGAAAACTAGCTTAAAAATCATATCTCGAGAACTGTCCCACCACCACTCCCAGGTGGGCCGACACTCGAGGTCGTGAGGCTACGACTAGTGGAGGCTCACTAGACACATAGACTCTGAAATACGAGTGCTGCAGTATAGACAATATAAGAAAGCACTATCGCACGTACTACAAAGCACCAAGGCAGCACATCAATTGTCAACAGACTCAGGATAGGACAACTAGACCTGCTAATACAACGATCCTTGAGTCTCACGACTCGGGGTCAAGATCATCGTACAAAGCAGAACAAGCTGCCAATCGGTCTAATCCTAAGCTAGAGAAACTGACACATCCGGGGGAAATGACTCACGGAGACTTGATGATGGGGACATCACCTCTCATGCCCACATTCACGGCTCGTCTCCTCACACCGGTTGCATCCGGCATGGTCTAGTCATTTATTTTGAGTCCTATGTATGTTTCTTCAATTTATTTGAGTCATATCATTTTAATTTCCCTTTTATTTGAGTCATGTCCCTAGGTCTTGTGCTTATTTCCCTAGGTTTGAGTGTCATTAGGTTTATTAGTTAGCTATTGGGCCCAATTCATTGGGCTTAGCCCATGGGCGCCCCTGTCTTGTTGGTTATTAGTCAATGTGTCAAAAGTCAGGGTCTTATTGTAAATTGTGGGATCCCTATAAATAGGACCCCACTCTCTCCATTTTGAGGTGATGAATCAATGAATGAAAAACTTGCCATTTTGAGAGTTCAAACTTCTTATCTAGTGGAGAGATTCCATTATTTGGGTGAGAGACCCTAGGGGAGAGATTCCCCACCCCTCCCTCTCTTAATCTCTCTCTTTCACTCCCCTTTCTCTCTCCTCCACACCCAATTTTGAAAATTTTCTCTCTCCTCCCTTCCCAACTACCACTCTCCCACCTACCCCCATTAAAGGCCACTCCCCTTCCCCACACATCCCATTACTCCACCCCCTAGTCCCAAGAGAGCTTCCACCAATCCTAGCTCCACCTCCCAACCCCCAACTACCCCACCCACTTCCCCAAGCACCCTTCCCACTATCCCAAGCACCCCTTCCCTTCCCCAACACAACCCCTCCCATCCCCAAGACCACCATTGGATACCCTCCATTAAGAAAAATTCAAACTCACCTTCCCTCCACCCACTTGTGCCCCCCTCACCTTCCCCTCTCCCTCCAAGCCCAAATTCGCAGCTCCTCTCTCACCCATAGCAAACACCCCCTTCCAGCCCCTATTCTCCCCTTCCCACACCTTGAAACCCCCCCTCCTAGACCCCCTCACCCCTTGGGGTTGCCCCTACATATAACCACCTCATTTCCCCTCCCATATACCCCATTCCCCATTACCTATCTCCACCCTCTCAAGTTCTGGTTGCAGGCAGCAGATTGGCCACAGGTTGCAGAGGCCACCCCATCATCCCCTGGGAGCTTCATGTGGCATACCATATATCGACGGAAGCTTCTGCCTGTCTTCTTCGCAACGGTGGTGGTCCTGTCCCATTCCGAGTTCGTGATCGACCAGGAGAGCCATTCTCCCACAACTGCGCAGATCCACCCTGGCAGGAGACCAGAGCCGGACTGGAAGCTCGACTGTGACGATCGTGTTAAGAATCAGATCGAGAGTTCTTCTTCAAACATCTTCTAATACAAGTCTTCTAACATCTACAATAAGCAGAGCCCCATTTTCCGACCGGACTTGAAAGTTATCAATTTTCTCCCTCGGGTGCTCGGTTCTGCTTCCACTTAGTCTGCACCGACCCCTCCTCAGTGTTTAGAGCCTACCGGTCGACCCCGACATCATCTGTCATCTCCGTCGGTCTTGATTCGAAGAGGACTTGTCAGCGGTTGCAACGACTCTAGTGGTACCTGATTCTGAGCTCCGGACCGACTGTGGCAACCTCTGCTTCGTGCTGTTGGGAACCTAAAGCTGTCAGATCCAAGGGTCTGCCACCCTGTTCAAGCCCCTACCCCGACCAGCAGAGGTGCCGAAGAAATTTACAAAATTCAAGCATCATCCAGATCTAGCTACGAAGAATCTCCTAGTGGTTTCATCTGCAAAAAAATTCAGAGCTGATGATAGCATTCAAATACCTGACGGTCTGTCCTAAGACACAGTCAGCGGGCAGATTCGGCTTCGACTTCCCTCTCTTCACTTCTAGCTCGAATTCCCCTCCCCGCTTGGCCGGCTGAAGGCCCCTTCCTGCGTGGAGGTCGTATTGAGTGTATTCATTGGCTTCCCTTCCCCTAGATCCCCCCCCCCTTGCATGGGGGTAGTTCATGTATTATTTACACTCACAGGTTTGAAGCTTCATCGACGCGGCGTGCGGGTGCTTCCCCTCGCCTCCCCGCTCGCCCCCGTCTACGACCGGAGTCGGTTTCTTCAAACCGGCTAGGTGAGAACTCGTCCCTTGCTCTCAATTATCCTTGTTCATTTAATATTCTCCAATTGCACCGTCGGTAAGGAAGAGAGCGCCCGATCTTAAGGCTCCACCGCACTTGTGCGACCCCCGTGGGTGTGAGTGAGTGATCCGCGTCCCTTGGCCAAGGCCAACACATTGAGTTGAATATCCGCACCTCAAGGGGAGGTTTGACTTAGACTTTTCTGGCCCTCTACCAGCAAGGGTCTTATCCCATTTCCTCGACTCGGCATCCCCGAGTTACCCCCGGGTTAAGTGTGTGTGCCATACGAAGGTCCGCTTGCGTAGGCTTCATAGCCTTGTGGTTGTGCTTGTTAAATTAGGTCCGAGGTTGTGTCACATCAAATTGGTATCAGAGCAAGTTTTAGACTTGTCTCTACTAAGTCTAGTCCTAGGGCCATTGCATTATTCACTTGTGCATCACCCTTGTCCACCATCATGACTACCTCATACTTGGCATACTCACCACTCTTAGGCCCATTAGAAGCTTTTGTGTTTGATGGATCCCGCCCTAGCATATATCAAGAATGGGAAAATTCCATAGACCGACACTTTGGGAGGTTCACCTTATCGGGGCCTATCCATGTCAACTATGCCAAGAGTTTGCTCTGGCGCCAATCTAGGAAAGAATGGGAGTACATTGTAGGTTTGAGAGAAGCCAAAGGGGAAGCACCCATTGAATCTTGGGTTGAAATGAGGGATGATCTTAGAAAGATCTATGCACCCCAATCCGAACCTTCTCAACCAACCACTCTTCCACCCCCAACCCCAACTCCAACCCAAGTACTTCCCCTACCAAGCCCAACCCAAGCCCGTCCATGTTCACCACCCCGGGAGTACCATGAGCCGGCTATCTCCACTCCTCCACCAAAAGACCCATTCCTCCCCTTGGAGGAGGAGCCTATGATCCAAACACCCGATCCCTTGGAAGTAAAGACCGACCGACCTACTCCGACCTACCCCCTACCCATTGAGATCCTAAATGCCTTAAACGGTCAACTCACTAGAGACGTTGGCCCAATTTTCTTGGAGGAGGATGACTCACCATTTGGGAACCTTGAAGACATAGAGTCCCTCCCTCTAAGTAGCCCTTTCCATGACCCCTTTGACCCTTTCCTATGGGAGCCTAGATCCCCATGTGACCCACCGACATCACCCACCACCCACCCATTCCTACCCATACCCACCATGTTGAGCCAAGCCCACCTCAACCATGACCCAGGCTATACGATGAGAACCTTGACCTTAGGTAACATACACCTAGGGAATGATGAATTACCCCACCCCATGATGACCACCTTCTTAGATCCATTCGATCATTTCCAATGGGAGTTCAAAGGCTGTCCCACACCTATACATATGGAAGTCACCCAAAGAAAAAACATGCATGTGTCTAGGCTTACCACACCACTTGGCATGAACACTATGTTGGGTCCATTCATTCATATCACCCACATGTCAAGTAGAAAGCATGAGTGGTCCATATTCGGATGTATTGGTCCACCTTCATTCATCATGGATCTTAAGCATGTCAAAAGCATCTACGGATGTCCGGGTCCCCCGACATTCATCACCACTTTGCATGATAGGTTCACATATGGTTGCCCCGGCCCACCTAGGCCCACCAAAGTCTACATGAGAACATTGCATGATAAGTCCACATATGGTTGCCCCGGCCCACCAAGGCTCATCAAGGTCCATATGGCATCATGGCATGATTGGTCTATATATGGTTGTCCAGGTCCACCCATAACCACTAGAAGGTCAGCACTCACAAAATTGCATGATAACCTTGCAAGCACATCAACAAGAGTCATGAAATTTACAAAAGGGCGGCCGACTCACTGGCGCCACCAAGAAATCCAAATGGGTAATTCTGGGATGATGAGGAATGAGAGGCTCTCACATAGAGACAACTCAAGATTGAGGTTTTGTGGTATCAGCCGCTTCCAGGTTTTGAGGTGCATTAGCCCTACTACTAAGTTAGGCCTCCTCAAGGGATATGGAGTTAACTTCAGTTTCAATGTGGAAAGCCTTGTGCCACACAAGGGACCCACGGGGGCACCTAGTAAGGATTTCAAGCCCCTTCCTTCCTTGAGAGAGCACCCACCCCTCCCCATGAGAGCATCGTCAGCCCAGAGAGCCCGACGTAAGCAACTTGAGAGAATATTGGATGAACAGATAATCATCACTTGGAGCAAGGTGTACGGGTTCTACCTCGCTAGGTGGAAGAATCGGCTTCTTTCGGAAGACATGTGAGCGGTACCACCTCTTACTCGACGGAGTCGAGTTCTCCGCACCCCGGGAGTATGATGGGGACATCACCTCCCATGCCCACATTCACGGCTCGTCTCCTCACACCGGTTGCATCCGGCATGGTCTAGTCATTTATTTTGAGTCCTATGTATGTTTCTTTATTTTATTTGAGTCATATCATTGTAATTTCCCTTTTATTTGAGTCATGTCCCTAGGTCTTGTGCTTATTTCCCTAGGTTTGAGTGTCATTAGGTTTATTAGTTAGCTATTGGGCCCAATTCATTGGGCTTGGCCCATGGGCACCCCTATCTTGTTGGTTATTAGTCAATGTGTCAAAAGTCAGGGTCTTATTGTAAATTGTGGGATCCCTATAAATAGGACCCCACTCTCTCCATTTTGAGGTAATGAATCAATGAATGAAAAATTTGCCATTTTGAGAGTTCAAACTTCTTATCTAGTGGAGAGATTCCATTATTTGGGTGGGAGACCCTAGGGGAGAGATTCCCCACCCCTCCCTCTCTTAATCTCTCTCTTTCACTCCCCTTTCTCTCTCCTCCACACCCAATTTTAAAAATTTTCTCTCTCCTCCCTTCCCAACTACCACTCTCCCACCTACCCCCATTAAAGGCCACTCCCCTTCCCTACACATCCCATTCCTCCACCCCCTAGTCCCAAGAGAGCTTCCACCAATCCTGGCTCCACCTCCCAACCCCCAACTACCCCACCCACTTCCCCAAGCACCCTTCCCACTATCCCAAGCACCCCTTCCCTTCCCCAACACAACCCCTCCCATCCCCAAGACCACCATTGAATACCCTCAATTAAGAAAAATTCAAACTCACCTTCCCTCCACCCACTTGTGCCCCCCTCACCTTCCCCTCTCCCTCCAAGCCCAAATTCGCAGCTCCTCTCTCACCCATAGCAAACACCCCCTTCCAGCCCCCATTCTCCCCTTCCCACACCTTGCAACCCCCCCTCCTAGACCCCCTCACAGCTGGGGGTTGCCCCTACACACAACCACCTCATTTCCCCTCCCATCTACCCCATTCCCCATTACCTATCTCCACCCTCTCAAGTTCTGGTTGCAGGCAGCAGATTGGCCGCAGGTTGCAGAGGCCACCCCGTCGTCCCCTGAGAGTTTCAGGTCGCATACCATAGATCGACGGAAGCATCTGCCTGTCTTCTTCGCAACGGTGGTGGTCCCGTCCCATTCCGAGTTCGTGGTCGACCAGGAGAGCCATTCTCCCACAACTGTGCAGATCCCCCCTGGCAGGAGACCAGAGCCGGATTGGAAGCTCGACTGTGACGATCGTGTTAAGAATCGGATCGAGAGTTCTTCTTTAAACATCTTCTACTACAAGTCTTCTAACATCTCCAAGAAGCAGAGCCCCATTTGGTGACCGGACTTGAAAGTTATCAATTTTCTCCCTCGGGTGCTCGGTTCTGCTTCCACTTAGTCTGCACCGACCCCTCCTCAGTGTCCCAAGCCTACCAGTCGACCCTGACATCATCTGGCATCTCCGTTAGTCTTGATTCGAAGAGGACTTGTCAACGGTTCCAACAACTCTGGTGGCACCTGATTCTGAGCTCAGGACCGACCGTGGCAACCTCTGCTTCGTGCTGTTGGGAACCTGAAGCTGTCAGATCCAAGGGTCTGCCACCCTGTTCAAGCCCCTACCCCTACCAGCAGAGGTGCCCGAAGAAATTTACAAAATTCAAGCATCATCCAGATCCAGCTACGAAGAATCTCCAAGTGGTTTCGTCTGCAAAAAAATTCGGAGCTGACGATAGCATCCAAATACCTGACGGTCTGTCCTGATACACAGTCAGCGGGCAGATTCAACTTTGACTTCCCTCTCTTCACTTCTAGCTCGAATTCCCCTCCCCGCTTGGCCGGCGGAAGGCCCCTCCCTGCGTGGAGGTCGTATTGAGTGTATTCATTGGCTTCCCTTCCTCGAGATCCCCCCTTGCATGGGGGTAGTTCATGTATTATTTACACTCACAGGTTTGAAGCTTCATCGACGCGGCGTGCGGGTGCTTCCCCTCGCCTCCCCGCTCGCCCCCGTCTCCGACTGGAGTCGGTTTCTTCAAACCGGCTAGGTGAGAACTCATACCTTGCTCTCAATTATTCTTGTTCATTTAATATTCTCCAATTGCGCTGTCAGTAAGGAAGAGAGCGCCCGATTTTAAGGCTCCACCACACTTTTGCGACCCCCGTGGGTGTGAGTGAGTGATCCGCGTCCCTCGGCCAAGGCCAACACATTGAGTTGAATATCCGCACCTCAAGGGGAGGTTTGACTTAGAATTTTCTGGCCCTCTACCAGCAAGGGGCTTGTCCCATTTCCTCGACTCGGCATCCCCGAGTTACCCCCGGGTTAAGTGTGTGTGCCATACGAAGGTCCGCTTGCGTAGGCTTCATAGCCTTGTGGTTGTGCTTGTTAAATTAGGTCCGAGGTTGTGTCACATCACTTGAGGGATCACCAAGACCCTCAACACATCTGGACACGTAGGTCGAGGTAGATCAGTACCTCTAGGTGTCCAGAACCACTATCTCAAACTATGCAGAATAGCCGAGACACACACAAGGTCACGTGTCAACCATTGGGTCACACCGGGTTGACCGGAACTTGACAACGACTCTACAGCAGTACAAAAACCAAGGCATGCCTGGGTACCTTATAGCGTGGTCATAGCCCTCATAGGACATCAAGAGATATCCACGGGACTACAGACAAACCATAAGGTCGTGCCAAGACAATTGGAAGCCAACACGTCGGAAAGTGACACTCTGTACATACATAGAGACACAGACACTAGCGGTCATAGACAGGGATACAAGGTGACTGTAGCGATGAAAGCTATGGCCGCTAGACTCAGTTAAACTCCGACTGACCTGCCCAGACAAACCATCAAGCGGTCGATAACAGACACGCTACACGGACTCAACAGTCCATGGGTGAACCGCTAGACTAATCGCCCTAAGACATGGACCTAAGATAGAATGACCTGTAGCAGCTTAAGAAAGGTGCTACAACGACAAGACGGACAAAGGTTGGGCCGCCAAGGCCAACCGACTTAGAATAGCAACCCGGTCAAAACGGTCCCGAACGGTCTGACAAGGGACCGCCCAAGGCATGGAATGGTCTAGGGAGACGCTGTTCCATCAAATAGAACAGTCAGACATTGGCCATTCAACGGACACAACACGGCTACTCATGTGCCGTTCAATGAAATGAGGGGAATGGCACGGCCAGCCATTGCCCGCTCAACCAGCACAACACGGCTAGACGAGGGCCGTGCAATCTATAAAACAGTCTGTTGCGCGACCGCGTAGACTCGAACCGACATAAAACATTGACCCAAGTCAACCGATGAGAACGGTCAACACTAGGCCACCCAGACCATAGAACGAGCTATCGTCCGGCCGCTCAGACCATAGAACAGACTACCTCGAGCCGTTCTAGCCTGAACCGACTCAACATGAAATGGTCCACTGTGAACCGCTTAAGGAAGGAAACGGTTACTGTTAAATCGTTTAGAGCGTCACGGCGGGAAAAACATGGGATTGGCCGATCTCGGCCATTCCACGCCCCAATCACGTCTAAACGACGGGGATACAGTCTTAATGACCATACAAGCCTTCCAACAAATGGGAAGGGGTCCAAACGACACCAAAAACGCAAGAAATGAGCGATTCTATCGAATCGACCCAAATCGAGTCACCGGGGTTCTCGGGCTCTTACCGGCCCCAAATGATTACCAATCGTAACAAAACTTGCGGGAATGGAAAGCTAACATGCTGGGGGTTCCAATGGAACTAACCATTCTAAAAACCATCGCCGTTTTCTGACGAACCCAACGAACACCCCAAAAGCATGGTTTTCCCAAACTTGAAAGAAACCGACGCATATGCTCACCGTTCAGCGTGAAACTGTGCGGAAACGTAGCAGAGGAGTAGGCGATCCATCTCCCTGCCTCCACCGAAGATTCCGTGCACCGTAGTGACTAAACCGCGTCGAAAACCGCATCGCGAGCTCGACCATCGGCTTTGAATCCACCGTTCGGGATCGAGCCAGAAACGGTCTGATCCTCACCCCATCGCTCTCCGGACCACCCCCACAGCATCTCCTCAACCTGCCCGTGCCTCCTCCGTCTGCAGTCGGAGCCGGGAGGGCGAGAGAAGAGAGAAAACGGGAGAGAGTGGGTCGCGGCGGCGAATGAGAAGGGAGGAGAGAGGAAGAAGAAAGAAAAAGAAAGAAATTAGGAAATTTTCCTAATTTCTGATAATCTGATTTTTAGCCCAAAAATCCACTAATTCAAAAAAATATGCAAAAATAGTCGAAACGATCCTCTCCAAGAGTACATCGCAACTGTAGCATCCTCGAGTCGATGAACTAAGAAATAAACTCTCCACAGGGTTCCGTAACTAGTATGAGAGAAAAACTTACGTGGATCGTAAAACTCAACTCAGGACCTACAAAAGTGATCCGAAAGCACTCTGATAAGGATCCGAAAGATCCGGGGTATTACAGGACCCATCTAGGGTCATGGCTCTCCAATCTGGGGAGGGGTTTGTACCTCCTCCACCTGCTACTACTACTGAGGGCGGCCAACCCTCTCTCTCCAATCCTCCCGCCAGTCCCTCTGCCGCTCATATCTTGCAAATGATGGCCCAGCTAGATCTGGCCTAGCTTCAGGCCCTCTATGGCAGCCTACAGGGGTCAGGCACCCCATCCCCTATCCTTCCTCAAGGCTCGTCTGCTCTTTCTGCCTCTCAACCCCTAGCTAATGGGCCCGAGATTTCACCTACTGTCATTAATCTTACCCCAGTTCAGCCCAAGATCCTTCGCTTCTCCAATTTGGAGGTGGGCCAATTCTCTAATTTGGCCCATAAAATCCTTGACAAGGGGAAGACCATGCTTCCCCCATCTCCCCAGGTTGATCCCTACAGGTCTTTTCCTTCAGCACCGTCGGTCCTCGTGGGCCCGACTGATTTCTTGCGCCGTCAGGCCGGGGCCGCCCACCTAGCTTATATGGATATGGGTCCTTCCTCGACCCAATACCCTTCTTATGGACCTCCTCCTCCAACTGCTTATCCTTCAGCTCCTCGCTCCGGGCCCAGTCCTTTTGGCCCCCCTACTCTATCCTGTGAGCAAGAATTGCTTGATAAATGGGCCACCATGCAACAATAGCTTGACTTCCTTCAAAAGTGGGTTGGCCCACAATCGTTGGCCGATGTCCCAGTTCCTAACTTTCATAACATTCGGTTTCCTCCCCAATTTGAGCTCCCCATGTACCGCAAGTACGATGGGAATGGCAATCTGTATGTTCATTTGATGGATTTTATGTATGAGTCGGCACAATTCTAATATGATGACCGCCTTATGGTGTATCTATTTCGCCGCTCATTAGATGGGGTGGCGTTAGAGTGGTTCTACACTTTGCCGCTAGAAGATGCCGACAGCTTCAAGATTGCCAAAGAGAAGTTCATCCAGACGTTTCAAGATCGGGTTGGCCCGAAGTATTCCTTTATCGACCTCGCTGTCGAGAAGATGAAACCGGATGAGGACTTTGTTGTTTATGCTGACAGATGGAGGCAGATGGCTGCCCGCGTGCCCAGTCATATTCCGGAGGAAGAGAAGATTAAGTTGCTTATTTTTAATGCCACTCCCACTATCTGCAACATGTTAGCCATGAATGACATTGCCAACATGCACCAACTGTATAGCCGGGCCAGATTCATCCAAACCCAGTTCAAGGACTCCCCTATACACGCCATGTTTGAAGCCCAGAAGCCCAAGCACAATAGAAAAGTCATTGGGGCCTATTACCAAAGGAGTCCAGATAAATGAACAAGTGCAAACCGTTAGTTTTCCATTCCACAACCAATCCGCTCCACCTCGTTTCCAACATCCTCCCCGCAATCCTCAACCCATCCGTCCATAAAATGTCCAACCACCTTTCCCCGTCAACCAGCAGCCACAACAACTGCCAAAATACCATAATGCTCAACCTCCTAACGGCTATGCACCCAAGGGCCCGGGTTCGAAGAGGGCTCAATATCCTCCCTTGCCTGAAACCCTCCCGGACATCTTCTCAGCCCTTATGTCCATTGGTGCTTTGTAGCTTCCTCCGGAACGGTTGAATTGGAACCCCGCCGTTGACCAGTCCAGGTATTGCATATTCCATCATCAACACAGGCACACGATAGAGAGCTATTTCTAGTTTAGGGACTTTGTCTATGATCTACATGAAGGGTAGCGCATCGACTGGGCCGAAATACACAAAGTCATCACCGAGATCAAAGAGAAGAGAAGACAGGCGCTGAGACAGCAGCAGTAGGCACCACAGCCACAACAACCACCACCGCAGCAGCAGCAGCCTACGTAGGATCTGGGAATCCACCAAAATCTGATGCCAAATCATCTGCCTGCTCCAAATCCTCAGCCACCGCCACCGGCTCAAGTAAACATTATCCACCGCCCGGCCCCCAACGTCGGGTGGTCTTATGATGATGAGTCGTCAGTCCAGTGGCTTATGGCCCTCCACCACACCTACCGCAACACCCTCTCTCCCTCATCTTTGCCCTGCACCTCTGTTATCCCACAGCCAGTTCTTCAACCCACCACTACAATAACCACCACACCCGCCATACCTCGAAAACCCGTCATTTTACCTCCCACATTGCCTGTCGCTTCCCCCGTCCTCGCACCAACACCCATCACACCCACCATTATCACCCCTTCGCCTAACCCTTCAGTCGTCATTCTCCCAGCAGGGCCCGTCAAGCCCGCCTCTACCTTTGTCACCCTCATTTCACATGCAACCCCTGTTTCTACCCCGTTCACTCACCCCATTGGGCCAATTAAGCCACCTGTCATGGACTCATCCGATACCTTACCAGCCCAAAACCTAGCCCTCCGGAGCGGGCATGTGTTCCATCGAAACTATCCAACAACTGGTGCATCTGTGCCTAATCCCAAGTTTCCACAATAGGCTGCTAGTAAGGAGGAAGCAGATCCATTGCCCGGCATGTAGTATGACTTGCTACATCACCTGGATCGAATGTCGGCCAAGATCTCGGTCTTAGAATTGATCAAGCGGTCCAAGCTCCATCAAGATGCCTTGTGAGACTTTCTCCAAAAGGTCATAGTAAATGAAGACATGGCGGTCGATAGTCTGCCATCTGCTCTGGCCACAGTTTCCAAAGGGCCAGCCATTACTTTTTCTAAACTGAGTTAGCACCTCCTGAGGCTCGCCAAATGGCACTCTACATCTCCATCACCCTGAACAAGGTGAGTATTGATGCGGCTTTGGTTGACACTGGGGCCTCCATTAATGTCTGCCTACTAAGCACCCTATGGGCCTGCAACATTTTAGAAGACCTACTAAGGCCCACCCCTACTACTATTGTGGCCTATGATAACTCAAGAAGGCCATGTCATGGGGTGATCACCATTCAAGCTGAACTTGGGCCGTTGACCATGCCCATTGAATTTTATGTGCTGGATATTGATCCGATGTTCAAGGCCATCTTGGGTCGGCCGTGGATCGACAATCTTAATGCTGTGCCATCTACCGCCCACCAATGGCTCAAATTCTCAATTCAAGGATGGGTGGTAAAGGTCAAAAGCATCTCCACGGTCCGGTCGGTTGAAGCCATCTCTGATAAGATCTTATTGACGCTCTGGCCTAGCAACAAGCATGTGATCTCGATGCTGGATCTTAACTTTCCATGGGCCTATGCACAGCGCAAGCCAGCCGTCGCGCAGGTGAGCATCAGGGTGAAACCCAAGATAAGGGATCACAAAGGCTGGGACATCATACTGAAATTAGGCTATCAGCCAGGGAGAGGTCTTGGTGCTCAGTTGCAGGGGAAGACCAAGCTAGTTCCAAGGGGCAGAAAAATGAGTAAGAGAGGCCTGGGATATCGGAGTCGCCACTGTCAGTCCTGGAAGACTTTCTTCCATTGACATGGAACTACCGTGAACACTGGGTTAAGGGCGCATTATAGCCTGGCACTTTGAAGGCGCTGCCCAGTCCCGATGAGAAGAAAGATGCTACCTGCATAGTTTCCAGCCCGCCATTGCTACCTAAGGGGCATGTTGATGATATGGATTATTTTCATGAAGCTTTTTCAAGGTTATTTTATGAAGATGACCGTCCGGGCAACCTAGAGGTGTGGATTGTGGAATATTCGCGCAGAAAGCAAGCTCACTATACGTGGGAAGAGGGGAGCTCACCCATTATCTTTACTTGGTCTCCTTCTCGTTTGATGTCCCTTTTCCACATGCTGGATTTCATACCCCGTTCACCACCCATTTTGATTGATCCACTGCTATTTGAGATTCCAATTGATTTTCTGATTGTCAAAGTTTGTGATTGTGGGCACTGCCCACCGATTGATTTTTCAGATCTGCTATTCTCCTCTTCTGATCCTTTCTTAGATATCTTCTATCCATCCATCTATCCTCTCGCACTTCCTCCTCCTTCTGCCTCCTCTCTATCTTGTTGCGTGGTCTTAACTGATCTCCAAAAAAAATGCCAATTTTGAAACGGAGATTTCAGTTGAGGATTACGCTGTTTTTGATTCATCCTCCTCCCAGGGGAACAAGCCCTCTGATTCCCTTCCATTAGGTCTCGTTGGTCCTTCTCTTAGGTTAGGATTAGGGCCTGTCAAGTCTTCTTGAGAAGTAGGGTCAATTGAAGTGGGGTCGTGTTCTAGTGTCTCCAACCCTTCCTCCACGCCTGAGGCACGCCCCGTGATGCGTCATTCCAAGTCTATCCCTGAGAGGTTCCTCCAGGATTTAGCTCAGCGTTGTCATTCCCTCCTCAAGTGTCCGGAGTTTGTTGAGACGACGATTATGTTAGAAGAGGGTGAGGAGCTAGACGGTGTGTGGAGCGATGACGGATTAGATGTTTATCAAATCATGGATGAGAAGGACCCGGTCGATTTTGAGGACAGTGATGTAGATGATACTGCCGATCTATACGCACAAGGTTTAAAAAGGTTTGCTGAGCCATCAACGACAGTGGATGAACATACGAAAGAAATTAATCTAGGAACCAATGAGGATTCCAGGGCGATTATCATTTCTACTAATCTCCCTTCTGAGGTTGAAAAGGAGTTGATTAAGATTTTGAGCGAGTATAGCAACTCTTTTGCCTGGTCGTATGAGGACATGTCGGGTATCGACCCAGCTTTAGTGGAACATCGGCTCATGCTTAAGCTAGGGGCAAAGCCCGTGAAACAAAAATTAAGGAGATTCCACCCCCACATGGCCTTGAGGATGAAGGAAGAGGTCAATAAGTTGCATAAGGCTAGGTTTATTCGGGTCATTTTATATCCTCAGTGGGTGGCGAATATAGTCCCTATCATGAAGAAAGATGCAAAGGTTCGAATTTGCATCAATTTCGGGGATCTAAATAAGGCATGTCCCAAAGATGATTTCCCGCTGCCTCATATAGACGTATTGGTGGATAACACGGCCGGGTATGAAGCTCTTTCATTCATGGATGGTTATTCAAGATACAACCAGATCCATCTAGCCCCAGAAGATCAAGAGAAAACCTCATTCACCACGCTCTGGGGCACTTATTGCTATGTGGTTATGCCATTGGGTCTGAAGAATGCAGGTGCCACCTATCAATGGGCGATGATGGCTATTTTCCACGATATGATGCATGTTTATATGGAAGCCTACCTGGATGATATTCTGGTGAAATCAAGGATGAAAGAAGAACACCCCACTATCTAGGCTCAGATTTTGCAAAGAGCAAGGGAGTATATGCTTAATATGAATCCAAAGAAATGTGTGTTCGGAGTATCTTCAGGGAAGTTGCTAGGTTTTATAGTTAGCAAACGGGGGATTCAGATTGATCTTAATAAAGCCAAGGCTGTTATGGATATGCCCCCACCTAAGAACATCACGAAACTTTGAGGATTGATCGTACGTCTGTAGTTCATTCAGAGATTCATATCTCAACACTCTTAGAGGTGCCGCCCATTCTACGAACTACTGAAAGCAGAGGTAACATTCAAGTGGAATCAAGAATGTCAAAAGACCTATGAGGATTTGAATGTCTATTTGTCCAATCCCCCGATTTTGCAACCTCCTGTCCCTAGGAAACCCCTTATCCTATACATTTCTGTTATTGAAGACTCTCTAGGAACTATCTTCGTGCAAGTGGACGATGAAGGTAAGGAAAGGGCAGCTTATTATCTCTCTTGGCTATTCAATCCTGCAGAAGCCAAATACACTACTATGGAGAAAACCTGTGCCACACTGGATTGGGTAGCTCAGAAATTAAAGCATTATTTCCTCGCCCATCAGGTTAAGTTAATCTCTAGAATGGACCCAATTCGCTATCTCTTGAAAAAGCTTATCCTATCTAGTAGGTTAGCTCGCTGGCAGAGTTTCCTCTCCCAATTCGACATCACCTTCATCGTTTAGAAGGCAATCAAGGGATATGCCATCGCTGAGCACCTTGCCCACTTGCCCATTCCATGCACGGATTCTATCTAGGACGAGTTTCCTGATGAGCACCTTGCTGTCCTTACTCATCATCCCTTCTAGTCTTTGCACTTTGACGGTGCCCTCAACTCTCAAGGCCGAAGGATAGGTGTTGTTCTCCTCACTCCGGAGGGAGTGACAATTCCTCTTGCATATCAACTCTCTTTTCCTGCTACCAACAACATCGCTGAGTATGAAGCTCTCCTAGTCGGACTGAAGCACGCCTATCTCTTGGGCGCGCGATATTTGAACATCATAGGAGATTCTCAGCTTGTCTTGCGCCAGGTTCTACCTACCTATCGCACTCGTGACCCAAAACTCAAGCCATATCAAGATTTGGTCACTCTCTTGGCTAAGCAATTCTACAAATAATCTACATTCATACTCCTCGCTCTCAGAATATTCTTGCCGGTCTTCTAGTGTCGCTTGCCTCCTCCTTGTCCTTTCCTCTCAGTCGGTCTACTGAGACTATCGTGGTCCATAGATTGGACGCCCCTTCCCTTCAGGATCCTTGGTTCGATAGCCTTAGGAAGTCTATAGAGAAGAAAGTTGAGAAAAAGGATTTGCAGGAGGTTTCTTTGGCAGAATTAGAAGAGATCTTGGAAGAAGAGGAATTGCCTTGGTATCATGAAATTAAGCAATATTGCAAGGATGGATCATTCCCGAAGACGGCAAACGCCGAGCAGCGTAAGGCCATTAGAAGGGCCGCCTCGAAGTATACCATCATTACTGTAGAATTATATAGGCGTGCTCTCAATGGAATGCTTATGAGGTGTCTAGATGATGATGAGGCATTGAAAGTGGCTGAAGTAGCTCATTCTGGTGAGTGTGGAGGTCATATTAATATATGGCCATGCGTTAGCGAAGAAGATTCTTAGGAAGGGCTATTATTGGCCCACTCTATGGGAATATTGCTCTCTCTATGTGCGTAGGTGTCTCAAGTGCCAACTCCATGCTGATAAAATTCATGCTCCTGCTTCACCCCTTCATCCTCTTTCTTATCCTTGGCCATTCTCCATGTGGGCTTTTGATATTGTAGGCCCACTAGGTGATCCCAATTCTCAGACCAAGTATAAATCTTCCATTCTTACCGCCACTGAGTACTTCACCAAGTGGGCTGAAGCTGAAGCATACGCGGAGATCAAAGCCACCACAGTGTGCAGATTCATCATGAAGAACATCATCTCACGTTTCGGTGTGCCAAGCAGTATCGTCACTGAGAACGGGCCTCAATTCGTGTCGCAAGAACTCCAGGATATCCATAAGAAGTTCAATATTGTATTGCATCACTCATCTCCATATTATCCCCAAGGTAACGGTTAAGCTGAGGTCACTAACAAAATCCTTCTTAAAATCATAAAGAAAATGTCTGAATCGCATAAATTTTTTGATTGGCATGAACGACTAGTGGAAGCTCTATGGGCTTATCGTACATCCGTCTGTACTCCTACGGGGTAAACTCCTTATGCACTCACTTATGGGATGGAGGCGATACTCTCATATGAGATTTTAATCCTTTTGCTAACGGTGCAGTTTGATAAGGAACTTAATCTCGACGAACATCGGGAGGCGTTGCTAGTCTAGCTAGAACTCTTAGATGAGTAGAGGCTCAATGCGGCCGATCATGTTTCCATCTATCAAAAGTGAGTCTCGTGTTATTTTAAAAAGAAGGTAATTGAACGTAAATTTCAAGTGGGTGATATGGTTTTGAAATGCAAGTTCAGTAGGTCAGGAGGTCCTAGGTCCAAGCTGCAACCGAATTGGGAAGGTCCGTTTGTATTGAGATAGGCTTACCTAGGGAACTCCTATCATCTGGTTAACGCGAAAGGTGAGGAGTTGTCTCACGCGTGGAATGGGTTGTACCTTAAGGGTTTTTACCCTTAGAGTCAGGCTAATGATGGCCCGATAGCGAGGTGTCCCTTTTCTTAATCATCAAGGATGATCCCGAGCATGGCACTCACACACTACAAGGTGACCCTAGTCAGGTTTCCCTTTTCTGTGCGACACCATTTCTCCTCTGGCCATAATTGGGGGAAGTGAAGGTCTCTGCTTTTTTCCCTTCGGCCGAATGTAGGGGCAAGTGGTGAATAAGGGGGAGATGATAGATCTAGACACCCCGATGAGAGGAGGTCTCAAATAGGGGCAGTCCATTATGACCTGATTCCACAGAACAAAAAAAAAGAGAGAGAAAGAAAAAGAGAGGGGCAAAAATCAAGGCAAAAGTCAAAAGCCTATCCAAAGCTCAAAGCACAAAGTGCAAAGTCAAATTGCTCCAAGAAAAATGAAATTTCAAGCTAGGCATGGCAAGAGTGGCAGTACAGTTTCCCCGCGGGACGTTATGAGCCCAGTCCCATGCGTGCCTAGACTGGATAAAGGTTCGATGATGGACACAAATCCCCGACACAACATATCAAATTTTTGAAAGGGTTGCCATGAGAAGAACTCAAGCCCTAAAAGCCTCTATTCCTATCCTAGGCTTGCCTCCCAAATTCTCTTTTATTTTCCAAGGACTAGACCGTACCCTGGGTATGGCCCTAGTAGAAGCACCGTCATGCGAATTGGTTCCTGGCCAGGGATTGTTACCCCCCAAGCATACATCATACTTTGGAGATTCCTAATGAGATAGCTAGGGTCCTTATTGTTGGGTCAGAGCTAGCCAAAGAAAAATCTAAAAAAATCAAATATCTTCAAAATATCTTCAAAATTCAAAAAAAATCTAATATTTTCAAAATCTAGAAAAATAAAATATCTTCAAAATAAAAAATTAAATATTTATAAAATCAAAAAAATCAAATATTTTTAAAATCCAAAAAAAACATTTCATTTCATAGCATACATTGCATCTCATTTTTCATCTTATTTTGCCTAGTTAATAAGGCTTAACCCCTTGACCAAATATCGAGGATTGGTCATACATTCACTTTGTCACGCTCCGAGCTTTTAATACAGCAGAAGGAATATCGAAACGTGAACAATCGACGTGGTAAGTCTCTCGCACGCAAGAAATCAGAGCACAAGACAATCACATAAAAGCAATTGCACAAATAATTTTTCTCATATTTTCAACTTTATTTCACAACCATAATCAAATTTACATAAAATCACTTCTTGACAACTTCCATCACTATGACTCAAGAAAATCAAACTTACATTATAACTAGACTAGACACTTTGATCATCTAAGGCTTCTCTCATCTTGAAAACATTCAGTCACTCTTGGACCCGCTGCTAGCATAATCTGAATCTGATGTACTAGTACTTCCTGAAATAGACAAGAAAATAGATATGATCACACTTGTCCAGTAGGTATCTTCGTATCAACATAAAGGTAATATTTAAGTGATTAACATCTTAGCTCTAAAATTAAGTTCAAAATAAGAACGCGATAAACAAGCGATATAAACCGAAATAACCAAGAATCATGAAATAACTGAGCAAGTAGATATGAGCGAGTATAAACTTTGAACAAACAAGAATAATCATGTAGATATAAATTTGGCCTTTCACGAACAAGAATGTACGAGCATGTAATGAGAAAGTACTTTACACAACCTTGTAAACACTATGCATTAACAAGCATGTAAATTTCCATAACGAGCCTCGTGAATTTCACTCATTTATAAGAGAAAGTACTCCCAGCGTAATGTGACGCTAGTATCATCGTACCCCATGGTTTATAGCACATTTTCGACCATCGGCCGTGAGGACTAGCATGGAGCCCTTAGACACAATCTGTGCCCGGTCTTACATCTTCAAGTTGAAAATCTAGTTACTTTCACGAGATATAATAATAATGTCAGCCAATAATTCAATTCCAAATAACAAGATTCATGATCAAGTAACCAAGGAATAGAACGTACCAAAGTTTGATATGATTCCAAAGAATGATTTAAAAAGGACATTATACTTCGGTGGCATTCCTGCAGCATAACAGTACATTCATTAAATTCCAAAACTTAATGTTGACCTTTTTAACATAGTTTGGGACTCTAGATAATCCTAAGATCATATAGGAACTCAAGAAAACAAACCCCAAAGGTCAAACCTCGGGTTAGACTAACTCAGAAATTAAGCGATCGTTTACTAGACCGTTTCGTTCATAAAGCGGTCATAGTCTAGACCGTTTCATAAAAAGAGAGTCGACGCATGAAAAAGAATTATCGACGCAGGAAAAACCATCTGGAGCCTTAGCGGTCTAGTGAATGGCCGCTAACTGAATCAGGCGGTCGTCCAGAGGGTCGCTATGGTCCAGAGTACATAAAACACCGGTAAGTGCTTTCGAGACAAATTAGATTTTAATGGTACAACCAGCTCGGCATCCTAGTGGGAATCCCAGGCTCGCGGAGTCTTACGGAGGCCTTGAAGAATCCCCTAGTCCGACAAAAGGAATGTCCGGCGGAGAGGTTCATAAGTCCAAGAAAAATGTGACTATAAGTGCAAAGTGTAACTAATGACAACATACCGAGATTTGTGCCATATACATAAGAAAATGACTCATAGATAAGAGTGGATTATGTAAAACAGTGATAAACTACTAGTGAATCTAGTTCATCAACCACTTGCAATGTGCATTTAGCACAAGAGTATATGATTTTGCCATGAAATTAACATAAGTTTAAAATAAATTGAAAGTGCATAAAGAACATGAAATCAACTAGAATAAATCATCAATATAACCAAGTATAGGAAAATAATGCTTAAAAGTATGTCAAAACTTAAATAACTAGGCTTATCATAAGTAAATTAGGGCCGTCCTGCATTATGTTTCGGGTTAACATAATTCCAGAACTCAGAATCAACAAACGGTCATGTGAGGACCGTTTTAGGGGCACTAGCGGTCTATCGCATGGCCGCTAGTGATCGATTTCAGGCAGTCTTCAGGAAGACCGTTTCTTCCCCTGTAGCAGACAGACGTTAAAAGCCGAAGTTCAAGCCTATTTTATGGCAATATAAGACATGGAAATGATATAAAATATATAATGAACATGCCAGAAGAAAGTTAGGCCAAGAATATGCATAGGAGAACGTAAATTAAGTAAGAAGTACATCTTTTTCATTAAAGGGTTGGGATTATGCATGGAAAATGCATTAATTAATAATACATAAAATACTCCATGTACAATGCATGAAACCGATTGGAAATTGAGGGCTTTTACTCCTAAGACCATGTTTAAGCCGTTCATGAGATAACCTACCTCTGGTCTTGTCCTTAAACAATGAATTAAGTGCTGAAAGTTGACCCTAGATCCTAAACTGAATCAGCAACTTCGTGGCCTTCTAACTCTTGATTCCCTTTACCTATGACCATAAAATTTGGAGGGTAAGAAGAGGGTACTAACAGGAACAAATAACTCTAAAAAACCTCTATCTAATTACCACGTTTAAGGCTTCTATCTTGCTGATCAATCTGACCCGGCCGCGCAATTTCCTGAGATTCTTGTACCGAACCAGCGACTTTAGACGCATCAAACTTTCTGTAGGCTTGATCTCCTAGAATAAATTTTGAGAGTAGTTAGATATTAGTATTATGAACAAAAACTTCTAAAGATCATACCTCTAATTCATCTCCATATCTTAGTTCCACGCTAGCCAAAAGTAAGGGTCGCGCGGGTTAGTTCTAGAGCCTATTTATAGGGTTAGCTAGGGTTTTAGGGATTAGAACGAACATAGAGTCCAAATTAAGTTTTCAATTCGATCCTCTAGCATTCTACACTTTTCTAACTAATGGATATCATCGATCCTAGGTGATTAGGGTGCTAAAGTTCCCATAGGTCTAGACCGTTTCTTCTTCCCATGCGGTCGCCCGATAGACCGTTTCTACCGTTGGCGCCGAATTTGAGCAGTTTTCAAACTCTTTTGATATTATCTGCTATTATCTACTTACATTCCATAAATAGGATATTTTAAACTTCTACAATATGGGCCAAGACTTATGGGCTTGGTTTCGGGTCTTTTGGGCCTATTTAAAAGATTAAATTTATTTAAATAAATATTGGGCTTTAATAATTAGATTTACTTAACTATAATTCGTTTAATAGCCCATTACCCTTGAATTAAGTTCTATACAAAAATCCTAGAAAATCTGAATATAAAAATATTATTTACAGAATCTTGGGGTATTACACCCTCCCCACTTAAGAGAATTTGGTCCCCAATATCAATTTATGGAACTTACGGAGAGTGTACTTATAGTTGAATAGCTCGGGAAATCTCTTGTGCATAGCTTCTTCAGTTTCTCACGTTGCTTCATGTGGCCATAATTTGGTCCATTGGACTTTGACCATTGGAATAGTCTTATTCCGAAGTTGGCGTAGTTCCCGTTCAAGTATTTTGATTGGCTTTTGCTCATATGTCAAATCCTTCTTGATCTCTAGATTGTCATAAGTTATGACATGAAATGGATCGAAGACATACTTTTTAAGCATTGATATGTGAAACACATCATGCACTCCGGCTAGTTGAGGGGGCAAAGCTATTCGATATGCAACTTCACCGACCCTTTCAGGAATTTCAAAGGGGCCAATGAATCTTGGAGTGAGCTTGCCTTTAATACCAAATCTTCGAATACCTCGACCCGTAGAAACCTGGAGAAACACATGATCTCCCACTTGGAATTTCAGGTCGCGCGTTCTATTATCAGCATATGATTTCTGCCTATCTTGGGCAATCTGGAGTCTCTCCCCAATAAGCTTTATCTTCTCGGTAGTATCTCTTATAATATCAGGCCCGAGAAATTACCTTTCTCCTACTTCATTCCAACATATAGGTGAACGACAGCTTCGACCATACAGTGCCTCGAATGGTGCCATATGTATACTAGCTTTGTAGCTATTGTTGTATGCAAATTCCACTAGAGACAAGTGATCATGTCAATTTCCTCCAAAATCAAGTGATCGGGGCATCCCTTGCCCCTCCACATTTTTTCAGGGCTCGGATTGTTCGTCGGCAAGCGCCATTGTGTTAGTCATGTGTTTCTGAGTCTAGTCATGTAATTTTCATATTTTCTTTGAGTCATAAACTATGTAATTTTTCCTTTATTTGAGTCATGGTTAGTGAGTCATTTTCCTAAGTTAATTGTCATATGGTTGGTTTGATAGGCTAATGGGCCCAACTAATGGGCTAGGCCCAGGGGCCCCCCTCCCTTGGACTGCTTTGGTCATTAGTTGGTTTGTCAGGGTCACTATGGTCATATGAAAAGTATGGAGTCTATAAATAGGCCCCCACTCCTCTCATATGTAACAACTTTTGATGATCAATTTAAATTGAGTGAATTAGTGTGTTATTGGAGAGGATTCTCCACTTCTCTCTCTCTCTCTATTGGGGTGGATTCCCCTTCTCTCTCTTCTTTCTCTCTCCAAAGAGGGGGCTACGCCCCTTTCTCTCTCCTCCCCCTCCAACCTACCTTCTGTCTCATTTCCCCCTCCATTAAGGCCACTCCAACTCCCCACAACCCTTCTTTATTCCACCCCATCCCCAAGAGACCCTCCACCAATCCACACCCCACCCTCCAACCCCCAACTACCCATTTCCCTTCCCCAAGCACCACTCCACCTTCCCAAGGCTGAAGAGACTCCACCCTAGGCCCAAAATTTGAATTTCCCACCCATTCTCTCCCTTCCCCTACTCCCTAGGTCGCCCAAACCATTTTTTTTAAATCCATTAAATACCTATTACAACGGGAGAGGGAGACCGGTCACCCCTCGAGAAGGGGAGAGACGCTCACCCCCAGCCACCGAATAGGAAGGAAATTGTATTAAGCAATCAACAAAAGGTACATAAGATAGCTAGGGCCGTAGAGAGGGGCACCCTACCTTATCAAGTCGGTAGGGTCCCTTTACAGAGTGAGGAAGATCAGCCCAAGAAGCCTAAAAAGATTGAGAAGAGAGGAAGCAACCCACAGCAGCCAACATATCAGCCACTTGGTTCGCTTCCCTGTACATGTGAGAAATAGATACATCCATGGTGATAAGAACATAAGCCACATCAAACAAAATGAGAGATAGCTTCCATGGGCAAGAGTAATCGCCTGACACAATATTGGCCAAAACAAGGGAATCCGTCTCCACAGCAATGGTCCGAATCCCGCGTGAAGAGCAGAGAAGAAGGCCATCCCGAAGAGCAAGGGCTTCTGCTTCAAGGCTAGAAGATGCAAAAGGGTAGGCTACAGCCGCAGCGCAAAGGAGGGGCCCGAGGAGTCCCTCACAACAACGCCTCCTCCCACAATACCCAAACCACGCTTGAAAGCGCCATCGACATTCAACTTCAATCTCCCCGAGGGAGGGGGAAACCACCTTATGAGCCTCGGGATAGAGGGCTAAGGAGCCTTAATAGAAATGCCCCATGCTTGCAGCACTAGTGATGGGAATCGACACCGAGCCAGTACCTTTTCATATTGCATTTATATCCTTCAGTTTATTTTTACATCCACGGGAAAGTATACGCGTAATTGTACGGCTTTATCGGCCAATGCGTCACTCCCGTAGATTGTGTGGGTTTCTATGTAATTTGTCAGTAGGACCAGCAAGGGGGCTCTCAGCCCTTTCCCATTGGACCATGTCATCTTGTGGGGCTAGTCAACCATCCTAGGTGGACATCTAGAATGTTGGACTAGTCATATGCCACATGGGTAGACAAGTGGCCCATTTTGTCCAAGGTAGGCCACCTACCATTCAACCACCCATTCAACTTCTACCCCTTGGTCAATAGGGCGCACCCCCCCTTGCATATTATATTCTTCTTTTTTGTGTTTGTGGCATGCAATCCTAGCCCTTCAATCCCCTTCCCTAGATCCAAGGGTCCACATTGCATTTGATGTAAAACATATATAAGCTTGTATTTTTATGAGAAAAGCAATGAAAAATTAGAATTTTATTGAATGCTTGAAGCCTTGGTGCGCCCCGAGCTCCTCTCCCCCTGGTTCCTCTCCTCCAACCTCAAGTTCTAGAGTGATTCTACCTTCTATCATCTCCTCTCAACCTCCGGTGATCGTCTGTGCTGCCGCCGCCGCCGTTCGTGCCGCCATCGAGCCGCCTCTGCAGTTCTATCTTCGTCCAACCACAGCAGCTTCCATGAATTTTCTGTCTCAGCCATGAGCTTGGATTGATCTGAATTTTCTATGGTGTGTTCATACCTTGTATCCCAAGATCCACCTAAATGTTCACGCCAAAATTCCATCTTTTAGTATTTTTACATTTTCGTCAAACCTGTCATCCCAGATCTGCTAGGTTTCTATCTACAGTGACAGAACCTCTGAGTTCTCCCCCTCCGACCATCTTTTTGATTTATCAAAACCCTCCCAATTTTACTGGGAGTTCTGTCCATCACCCCCTATCTCCAAAAAGTTTCTTAATGTTTTATCCACCTTCTATCTATTTTTAGAAATTCGTGTTCTTCCTCTGATACAGTATTTTTAGTCAGATCCCAGATCCGACCACCCTCCACTTACAAAATCCGAACAAATCACCACCACCTCCAAATACAGATCCAAAAATAGTCCTGGTTTCCTTGTTCAATTTCCTACAACCTTGTTGAAGAACACATCTTCAAATTCGGACATCTACTTCACGGTCAAAGGCAATCAACAGGAAAGTTTTCTGCAGATCTGAGTCTTCGATTACTGTACAACAGCAGCATATAAAATTCACCAACACAAAGTACAAATCTGATGAATTTTTCTGAAGGCCACTAGATTGTAGTACTTCGAAGCAGTTTCCAACGGCTCTGATCTCGTCACATTCCGACACCGGTGCTGATCGCAGCGTCCGTTCCCGCCGGAGCGCGCGCTGAAATACAGAACCGGCAGATTTCCAATCGGTTTTTTCGACCGGTGCCGAACGGAGCCGCCCGGCCTCCGGCCGGTGAACCAGCGTGCCGCCAGCCCGGGGAGCGCTTCTCCAAGTGTCTCCACTACAGCGGTACCACCTCGTCCCACACGGCCCCTCCGGACAGCACGTGGGCCCCACGGTCTTGACACGCGTGTAGCTGAATCAACACACGAAGCTGCCCGTCAACCCGAATTCGGTCCTCTCGGGCCCATTTGTATAGCCCTTTACTTCCTTACGTGGAGTGGGCATGTCCCCATTGCTGTAATTATTGTGTGTTAAATTTCCCGGGAGTACGAGTTTTCGGCCGGGTCCGTCTTCCCCACGCCGAGCGCGTGGAGGTATCATTCTCGCCCCCTACACTCGGCATTTGCTTATTTTCATATATACTTGTTTATGCCGCTGCTAGAGAGCATGCTTTAGGTCCGTAGCTCGCTATATTATCATTCATGGCTGCTGCGAGAGAGTGCGAGACCGTCCAGTTACCCGATCCGAGCACACGAGAGAGCCGATCACCCTACCTCACTGCCGGTTTCTCAACCGCGCACGTCTGACACTTCCCTCGTTAAGGGGCAGTCACGAGCTTGTCGTGTCCATGGTCCCGTCCCCCATCAATTTGGTATCAGAGCGAGTTTGAGTCTAGGGTGTCAAAAAAGAAAAGAAAAGAGTGTCATTTACGTCTAGTCATTAGTCATTGTCTAAGTCGTGTTTAGGGTCATCATTGTTTTAAAACAAAAAAAGTGTCTTTTTGCATTTACATCCCTTTACTCGGTATATCAAAAGGTGTTGTCCGAACGTTAGGCTACGCCTATCGGGAAGGCCGCACACTTGCGCGAGTGACCTTCGGGTCGATTACCTCCGCCACGTACCGGATATTGGTTTAAGTCTAGGCGCATCATTTTGCATTAGTGTGTTTGCTTTAGTCGGCGTCTTCTAGTCGGTGTGTTTGCATGCCCACTCGTCGAGGTACCCAATACTCACCCCCACCACCACCAATGGCGGAATCCCGAGTCTATAGTTCCGATGAGGTGGCCACCATGTTCCGAACTCTTATGGGAAAAATGGATGGGTTGAGTGATCGCATGGAAGTGTTAAGCACCCGAGTGGATAGGATGGAAGGGTTGAGTACCCAAGTGAATGATCTAGGCACCCGCCTAGAAGAAAGGATGAAGGCCGTAGAGGATAGGGCCGCCGGGTCTAGCCAGTCCGTTCAGGGATTGGTCGGGAGAGTCACCGCACTAGAGAGAGGCCCAGCCGAGGCACCACCGATTGCCCCAGTCCAAGCACCCGTCCCACCTACACAAGGTCAACCGGAGCCGGGTCAACAACCCGCAACTCCAAGGGGTCAAGGGATAGCTAATAGGAGACATGAAGTCCTCGAGGTGCATGACTATGAGTCCGAGAATGAGCATCGGGGATATGGTCGTGATCGTCGTCCTATACGGCGTACCCACGACCAAGATATGGATGAACGGGCCCTTCGGACCGTTCGGGCCGACCCTCCCACCTTTGACGGGTCCTTAGACCCAAAGGTCTATCTTGATTGGGAGACTGGCATGGATCGATATTTTGAGTGGTTCGAGATGTCGGACCAAAGGAAGGTCAAATTTGCCAGGATGAAACTTTTGGGCCAAGCCCAAACATATTGGAGGAACATGGAGAATCTATTGTTTCATCGTCATTAACCTCCGATCGATACGTGGACCGAGATGAGGGAGAAGCTTAGGAAGAAGTACCTCCCTACCTCCTACCGCCAGCATCTTATAGAGAGGTGGCAAAGTCTCACCCAAGGAGACCGGTCCATCTCGGATTACATCGCCGAATTTGATGAGTACTACTTGCGATGCGATGCCACGGAGGAGGATTCCCTTACCGTCTCTCGGTTTCGGCGTGGTCTACGCCCACACCTACGGTATGAGCTTCTCCGCCGCAAGGTGGACAAGCTGGAGGATGCATACCAAGTTACTCTCGAGATGGAGCAATTCGAGGGTGAGTTCGAGTCTATTCCCCGGTGGAGCCCCGCTCCTCCCCGTAGTGACTCCCGTGGCTCCTTAGGTTCATACCCGAGGGGACCCATGGCTCGTCCACAGGAGCCCGCCCGTCAGGAGCACTTTGCTCCTGGACCTCGACCTCCCCCACCACGGGATCTACCTCCACCCCATCCACCGGCACCCGTTGCCCATCCTCTGGCACCGGCACCCCCTCCACTATTGTCCAAGGCACCTACACCTCCCCTATTGCTGCCTACACCCCCTACCCGACGGGATGATAAGGGTAAGGCTCCTCTTTTCGGGGAGAGTAGTCGATCGCGAGTGCAGTGTTTCCACTGTCATGGATTTGGCCACATTACCAGCGAGTGTCCCGCTCGCGCCACCCTAGCCTTAGGTGTTGGAGAGTCCGCACCTCCCGAGCTTGAGTGTGTCAATTACGTGGCCGATGAGGCACTAGCCGATGAGTACTATGCCTTGGGGGGGGAGAGTGGGACAGCTCTCCTGCCGCCCAAGATGCGGCCACCTAGTGGGCTTGATGCTACCACCTTAGTCTCGAGTCGTGCATGAGTCAGTGTGTATTCTTGTGTGGTTTGTTTGTGTGGTGTGTTTCGAGTCGATTGTTGTGTGTATTGCATGGTAAGTCTGCATGAGTCTTGTGCAAGCTCGTTGTCGGTCTCTTATGAGTAAGAGGTGAGTGGACTCACTTGATGAGTATGGGATCGGTTCCACATCTGTACCCGGATCAGTCACCTATAGGGACTCAGCGGTGATTCCTAGTGAGTCTTCGAGCTGTTTTCTTCCCTTTTGAGAGTGCCCCTTGGGAGTGACCACCTTTAGCCCATAGCAGTTCGCATATCGAGTATATATGGAATGAGCAGGTGACGATCACTTGGAGCGGAGCATACCCGCGCTACTTGGCACGGTGACGGATCCGCCGGAGTACTCGAGCATCCCTACCCCTACTCGACGGGGTCGAGTTCCTCCCACCCGGGGAGAGTTGATGGGAATCGACATCGAGCCAGTACCTTTTCATATTGTATTTATATCCTTTAGTTTATTTTTATATCCACGGGAAAGTACACGCGCAATTGTAAGGCTTTATCGGCCAATGCGTCACTCCCGTAGATTGTGTGGGTTTCTATGTAATTTGTCAGTAGGACCAGCAAGGGGGCCCTCAGCCCTTTCCCATTGGTCCATGTCATCTTGTGGGGCTAGTCAACCATCCTAGGTGGACATCTAGAATGTTGGACTAGTCATATGCCACATGGGTAGACAAGTGGCCCATTTTGTCCAAGGTAGGCCACCTACCATTCAACAACCCATTCAACTTCTACCCCTTGGTCAATAGGGCGCACCCCCCCTTGCATATTATATTCTTTTTTGTGTGTTTGTGGCATGCAATCCTAGCCCTTCAATCCCCTTCCCTAGATCCAAGGGTCCACATTGCATTTGATGTAAAACATATATAAGCTTGTATTTTTATGAGAAAAGCAATGAAAAATCAGAATTTTGTTGAATGCTTGAAGCCTTGGTGCGCCCCCAGCTCCTCTCCCCCTGGTTCCTCTCCTCCAACCTCAAGTTCTAGAGTGATTCTACCTTCTATCATCTCCTCTCAACCTCCGGTGATCGTCTGTGCCGACGCCGTTCGTGCCGCCATCGAGCCGCCTCTGCAGTTCTGTCTTCGTCCGACCACAGCAGCTTCCATGAATTTTCTGTCTTAGCCACGAGCTTGGATTAATCTGAATGTTTTATGATGTGTTCATCCCTTGTATCCCAAGATCCACCTAAATTTTCACGCCAAAATTCCATCGTTTATTATTTTTACATTTTCATCAAACCTGTCATCCCAGATCTGCCAGGTTTCTATCTACAGTGACAGAACCTCTGAGTTCTCCCCCTCCGACCATCTTTTTGATTTATCGAAACCCTCCCAATTTTACTGGTAGTTCTGTCCATCACCCCCTACCACCAAAAAGTTTCTTAATGTTTTATCCGCCTTCTATCTATTTTTAGAAATTCATGTTCTTCCTCTGATATAGTATTTTTAGTCAGATCCCAAATCCGACCACCCTCCACTTACAAAATCCGAACAAATCACCACCACCTCCAAATACAGATCCAAAACTAGTCCTGGTTTCCTTGTTCAATTTCCTACAACCTTGTTGAAGAACACATCTTCAAATTCGGACATCTACTTCACGGTCAAAGGCAATCAACAGGAAAGTTCTCTGCAGATCTGAGTCTTCGGTTACTGTACAACAGCAGCATATAAAATTCGCCAACACAAAGTACAAATCTGGTGAATTTTTCTGAAGGCCACTAGATTGTAGTACTTCGAAGCAGCTTTCCAACGGCTCTGATCTCGTCACATTCCGACACCGGTGCTGATCGCAGCGTCCGTTCCCGCCGAAGCATGCGCTGAAATACAGAACCGGCAGATTTCCAATCGGTTTTTCCGACCGGTGCCGAACGGAGCCGCCCGGCCTCCGGCCGGTGAACCAGCGTGCCACCAGCTCGGGGAGCGCTTCTCCAAGTGTCTCCACTACAGCGGTACCACCGGGTCCCACACGGCCCCTCCGGACAGCACGTGGGCCCCACAGTCTTGACACACGTGTAGCCGAATCAACACACGAAGCTGCCCGTCAACCCGAATTCGGTCCTCTCGGGCCCATTTGTATAGCCCTTTACCTCCTTGCGTGGAGTGGGCGTGTCCCCATTTCTGTAATTATTGTGTGTTAAGTTTCCCGGGAGTACGAGTTTTCGGCCGGGTCCGTCTTCCCCACGCCGAGCGCGTGGAGGTATCGTTCTCGCCCCCTACACTCGGCATTAGCTTATTTTCATATATACTTGATTATGCCGCTGCTAGAGAGCATGCTTTAGGTCCGTAGCTCGCTATATTATCATTCACCGCTGCTGCGAGAGAGTGCGAGACCATCCCGTTACCCGATCCGGGCACACGAGAGAGCCGATCACCCTAGCTCACTGCCGGTTTCTCAAACGCGCACATCCGACACTTCCCTCGTTAAGGGGCAGTCACGAGCTTGTCGTGTCCGTGGTCCCATCCCCCATCAATTTGGTATCAGAGTGAGTTTGAGTCTAGGGTGTCAAAAAAGAAAAGAGTGTCATTTACGTCTAGTCATTAGTCATTGTCTAAGTCATGTTTAGGGTCATCATTGTTTTAAAACAAAAAAAGTGTCTTTTTGCATTTACATCCCTTTACTCGATATATCAAAAGGTGTTGTTCGAACGTTAGGCTACGCCTATCGGGAAGGCCGCACACTTGCGCGAGTGACCTTCGGGTCGATTACCTCCGCCACGTACCGGATATTGGTTTAAGTCTAGGCGCATCATTTTGCATTAGTGTGTTTGCTTTAGTCGGCATCTTCTAGTCGGTGTGTTTGCATGCCCACTCGTCGAGGTACCCAATACTCACCCCCACCACCACCAATGGCGGAATCCCGAGTCTATAGTTCCGATGAGGTGGCCACCATGTTCCGAACTCTTATGCGAAAAATGGATGGGTTGAGTGATCGCATGGAAGTGTTAAGCACCCGAGTGGATAGGATGGAAGGGTTGAGTACCCAAGTGAATGATCTAGGCACCCGCCTAGAAGAAAGGATGAAGGCCGTAGAGGATAGGGCCGCCGGGTCTAGCCAGTCCGTTCAGGGATTGGTCGGGAGAGTCACCGCACTAGAGAGAGGCCCAGCCGAGGCACCACCGATTGCCCCAGTCCAAGCACTCGTCCCACCTACACAAGGTCAACCGGAGTCGGGTCAACAACCCGCAACTCCAAGGGGTCAAGGGATAGCTAATAGGAGGCATGAAGACCCCGAGGTGCATGACTATGAGTCCGAGAATGAGCATCGGGGATATGGTCGTGATCGTCGTCCTGTACGGCGTACCCACGACCAAGATATGGATGAACGGGCCCTTCGGACCGTTCGGGCCGACCCTCCCACCTTTGACGGGTCCTTAGACCCAAAGGTCTATCTTGATTGGGAGGCTGGCATGGATTGATATTTTGAGTGGTTCGAGATGTCGGACCAAAGGAAGGTCAAATTTGCCAGGATGAAACTTTTGGGCCAAGCCCAAACATATTGGAGGAACATGGAGAATCTATTGTTTCATCGTCATGAACCTCCGATCGATACGTGGACCGAGATGAGGGAGAAGCTTAGGAAGAAGTACCTCACTACCTCCTACCGCCAGCGTCTTATAGAGAGGTGGCAAAGTCTCACCCAAGGAGACCGGTCCGTCTCGGATTACATCGCCGAATTTGATGAGTACTACTTGCGATGCGATGCCACGGAGGAGGATTCCCTTACCGTCTCTCGGTTTCGGCGTGGTCTATGCCCACACCTACGGTATGAGCTTCTCCGCCGCAAGGTGGACAAGCTGGAGGATGCATACCAAGTTGCTCTCGAGATGGAGCAATTCGAGGGTGAGTTTGAGTCTATTCCCCGGTGGAGCCCCGCTCCTCCCCGTAGTGACTCCCGTGGCTCCTTAGGTTCATACTCGAGGGGACCCATGGCTCGTCCACAGGAGCCCGTCCGTCAGGAGCACTTTGCTCCTAGACCTCGACCTCCCCCACCACGGGATCTACCTCCACCCCATCCACCGGCGCCCGTTGCCCGTCCCCCAGCTCCTATAGCCCATCCTCTGGCACCGGCACCCCCTCCACTATTGTCCAAGGCACCTACACCTCCCCCATTGCTGCCTACACCCCCTACCCGACGGGATGATAAGGGTAAGGCTCCTCTTTTTGGGGAGAGTAGTCGATCGCGAGTGCAGTGTTTCCACTGTCATGGATTTGGCCACATTGTCAGCGAGATTCCTGTGCTTCAGGGGGTGTTATGGTTTATCTACAGTTAAGGGGAGAGTAGTCAATCATGCATGTTGATAGGGGGAGAGCTGTTTCATTGTCATAAGAGAGAACTTCATTTTAATGAACCATGACTCATTCTCTGAATTTATGTGATGTGTTTGTATGCTGAATTTGTCTCTCATACCATTTCCCTTCTTTTTGATTATGTCAAAGGGGGAGAATAGTTTGACGAGTCAGTGGGACTCATCATGTTGCCATCATCAAAAAGGGGGAGATTGTTGTGCCCCTTATGCTTTGTTGATGATGTGGTGTTTTAATGATAGCAACATGAATGAGTCACCACATTGAATGATAGCAACATGATTGTTTATAACTGATATACTCTGTGGATAATGCACATGACTGTGACTGGTATATTATCTGGAGAATGCATGTGTTCTATCTGCACAAGTCTATACACTGCAGGGTAAAGTCCAAAGTCTGTACATTGCATCTTGTGCTGCATGTACTACACTAAGTCTATACATTGTCTATAGTATTTAGAAGTCTGCACATTGGACCGTCTTAACTTGCATCTTATGTCAAGTCCGTACAGTGTCCATCAGCATTTAGAAGTCTATACAGTCCTGGATGTTCAGTGTCTCATGCTGCGTCTTATGCCATGTCCATACATTGGTCGGTGGAAAGTCTGTATATTTAGAAGTCTGTACATCCATCGTCTTTCTCAGCGTCTCAATTGGACTAGGTCTGCAACGGCTAAGTCTGTACATTGGACTTCATTTCACCAACTCTATACATCCGATTGATGTTGCAGTGTTCACCAAGTCTATACATCATCTTCAGATCATCAAGTCTGTACATCCACAGTGAAATCCAAAGTCTATACATTGGTCTTCACATTGAAAGCCTATACATTGCTGGATGATCAAGTCTATACATCGTGTTTGGACTAAGTCTGTACACTGCAGCTCACATCTCTGTGAAGTCTATACACTACACTGGAGTATGTATCTCATGCAAGTCTGTACTTCACTTTTGACGAAGGCATTGAAGTCTATACACTGGCCTTGTGCTGAAGTCTAGACATTTCCTCAGGCTGAGCAAGTATATACATTGCATGTTCGTTCAATGAAGTCCATACATTGAGCAAGTGTATACATTGGACGAGTCTGCATCATGCCTCAATCATGGGGTCTATACATCGTCTGTCTTCATTGAAGTCTCACGAAGTCTGTACATTGCATGAAGTATATACATTACACGAGCTGAATGCTTACAAAGTCTATACACTCACTCAGTGCTCACACTTGCTCATCTGCTGCTGATAAAGTCTATACACTGTCTTCAGATGATGACAACAATGAAGAACAGGGTCGACGCTGGGAGTTCAATGCGTCCACGCTTCAGTTGAAGAGGATTTCAGAGCTTCACCTGGGTGCGTCAACTCCATGCTACAGCAGCGTCGACGTAGTAGTTAATAAGGCGGAGTCCATAGCTCACTGCAATACTGCAGTGCGTCAACGCCATTGCAAGACAGCGTCCACGTAGCAATTGAGTCTGATATACATTCAGCTCTGGAACACCACTGCATCAACGCTATGGATTAGCAGCGTCGACACAACACGGTTATCTACAGAATACCTGGATCACTGGATTGCCGATGCGTTAACGCAGCTGGCTGATGGAGTCAACGCATCAGACTTGAGTTTCGTAGGAAGAAGATATCAGAAGGCTACGTCAACTCCTTGGAGCAAGAGGGTTTACGTCATCTAACTCCAGTTGCTGAGCGTACTAGTGTTGGGCACGTGATCTGAGGATAAGGATAGTGTCCAGATGAGGACACGTGTACTGACAGCCTGCTGGGTGTTGCCACGTGGTCCGAATTCTTAGGGCGGGAACTGTGGAAGCCACACGCGCCCTGGCTGCTGCTGATGCTGCTACTGCTGGTATATAATGGAGCCTTCATCTTCAGATGGAGGCTGATCGTGATCGAAGCCAGAGAGCAGAAGCTGAGAGAAGAAAGGGAAAAAGAAGAGAGAGCTTCCATGATCCAGCAGAAGAAAAGAAAAAGAGAAAGAGAGAAAAGGAGAACAGAGATTGAGAGAAGAAGAGAAGTGCAGTAGAGAAGAAAGAGAAAGAGAGAGAGTGAAGAAAGAGAGTGAGATCGAGGGAGATCTGTTCTTGATGGACCGTGGATCAAATCCAGGCCATCCAGCTCTTTAAGAGTCACATTGTGCTTCATTGCTTACAGCTTTCCGATTGTTGTCTTGTTCTATTTTCTGTTTTCTATTTTACATCTTTGTTCAAGCTGTTAGTCAGCGGATTGCAGAGGTGCTGCCTCTAGACGGCTAAGCTGTATTGCCCAGCGGTTTGCAGTGGATGATTCCACTGGACAGCAAGCTGTGTTGCTCAGCGGGGCGAGGAGGATTCCTCAGACGACAAGCTGTGTTGCCCAGCGGATGTATGGCAAGCTGTGATGCCCAGCTGTTCAAGCTGTGAGTCAGCGGAATCCACACTCGATTTGAGTGTGGGGTGGATGTAGGTCTGCTGGACCGAACCACCCAAAAATCATTGTGTAGTGGTTTGATCTCTTCTATCTGATTGGCGCTAGATGAATGCTTAGGTGCGCTTTGGTTTGATGTTCTATAAGTGTTCATTTGTCTGCTGCGCATACTATATGTTTGATAGTGGTATTGAGTGTATGTTTGATTTGTCTAATTGCTGCCCACATTAGATGTTTGCTTAAGAGCACTCTTCATATTTGTCTACAAGTTCAGTAGAGGACTGGAGTAGTTTTCCTATAGTTAGTCTTAGTGTTTTTATTCCGCAGTTCTGAGCACTAGAATTCTAATTGGGTGAAAGTTTTTAAGGGTATATTCATTCACCCCCCCTCTGAATACTTGCACCGAACGCAACACTTGGTATCAGAGCGGGTCTCTGATCTATCAGATCTAACAATCTGCAGAGGATCCTGCTAGTGTTTGGTGCATTTCAGAGTGTGCTTTCTGTGCTCATTTTTTAGTTTCACTGAGTTAGTGCTTTGCCGTGCTTATCTGGTTGTGGTGTTTTCTTGTCGATTGCTTTGTGCTTTGAGTCTGCTTGTTATCTGCTTTGATGGCTAATCCTCTGATATTCAGAGGTGATGACCTTGGCCCATGGCCGGAAAAGTTGCATCGGTATGTAAGCACAACCGATCCTGACTTGTGGAAGGTAATAACTCACGGTCCATATAAACTGTCGAAGGATAAATCCAAATGGACCAAGAAGGATAAGCTGAAAGACTCTGTCAATAATAGAGCTGTAGTTTTATTAAAAGAATCAATTGACAGATATCTAATTGAATGCATTTCTTCTTGCAGGTCTGTCAAAGACATTTTAGAAAAACTAAAGCTAATCAGGAATCACAGCAAATGCTTGATGGCTGATCGGAGAAATGCTAATGATGAAACTTCATCCGAGGTAAGCTCTGAATCTGGAGAACTTTCACTTGATGACCTATGGAATATAAATGAGGAACTTAATAATAGATGTGAACAATTGAAATCTGATAATAAGAGATTGAAAAAGAAATGTGATCAGATAACTTTGAAAGTTCCTTGTAAAAATTGTCCAGATCTGAAACAATCTTATGATGCATGTATGTTAGATGTTCAGAATTTTCAGGAACAAAATGGTTCTCTAAAACTTGAAAATCAAACATGTCTGGACAAGATATCAGAACTTGAGAATCAGCTGAATGAGAAGAAAAATGAACATATAAAAGACATGCAAGAATTGACTCAAGTTAATTCTGAATTGGATAAACTGAAACTTGAGAATGAAGGATTTCAAAAGAAAATTAAAAATCTCATGGGTAGAATAAATGAAATCAATGGGGAGGCTTCACATTCTTCTTCTGCTGAATTAACCTGCCATATGTGCTCAGCTCTAAGAGAACGTAATAAAGATCTTTATAGTGAGAATGAATGGCTGAACAAACAAATAGTCTCACTTAAAGAGGATCACAAAAACTTGGTTGCTGAGAAAATTAAAGTGGAAGAAAGAGAAGAGGAACTAATTGAGAAACTGAAATTGATATCCACTAATGAAAAATGTGATGCTGAAGTTAAGAAGCTGACCAAAGAAAACATTGAATTAAAAGCTGAAATTGAAAAATTGAAATGGTTAAATACTGGCTTGTCTGAAAAACTTCTCACCACAGAAAAGGGAAAAGCTATTTGTAATGAAAAATCTGAAAAGTTAAGCAACTTGGAACAAGAAATTGAGAAGTATAAAACTATAAATAAAGTCTTAAGTGAATGTGTCAATTGCAGTGAACAGGAGATAGCCAGTTATGAGCTTCACATAACATCTTTGGAAAGCAAGATTCAGGATCTAGAAAAATTAGCATCCAATTCTGCTAAGAATGAAAGAAAAGTAAAAACTGTTGTGAAAATGAAGGATGACAATCCAAGAAAGGGAACAAGCTGTAGTCCTGATGTTAAGGAAACTACCAAAAATCAGCTATATACTACCTTTGTGTATAGTTCTAATGTAGCTGGTACCTCAAGGCAATCCCCAAAACAAAATAAAAATCAGAAGTCACCTTCAAAACCTGTCTTTCAGTTCAAAGCTCAGAAAATTGAAAACCAAACAAAACCTGTTGAGAATAATCAGAAATTGAAAAGAAAAAGTCAAACAAAGAAGGTAAAGAATAATTCTGGTTATACTCCGAAATTTATTAGCTCTGCTGAATCTGATACTTCTTGTACTCATTCGCATGCATCTAAGAAATCATATGATAGAAATCATGCTCTTAGGAAATCTGATGCCTCTTGCTACTATTGTGGTAGGCATGGTCATTATATGGATGACTGTAGTGTGATGAAAAGTGATGATATGATGCATCATAATTTTTTCTCAAATAATTATCACCACCCCAAAAGAAACATGTCTGCTTCAAACCAACACATCATTTGTTATAATTGTAACAAACGTGGTCATAAAGCTGTTGAGTGTTGGTTTAGGCCTTCATGGGGTTTTAATGGCACAAGAGGTAAGCACCCAAGGTGCTTCGAATGTGGGAGGCATGGCCACAAAGTCAAAGACTGCTGGCATGCTCAGGGAAGTAGAATTAATTCTAAATCTGTAAAATTTCATGCTCCCAATGCTGTTGATAAGAAGAAAATTGAATTCATGAAAAAGAATTGTTACTGCTTTGAATGTGGTAAGCTAGGCCACAAAGCTGCCAACTGTAGGCTGGCTGAGTATGAAAAGAAAAATTTTCACGTCAATAAAAGAAATACTCATGCTCATACACATAATTTTCATACTCATGTGCATGCACATGGGCATCATGTTTCTGCTAACATGAAGAATAAAAACAAAAAGTCCGTGGCTTCATGTTATTATTGTGGAAATTTTGGACACTCTATGTCTGATTGTTTTCTAATGGAATTTGATGATGATGCTGCAAAAAGAATATTTAGAACACCTGTCAGGGTAAATGCAGGACCCAAAGCTGCTTGGGTCCCTGCAGGATCAAAATGATCATAGTGTTACAGGTGTGCCTTGGGTCAAAGAATAAACAGGGGTTAACAGACCACGGCACTCAAATGAAAACCCCAGGATCCTACCTTTCAGGTCTGTTCTGAACTTTGTTTAAATCTCATAATCTGAAAATGCTGATTTGTCTGTTTTAATTTCATTATCTGAAATTGTTGTTTTGCTTGGTTGATTTTTGATGCTCTTCTCATGCTGTTGTTTGCACTAAATAAATGAGATTGCTTTGCACTGCATATGTCATTTGCATGACCATCATGGTATATTAAATGGAATAGTGCTGAAGGGCATATGGAGTATGTCTGGATGCTACTGTCATGTGTGAGGTGGTCCTTGGACCGAGTCCTTCGCCTAGTACCATGGGTCTAGTTTTCATATAGAGCAGTGTATTGCATATCATAAATTTGAAGAAAATAAAATTCGAAAAGAAATGATTCATTGCACATCATGCATTTTGTCAGGGGGAGCTTGTTTGTTGTTGATTGATGATCATGCTCTCCTTATTAGAATTGTTGCATACTGCATATGTAGGATAGTGCATATCATAAAATTTTGAAAAATCTAAAAAGAAATTCATTGCACTTAGACAGGGGGAGCATTCCTATTTCATATCTTCTTCACCTCATGAACTCCCTTTGTTTAAGTAACCTGATTCATTCTCTTGACTATGCGCTATTCAACTGAATTCTCTACTGGTATCTCTAAAATAGCTTATCAGTCTGTATTCCAGACTCAGCTATTGTCTGATGATAAAATCTCTTCTGATGCTCTTCTCTATTACTGATTTACTCTTGCATCAACCTATACTCACCTTTCACATTCTTCTCAGCTGGTGTGACTGAATTGGCTCTACTATTGATTTGTTGGTCAGCTAAACTTATTTTTCTGATCTGAGGAACTTAAGATGCATGTCATGCAATTCAGTCTGAGAACATTGTAGAAATTTCTATCATATAGGTTTAAGAATTATCACTGAATCAGACTGATATAAGATTAATGTATTTTCAGATTTATAGTTAAATGAATTGAAAATATCTGAATGATAAGGTTTAATAAACTTTAACCACATGTGTCATGTAAACCTTAGACTCTCTCATCAGATATCTGAAAATTTGAATTCAGGGCTTCTTTGGTTAAGATGCATATAGTGTGTATTGTTGTTAAACATTAATTTGAAAAATGTTGACTAAATGAAAAAATTGTGAATTCAGAGCAATGACTCGGTCACTGAGAAACTGAGTTCTTTATCAATGAAATAAAGTAACTCATGTCATGAGGTGCCATAGTTATCTCTGATAAAAATTTAGTGAAACAAAACCTGACAGAGCAATAGCTTATTTGTGTTGAGTAGCTGGGGAGTCTGGCCTCTGATAAAGGTGTCTTCTCATGTAAAAAGACACTCATATTGCTAACTCTGCTCTCAAAGTGAGAGGCAATGATAGTTATCACACTGAGTAACTGGGTCACTTCAACTAAGACTTGTTGTGCCTCATGTAAAAAGGTGTTGATCAACTTAAATTGCTCAGGAAAAATATAATGTGCTTGAAATAAAATTATCTTGAAAAATCTGTCAACTCATGTTCTTGAAAAAGTGTTTAACTTCAGTACTAACCTCTGTATTTTTCAAAGGTGCAATTGAGATCATATGTGTAAGATAAAAGATGATTATTTTTTAGTGTTTTCTGACTATTTGGTTCACTTTTATTAAAACTTGGATTCAGATATGAGTATTGAGTTTAATTTGACAAATTTGGTATACATCAAAATTAAATCAGATTGGTTAAGCTGCAAATTCATAACCCCTTATGATAGAAGAGTCTAATCTTCTTAAGACTTATTGTTGTGATGGATGCTTTAAAATCTCTCATGATCAGATTCTTTTCAGTCAGCCTGATTAACATCTTGCTATTGATTGATTCCTTGAGATGTATTGTGCTTTGACTATTTCTCAACCCACCACTTGGCTACACTATCAGTTGATTGACTCCTGAGTTGTACTCTTCTCCACATTGTTGGAATCTTCCATCTTGTTCTGCAACAAATTCTGATTCTGTGGTCTTTTCACCAAAATTCAGATTCTTTGTAATGGCAGATTTCAGATTGATTTGTTGGATAACCTGAGTCCATTCCTGTGCTTCAGGGGGTGTTATGATTTATCTACAGTTAAGGGGAGAGTAGTCAATCATGCATGTTGATAGGGGGAGAGCTGTTTCATTATCATAAGAGAGAACTTCATTTTAATGAACCATGACTCATTCTCTGAATTTATGTGCTGTGTTTTTATGCTGAATTTGTCTCTCAAACCATTTCCCTTCTTTTTGATTATGTCAAAGGGGGAGAATAGTTTGACGAGTCAGTGGGACTCATCATGTTGCCATCATCAAAAAGGGGGAGATTGTTGTGCCCCTTGTGCTTTGTTGATGATGTGGTGTTTTAATGATAGCAACATGAATGAGTCACCACATTGAATGATAGCAACATGATTGTTTATAACTGATATACTCTGTGGATAATGCACATGACTGTGACTGGTATATTATCTGGAGAATGCATGTGTTCTATCTGCACAAGTCTATACACTGCAGGGTAAAGCCCAAAGTCTGTACATTGCATCTTGTGCTGCATGTACTACACTAAGTCTATACATTGTCTATAGTATTTAGAAGTCTGCACATTAGACCATCTTAACTTGCGTCTTATGTCAAGTCCGTACAGTGTCCATCAGCATTTAGAAGTCTATACAGTCCTGGATGTTCAGCGTCTCATGCTGCGTCTTATGCCATGTCCATACATTGGTCGGTGGAAAGTCTGTACATTTAGAAGTCTGTACATCCATCGTCTTTCTCAGCGTCTCAATTGGACTAGGTCTGCAACGGCTAAGTCTGTACACTGGACTTCATTTCACCAACTCTATACATCCGATTGATGTTGCAGTGTTCACCAAGTCTATACATCATCTTCAGATCATCAAGTCTGTACATCCACAGTGAAATCCAAAGTCTATACATTGGTCTTCACATTGAAAGCCTATACATTGCTGGATGATCAAGTCTATACATCGTGTTTGGACTAAGTCTGTACACTGCAGCTCACATCTCTGTGAAGTCTATACACTACACTGGAGTATGTATCTCATGCAAGTCTGTACTTCGCTTTTGACGAAGGCATTGAAGTCTATACACTGGCCTTGAGCTGAAGTCTAGACATTGCCTGAGGCTGAGCAAGTATATACATTGCATGTTCGTTCAATGAAGTCCATACATTGAGCAAGTGTATACATTGGACGAGTCTGCATCATGCCTCAATCATGGGGTCTATACATCGTCTGTCTTCATTGAAGTCTCACGAAGTCTGTACATTGCATGAAGTATATACATTACACGAGCTGAATGCTTACAAAGTCTATACACTCACTCAGTGCTCACACTTGCTCATCTACTGCTGATAAAGTCTATACATTGTCTTCAGATGATGACAACAATGATGAACAGGGTCGACGCTGGGAGTTCAATGCGTCCACGCTTCAGTTGAAGAGGATTTCAGAGCTTCACCTGGGTGTGTCAACTCCATGCTACAGCAGCGTCGACGCAGTAGTTAATAAGGCAGAGTCCATAGCTCACTAGAATACTACAGTGCGTCAACGCCATTGCAAGACAGCATCCACGCAGCAATTGAGTCTGATATACATTCAGCTCTGGAACACCACTGCGTCAACGCTATAGATTATCAGCGTCGACGCAGCACGGTTATCTGTCGAAGACCTTGATCACTGGATTGCCGATGCGTTAACGCAGCTGGCTGATGGAGTCAACGCATCAGACTTGAGTTTCGTAGGAAGAAGATATCAGAAGACTGCGTCAACTCCTTGGAGCAAGAGGGTTTACGCCATCTAACTCCAGTTGCTGAGCGTACTGGTGCTGGGCACGTGATCCGAGGATAAGGACAGTGTCCAGATGAGGACACGTGTATTGACAGCCTGCTAGATGTTGCCACGTGGTCCGAATTCTTAGGGCGGGAACTGTGGAAGCCACACGCGCCCTGGCTGCTGCTGCTGCTGCTGGTATATAATAGAGCCTTCGTCTTCAGATGGAGGCTGATCGTGATCGAAGCCAGAGAGCAGAAGCTGAGAGAAGAAAGGGAAAAAGAAGAGAGAGCTTCCACGATCCAGCAGAAGAAAAGAAAAAGAGAAAGATAGAAAAGGAGAACAGAGATCGAGAGAAGAAGAGAAGTGCAGCAGAGAAGAAAGAGAAAGAGAGAGAGTGAAGAAAGAGAGTGAGATCGAGGGAGATCTATTCTTGATGGACCGTGGATCAAATCCAGGCCATCCAGCTCTTTAAGAGCCACATTGTGCTTCATTGCTTACAGCTTTCCGATTACTATCTTGTTCTATTTTATGTTTTCTATTTTACATCTTTGTTCAAGCTGTTAGTCAGCGGATTACAGAGGTGCTGCCTCTAGACGGCTAAGCTGTATTGCCCAGCGATTTGCAGTAGAGGATTCCACTGGACAGCAAGCTGTGTTGCTCAACGAGGCGAGGAGGATTCCTCGGACGGCAAGCTGTGTTGCCCAGCGGATGTATGGCAAGCTGTGATGCCCAGCTGTTCAAGCTGTGAGTCAGCGGAATCCACACTTGGTTTGAGTGTGGGGTGGATGTAGGTCTGCTGGACCGAACCACCTAAAAATCATTGTGTAGTGGTTTGATCTCTTCTATCTGATTGGCGCTAGATGAATGCTTAGGTGCACTTTGGTTTGATGTTCTATAAGTGTTCATTTGTCTACTGCGCATACTATATGTTTGACAGTGGTATTGAGTGTATGTTTGATTTGTCTAATTGCTGCCCACATTAGATGTTTGCTTAGGAGCACTCTTCATATTTGTCTACAAGTTCAGTAGATGACTGGAGTAGTTTTCCTATAGTTAGTCTTAGTGTTTTTATTCCGCAGTTCTGAGCACTAGAATTCTAATTGGGCGAAAGTTTTTAAGGGTATATTCATTCACCGCCCCTCTGAATACTTGCACCGAACCCAACAGAGCTAATGTCCCAGTCATGGTATTGAGATGCAGTGAGACCAAGAAATCAGCAACAACCGCAGCCGTGGACGGCGTTGCGCCGGCGTTAAAATGCAAGAAATCTGAGAAATGAGACCAAAGCTCCCTTGCCACAGTGCTCCAGAAGAGAAGATGTAAATCAGTCTCGATGGATGGTAAGGGGCAGCAATTACAATGAGAGCAAAGTGGGACACCACATGCCATGATGGAGCTATCAACAGGAAGGCATCCATGCATAATCTGCCAAGTAAGAATGGACCATTTAATAGGAATAAGGTGATGCCAAATCAGCGCCCAAGAAGGAGCAGCAGCAGGGGACAAAAGCCTTCGGACAGAGCTAGTAGAAATGGCCCCATTGGTTGTGAGGGTCCACATCCATGCATCATGTGGAGTAGTGGAGGCCACAAGCTGCGTCAATGTCCCAGGAGGGCAGAACTGCCGAATAGCAGCAATAGTTGCTTGCGGTTGGGAAGACAACACCTTGGCCACTGAACAAAATTTATCCGACTGGTCATTCCATATGTGAGGGGGCAGGAATTCTTTCAGGGGCGTGCTGCCCGCCCAAGCATCAAACCAAAATGATACAATACTAGACTGTCCCGTGGAGATGAAAACCTGATGATTGGCATAAATGAGTCCGGCTGCTAGCTGCCAGAGGGACCTTTGCGCAGCAGTAGTAAGGTTGAAAGATGCCATAGAGTAGTGCTCCGCAAGAAGGTATTTTGCATGGAAGTAGGAAGCCCATATGGTGGAACCCATGATCGCCCTCCATAGTAGTTTAGTCCACAATCCGATTTGGAGGGAGTGAAGGTTTAGAACCCCAAGACCACCACTCTCCAGCGGCCTAGCAACCAAGTTCCATGCTTTCCAATGTTTTTTAGGGGACCCTTCATAGGATCCCCAAAAGAAGTTGGCCAGGAGTTTGTGGAAGGCTCTGAAAATCGTCATGGGGATGGCAGTAGAAGCTAGTGTATAGATTGGCAGGGTAGATAAGATGTGCTGAATGAGAATAAGACGGCCTCCAAAAGATAAGAACCCCGATTTCCAACTTTGAAGTCTGGCGACAGCATTAGCAAGAAGATAAGAAAAATGCCGTGTCTTGGTTCAGCCAGAGAGTAAAGGAATCCCCAAATAAGTAAGTGGAAGAGCATCCTATTTGAAGGTCATAACTTGAGATATCTTCCTGCAGAAAGCAAGGGGAGCATCCTTTCCCACAATGAAAGAACTCTTAGATGAGTTGACGAGTTGACTTGAAGCAACCTCATATTTGTTGAGGAAAGACATTAGTGCTCTTAGATGATGAACCGAACCATTAGAAAATACCAAAGTATCATCCGCATATAGAAGGTGTGACACCATTCCCCATCCCCATCTCCTTGCTAAACCTTCATCATCCCTCAATCCTTATCCCATTCATCTCTAGACCCAGCCCAGGGTCACAGGCAGTAGAGCACCAGTGGATTGCAGCAATGGCCACCGCATCATCGTTACGCTTCAGGAGGCATACCATATACGGTTGGAACTATCGTCGGAGCAGCTTCGCAACGGTGGTGGTTTCGTCGCCGTCTGAGTTCGTGACTGCCAGGGAGAGCCATTCTCCTCCGACTGCACATGATAGGTCTGATCAGCAACATTAACCAACTTCCAGAAGCTCCCACGGCCACATTCCTGTGCTTATTGAGGCGCCACTTGGCTGAGAGTTTCCCCTACAAGTCCTCTGTCATCTCCAACAAGCAGAGCTAACTTTGGATCTCGGCATCAAAAGTTCCGAATTTTCCCTCACAAGTGCACCAGGTCAGTTTCTTGAGCCAAAACTGACACATTCCTACTTTTCAGGCCTTCATGGTCAGCTCTGCGCTCCGCCTGCATCCATTTTGGTCTCCAAGCGAAGAAGACTTGTCCACGATTCCAACGACTCTAGCCACGCTTGATTCAGAGATTGGGAGCACTCGTGGCGGCCTCATCTTTCTGCTGCTATGGTACTGTAGTAGTCAATGCCAGAACTCAGGGACCCTATTCGTAGCTCTTCCCCGACCAGCACCGCCAACCAGAAAATTCCACAAAAATTGGACGTCTTCTTGATCCAATCCTGAAGATTTTGCCACTAGTCTTGTCATCAACAAAATTCAGGAGTGGTCTCAGCGGTGCTGAATTCGACTACCTGTCCCCTGTTAAAGAGGGCAGACAGAACCGTCGACGTTGTATCAATTAGTTCCTAGATCGATTCTCCCCTTCCCTAGCTTGGCCGGCTGAAGGCCCCTCCTAGCGTGGAGGTAGTTTTGGCTGTAACAACTTAACCCCCATCCCGAGATCCCCCCCTTTGCAAGGGGTGTAGTTCATGTAATAATTCAATTTGCAGGTTTGAGGCTTCATCGACGTGGCGTGCGGGCGCATACCCACGCCTCCCTGCTTGCCCCCGTCTCCGGCCGGAGTCGACGTCTTCACGCCGGCTAGGTGAGTCTCGGTCCCCCTCTTGGCTGGTTTTAATTCAATGCTTACCATAGTATTATCGTTGTTGCTTTGTCGGATGGAGAGTGAGAGTTTGGCCCTAAATTTCCATTGACGTGAGTGATCACCACGGGCGAGTTGTGAGTGATCCCCTACATCCCACACCCTTGGTGTGCTGGCCGCCCGTGATTTGGGCATCCCAGGCCCATTTGGGGTTCTCCCAAGCTAGCCAACCATTGGAGCATCAAGGTCCCGCCTCGGACCCTCTCCATCATCGCCGAGTCACCTACGGGCCCTAGTGTCTGCTACGCGAACGTGTTCGCTAGAGTGAGTCCGCTGTTTAAGTTGCATGCTTGCAATTTAGGTCCATAGGTCATCTCAGATCAAGTGGTATCAGAGCAAGTTCACAACATATCTCTATCAAGTTGGTCCTAGGGCGCGCATATGCATTTAGAGTCTTCCAGTGCATCTCTCTTGTCCACTAGCATGGCCGCCTCATACCGACCTTACCCATCGGCCCTTTCCATGAGTGCAAACCCCCAAGGGATGCCTACCACTAACACACATGACCTCCCTGGCCACGTCAACTACCTCATGAAGGCCTTGACCTATGCCAATGAGCGGCTTGATAACCTATCGGGTCGACTCGACCAACTAGGAGAAAATGGCCCGCCCCAAGGGCGGATGATAGTAGGGCTCCTCCCCCACCTCCCACCTTTGATGGAACTCATCCTATTGACACTTAGATTGGGAAGTCTCAATGGACCATTACTTCACTTGGTATCCCATGCCCGAGGATGAGAAAGTCCGATTTGCCAAATCACAACTTACTAAACGGGCTCAAACCTATTGGCTGCAAATTGTCGGGCTAAGGATAATTAGAAGGGAAAATCCAATCACCACTTGGGGAAACATGAAGGAACAACTTAGGGCTAGATATGTGTCCCCTTCCTACTTGGATCACCAAAACCCAAGGAGCACTGTAACTTCCCCATCCCCACCCGGCCAACCCAAGGCTCCAATTCCCCAAATCCCCACAACGCAACCAAAACCCCATTCCACAATCCACCTTACTCAAGCCCCTTTGGCCCCCACCTCCACCTCCACCCCTCATCTTACCCCTTCTCAAAAAGGAAAAGGCCTTATGGAGATATAAGTGAGTGAAATAACCTCGGGTAAGTACGAGCCGGAATGTTATAGGTGCCACCAATTGGGGCACATCGCCGGACACTACCCCATGAGGAAGCATCTTCCCATGCCCCTAGTGGTTGAAACCTCTCCCACCCCGGTCACCATTACCCCTCCATCGTTCCCCAACGAGGACACTCCTCCCAAGGACAATCTTCCCAAACCCCCTCAACCCACCCATCTTCCTCTTCCTACCCCAACCCAACCCCAACGTAGACCACCACTACTTCCCTTACCAATCTCCACCCAAGCCCATGCTTGTTCACCACCTCGGGTGCATCACACACTGGCTATCACCATCACCCCACCCCTAAATAACTGTCCCAGCCCCTTGGTAGAGGAGACCATGGCCCACACACCCACTCAAGAAGAGGTTAACCCACCTCCCACCATAGAAGAAATCCAAGAGCTTCCCATTCCATTCACCTCTCCTAGCTCGGTCCTTCAAAAACTAACCACCACCACTCATGGCACCCTCACCGTGAATGAGTCCATACTCCAATGGCTCATGCAAGGCCCCACCATCCCTAGTTCACCCCCACACCTTTCACCCATGGGACATCAATCCAAAATTGTGCCCCTCCCCTCCTTTCACACCACGATCCAATCCTACTATGAGGTAGAGGGTTGGGATGATCTCCTCAAGGGTCTAGAGTGGCAATTAGACTTGACTTGCTTATTGAACCTCGGGGCGAATCGACTCAAGAGCCTTGACCTCATCCATCCATGTGTTGGGTCTATCACCTCGGTTTGCACTGCTGGTTGCTACACTAGCGACCTCCTTTTCCATCTCCCCATGGTGGAACACTACCAGAAAAAGTGGGATTTCAGACGGGCCGAGCCCCTGCAGAACAGGTAACATGTTCGACGCAGTCTAGAAGTCTAGAGCCCATATGTCTGCGCCGCTGTTAACGACTCCCCAAGTCAAGGGTATCAGGTCAACCGCATTAATGTGGCACCTTTTTTTATTGTCAGGTGCATTGCATACAGAGGGAAAATAGCATTTAAATAATACAAATTTTGAATAAAAATATTATTGTTTGATTGTAACTAGGTCAGTATTTGAACTTTAAATATAGTGTCATTTTCGACTTTCTATACTTATTAACCTCATAAATTTAAAAATGTCTGGAAACAACCTCTTGGTAGTGGTGCGGGAACGCTTTTGAAGTGGGAGGAATGTAATAATTTGATGTTGTTGCCAAATGCCCAGTCCAAGATACAGAAGATCTGGAGGCTGCCTCATGTCACATCTTCATGTCACATCAAGTTGGGTGACAGGTGGATCGTAATGTAGGCCGCAATTAAGCTTTGACTTGTAAGCTTCAAGCTTAATTGACGTCAAATACCATCGGCGTCATCAAGACATTTTGTTTTTACCCAGAAAGTTTGATTAATCTTTTTTTAATAATAGATGGTGACCCATTTTTATCACCCACTTGGAACCTCAAACACTTGATTTCTAGCTTCAGATTTTTAAGGAAAGATTTCCTTTTATTTTCTATAAATTTAACAATAATAGCGATAACGTTTCTTTTCTGTACGGAACATGCCATGTCGATTGGATGTCAAAGGAACTCAGGTGCTGAGGTAAAGTGAGATGAATGATCATTCTAATCACCAAAATTTTCAACTAATTTCATTTTACGAGTTGTTTGTTTCATCATAAAGTACTGTGAAATACCACACCTGTATGACACAAAAGATACATTATTTTAGGATATTTTCCGTCAAACCAAACAACCCCTTCGTAAAACCCTCACCAAACGGCAAAAAATGGGCTGTTTATCTATATCTCATCGGCCAACAGAGTGCGCAATTAAAGAGGTCATCCACGCGCCTCTCCGGGGTGAAGCAGCCATCTAGGTTGGACCCTCCCCTCACAGAAGGCAAGTGCCAGGAAATGGAGCGGTAATAAGAAAGTGGAAAGGCCAAACCCACCCAGGGAATTAGGATCCGATGTACACATATCATAGACATACACTATTAATGGCATCACAAACACAAGCACGCCACCCCAACTGAGAGGAACCTTCCATTCTGGAGAACCTGGCAACAGAGACCCCAAGGGCCACCCTTGTCGGCAGTTGGCGTACTTGCCATTGCTGGCCACATGATCCAGTGGCCCCTTCCCAAGGAGAAGAGTCTGGAAAGCTTCCCCCCCCCTACCACACACACACACACACACACACACAAACACAAGACATCTGAACAAAGGCAGAATCTTTTAGGAGTGAAATGAGGAGAGAACACAAACACAAGACTGCCACGGGAACCCCCCTCCCCTCCCTTGCCCTCCCCAACCGACCCCCCCGTCCCCTCGCTGCCGGCCGTCGCAGGAACCCCCTCCCCTTCCAAAACACCCGTCCCCTCACCGCCGGCCCCCTCCCCTTCCCAAACCCCCATCCCCTCACCCCCGACCGCCACGAGAACCCCCATCCCCTTCCCAACTGCCCTCCCCAATCGACTACCCCGTCCCCTCGCCGCCAGCCGCCGCCACGGGAACGACCCCCCTCCTCTCCCCTTCCCCATCGACACCCCTCCCACACCCCCAGCGAGAACAAATGCAGGTTAAAAAAAAGACAGAGGGTGAGGGGGGACATACCGGCGGCGATCGTCTGAGCTTCGGCGAGGAAGGTGGGCACGGCTGCGAGCTACCACGAATGGCGGTGGGCATGATAGCGAGGACGTCGACATTGAGGACGGCGAGGATGGCGACGGCGGCTTCTGACGGCTTTGCGGCTCCGGCGGCTCCGGCGGCGACGACCGGAAGCAGAGGGCAGAGGAGAAGAAGAGAGTGAGAGGGAGAGTAGGGGGGTGGAAATGGGGTCGGGTGGAAGGGGTGGGAGGGAGGGGCCGGCGGTGGCGGGAAAGGTGGAATTTTGAGACGGAAATTCGGACGGAACTTATTTCCGTCTGAAATTTCAGACGGATTACTTCCGTCTGAATATCCGTCCTAAATTTATGATGGATATAAAGACGGAATGTATTCCGTCTATAATTATAGATGGATCTTCAGAGCGAGTATAGTCTGTCGTTAATAGAGATGGAATTTGTGACAGAATCTAATCCGTCACAAATACAGACGGATATTAAGATGGAAAATATCCGTCTGAAATATCCGTCTGAAATCTCGCTTTTTTTGGTAGTGGAAGAAACCATCTCAGTCCACTCCCCTACCATTGAGATCCCAAGGACATTGGCCAACCCACCCAATCACTACATCGGCCCAATCATCCCAATAGATGAGGAAGACCCACATTGTGAAAACCTTGAGGACATAGAGCACTTCTCCCTAAGAAGCCCAGTCCATGACCCTTTTGATCCCTTCCAATGGAAGTCTAGTTACCCATGTGACCCACCCACCTTACCCACAACCCACCTTTCCATACCCCAACCAACCATGTTGGACCAAGTCCGCCTCTTCCAAAACTCGGGCCACACAAAGGGAGCCATCGCCATAGGCAACATATGCCTAGGAAGTAAGAAAGAGCCCCTCTCCATAATGCCCACCATCCTAGATCCCTTTGACCCTTTCACATGGAAGTTCAAAGGCCGTCCCACACCTATACACATCGAAGTCATCTTTGGTATAGGAGTGCATAAGTCTTGGCACAACACACCACTTGGCATGATTAGAAAGTCGGGTCCATTCATTCACATCACTCACATGTCAAGTAGGAAGCATGAGTGGTCCCTATTTGGGTGTAACGGTCCTCCCCAATTCAGCATTGATCTTATGTATGCTAGGAGCCTTCATGGATGTCTGGGTCCTCCAACATTCATCACACCCACGCATAAGAGGGACACCTATGGATGCCCTGGTCCTCCCAAATCATTCAAAGTCTTCATAACATCAATGCACGATAGGTCTATATGTGGTTGCCCTGGACCACCTTTGCATACCACACATTACCCACTCACACCGCATCATAGTGCATGGCATATGCATCCAAGCAAGTATCAAGCAACAAACGGTGAGATTCACAAGAAGCAGGGGAAAACTCGTGAGCGCCACTTGGAATTCCAAGCTTGCAACTTGGCGATGATGACTTTGGAGTGGCTCTACCCTAGGGTCACCTCCAAATCGAGGGCACGGGGACTTGGACCTTCCCAAGTTCCGAGTAACTTTGGCAAACCAGCTTATGGGTTGGACATACTAATGGGTTTTAGGATTCACCCAACTTCCCACGTGGCGGATTCGGCACCCTCTAAGGGCACCATGGTGGATCCTAGTGAGTGCCTTGAGCGTACACGTATCCTTGCGAGATGCACCCTCATAGTGCCATCATAAATTAATCTTGAGAGCCCGACGTGAGCACACGACGGCAATACTAGGCAAGCAAGACCTCACAGCCAGCATGAGGGTGTGTCCGAGCCACTTTGAAAAGCTAAAGCGCCATTCCCCGACTATGGACGCGGGTTGAGTTTGGAGATCGTGGCTCGCCCGGAGCTGCATTTTGGTGTACTACTTCCCCGGTGGACCCATACTCGACGGGGTCGAGTTTTCCCCACCCCGGGGGCATGATGGGGCCATCCCTTGTCCCTCAACATTTTTTCAGGGCTCAAATTGTTCGTCGACAAGCACCATTGTGTTAGTCGTGTTTCTGAGTCTAGTCATGTAATTTTCTTATTTTCTTTGAGTCATAAACTATGTAATTTTCCCTTTATTTGAGTCATGCTTAGTGAGTCATTTTCCTAAGTTAATTGTCATATGGTTGGTTTGATAGGCTAATGGGCCCAACTAATGGGTTACGCCCAGGGGAGCCCCTCCCTTGGACTGCTTTGGTCATTAGTTGGTTTGTCAGGGTCACTATGGCCATATGAAAAGTATGGAGTCTATAAATAGGCCCCCACTCCTCTCATATGTAACAACTTTTGATGATCAATTTAAATTGAGTGAATTAGTGTATTATTGGAGAGGATTCTCCACTTCTCTCTCTCTCTCAATTGGGGTGGATTCCCGTTCTCTCTCTTCTTTCTCTCTCCAAAGAGGGGGCTGCGCCCCTTTCTCTCTCCTCCCCCTCCCACCTACCTTCTCTATCCTTTCCCCCTCCATTAAGGCCACTCCAACTCCCCACAACCCCTCTTTATTCCACCCCATCCCCAAGAGACCCTCCACCAATCCACACCCTACCCTCCAACCCCCAACTACCCATTTCCCTTCCCCGAGCGCCACTCCACCTTCCCAAGGCTGAAGAGACTCCACCCTAGGCCCAAAATTTGAATTTCCCACCCATTCTCTCCCTTCCCCTACTCCCTTGGTCGCCCAAACCATTCCCCATCCACATCTCCATGCTAAACCTTCATCATCCCTCAATCCATATCCCATTCATCTCTAGACCCAGCCTAGGGTCGTAGGTAGCAGAGCACCAGCAGATTGCAGAAGCGGCCACGGCCTCATCTTGAGGCTTCAGGAGGCGTACCATATACCGTTGGAATATTCGTCGGAGCAGATTCCCAACTATGGTGGTTTTGTCACCGTTTGAGTTCGTGACTACCAGGGAGAGCCATTCTCCTCTGACTGCGCAGGATAGGTCTGGTCAACAACCTGAAGCAACTTCCAGAAGCTCCCGCGGCCACATTCTTGTGCTTCTTGAGGCGACACTTGTCTGAGAGTTTCCCATACAAGTCCTTTGTCATCTCCAGCAAGCAGAGCTAACTTTGGACCTTGGCATCAAAAGTTACGAATTTTCCCTCACAAGTACGCCAGGTTAGTTTCCTGAGCGAGAACCAACACATTCCTACATTTCAGGCCTTCACGGTCAGCTCCGTGCTCCGCCTGCATCCATTTTGGTCTCCAAGAGAAGAAGACTTGTCCACGATTCCAATGACTTTATCCACGCTTGATTCAGAGATTGGGAGCGCTCGTGGCAGCCTCATCTTTCTGCTACTGTGGTACCGTAGTAGTCAAAGCTAGAACTCAGGGACCCTGTTCGCAGCTCTTCCCCGACCAGCACCGCAAACTCAAAAATTCCACAAAAATTGGATGTCTTCTTGATCCAATCCTGAAGATTTTTCCACTGGTCTTGTCATCAACAAAATTCGGGAGTGGTCTCAGTGGTGCCGAATTCGACTACCTATCCCCTATTCCAGAGGGCGGACAGAACCGTCGATGTTATATCAATTAGTTCCTAGATCGATTCTCCCCTTCCCTAGTTTCACGACTGAAGGCCCCTCCTTGCGTGGAGGTAGTTTTGGCTGTAACAACTTAACCCCCACCCCAAGATCCCCCCATTTACAAGGGGTGTAGTTCATGTAATAATTTAATTCGCTAGTTTGAGGCTTCATCGACGCGGCGTGCGGGTGCATACCCATGCCTCCCCGCTCGCCCCCGTCTCCGGCCGGAGTCGGCGTCTTCACGCCAGCTAGGTGAGCCTCGGTCCCCCTCTTGGCTGGTTTCAATTCATTGCTTAGCATAGTATTATCGTTGTTGCTTCATCGGACGGAGAGTGAGAGCTCGGCCCTAAATTGCCATTGACGTGAGTGATTACCGCGGGCGTGTTGTAAGTGATCCCCTACATCCCACACCCTTGGTGTGCTGGCCACCCATGATTTGGGCATCCCAGGCCCATTTCGGGTTGTCCCCAAGCAAACCAACCATTGGAGCATCAAGGTGCCGCCTCAGACCCTCTCCATCATCGTCGAGTCGCCTACGGGCCCTAGTGTGTGCTACGCAAACGTGTTCGCTAGAGTGAGTCCGCTGTTCAAGTTGCGTGCTTGCAATTTAGGTCCATAGGTCATCTCACATCATCAAGAGCACAAGTCCTGAGCATATCTTCAACTACTTGATTGGTTCTTTCTGTCTGGCCATCAGTTTGTGGATGAAAAGCAGTGCTGAAATTCAATCGGGTTCTTAAAGAATGTTATATCCCTTTCTAAAATTGTGAAGTAAATCGAGGATCTCGATCAGAAATGATGGTGACAGGGACACCCTGTAATTTAACAGTCTCCTTTACATATAAAGTAGCTAGGATATCTACAGACCATCGGCTTTTAATAGGTAGAAAATGAGCCGATTTTGTTAAGCGGTCTATGATTACCCATATTCCATCATGTCCACCTCTTGATTTAGGTAGTCCCATGATAAAATCCATTCCTATACTCTCCCATTTCCATTCCAGAATTTCCAAGGGATGTAGTTTTCCAGCAGGCTTTTGAAGTCATGCCTTAATTTGCTGACAAGTAAGACAACGTGACACGTAGTCTGCTATCTCTCTCTTCATATTGGGCCACCAATAGTTTCTCATAAGATCTTGGTACATCTTGGTAGCACCAGGATGAACGGTATATTTGGACTTATGAGCTTCTTCTAAGATCATTCTCTTAGTATCAACATGATCTGGAATACAAATTCGACCCTGAAACAATAATCTTCCATCATTTGTGATAGAGAAATCCGGTCGTTGCTCCATATCAACTTTAATCTCCAACAATACTGGATCATTTTCTTGTAACTTTACTAGATCTTCAATCAATGTTGGTTGTATTCAAATATTGGTTATAAACTAATCTTATGTCTTCAGATCAACATCTAAATTCAATTGAGCAAATTTAGAAATAAGATTGGACATACCTTTTAGACTGGATAATTTCCCTATCGGTTTCCTACTGAGCGCATCGGCAACAGCATTTACCTTTCCAGGGTGATATTGAATAGCAAAATCAAAGTCCTTGAGATACTCCAACCATCGTCTTTGCCTCATATTCAACTCCTTTTGACAAAAGAGATATTTCAGGCTCTTGTGATCTGAATACACAATAAATTTCTCTCCATATAGATAATGATGACAAATCTTCAAAGCAAATACTACAGTAGCCAGCTCTAGGTCATGTAAAGGATAATTTTCCTCATGTTTCTTTAATTGTCTTGAAGCGTAGCAAATGACCTTGTTATTTTGCATGAGCACGCATCCTAGACCAATGCCAGATGCATCAGAGTATGCTTCAAATCCGCCACCTTCAACAGGCAAGGCCAATACAGGTGCCGTGGTGAGATGCTTTTTAATAGCCAAGAAGTTTTCTTCACATTCCTTCGTCCACTCAAAAGGGTTTTTCTTTCTAGTGAGTCTGGTCAAAGGAGCCGGAATCTTGGAAAAATCTTTGATAAATCTCCTATAGTAACCAGCCAAGCCAATGAAACTCTGAACTTCAGATACCGTATTCGGTTGACTCCAGTTCCTAACAGCTTCAACCTTAGAAGGATCTACTGCAATACCTTCTTTAGAAATGATATGGCCAAGGAAAGAGACCTCCTTAAGCCAAAATTCACATTTGTTTAATTTGGCATATAGTTAGTGTTCCCGCAAAGTTTACAAGGTAACCCTTAGATGTTCCTCATGTTCTTCCTTTATTTTTGAATAGATGAGGATATCATCGATGAATACGACAACAAATTGGTCAAGATAAGGCCGAAACACATTATTCATAAGTTGCATGAATGCAGCAGGTGCATTAGTTAAACCGAACGGCATAACCACAAATTCATAATGTCTGTATCGGCTTCTGAAAGTAGTCTTGTTAATGTCTTCATCCTTGACCCTCAGTTGATGATAACCTGACCTGAGATCGATCTTGGAGAAGTATTCTGTGCAAGACAGTTGGTCAAATAGTTCATCAATACATGGCAGTGGGTATTTGTTCTTGATAATGAGTTGATTCAACTGTCGGTAATCAATGCATAGTCTGAGAGAACCGTCCTTATTCTTGACAAATAAGACTAGCGCACCCCAAGGGGATGTGCTAGGTCGAATGAAGCCTGTTTCTAGCAGCTCCTGAAGTTGCTTGTTTAGTTCATTCAGTTCTGTGGGAGACATCCTGTAAGGAGCTATTGACACAGGTGCTGCTCTGAGTGTGAGTTCAATAGTGAAGTTAACTTTTATTTCGGGCGGTATGCCAGGTAACTCGGAAGGGAAAAAATCAGGAAATTCCCGAACTACAGGGATTTCCTCTATCTGGATTTCCTTAGACTCGGTAACCACTACGGAGGCAAGGAGTACTTCACATCCTTGCGAAATGAGTTTGCAAGCGTGAAGAGATGAAATAATGGCGGGATGTTTCCGATATTTAATACCAAGGAAGGAAAATCGTAGAAGACCTATTTTTCGGAACGAGATTATCCTATTTCATCAATTTATGTAGGCATCATGGTCTACCATACAATCAACCCCTAATATGGCATCATAGCCTTCCATGTTAAGGCATACAAGATTAGCGGGAAGATTATGTCCTTCTACAATTACCTCACAATCGGGGTAATAAGTTGTAAGCTTAGTTTCGGGACCTAAGGGCGTGGTAATAGCTAGGTCCGATGGTAAAGGAACCGCTGAAAATGGCAAGATTTTTGCAAAGGTAGTTGATATAAAGGAATGAGTAGCACCAGTATCAAATAGCACGAATGTGGGATGGGAATAAATATGAATAGTACCTTCAATAAGCCCATCATCCTTGGGCGCTTCCTCGTCATCTAGAGCGGCGTTAAGACAAGCATGTCGCTTTCATCTACCGCTGGAAGACTGATCTTTCTTAAGGGGGCAATCCGGCATGCGGTGCTCCCGGCTTCCACATCTTAGGCATGCACCTAAGCGCTTCCAACATTCTTCTACCGAATGATTGAATTTTTCACAGAATAAGCAAGCGGTTGTAAGAGCCTTCTCTTCTTCCTTTATCTTCTTGTTCTTGTGGCTTCCACTCCCGTTACCACTTCGGGATCTCTTCTTGTTGTTATCCCGGGACTTGTAGGTGATGCTGAATTTTTTCTCTTTTCTTCCTCGCCGATCCGATTTCTGGCTAGACTCCTCCCCTTTTCCTTTAAGTTTCTTGACCTTTTCCAAGGTCCTTTCACACAGATGAGCTCGTTGGACCATTTCGACATAGGTCCTAATATTCTGGGAGCCAAGTTGTTGGATAAAAATGGGTCGCAGCCCGTCCATAAAGTGATTTGCTTTAAGAAGACCCATGCTCACTAGATGCTGAGCATAGGGTGCTAGACGAGAAAATTGTAATTCGTACTCGGCTACCGTCATCATACCATGATGCACTGAAGTGAACTCTGCTGCCTTCCTCTCCTTGACATGCTCGGAGAAATATTTAGCTCGAATGAGCATGCGAAATCCTTCCCAAGTGTATGGTGCGTCTGCAAGTGGTGTAGGTAGAGACTTCCACCATGTACGCGCATCTTTATTAAGCTAGAAGGTGGCGAGGCGAACCTTCTCTTGGTCGGCACATTGCATGACTTCGAAGATATGGTTCATCTCGTCAATCCAATTCTCTGCTTCGTCTGGATTGGAAGAACCATTAAATCATGAAGGATTTAAACTCTGAAAATTTTGATGTAGATCACCAGCTCTTGCCCTCACGCCAGCTTGGGCCATAGTTTGCAAAGCTTGTGTGAGACCTACAACGGTTTGTTGCATTCCATTCCAATCGACACGATGAGCCATTGCAAGAATAAGGTACCTGAGAAGAGTAATAATTTTTTTAATTCTAATGGAATTGGTAGGTTTTATTTTAGAGGATTTCTAAATAACTATCTCAACCCCAGTTCTACCCAATTTCTCTCATGGGTTGATATTTCTTTCCTTAGGTTCATAGGCAAGGGTCCTTAGCCTTGGACTTAATCTTATGGCATGCCTTCTTTTTCCTAGGAAAAAGTAAAATCCTTAGACCTAGGCTCTGATACCACTCTAACTGTCACGCCCCGAGCTTTTAATACAACGGAAGGAATATCAGAACGTGAACAGCCGGCATGGTAAGTCTCCCGCACGCAAGAAATCAGAGCGCAAGACAATCACATAAAAGTAATTGCACAAATAATTTTTTTCAAATTTTCAACTTTATTTCACAACCATAATTAAATTTACATAAAATTACTTCTTGACAACTTCCATCACTATGACTCAAGAAAATCAAAATTACATTATAACTACACTAGACACTTTGATCATCTAAGGCTTCTCTCATCTTGAAAACCTTCATTCACTCTCGGACCCGCTGCTAGCATAATCTGAATCTGATGCACTAGTACTTCTTGAAATAGACAAGAAAATAGATATGAGCACACTTGCCCAGTAGGTATTATCGTATCAACATGAAGGTAATATTTAAGTGATTAGCATCTTAGCTCTTGTGAGACCCGTTCTTTAACTGATGTTTACCGGTAATATAATAAGATTTATTCCATGACTTTCGGCTACTTTAATGAAATTTATGGGCTTTTTCTAGTATTTAATCTAATTAGATTACAGAGTTTTAAGAAATTAAGGGGCTTAATGACAATTTCACTTCTTAGAGGGTTTAGAATGCATAATAGGGTTAAAAATAGAAAAAATATCTTAATCATTTTTTTAACCAACGGTCGATCTCTCCCCTTCTCTCTTAGTTTCCCAATCTTCCCCCCCTCCTTTTCACCCGATCGGCTAACACACAGGCGCCCGAAGGGGGCGAACCCACAGGCGGACCGCGATCGGCCGCCCCCTCCCTCGCCCTCCTCTTCTCGGCGGTGCACGGCGGCCCAAGGCGGCGGAGGACGGTGGCGGCGTCACGGGTCGTCCTTCACCCGCGGCACCGCGAACGACTGCTTCCCCCTCTCCCTCGTCCCTCTTCATGGCACGGCGGCCCAAGAACGGCGGAGGACGGCGGTTGCCTCACCGGTGTGCTGGCAAGGGGGTGAGATCACGGTGGCGGCCCCTCCCCCTTTCATCGGCGACGGAAGACGGAGACCTCCTCTCTCCCTCTTTCTCTTTTCTCGACGCGCCGACGACCCAACGACCTTGGCGGAGCAGCCGGAGCTCCGTCAACGAGCCTGCAAGGGGTAGAACGTGGAGGCACCCTCGTCGGAGCAAACCCACGCGGCAATGGCGGCTTTCTTCCTCCCCTTCTCACGGTGGAATCGTCATCCTCGGCCTAGATCCGGTGGGGGGATGGCTTTCTAGCCTCGTTTGGAGTGAGGAGGAACGCCGTGGCATCAACTCGGGACGATCTGTGAAGTGGAGAAACGGCCGGGAAAGGCGGACCGCGGCGCCTCCCTCGGCTTGCATGCGGTCAGAACGGAGCTTTCGGCATGATTAAGGTAGGGGGATCAATGCCCTAGCCCGTTAAATTGTTCCAAAAGCATGCCAATCGTCGCTGAGTTCATAGATTAATAAAAGCATCCCCATCATCGACGAGTTCATAGATTAACAAAAGCATGCCCATCGCCGCTGAGTTCATAGATTAATAAACGCATGCCCATCGTCGCTGAGTTCATAGATTAACAAAAGCATGCCCATCGTCAATGAGTTCATAGATTAACTACATCATGCCCATCGTCGTTGAGTTAATAGATGATAAATTGTTATATTGAGATGATGGATTGGCAGGGAACATGTCAAATATTATAATTCCCGTCGATTTGAGTCGATCGGGAAGGGATCCAGTTGTGATTCCGGTGGATCCGGTTCTTCGGTAAGGACTATGTTTCAATTATTTTAGATTTTACAACGGTCTGCCATAAACCGTTTGTTGACCCGAGCGGCTGACGATTAGACTGCGTAAATAATTTAAATTTGAATGGCGGTAGAAATCTCACGGCTAGTCCGTTTAGCAACACGTGGCGGTTCGTTGTTCGATCGCCTAAGGCTATAACGGCTTTAATTTAACCGCTTGTTCTGCGAATTATGCATGTTTGTTTAATTGTGCATTTAATATCGCATCCTCGCCATGTGTAGATTATTTTATAAATTGAGGCAGTTTTCATTCATCCGCCATTTCTTGCAACATTTTAATTCAATCATGTTCAATTAATTATGCGTTCTGCACTACATAATTGCTAAGTTAGCATAGTCAATTATTTATGCATTTAGTTATAGAATAATTGTTTAAGCATATTCAATTATTTACGCATTGAATTATTGAATAATGGCCATCTTAGCATATTCAATTAACTATGCATTTAATAGTTGCATACTTGCCATTTTAGCATAATCAGTTATTTATGCATATAATTAATGAATAATTGCCATTTTAACATGATTCTATCGGTTATGCATTTAATCTTGCATATTTTCCATGTCTAATTGTTATCATAAATTTTGGCATGTTTTTAGATCCCAATAGAATTTCTTTCTCTCTCCTTGTGATGGAACCACTAGTCGTAGCCTAGCGACCTGTAGTGTCGGCCCACGTAGGAGAGGTGGAGGGGTAGTCTCGTGATACGATTTTTAAGCTAGTTCTGTTGGCCCCAGTCCAACCGTAGCGTCCTACGGAGGGGAATACTAGCTAGAGGCCTGGTTCTAGGCACGAGCCAGTGTGTTCACATGTGGTCAGAGACTTGGACTGACACTGACGAGTGTTGCTCTAACTAGTTACTTGTTCTGGTACTGTTATGTGTCTCGTTTGCTATGATCAGGCTTGCGTAGATGCTTGAGACGCAGTGTAAACCGTCAGTGGACGCATCTGGTCTCTACTTTCTAGTGATTTTCTCTTTCTCCTGTCACTTGGTTAGCTTTTTTTATTATTGAACCACCGGCCAATCTGGAGTAGAAGCTGGTCGAGTGCACCCCCCCTCAAAGAGGGAGAATGTGCTCACTCCCCCAGGCTACACCAGGGCCCTAAATTTTATTTCTTTTTAAGTTGGATGTACAAGAACTAAGAGGCATGCCCCTGAAAAACAGGGAGGCTATAATAATGCCTTTACAAGCCAACAAAAGCTAAGAGAGCACTAAAATAGTACAATATAAGTCAAAGTCGAAAATCAGGCAAACCTGCCCTATCCACCCTAAGGGCTCCTGTAGCAGCCCGAGGAAGATCCATTTCTCGGACAAAAATAGAATTGCTCGACATATTGCATGCAAATGATGCCAAGGAGTCAGCTACATGATTCCCTTCCCTGAAAATGTGTTGTAGATGACAGCCACTTTCCACTAGAAGCAAATGGGTCTGTCTCCACCAAGGTGTAGCCATCCAGCTAGGAGCTTCTCCTTTCCTACCAGCCTCCACAAGAGCTGCACAATCCGAGTATATCTTGGATAGTCTTATGCCACATTGGCTTACAATCATTAGCCCATCATGGAGTGCTCTTGTTTCTGCTAACAGACTATAGCCCTTGCCATATGAGAATGCAAAAGCCATCACTAGCCTTCCAGAATCATCTCTAATACACCCTCCTCCCCCACATTTTCCAGGATTACCCTTAGAAGCACCATCTATGTGAAGAGTATAGCCCTGAGAGGACAATTGACACATAACAGCCACTGGCTGTTTAATAACAACCTGAGGGTGTAGATTAAAAGCCACCAAACTTCTAAGATGAGTAGAGGATATGGGCTTGTGGAACTTAAGCCTGTCCAATGCCAATGATATAGCAAGAATTATCCTTTTCTTGATGGCAGCTAGATTAAAAGGAATACCTTCAAACCTGGCAGCACATCTGCTCTTCCAAATTTCCCAAACCATCAAAATGACCATAATCATCCCAGTAAAACTCCAGGCAGACTGCATATTAGTGACTGCTATGATATTCCATAGACGGACTGTAATGTGATCACTTAACCAGGCTCTGTGACAGATTAAAGGAGTAACCCAGCTCCACAAATTAGATGCCATCTCACTGGTAGTGAATAGATGGTCAAGATCTTCTTGGCTGGGGAAGAGACATCAATTACATTTAGAGACTAAAGAAATTCCACAGTCTTTTATCCTGCTGTCCACAGGAACAGCCCTATGGAGAATCTTCCATGTAAACAATGCTGCCCTTGGTGGAATGGCAGAATGCCACAATTTTGCCCATGCAGGTCTTTTATGGCCTCTAGGTCTGATTATATTATAAACAGATTTAACAGAGAAATTACCCTTAAGAGTGCCCATCCAAACATATGTGTCTCCCTCATTGGTTAGCTGAAGATTAGATAAGAGTGCAGGGTCGCTGAGAGACCCCCTAGCAGCATGTTGACTATCTGAGAGAACATCTCTAAGAGAGATCACAGGAGAGTCAGTAGATCTCAATGAACTGCTAGCAGCAGAGACATTGGATAAAGGACCTATTCCTGTCCAATTATCCCTTAAGAAATCAATCTCAGATCCATAGCCTACAAACCATCTAGTCTGTTGCAAAATAATATCCTTTGCCCTTCCAAATATTGATTTAGGCATACCTGCTGGGAAAGGCTTGATATAGCAAGCAAATTGGACTTTAATAAACCTTCTCCGAGCATAGAAAGACCATAAAGATGACCCATGAAGGATATTCCATGACATCTTAACAGCTAAGGAAGTTTGCACCCATTGCAGCTCCCTGATTCCCAGTCCTCCCTCAATCCTTGGTTTCTAAATAGCAGGCCATGAGATCCAATGTCTTTGATTGGTATTAAGGTCTCCATGCCAAAAGAAGTTTGCACATTGGCATTCAATGAAGTGGAGGACCTTCTTAGGTATATTGCAGGCAGAAGCCAAATAAACAGGTATACTTTGTAGGATAGAATTTATTAACACCACCCTGCCAGCAGCAGATAGGAATTTATTAACTGTTCTAAAGTAGTTAATGGGAATGAATCTGTCACTTGGTTAGCTGCGGTTATTCTATTGGTAGATTCCGAGTACTCGCATTTAATTAAATTGGCATATTAGTTAGCTGTCTATAAACTTTTTAGTTAGTTTTACAGCTTTATTAAATTGTCATTTATTTAACGCTAATGCATGCTTTACTACTTTCCTTTAGTTAGTTACGAGTTAGGGATCCTTGTGAACCCTACTGAGTCTCGGCTGTGAGACTCACCCCTTCCTTTTACAGGTGAGGCGGAGCAACCGGTGGCAGGATTCTTTGGTACTTTTGGCGAAAAGTCTTAGAGCCAGCAGTGGTCTGTCAATGGTCAGTTAGTAGTTAGTCTGTCCTTTTTATCTTCTTTTGGCCTGGGTATATCTCGTGCAGTCATTTATTTTGACCATTGTACAGTGTGGGACTTGTGATATATAGATCTGGACTACTTGTATAAATTTTACCACTCTGATATATTTAATTGCTTCCGTTTAAAGTTCAAATGAATCCTTTAATTAATATTACGCGTGTAATTTCTATTCGTTATGCATCCCCTCGACAAACACTCACTAACCCTTACGGGGCCTCATCAGCCTCTTGGGTGGCTTCCCTGAGCCCTTGGTATCGGAAAATCGATGATATCGGGTTATCGGTATCCGGATCTCCTGGGTCGTCACAGTTGGTATCAGATCGATGTTGAGGATTTATATAAGGAATTGAAATTGCAATAGTCCAGAACAAGTCCATGTGAGTCTACTGCTGGCTTAGGATGTTTTCCATGATTACTGATAGGTTTTCTGTTATTGCGTGTTTTCTTCTAGATTAAAATGTCGTCTCGTAAAAGGGCACATGTCCCGAGGGAAGGAAGTGGTACTTCTATGATTTATGGACATGCAGCTCGTGTTTTATTTGATTCATGTGTTTCTTATTCATTTCTTTCTGAAGACTATGATTTCGTTCAGTTCTCTCCTTGTTCTTCCTTTTAAATTTTGAGGATGAAATTTCTATTAGGAAGGAGGGACTGTGAGACCTGTTCTGTAACGGATCTTTACCAGTAACATAATAAGATTTATTCAATGACTTTCGGCTCTTTTCATGAAATTTATGGGCTTTTTCTAGTATTTAATCTAATTAGATTAAAGAGTTTTAAGAAATTTAGGGGCTTAATGACAATTTCACTTCTTAGAGGGTTTAGAATGCAAAAAAGGGTTAAAAATAAAAATAATAATATCTTAATCATTTTTTTAACCCACGGTCGATCTCTCCCCTTCTCTCTTACTTTTTCCAATCTCCCCCCCCCCTCCTTTTCACCCGATCGGCCAACACATAGGCACCCAAAGGGGGCGAACCCACAGGCAGACCACGATCAGCCGCCCCCTCCCTCGGCCTCCTCTTCTCGGCGGCGCATGGCGGCCCAAGGCGGCGGAGGACGGCGCCGGCCTCGCCGGTCATCCTTTACCCGCGGCACCGCGAACGGCGGCTTCCCCCTCTCCCTCGTCCCTCTTCACGGCGTGGCGGCCAAAGAACGGTGGAGGACGGCGGTGGCCTCGCCGGCGTGTTGGCAAGGGGGTGAGATCGCGGTGGCGGCCCCTCCCCCTTTCATTCACGGCGGAAGACGGCAACCTCCTCTCTCCCTCTTTCTCTTTTCTCGGCGCGCCGACAACCCGACGGCCTTGGCAGAGGAGCCGGAGCTCTGTCGACGAGCCCGCAAGGGGTAGAACGTGGCGGCACCCTCATCAGAGAAAACCCATGCGGCAACGACGGCTTTCTTCCTCCCCTTCTCACGGTGGAATCGTCGTCCTCGGCCCAGATCCGGTGGGAGGACAGCTTTCTAGCCTCGTTTGGAGCAACGAGGAACGCCGTGGCATCAACCAGAGACGATCCGTGAAGTGGAGAGACGGTTGGGAAAGGCGGACCGCGGCGCGTCCCTCAGCTTGCATGCGGTCGGAATGGAGCTTTCGACATGATTAAGGTAGGGGGATCAATGCCCTAGCCCGTTAAATTGTTCCAAAAGTATGCCCATCGTCGCTGTTAATAAAAGCATGCCCATCGTCGCTGAGTTCATAGATTAACAAAAGCTTGCCCATCGTCGCTGAGTTCATAGATTAATAAAAGCATACCCATTGTCGCTGAGTTCATAGATTAATAAAAGCATGCCCATCGTCGTTGAGTTCATAGATTAACAAAAGTATGCCCATCATCGCTGAGTTCATATATTAACTACAGCATGCCCATCATCTCTGAGTTCATAGATGATAAATTGTTATATTGAAATGATGGATTGGCAGGGAACATGTCAAATATTATAATTCCCGTCGATTTAAGTCGACCGGGAAGGGATCCAGTTGTGATTCCGGTGGATCCGATTCTTCGGTAAGGACTATGTTTCAATTATTTTAGATTTTACAACGGTCCGTCATAAACCGTTTGTTGACTCGAGCGGCTGACGATTAGACCGCGTCAATAATTTAAATTTGAATGGCGGTAGAAATCTCACGGCTAGTCCGTTTAGCAACACGTGGCAGTTTGTCGTTCGACCGCCTAAGGCTATAACGGCTTTAATTTAACCACTTGTTCTGCGAATTATGCATGCTTGTTTAATTGTGCATTTAATATCGCATCCTCGCCATGTGTAGGTTATTTTATAAATTGGGGTAGTTTTCATTCATCCGCCATTTCTTGCAACATTTTAATTCAATCATGTTCAGTTAATTATGCGTTCTACACTGCATAATTGCAAAGTTAGCATAGTCAATTATTTATGCATTTAGTTATGGAATAATTGTTTTAGCATATTCAATTATTTACGCATTGAATTATTGAATAATGGCCATCTTAGCATATTCAATTAACTATGCATTTAATAGTTGCATACTTGCCATTTTAGCATAATCAGTTATTTATGCATGTAATTAATGAATAATTGCCATTTTAACGTGATTCTATCGGTTATGCATTTAATCTTGCATATTTGCCATGTTTAATTGTTATCATAAATTCTGGCATGTTTTTAGATCCCAATAGAATTTCTTTCTCTCTCCTTGTGATGGAACCGCTAGTGGTAGCCCAGCGACCTGTAGTGTCGGCCCACCTAGGAGAGGTGGAGGGGTAGTCCTGTGATACGGTTTTTAAGCTAGTTCCGTGGGCCCCAGTCCAACCGTAGCGTCCTACGGAGGGGAATACTAGCTAGAGGCTTGGCTCTAGGCACGAGCCAGTGTGTTCACACGTGGTCAGAGACTTGGACTGACACTGACGAGTGTTGCTCTTACTAGTTACTTGTTCTGGTACTATTACGTGTCTCGTTTGCTATGATCAGGCTTACGTAGATACTTGAGACGCAGTGTAAGCCGTCAGTGGACGCATCTGGTGTCTACTTTCTGGTGGTTTTCTCTTTCTCCTGTCACTTGGTTAGCTGCGGTTATTCTATTGGTAGATTCTGAGTACTAGCATTTAATTAAATTGGCATATTAGTTAGCTATCTATAAACTATTTAGTTAGTTTTACAACTTTATTAAATTGTCATTTATTTACGCTAATGCATGCTTTACCGCTTTCCTTTAGTTAGTTGTGAGTTAGGGATCCTTGTGAACCCTACTGAGTCTTGGCTGTGAGACTCACCCCTTCCTTTTACAGGTGAGGCGGAGCAACCGGCGGCAGGATTCTCTCGTGCTTTTGGCGAAAAGTCTTAGAGCCATTAGTGGTCTGTCAGTGGTCGGTTAGTAGTCAGTCTGTCATTTTTATCTTCTTTTGGCCGGGGTATGTCCCGTGCAGTCGTTTATTTTGACCATTGTACAGTGTGGGACTTGTGATATATGGATATGGACTACTTGTATAAAATTTACCACTCTGATATATTTAATTGCTTCCGTTTAAAGTTCAAATGAATGCTTTAATTAATATTGTGCGTGTAATTTCTATTCGTTATGCATCCCCTCGACAAACACTCACTAACCCTTACGGGGCCTCATCAGCCTCTTGGGTGGCTTCCCCGAGCTCTTGGTATCGGTAAATCGATGATATCATGTGATCGGTATCCGGATCTATTGGGTCGTCACAGCTCTAGAATTAAGTTCAAAATAAGAACGTGATAAACAAGCGATATAAACCGAAATAACCAAGAATCATGAAATAACTGAGCAAGCAGATATGAGCAAGTATAGACTTTGAACAAGCAAGAATAATCATGTAAGTGTAAATTTGGCCTTTCACGAACATGAATGTACGAGCATGTAACGAAAAAGTACATTACACAACCTTGTAAAGGCTATGCATTAACAAGCATGTAAATTTCCATAACGAGCCTCGTGAATTTCACTCATTTATAAGAGAAAGTACTCCCAGCACAATACGACGCCAGTATCATCGTACCCCATAGTTTATAGCACGTTTCCGACCATCGACCGTGAGGACTAGCATGGAGCCCTTGGACACAATCCATGCCCGGTCTTGCATCTTCAAGTTATAAATTCAGTTACATTCACGAGATATAACAATAATGTCGGCCACTAATTCAATTCCAAATAACAAGATTCATGATCAAGTAACCAACGAATAGAACATACCAAAGTTTGATATGATTCCAAAGAATGATTTTAAAAGGACATTATACTCTGGCGGCATTCTCGTAGCATAACGGTTCATTCATTAAATTCCATAACTTAATGTTGACCTTTTTAACATAGTTTGGGACTCTAGATAATCCTAAGATCATCTAGGAACTCAAGAAAACCAACCTCAAAGGTCAAACGTCGGCTTTGACTAACTCAGAAACTAAGCAATCATTTACTGGACCATTTCGTCCATAAATCAGTCATAGTCTAGATCGTTTCATAAAAAGAGAGTCGACGTATGAAAAAGAAGTGTCGACGCAGGGAAAACCATCTTGAGCTCTAGCGGTCTAGTGAATGGCCGCTAACCGAATCAGGCGGTTGTCCGGAGGGCCGCTAAGGTCCAGAGTACATAAAACATCGGTAAGTGCTTTCTAGACAAATTGTGTTTTAATGGTACAACCAGCTCGACATCCTAGTGAGAATCCCACGCTCATAGAGTCTTACGGAGGCCTTGAAACATAATCCCCTAGTCTGACAGAAGGAATATCCGGCGGAAAGGTTCAAAGTCCAAGAAAAATGTGCCTATAAGTGTAAAGTGTAACTAATGACAACATACCAGGATATGTGCCATATACTTAAGAAAATGACTCATAGATAAGAGTGGATTATGTAAAACAACGATAAACTACTAGTGAATCTAGTTCATCAACCACTTGCAATGTGCATTTAGTACAAGAGTATATGATTTTCCCATGAAATTAACATAAGTTTAAAATAAATTTCAAGTGCATAAAGAACATGAAATCAACTAGAATAAATCATCAATATAAGCAAGTATAGGAAAACAATGCTTAAAAGTAGGTCAAAACTTAAATAACTAGGCTTATCATAAGTAAATTAGGGCCGTCCTGCATTATGTTTCAGGTTAACATAATTCCAAAACTCAGAATCGACAAACGGTCATGTGAGGACCGTTTTAGGGGCGCTAGCGGTCTAATGCAGGGTCGCTAGTGATTTCAGGCGGTCTTCAAGAAGACCGTTTCTTCCCCTATAGCAGACAAAGGTTAAAAGCCAAAGTTCAAGCCTATTTTAGGGCAATATAAGGCATGGAAACAATATAAAACATATAATGAACATGCTATAAGAAAGTTAGGCCAGGAATATGCATAAGAGAAAGTAAATTAAGTAATAATTACATATTTTTCATTAAAGGGTTAGGATTATGGATGGAAAATGTATTAATTAATAATACAAAAAGTACTCCATGTACAATGCATGAAACTGACTGAAAATTGAGGGCTTTTACTCCTAAGACCATGTTAAAGCCGTTCATGAGATAACCTATCTCTGGTCTTGTCCTTAAACAATGAATTAAGTGCTGAAAGTTGACCCTAGTTCCTTAACTGAATCAGCAACTTCGTGGCCTTCTAACTCTTGATTCCCTTTACCTATGATCACGAAATTTGGAGGGTAAGAAGAGTGTACTAACAGGAACAAATAACTCTAAAGAACCTCTATCTAATTACCTCATTTAGGGCTTCTATCTTGCTGATCAATTTGACCCGATCGCACAATTTCTTGAGATTCTTGTACCGAACCAGCGACTTTAGACGCCTCTAACTTTCTGTAGGTTTGATCTCCTAGAACAAAATTTTGAGAGTAGTTAGACCTTAGTATTATGAACAAAAACTTCTAAAGATCATACCTCTAATTCATCCTCTTTACCTTAGTTCCATGATAGCCAAAAGTAAGGGTCGCGTAGGTTAGTTCTGGTGCCTATTTATAGGGTTAGCTAGGGTTTTAGGGATTAGAACGAACATAGAGTCTAAGTTAGGTTTTCAATTCGATCCTCTAGCATTCTACACTTTTCTAACTAAAGGATATCATCGATCCTAGGTGATTAGGGTGCTAAAGTTCCCATCTTTTCATGCCTTCTTCTATTCACGAAATCTGCAGCGTTTAGCGGTCTAGGTCTAGACAGTTTCTTCTTCCCATGTGGTCGCCCGATAGACCGTTTCTATCGTTGGCGCCGAATTTGAATAGTTTTCAAACTCTTTTGATATTATATCTTATTATCTACTTAAATTCTATAAATATGATATTTTAAGATTCTAGAATATGGGCCAAGACTTATGGGCTTGGTTTTGGGTCTTTTGGGCCTATTTAAAGAATAAATTTATTTAAATAAACATTGGGCTTTAATAATTAGATTTACTTAACTATAATTCGTTTAATAGCCCATTACCCTTGAATTAACTTCTATAGAACAATATTAGAAAATCCGAATATAAAAATATTATTTATAGAATCTTGGGGTATTACACATTTACTCCAGGCAATGGGTTAAGTCTAAGAACAAATCTAACTTGTTTTGTGTTTTAGTGTGTGCAGGAACAGGTCCACAAAATCCAAATCACGAGCTCACAAGCCCTTCTGGCATCTACTGTTTTACGGCCACCCAACGACCGTTTTCTTCATGAAGTGGTTTCTATATAGACGGCCTTATCACCCGAGAACCACTCAAGCTTACACATGCACATGGAAAGAAAAGGCAAGACTGCACCACACATAATCAAATTCTTTTATTAATTTATTCAATGTCAAGTACATCAAATTCTCACCATGGATCCTTTTATATCATGAAGCATCACTCTATCATCAGTCTTGCATCCCCGCAAGGCCGGATCTCCCGTAGCTCCTTCGAGTATGCATGGTAGTCCTCACGCTTCTCTGGCACCTCTGCTAGTAAGGTGTGGGCCTTACTGATCTCCCACATGATCAGGGTGCTCCGAACCGCCTACTCATCCTCCTCGGTCCCGATCATCCTTGCTTGTAGTGCGGGTAGGTGAGGTAGTGGTGGAACCATGATCCGAGGTAGGCCAACCTGTAGGTGACACCTGTGGGGGTTGTACATCGCCAAGGCAGTGTTCCTCACTAGTCGTAGATCCAATCCTAGTCCTCGGGGTAGCCTAAGAGTGGTGCCTTACAAGGCCGACGGTCGCATCATGAACCTATCGAGATGCAAGGTGTCGAAGTAGAGTTGCCAGTCATCTCTAGTCTTCTTATCCGTTGTCCGGCACTCTACCTGCTGAGGAAATTTGGATGGCCCTCCAATAAAAAAGAGTGGGTGGCTCCCAAAGATACATCTCGCGGATGGTGTGTCCTCCTTGGGTACAAATTTCAATCTAATCCCCATCCAACATTCAAGGACTATCATGGATCCAAAGAGAGGACCCCCAAGAGATGCAGAGCTCAGGCCTTCATACAAGTAAGACAGAATGGCTTGTGAGATGGATAACTCCCTCCACAACCCACTAATGATGCTAAGGTTTGGTATGTCCAGGAGGTGGTCGGTGGTAGGGAAGAGTAGGGCTCCACGAAGGCAAATAGAGGCTGCCTTAGCTATGGCTTCATTCCACTCACACTTATTCTTGCAGTGGGATGTGATCCACTGGGCCATGGGGATTAAGTGGATGTGCTGAGAGCTAATCATGGGCCAAACATCCTTCGGGTTAGGTAGGAATTCCCCTAGGATGAGAGAGGGGTCTACTGGAGCAACCGTATGGCATACTAAGTCTTCCTCCCCTACCTTGGTCCTAGGAAAGGCTAGTAATGTCTCAATCTCGTCTAGGAGGATGGTGGGCTCAAATGATGGGAAGATAAAGGTGTGTGTTTGGGGATGCCAGAGCTCTACTAAGGCCGTTATACTATGCCAATCAAAGGATATTTTCTGGTAGTTTTTGGCCAAAATAAGCAAAGGATGGAGCTGCCAAGCCTTTAGTATGGTGATCACTTCTATTGGGAGCCCTTATACCATGGGAGCCACCCATTTTAGATTGAATACTGCCGAGGGCCAGAAAGAAGCTAGGTTAAAGAAACAAAAAACAAAAGAGAAAGGAAAAGAAGAAGAGGAGTGGGGTGAGAATTTGAGGAAATAATGAATAAAGGGAAATGTTTGCATTTACTTACATCCCTTGAAGAGCTGGTGCTTAGATGCTTTGGGAGGTTGGTCAGTCGTTGTAGCGCACTGTGCTCCTTTCTAGCCGGCTTTGGCCCATCGTAGCCGCCCTTGCCTATTGTGCTTGCCTCAATGAACCTTTTCATGGTGAATATGTGTGGTTTTCCTAAGGTTTTCAAGGTCTAAAAGTAAGGTTTTGTTTGACCTACGGGTTCAGATTGCCCCTTTCTTATAGAGTTCAGACTACCAGTCCCTTCCCATTAGGATTAAGGCTAGGAGGTAACAATTGTGGTTTGGATAGGTCTTAGCACGCTTAGGGTGTCTTTATCCGCAGATTGGGACTCTGCAGCTGAATCCTGGTCAAATTAGAATGGTCCCTGATATTGCGGTCTATCAAGCGACTGCTAAAAAAAGTAGCAGTCGCTAGATGACCGCCTCCATCTTTCTACATTGTTCCTGTCTTTCGCCTGTGTAGCGGTCCTGGGTGTGACCGCATCGTCATGTTTGCGGTCTACTATTTGACCATCTATTTCTGCCATTCAGCTGTGGTTCATCCTTCCCGTGGCAGTCTATCGTGAGACCGCTACTTCAGGTGGCGGCCCTGTGATGACTGTTTCCTTACCTGCTATTTTGAATGTCTCCAATTCCTCAAGTTTCGCTCTCGCTCAGTTTTTGCCTAAGTACGTGCTTTCTCTCTCTCTCTCTATGTCGGTCAGTCGATCGTAAGTGTAGCACCCCCAGTAAATACCTTTGAGTAAATTTAAAACTTCTTCCTAAAAGAAATCATACATGAAGGCCTTACATAAAGAACCCAACCTCTTGAGGACTATAATATAAATATACAAGTCAACCTTACTTTATGCCATAAAGAACCACGAGGGCTTTATGTAAAGAGCCAAACCTCATGGGGGCTAGCATAAAAATGTACAACCCATCACTTTATGCATAGTACGTAGTGAACTTTTCCTAGAGAATCTTACATGAAAGGTCTTGTATAAAGAATTGAACCATAGAAGGGCTAGTATATAAAAGTGCAAGACAAACTTTAACACATGGGCCATGGGTTGTACGTAAGTGGACTTCCACCTTGTCCACTAGTGAATTGGCGCCCCTCACTAGGGCGCCAATTTTCAAATTGAAGACTACTTATAGAGGCACCATTTTCCTTTGGGACCCATATGTGGACGTCAAAAAATGTCGATGAGGATCATACGGCATGCACGTCTCGACACTCGAGAGCAAGCTGAAGATTGAAACACCAAATAAACCTCATGCCTCGCCCGATCAGGATGAGAACTTGCTTAGTGGTCCGCTACCCGTTAAAAAAGCCCCCCCAGGCGAAAGATACAGCTACAACTCTCCGACCGGCCATGTCAAGAGCTGAATCAAAGAAAAGTTGGGAACTCCAGCACAGTCTCGGCATGCACCGAAAGTCACACAAAGTCTGGGACCGAGCCCCAAAGGCTATAAACAGATTATTATGGAGGTCATACATTGCAACTAGAACATTCTGGGAATGCCAACATTCAAATAAATGGCTGCGACTTCAAAAAATATCCATTTGATGCTTAAAACGGCGCGGAAGGGCCTTAAACCGGCGCTCTAAACCGGCGCGCCCCTTCAACATCCTAATCCGGCGCACCTAAAACTGGCGCGCCCCATTTCCCATTTGCCCTTGATGTTGCCTTAATACGGTGCGCTGCTATTGCTTGGGCTTTAAACCGGCGCGCCCCCCTTACATGATCCCTCAACCGGCGTGCCCCCTTTTTTTTCTTGCAAAACCACTAAAGCCTGCACGCCCCTCATCCTGATGCTAATCCGGCGCGCTCACCCCCCGCGCCGGTTTAACCCCATCCTGTCCCGTTGACATGCCGATGCTCTGTTTTGCATCATTATGGCGTGCAGAGAACATTGAATGCCCGACGCTCTGTCTCTGCCTCCGTTCGATAGCACAGAAGCGGCAACGGCGAAGCAGGCCCCGAAAAATCTATGAACATCCCATCCTCAGATGAGCAGTAGCATACGGCACGAATCAGTAGCATCCAGCGTAATACGTCGAGTTCAGACTTCGTCGCGGACGAGGTGGAAGTGGCAGGAACTCTCCTCAATGGCCGTTCTATAAAACGACAAGTCTGATGAAGGAAAAGAAGTTGGTTCGTTTAGCTAAGGTCTCCGGCATCCGAAGAGAAGAAGAGTCTCTGTCCACCGGTGCCTGCAAGGCGAAGAAAGAGAGAGGGAGGGTGAGAGAGGTCTGGTGAGTTCGGAGGGGGGAGGAGCTTGTGCTCCATTCCCTCTTCCCACCGGTATAGCTTTCCTTTTTCTCCCTTCAATGTACATCCTTCGGGATGAACCTCCTTATACTTAAACCTTTACCTTTTCGGTGGATGAATAAATAGCGAATCGTTGAAAGAATACATGCTTTTGTTAGCCTTTAGTCTCCTTTCTTCTTTTCTCTCCGTTTACTACTCACCCATGGTGCTTTGAAGCCTGCTCTTCCAAAGCATGGTCTTCGAAGGAACCATCAGAAGGGTGGACATTCATGGCCACCTATGACACATATTTGTCTCGTTCCACGAAATCATCACCCGTGAGTTGTGAGAGCTCTTGAAGGCTAGTCCTCGAGCTTGTCTACACTCACATCTGGGTTATCGGCCGCCGTATGGTCTGGATTTGAGGTTCACCCCGGAGTTATCCATTTGGTGTCTTTCTATTTTCTCTGGCGAATCTCAGTCCGGGGGAGATGCTGCCCATTTTTTTTTGCCAAGAACATAAGCAACAAGAACAAAGAATGCTTCACAGAAACACTTAAACCTTCGTGTCAGTTCACCTTAACAAACAATTAAAACACAACAAACCTCCTCTTTAAAAAACTTAATCCATTAATTGAACAAGTAATCCAACTATTGGAACAATTTGCAGGTGGAAGAAGCAAGAACAGAAACAAAAGAATCAAGAAGAATGAAACAAACTTGAAGAACTAACCCGACGTGATGTTAATCCGACGTGGGCGCCCTCCCCACGCGCCGGTTTAACCCTACACCCAAAATCAAGTTGGAATTATTGGAATGAATAGTGCACCCCCCTTTATGTTTGAGCCTTAATCCGGCGCGCCCCTTTACCTTCCTTAAACCTGCGCGTCCCTTGGCCTTCCTTGATCTAGCGCGCCCCTTGGCCTTCCTTAAACCGGCGCACCTCTATTCTCTCTTGGCATCTCCCACTAAACCGGCGCGCCCCTCTTATGCAACCCATAACTGGCACGCGCTCCCCTTGTAACACCTACATAACCGGCGCGCCCCTCCCCTCTCTTGGGTCCCTTATCCGGCGTGCCCCTCCCCTCTCTTGGTATCTCCCTAAATCGGCGTGCCTGAAAGAGAGAGAATGATTAATCAGATAAGGGAAAAGACTTGAAACTAATCAAAAGTTTCCTCCCCGCTATAATCAAAATTTTGTTCCGGGGGCTCCGCCCCCGGAAACCCCCGCGACCTGACCGCGTGCTAGGGCGCACGTTGGCGAGTTTGGGTTTCACATTTAACAACTCGCTTCCCCGGACTGTGCGTGAAGAGAAAAGCAATGATGCCCCGTGGTATCGGACGTGGACCTCGGAATCCCCGACATGGTCATGATCTGTGCACCTCTTGGGCCGATAGTCCATCAGCTTGACCCACTTCTTCCGGGATCCAATCCAGCATCCGCATTAAACTTACCGTACCTACGGTAGACATCCGTACGATTTTATCATCGTCTTTGACGCTACAAATGTGGACTTCCGTCCAAACACGAAATGGTCCGTGAGTGACCAACATATACGTATCTATGAACATTTTACGCCCCAACGCGGGTTTGTTTGAACGTGACCCGAGATCTTTGTTCTCGCTTCATTACCATGAATTTTAGGCCGTAGGGCCCTTATTCCCGGCAATCAATCAAGGGTGTTCCCCCGTATGGGGGATGTAAATAACGTTGTGGCTTTTACGGCACGGCGGGTTTTGGTCCCGACATGAACTACACAATTGTCTGATTAGTCAGATCACGCGCACCATGGGCTTCCATGAAGCCTGAACAAATCACCACTTTGTGATTGGCACGCCCTCACACTAAATACATGAATGAACCCCGATCAACAAACGAGCTGATTCTTTCTGAATTTTAGAGCGTCCACACCATCCTATTATGATATTAATATATGTATGTACACCATGAATGCCAACACGTGAAGTTGACAATTTTGTCTAATAGTTAACGCCCTCTTGCAAGGGCGTCATTCTCATCAATAGTGACACCCAGATTATTAGATGCCCTCATGCAGAGACGTCATTTACATGAATAGTACCACCTAGATTAATGAACGACCCCTTACAAGGGCATCATTTAATCTATGTTTCTAGAAGGTTGAGACACGAACAACCCATTTTAGCTGGCAAACACCATGCCCACTCAGTAGGACCCGCAAAGCAATGAACCAATGCTTTACGATTCCCTATAACTAATCCCCTCCGTAGCACAGACAGAGGCTACTACCGCCATCAGTGCTGAAGGAGCGTCTTCTTCCAGAGTCTACGTCCTGCTGCTATCCTACTGCAGCTTCTTTATTCTGAACCTCGTAGCTCACGTCAAAAGGTAGGTGTTCTCAAATCCTTGCCTAACTAGTAGCTAAATAGGTTAACTTATGCATGCTTAGAGTTAGATTAACTCATCATCCATGCTATATATTACCTAGATTTATCGTGATAAAGAAATAACCATGTATATAACATGTTATACATATTTTAATAGCATGTTACACATGTCGCATATACATATTGTTACCATGATCTTTATGAGTTCTGTTAGCATGATTTCATGAGTTTTTGAACATATTTTATTACACTAGTTTTACAGTCTTAATAACCATGTTTTAAACCTTAGTATAGAACCACCGTACACAAAATACTCACAGGTTTTAAAATTTTGAAAGCCCCAGCTCTCAGGTAAATGGTGCCCCTGACCAGGGCGCCAATTACCAAATTGAAGACCCCTCACCAGGGCGTCAATTTTCAAATTGAAGACCCCAGACAGGGCGCCAATTTGCAAATTGAAGACCCTGACCAGGGCGCCAAATTGTAAATTGAAGACCCTACCCAGGGCGCCAATTTGCAAATTGAAGAACACTTGAGTGGTCGTCAATTAAATGAAGACACTTTACAGTGTCGTCATTTCCATTTCTGTAATTTCCAGTAATTGATTATTCAACACATTCAAAAATCCATAACTATCGAACTAAAGCATGAAATTTTTACATGAACATGTTTCTGGAATCCTGACATTTTCCTCTACCTGCTCGTACTATTACTTTCTGATTCGGAGCACTTTCACACTAATGAATGGTGAACAACTCCCTGTAAATGGCGCCCCTGACCAGGGCGCCAATTTTAGAATTTAAGACACCGTGCATGGTCGTCAATTAATTGAAGACATGTGCAATGACGTCGATTCCATTTTTTGGAATTTTTTGTAATTAGTAAATCAACGCATTCAAAAATCTATAACTATTAAACTGAACCACGAAACTTTTACCTGAATATACTTCTATGACCCTGAGTTTTTTCTCCACCTGACCATGTCCTCGCATTCTGATTCGGAGAAAGTTTGGAAAAATGAATAGTAACTTGTATCAGAGAACTTACCGTCCTGATACCAAGCATAACTTACTTGGAAAACAACTCAATTGGTGACTCGCAGTAGTGTCGTCAATTAGTTGAACCTATACTTAAATTGGTGACACCCCGAAGAGTCTTCAATTAAATGAAGACTACTCACAGGGGTGCCAATTCTATTTCTTGAAAAATTAAAGATACAACATTAGAAAATTCATATATGTGAAACCAAAACTCAACAATTATACCTGAACATGTTTTTGGACTCCCGAGGTTTTACACTACCTGTTAATATCAGTGAATTATATTTTCGAGAAACTTTTTCGAAATGAATAGTGTTTTGAGTCACAAAACGTACCTATTGGGTGAAAATCACCCATTGAAATTGGCGCCCCAAGCCAGGGCGCCAATTCATCAAATAGCGGTAGCCAGCAAGTCTTCAATTAATTGAAGACTGCATGCAAGGGCGCTAATTCCTTTTTATTGAAAAATCACCTTATGCAATTGGCGCCCCAAGCTAGGGCGCCAATTACTTAAATAGCCACGGCCAGGTCATCTTCAATTAAATGAAGACTCCCTGGAAGGCGCCAATTTGATATATATATATATATAACATTCTAAAAATTGAAAATTTGAAAGATTGATAAACCCTTAGGCGCCAACTCATTGATTACAGCTTCTGATCTTGATCTATCTCGTGATTTGTGCAAACACAACCCTAATCCATATTCCTGCGTATTATGAGTTCTTGAATTCCATTCCATGAAAAATCTACTTGTGTATATCCTACATGGTCAAACCTTGAACCTCTTAAACTACCATTTGGGAGTGTTGGAGCTAAGTGCCATGCAGGGCAAGGTGCTACGTTGTGGGAGCCACCTCTTGAGGCCGTACGGCGCAAAGTACTACACGACGGGAGCCACCTCTTGAGCCTGTAGGGGCCACCTCTAGAGTCCTCCATAACCAAATGACTAGTTAATCTCGTCTGTAATACTACATTTTTTAATTCTTGAAATTCCATATTGGCTATAGATGAGAGTGGATCTCAAAGGTAATACATAAAATGATGTGCATATAGGGCCCGGTCTGGTCTTGGGAGGAGCACACAAAGGTACTTGTGCCCATGGGAGTTTATTGACCACGATGTTTGGCATTGCACCGAAGCACTTGTTTGACTTGAGACACTCCACCCTTACTTTCTCTTTACTTACTTGACTTGACTGGCGTGGCCCGGAACGGGCAATACTTGACTTGTGGCCCGAGAAAGGGCAAAATACTTGCTTGACTAAAATAGCCAATTCTATTGATACACACTTGACATTACTTGCTTGAATTGAATTTTTACTTGCTCGTTCCTAAGATATACTTGTACACGAGTTCATTCTTGTACTTGCGTTCATACTTGTACACGAATCCCTGCTTGCCCCGAAGTGGCATTTACATCTATAAATTCCTGAAATACTACTTATCAAATACTTAAAATCTTGATATACTCTCTTTTTACAATTCTTGATCTCTTATTGTTCATCATGCCTAGATTTCCCTATATACCGGATTTTTTTTATATGTACATCATGCATAGCCATACTGATAATACATGCAAGTTGTAAATCACGTAAAGATTACTCGAATTTGAGATGTAATTCCTACTGAGCGATTCGCTCATCCAGTTGTTTCCTAACATTTTCAGGTGATTCGGATAGCGACAAGAATCAGATTGAGACCGAGTGAACAGTGCTAGAACGCCAATCACCCATCATTAGCTAGTCGCGTCCTTGAATTTTAATTGAGTCTACCTTGTACTCCCAGCTATGTCAGTTAGTGGTATAAACTTTGTGAAGGCATGTAGCCTAATGTTTGGCTTTTAAATTTGGAATTGTCATGGACTATCTTTTAATTCCTTTGGTTAATCAAATAATCATCACTTGGACTATTGGGATTTATAAATTTTATTAGTCTTTTACGCACTCCGTAATTATGTATGTCAAAAAAGTTATCGCTCTAATGACACGATCTATATAGATGCATCACGCAATCCGAGTATCTTCCGCGCTTGGGACGTGAAAGTAAGTGTCAGTGTCAGCATGTAGTCATTCCCTTTTACGGTCCAAAGAGCTATTTTCATTTCATTAAGTTAAGGTCATGTACATGGGTGTTTCATACAAGAAGTACATCAAGTCTGGCCCTCTCCAGGACTGCCGCTATCACCGGCACCCTCATGACATTTCTTTGGCAAGGCCATAGTCATACTCTTCTCCTCCCGATATTGTATGTGTCGCTCCTCTTACTTGTTCCTCTGTCATCTAGAAGAGCCGATGAAGTACTCTCAGTAGGCGCTATTGCAGGCACCGCTCTGTGACGTGCTCCGCTCCGGACCTCTACCTATCATCCGGACCATCCGCTCTACCGCTCGAAGCTCAATCTTGAGGTCATGAACCTGTCGTCGGGCCTACTCTGCCTCCTTTCGGTAACGGCCAACCTCTGCTACCTCGGCCCGTAGGCACTCTACTTCTGTCACCTCAACGCGAAGGTGCTACAACTCTGAGCAAAGGTGTGCTGCCTCCGCTGCCTCAGTGCTCACCCCGTCTAGCTCTGCCCGTAGCCGGGTGGCCTCCCCTAAGGCCACTTCTAGCTCCCTCGCCTGCGTTTGCATTGCATCACTTAGTGGTTGCATTCATAAATAGTCAAGCCAGGGGGAGTCAGCATTGCTTACCCTCTCGGCGAGTAAGGCCTCAGCCTCCTCGACCCGGGCAATGGCCCGAGTAAAGTCTGCATCTCACTCAGCCCGGTCCGCTGACGGCTGGGAGGAGGAGGATGGAGCGTCTGGTCCTCGGCGCTGAGCTCCCTCGGCCCACTGCATGTAGAATCAGGTTGGTCAGTCTCATAAGCATGACATTACATGTTTGGGCTAAGGTTGGGAGAGTGTACCAGAAGCTCCAACGAGAGTTGAGACTCGTCCCGCTACTATATTATGGAGTGGAGGAGCCCCTGGAGCTCCGCAATTCGTCCCTGAAGGTCGAGCTACATGTAGAGTATCAAGTTGTCAGTGTATCATCATCACAAATAGCATAAGTTTGAGGGTTCGTGCCAGTCGTCGTGTACCACGAAAGACCTGGTCTCCATAGTGCAGTGTGTAGGCCTTTAGGTAGGCCTCGTCCCTGTCGGCTCGGGCTCGTACAACTCGGCCTCGTCAGGTCCAGTCATGGATCTGGTCCACTGCTTGGGTCACGCAGTCAATCTCTTCGGAGAACCCGCGTGAGTGTCGTCCCACGCGCTCCTCTCGCATGTAGAGAAGTTAACTGCTGGTTGGTGAGCTCCCCGGGTCCACATGATCAGCCGGTAATGTAGAGGCTCGATGACGTTCATGCAATGGAGCCAGATGTCATGTCCTCTCTCCCAGGTAGGGTGTCCAGTGAACCTGTAAGGCACGGCAGTAATATGAGGCATTAATGTCTAAGCATATGGTTGCATTAAAAGTTTAAGTTTAGGTCATACTGATGCATAGGGTAGAGTGTCAATCTCGTCCCGGATGGCTCGCACTTGCTGCCGCAATGAGCCTGTGTCTTGGACCATCATCCACCGCCTCGCAATGGGCACTCGGTCAGGGTATACCTCCCGCCCTCTCCCTAGGCTAGGTAGGTACATGTAGGCCCATACCTGCATTTCATATGTCAAGACGTCAGCATGTAGCCACAGAAGTCAAGTCATAGCAGCAACTGCATAGGCATTTAGAGTCAAGGTTTACCTAAAGCAATGGGGAAAACCCACCTAGCATTGTCTACCGGGTGGTGGTGCTCAGAGTGTCAAATAGGAAGGGGAGCACAGCCGCACCCCACGCGTACGCTCTCGTTGTATATAGGTCTACAAGTAAGGGTAGGAGTCTGTAGCTCACTCCGTCGGCCCTCGTCGCGAAGAGTAGCTTCCCAAATAGCAGCATCAAGAATCGCCGAAGCACCACGTCCACCTCAGGTCCCAATCCAGTGGCTACTCTCTCTTGTGCTCTGTCTGTCAACCGCCCCAGGTGCTGCTCTGGCAGCTCTCCCACAGCGATCCCTACTCCTCGTAACCCCAGGCTCTCCTGGAGCCCCGCTCTCGGCAGAATTGAGGACGGTCGTCCAAGCCTCTGTAGCTCTTGTCCCAATAGCTGTTGCGCTAACTCTCGGTAGTCAGTATATGTCGTCCTGCTGACAGGTGCGCCGTGCACCCGCAAGCCTATGATCCTCGCCACGTCCTCTAACGTGGGGATCATGTGTCCCCACGGAAACATGAACGCGTGGCTCATGTAATCCCACCGGTCGTGCAGTGTGAAGAGGAGTGACGTGTCTTGCCTCAGCACCTCCATGCCGAGGAACTCTGCGAGGAACTCTGCAAACCCCATCGTGGCAAGCCTCTGCCATTGGAAGCCCGGCAGTTCTGTGTACACCGCCCGGACCTGGAGCCACGAGATCTTCGTTCAACATTTTCCCTACGAGCATTAGGCATTTAATGTCAGTAATTCAGATAATTTAACAATTCATGCAATTCAAAAAAAAACAAAAAACAACAAAAAACAAAAAAATGCATTATCTGGTAAGGTGGCGGTCTCCTTTAGACTGCCTTATCAAGTGACGGTCCTATTTGGACCGCCTCTTCAGGAAACGTTATAGGGAAGACCATCTCTTGAGGTGATGGTCTCTGAAAAGACCGTCTTCCCTTCGCCGTCACGGACAGTATTTTCCCGCTTTCCCCACTCCTGGAAATGGCCGATAGGGCCCTACAAATTGTATCATAGGGTCATGTGACCCCGTTCCCCTCCATCTTGTGCTCATTCCATGATTTGAGATTGGAAAAAATATAGGTTTTTGGATTTGCGGCCTACCTCAGATGATGGAGCTCCGTTGGCCGTTTCCTCCATCGCTGTCGCCGCATGTCCGCCTTCATCGCGTGTTTCCATCTCCTCAGGCGCCCCAGATGCCGTGGAAGGTCCCCCTTCCTTGACTGTAGCCGGCGGCGGCCGTTCCTCTTCCAGATGGTTCACAGGCGGCGGGTTAGGCTCCTCCTCCCCTATCCACCGCATGAAGTGTTGCGCAAGCCTCTTCGTACCCATTTTCAATTGAGAGGGGGAGGGAGAGTGTATGGCCGTGTGAGAGTGTGAGGGTGGGAACCAAGCGAGAGGGAGTGTGAGAACGGAGAGGGAGTGTGCGTGAATGAGAGGGAAGAGGAAGGGTTTTGGGTTTTGAGTTTTAAAACTGACCTCCAAGTAGCGGTCTTACGACTGGCTGCTACCTAGAGGCGGCGGTCATATGAAGACCATTTTCTTCTTGGGCCCACATTTTGCCCATTTGTTATGTTGCCATGTTTGATTCATTTCACATGCAGTCTTTGGCCTCATTTCTTGCACGATGTGCTCGTTTTTGATATCTTGACTGATTGACTAATGATGATCTGTAGAATTACAATCTATCTCATCACGCTACATGTTACTTCCTCTCCGTCCCGGGCAGGTAAGTCAGGTAAGTATCCCTATCCCTTATCCCTTTATGCATTACTATATGGTATCTATGTTAGATTATCTCGAGAACAGGCTGGTCATTCATGTGTTTTGGGATCTGATGTTCCCCTCTAACAAAAACGATGATGATCTGGGTGCACATGTTTAAGCATTGGATAGGCCGTTAGGTTGGAGAAATTGGGGGACGATGGTTCTATCTTGCACGCCGTAGTTGCGAGATAGTGTCTTGACCCTAACTATTCTGGTCTAGCAATATTATTCTTGAGCATTTTCTATTTGCTGTTTTGTCACGCCCAGACGCGGAATATCGAAACGTACAGTCAGAAATAGCTAGAAATAATGATAAGCTAATCTAAGCATTAACACCTGTGCTATGAAAAGAGATAACTATATTGGTCATGAAACATTTCAAATCTAGTACAATATCCTTAAACCAACTTTAATACAAACTGAGGCAACATCAACTTAACAATAATAGCATAGCTGTAGCTAAACACCCTCTAAGGAACAACTAAGATCAGGATAACTATGCCAACTCAACATCTAGAACTGGTACACTCCAATCATCACTCCTGCCCATCCCCAACGGTAAGTGCATCATCACCTGAGCTGCCTGGAAAAAGGGGGGAGACAACTATATGAGCGAACACTCAGTAGATAATAACAGGGAAGTTTATGTAATTAACCAATTATTCCATTTTCATATGAAATGATAAGAAAAGAAATGACGATACAGAAAAAAAATAACGTAATATAAAGATCTTGCAAGGTCAAGGAAATATAAGATACTTGGATTTCAACAAGAATATCATGTAACAAGTGTAACAGGAAATTGTAACGAGGAAATGGCCACCAGCAAGTATTTTAAACAAGTCAAGCATGATCAAGTAACAAGAGATAACAAGAGATTTCTGTCGTAGACATCACGCTAGTCATGCACTCGGTGTAATGCCTCACCTTGTCATTACAAACTCCCATGGGCATAAGTACTTTTGGGGCGCTCTCCCCAGGATCAAACTGGGCCCTTATGATGCGTTGGCATTGATTTATCGGATCCAAGATCCCAAGTTCCGTCTAGACATTTAGTCAAGTTTATGGCCAAATAATCAGAGGAATTACTATCCAGAAGTTCAAGATTTAAAGGACTAATCTGTCCGTGGATTCAAGAGCACAAAACACGATAAAACTCATCTCTGAGAGATGTACGGTCATACAGAGGCCGCTCAAAGGATATATGCGGGTAACACTGGGCCGCACTTATAGGAGCTGGACTGAAACTCAGCCCACGAGGTCAAGAATGAACGGCTGACAGTGTGCCGCTCTAAAGGATGAACGGTAAGTTCTGGGCCGCTCAGGTCCAGAAGACCTTAAGACCCATGAACATGATGTACGAGCCATACGGGCCCGTATTAAAGATATGCGGCCCAAGAGAATCCGCATAAGGTTCGAACGGTCATATTCCAGCCGCACCACACGGGCTTGGCTAGAAGGCTAAGAAATCACCCTATTGGACTCCGGGCTGCCAAAGACATAGTAAAACTAAACCAGGGCCTAGTCTACTGTCTATTGGTCAGTCCAGGGCTTAATGGTTTGGTCGAAGATTGATCAAGGTTAATCGGCCAACACTTAATGGCATAAGCCAGGTATATGCGGTCGTTATTGGGCCGCCTATAAGGATATGCGGTCCACTACTGGCCGCACATGCCTCTCTTTGCCCAATTCGATCCAAGATTTTATAATCCAGCGGTTCAGTCACGTAAATCGGAGTTTCTGGTGGTTCATTAGATTCTTAGCAGGGATATATAGAGATCCCAAGATGATGTTAAGTCCGCCGGATGGAGTTTCCGGGGGTAAGTTCAAGGCTAGCACAACTAATAGGGCTAATGACTTATTAAAAGTCGATAAATTGGTCAAACCGTTCTACTGGAGTAGAATGGCTGGCAAGCAACCTAGTATTCATTTCAGTCTTAATTTTCATGTCAATTTATCAAGGATCATGATTTACATTAATTTGATTGCCAAAAAGATGAATCAAGATGATAATGATAATGAACAAGATCATGTGGGAATAAAAATCATGCATTTTACAGAAATTTACTTGCATAATTTACCACTTATCATATGGGTTTCTAATTTACTAATTATCAATTAAGATACTAATATGAATCATGTAGAGCTCACACTAAGTCATTTCTGCATAGATGTGCGGTCGTTACAGGACCTTATATCTACTGGACTGAAGGGTACTTGTGCGGCCAGGGCATGGCCGCCCAAGGGGTTGGGCGGTCTAGGTGATGGCCGCCCATCCAAGATGTGTGGTCTAGGTGATGGCCGCCCATCGTGTCAGGGGTTGTGTGGTCTAGGTGATGACCGCCCATCCCAGGATATGTGGTCATGCAGATGGCCGCCCATCCGAGGATGTGTGGTCTATCGCAAGACCGCCCAAGTCTGGTAAAATCCGATTAAACCAACCCTTGCCCGCCTTCGGCGAGGTTTCTAGGGTCACATTAAAACACAAAATTCAAAGGGTATACATCATGGAATTTGGGGCCTTTAGTACCAATAGAAAGAGCATGAAAAACTCTACAAGATGCATGAATCAATTTTAGATTTACAACCTGAAATCACTACTGAAATCAAAGGGGAACAAGTTCTGCCCTAATTCTGACATGCCTCTACCAAACCATTAAATTTGCACAGAATACCTAATGGAATTTAGGGCTTTTGGCTCAAAAGAAAGAGGACTAGACATTGATTCCATCCATATATAACACTTTATATTGGGCTCGTTATTACCTACCTCAATTGGATGAAGAAGGAAGAAGAAAGACAGAAGAGGGACGTCGACACGTCTCGACTAATCACCAGAGATCTTCCTTGATCGATCTCCACTGCGACCGCCACTGCTCCCAAAGCATTCTAGGGTTGCAGAGCTTTATTTTCATATCTCATACACCTTCTGGATCCTTCTGTGTTGGGAGAATTCGTCGGAGCAAGTGGAGTGATTGAAACATCACCGCAATTGTTGACCTCTCCCAAGCCCGGTCGATCACAAGTTTTAGGGTTAGGGTTTTGGTGAATTGACAGAGGTGAAATGATCCATAGATCGTGGCCTTTCATTTGCCACCGATTTGGGGCTCATTTGATGGGGGTATTAAGCCCTAATTCCGTAGTTTGAGTTAAGGTTAGGTAAGTGTGCCCTTTGGGGTCAATTCATTGATTAGACCTAGTTACAGATTATTGTTGGGTTGACCACAGAAGACAAAGTTGTTAAATAAATTGTCCTTTACCAATTTACCATATTTCTAGATTTTTATAAGGTAGTCAAAATTCCACTTGTCCTATTCACTAAGGAATTAAATATTAAATTCCGAAATTCATTCATTTCAATTTCATTTCAATTTCCAAATCAGGGTATTACATGTTTTTTTTGTATTCTTTTTAATATTTTCTTTTATTTTAGTCCAGCATGCATCATACGCATTCTTTTGAGCATTCATGTCCCCTGATCTCTCCAAAGTGTCTCAGTGATAGTGGATAATCGCGCGTCCGTGATTTTAGGTAAGGAGAAGTATTCCACTGAGGGTTGGAAGGTTTTCTCTGGCCTATTCGCTCGGTTTGGTTGGCTGAAGGTTCTTGTCTGGAGTTTAGTTTGTTTATCTCTTTACTTTTTCCTACTTATTCCGATCGCCTATCAGCTGTGTGTTCCACTGATGAGGTTGGTCGTGTTTTCTCCTTTAGTTTAGTTAGTTCTTCCAGGCAGGCGTCCTCAAGTTTAGTCGGTCCTTGTGATTAGTTTAGGGTTTTTCAGAAGATTCCTATCGCTCGTTAGTTAAGGACGGGTGTCGTTTACCTTGCCGCCCATTTTTTAGTCCGCTTCACTACATTTCTGCTTCATCTCCATGTTCCATTTCGCTTTCGCTCACCTCCGCTTGCTCCCCTACAAAGTGGGTGTCAAGGAGGGGCATCTGTTGACACTCGTTTTATGCCTATGAGTTGGGTTATATTCGTATCCTCATTTTTATGATGTCCCAGGTTATTCACTGATTATTGGGTCATTTTAGATGGGTTTTGGGCTTATTTTTATGGGTTTGCCTCCCTGACTGGGCTTAATTTCTCGCACATTTCGTTATCTAGGACTAATGGGCCTAGAAAGGGCTTGATTTCGGGATGAATACGGGCATTTATTTCATTTTATATATATTTCAGATGGCCACCCAGATAGCGGTCTATCGCGAGAGCCCTATGTGACGACCCAGACTCCGGATACTGGGTAAACCCGATACCACATGGAACCTGCGAAGCCTCCCAAGAGCGGTAAAGCTCCAAAGGGATAAAAAGGAGTGTGTGGAGTACATTGAAGTTCCAGATAAAGCAGTAAGCAATTAATATTTCAATGATCAGGTTTGCTAAAGTAGCAGAAATAAAAATACTTTATAAATTAATAATTTAAATTATAGTACCCAGTCCAAATAAAGATAAGTACAGTCCAACAGAAAAGAGAACGTACTCTCAAGTCGAGGGAAAACTTGATGTAGGCAACGCTGGCAACCACGAACTGACGCACCGCGCTACGAACCATGAGGAAGAAGAATGACCATACCTAAAAAGTAGGGGTGAGCCTCGTGTCACTAGCTCAGGAGGGGTCACGCAGATCCCCACTAGAAACAACGTAGTAACACACAAGACAACAATGCTAAACAGTAAAGCAGGAGCAGAAGTAACAGCAGTGCTAAGCTACAATAGTAAAGCTGTAAATGTAGGAGTAAGAACGGCTAAAAGAAAGAGTAAAGCCGTACTGAGCAGAAACACGACTGTCGAATGAACCTCGGCTCTCTAAGCTACTCCGAACAACAACAGAAAGGTGAACCCCGATCTCACAAAGTCGGGCGTTACCGATCCGTCGACAAAGCACTAGCTCCAAAGCGAAAGCCTATAAGAACAGTCAAAAGCTCTACAAAAGACATAAACAGTCAAGAAACACTAATGCATACGCAACTAGATCGTCGTGCATGCTACACAAACTGACCTCGGGTGAAGCCAAGAACAGACTACCTTGAAAAGTCACGAAGCACGAGAGTCATGCGTCATGTGACAGAAGTACCTCCTCACTAGAAGATTAGCCAAATGCGTCCACTGACGTCTTACACTGCGCTACACGTATCTCCCACACGCCTGGAATGGCGGTAATGGAGACACTCACAGAACCAAGTATAAGGAACAACCGTAACGAGTGACTAGTCAGGGTCACGCCCGTCGGCGCTCGTCCAAATTGTTGTGCCCCTTAGGGAGAATGGCACAAGCATGTACTATGTTGATTTGATGATAGCAATGTTATTTTGTTTTGATGATAGCAAAGACAGTGAGTGCATTTGATATTGTGTTTTGATGATAGCAACATGAATGCATATGACTGTGACTGATATATCATCTGGAGAATGCATGTGTATGACTGATATATTGTTTGTGTTAGACTTCTGTTATGTGCATAGTCTATACATTGTGCATCTCGTTGACAAGTTTGCACATTCATGAAGTCTGCACACTGGTCTTGTTCACGCATCTAAAGTCATCTAAAGTCTGTACAGCCTACTGTCTCAGCCACCGTCTCATTCAGCATACGTTCATAAAGTCTATACATTCACTGTAGCTTGCTCAGCTGAAGTATGTATATCCATCATCTCATGAAGTGTGTACATTGCATCATATCATTAAAGTCTGCACATTGGCTAAGTGTATACATCGTGTCCGTCTCAGTCAGCGTCTTAGGCATTTTGTTAAAGTCTGTACACTGGTCGAGCTTTGAAGTATATACATTGGCACATGCATTTACTGTAAAGTCTAGACAGTGGACCGTCTTATTCAGCGTCTCAATTGGACTAAGTCTACACAACATAAGTCTGGACATTGGACCGTCTCTATTTGCATCTTATGCCAAGTCCGTACAGTGTCCATCAGCATTTAGAAGTCTATACAGTCCACCGTCTTCATCAGCGTCTCATGCATATAGCAAGTCTAGACATTGCACTGTAGCATGCATTTCTTTAAAGTCTATACATCCGCTACAGTGCACACACCGTCTCACTTAGCGTCTATATGCATCGGTGAAGTCTATACATTGCATCGTCTCAACTTGCGTCTCATGCCAAGACTGTACAGCCTGCATCGTCTCATGCAGCATCTTATTTGAAGTCTATACATTGGGTTTTTACCTACGGTGCTTGAAACGAAGTCTACACACTGGTTGTACTTCATAGTCTGTACAGTGTCTCTAGTTGGCTAAGTCTATACACCGAGGACGTTGAAAGCTTTCAAGTGTATACATTCTCACAATGTTCATACTTGCTTCCTGTTCCAAGTCTATACAGCCTTTTGCTTCGCCAAAGTCTGTACAGCCATCAGTGATCTCCCAAGTATGTACATCCAACTGTTAATCTTTAAAGTCTGTACATTGGCTTCAAGACTTTCAAGTCTATACACTGACGGCTGAACTGAGAACTCTATACATCGTCTGTCTGTATTAGAGTCTCATGGAGTCCATACATTGCATAGCGTTCATAAGTCTATACATCGTGTTGTTTCACGCTAAGTATATACATTGCTTCAACTCTGCTTTCATAATGCCAAGTCTGTACATTGCTTTGTTATGCATATGAACGTGAAGTTGTGGACGCACTAAAATTCGAGGGGGAATCTGTTCGTTTGTTGGTCGGGGTTAATTCGTTTATTTAGTCTGAGGGCGTACCAGTCACAAAGTGACGATTTATTCGGGCTTCATGGAAGCCCATGGTGCGCTCGATCTGACTAATCAGACAATTGTGTGGTTCGTGTTGGGACCGAAACCCGCCGTGCCATAAAGGTCATGGCGTTATTTACATCCCCCATACGGGGGAACACCCTTGATTGATTGCCGGGAATAAGGGCCCTACGGCCTAGAGAGAATACTAATCATGCAGGAGGATAGTGAAAGACGAACTATGCTAGAAACCCATATTGGGACGTGAATGTTCAGACTATGTCGGCCACTCATGGGCCACTTCATGTTCGGACGAAGCTCCGTGCTTGTAGTATAAAAGACGGTGACAAAACCGCATGAATGTCTGCCACGAACAAGGCAAGTTTAATGAGAATACGGGATTGGATCCCGGTAGAGACGGGTCAAGTTGATAGACTGTTGGCCGGAGATGATTTCGGACTATGGCCATGTCGGAAATTCTGTAAACCACGTCCGATACCATAAGGCGTCATCGATTTTCTCTTTGCACCCAGTCCGAGGGAGTGAATTATTAAGTGCATAGCCCGAGCTCACTAACGTGCGCCCTCACACGCTGATCGACCTGCGCGGTCAGGTCGCGGGGCAGCGCCCCCGGAACAAAATTTTAATCGAAGCACGGGTAATAGAGTTCTTTTCATTTTTTTTATTTGGTATTGATCTTTGCATTTTTTGTTTGAACCTTTCTCCCTTTTATTATTATTAGTTACCTCCCCCTCTCTATATAAAAGAGGCGCGCCGGTTAAACGGATATGAAGGAGGAGAGGAGGGGCGCGCCGGTTAGATGGATATGAAGGAAGAGAGAGGGGCGCGCCGGTTTAACATGATGCAAGGGAGGAGGGAGCGCCCGTTTTAAGAGTTCAATAAGGAGGGAATGGGGGGGGCGCCATTTTTAGGTGTTCACAGAAGGAGATGGGGGGCGCGCCGTTTTAGCATTTGAAGGGAGAAGATACGGGGCTTTTGTGAGGAGGGCGCGCCGGGCTACGGTGTTGAAGGCACTTGTCGATTGAAGGTTCAAAGAGGATTTTGAGAGTGATGTTAAACCGGCGCAGTGAAATAGTCACCGCGCCGTATTAAACTCCCCCGAGGGCTTATTGCCTTGACTTTGTGTTTCTTTCCTTTCACCCGTAGATAGATTTTACGATGCGTTTATTCATCCATTTGATAGATTAAGCGACCAGGGAGGAAGTTTAGGCGTTTAGCTGTTCATTAGGGTGACTTGGCGTGTACTCTAAGTGTTTCGTTCGAGGGGTTTTAGTTCACAGATTTTACTGTGTGTGGTTGTTGCTCTCAGAAGTGGTTTGTTCTCTTGTTCCTGGAGGGCATCTTCTTCATTTGATCTTGAGCGTTCTTGGCCATGGCGAGAATCCGACAGCACCTCCCCCGGTCTGGGACTTGCCAGAGATAAAGGAGAGTCACCAATCGGATTGCTCCGGGGTAGACACTCAAAAATCGGAGTAGCCTCACGACGGTCCGAACCCAAATGTGAGTATGGAACGTTCGAGGGCCAGCCTACAAGAACGACCACAGCTCACGGGTGATGATTTCGTGGAACGGGACAGATGTAGGCCATAGGTGGCCATGAATGTTCACCCTTCGAACGGGTTCCCTCAGAGTTCATGCCACAGAAGGGCAAGCTTCTGAGGACCCCAGGTAATGTTGAAAACCGGGAGGAAGAAAATGGAAGAAAAGGGGAAGGGATCAGAGCAATAGAATACTACGCATGCTTACAAAGTCACTATTTTATTCATCCTCAAGGGAAAGGAAAGGAGGGAAGAGAGGTACAAGAGGAGATCTACCCCCCCCCCCAAAGCACAGGGAAGAATATAACGGAGAAGATAAAAGAAAAACTAGGTGTTGAGGTGGGGGAAGAAGATACATTTGTGGGGGAGAAGGAGGAATAGAGCACAAGCTCTTCCCCCTCTCCCCCCTCTCACTCTCTCACCCTCTCTCTCTCTTTTTTCTTCACCTTGCAGGTGGGAATGATGGAGCTTCTTCTTCTCTTCGGACGCCAGAGACCCTAGCTGAACCAGCCAGCCTTCCCTTTAGCCTCTCTTCTCTCAACCCTTTCTTCTTCTAGCTCCTTCTATCTGTGAGCTCCTTCTGTCTCTGAGCTCCTTCTGTCTGTCTCTGTCTGTGTGTTCTTTCGGCTTCACAATGCTGCCCCTTTTATAGAACGACCATCCTGGGAGCGTCCCTGCCAATTCCACCTCGTCCGCAACGAAGTCGGGAGTTGACTGGCTGTGCTGGACACCGTTGATTCGTCTCGTACACTACTTCTCGTCCGAGGATGGGACGCTCAAAGATTTGTCGGAGCTTGCCTTGCTGCTGCTGCTTATGTGCTGTCGAACAGAGGTAGAAGAAGGGCCATGGGCATTGAATGTTCTCTGCATGCCATAATGATGCAAAAATAGAGCATCGGAGTGTAGATGGGATGGCTTTTTTGCGCGCCGGGGAAGCGCTTCAGAGAATAGAATGAGGGGTTAAAACGGTGCCACATTCAAAGGGGCGCCGCTTTAAGCATCAAATGGGGAGGCCCCTTCGATAGGAGCGCGCCGTGTAGCCAAATAAAAAGGGGGCGCGCCGTTTTAAGAGGGGGGGCGTGCCGTTTTAAGGGGCGTTGTTTTAGGGCCACTTCGTGCCGTTTTAAGCACCAAACGGATTCCTTTCGAAGTCGCGGCCATTTATATGAATGTCGGCATTCCCAGAATGTTCCGGTTGCGACGTATGGCCTCCATAATATTCCGTTTGTAGCCTCTGGGACTCGGTCCCAGATTCTGCGTGACTTTCGGTGCATGCCGAGACTATGCTGGAGTTCCCGACTTTTCTCTGATTCAGCTCTCGACATGGCCGGTCGGAGCGTTGTAGCTATATCTTCTGCTTAGGGGGCTTCCTTAGCGGGTAGCGGACCACCAAGCGAGTTCTCGTCCTGATCGGGCGAGGCATGAGGTTTATTCGGCCTTTTCGTATCCGACTTGCTCTCGAGTGTTACGATGTGCATGCCGTACGATCGACGCCGTCATTTTTTGACGTCCACAGAAGTCTATACATTGCTTCATAAACATGAAGTCTATACATTACACTCACGTTTCACAAGTATATACATTGCATGCTCTTTTAATAAAGTCCATACACTGAGCAAGTATATACATTGTCTGTCTGTCGATTGAAAAGTCTATACAGAGTTCTTCACTTAACCTGACAATCTGATACTCTATCTAACATGGATTCTTACCAAGATTAATGACCTGGCTCGTGATCCCAGGAGGACAAGGTGTGTAGATGCTGCCACGTGGATGGAATTGCCTCGGATCTGGCGAATTCATTGGGCGGGAAAATGTGGAAGCCACGCGCCCTTATCCAATCTGCTACTGTATATATATAAGTCTTCATCTTCTGTTGAAGGCTGATCGAGTGTGGCAAGTCTATACAGTGAGACTCATTCTGAAGCAGCAGCCACCGAGATCTAGAGAAGAAAAGCAGAGAAGAAGATACAGAGAGAAAAGAGAGATGTGTTGAGAGAGTTCAAGAAGAGATAGATGAGTTGAGAGAAGGCTATTGAGAGGTTGTAAGTCAGTCTCTCGGTTCAGAAATCAGAGCTGACTCTGCTCATACTTGAGCTACATTTGTCTGATTTTTCATTTCGTTTATTTCTGATTTTATTGCTTTCGATACCTTTGTTCTTCAAGCTGTATGTCAGCGGATGCAGTGGAGGTTTCCACTGGACAGGTAAAGCTGTAATCCTCAGCTGGCGAGACTTGGTCTCGGACGGGTTAAGCTGTATTTCCCCAGCGGTGTGCAGAGGTGTATCCTCTGGACAGCAAGCTGTGTTGCTCAGCGGGCAGTGGAGGATTCCACTGGACAGCAAGCTGTGTTTCTCAGCGGGCAGTGGAGGATTTCACTGGACAGCAAGCTGTGTTTCTCAGCGGGCAGTGGAGGATTTCACTGGACAGCAAGCTGTGTTGCTCAGCAGTTTGTAGGCCAAGTTGTATTGCCCAGCGGACACAAGCTGTGTTGCGCAGTAGTAAGCCATACTCGGTTGAGTGTAGCGTGGACATAGGTCATTGACCGAACCACCTAAAATCTTGTGTGCATTGTGTTTGTGAGTTTGCTCGTACGTGACTGAATCTCTTGATTATCTTCACAGATCGCTTGTGTTTTTGCTGAGTCTAGACACTCGAGTTAGTGTTTTAGTAGATCTGCCTTTATTCCACATTTGAACCTCCAACTGGTTTTAAATTAGGCTGTAGATCTATTCACCCCCCCTCTAGATCCACACTTCGTGGAGATAGACTGCGTCCATCTAACTTCAACACTTGGTATCAGAGCCTAACTCTTCTATAGGGACTCATCGCCCGAAGAGGAAAGGCAAGATGGATGCTCGAGGGATGATTGCTGAACGTCACTCAACTACAAAGCCCCCGTACTTCGATGGATCCAACTACGCATACTGGAAGAACCGTATGCAGGTCTTTTTTAGGGCTAAGGATTACGAGCTTTGGAAGGTGGTCAGCAAGGGACCTTATGAGCTGTCCCCGAATGAGGAAGTCTGGACCAAGGAGGAAATCTGACGATCCACGCTCAACTGGAGTGCAATCAACGCAGTCCAATGTTCTCTGCATCCCACTGAATTTTCTCGAGTATCAGCCTACAATTCAGCTAAGGAGATGTGGGATGCACTGGAAGTAATTCATGAAGTGACTTCTCAGGTTAGAGAGACGAAGGCCAATTTGCTTGTGTCTGAATATGAAGCCTTCAAGATGAAACCCAACGAGACCATCAAGGAGATGTATGCTAGATTGAAAACTATTACTAATGGCCTCAGAGGATTCGGGAAGAAGTATTCTGAGTATGATATAGTCAGGAAGATCTTGCGATCCTTGACTTCAATTTGGCACACCAAGGCCACCGTCATGGAAGAGTCAAGAGATTTGCACAATACAAGGGCAGATGAGCTAATTGGATCTCTAATGGCATATGAGATGAATCTGCCGAAGGTAGATGAACCTGAAGAGAAGAGGAAACCGATCGCACTGAAGGCTGGTGCTAGCAAATCCAGCAAATCAAACCGATCCAGCTCTAGCAGATCATCATCCGAGGAGAGCTTGAATGAACAAGACATAACTGATACTGAGATGGCTATGATGACTAGAGAGTTCAGGCGGTTCCTCAGAGAGAAGGATGACAATTCAACCGAAGGAACCATAGTGGCGGCCGGCAGGACACAAGGTATAAATCTAAACCTGCAAATCAATATGGAACTTACGTGTGTTACCAATGCAGGAACTCTGGCCATCTGAAAGCTGACTGTCCGGAGAACCAGAAGCACAAGGACAAATCAAATAGAAAGAACACGAAAGGAAGAGCCATGATCAGCACATGGAGCGATGAGGATGAAGGTTGTCTCAGGAATACTTCGAACAGTGAAGTTGAAGCTGAAAAACCCATCTGTCTCATGGCAACTAGCTCTGAAGACAGAGAGGAAGATTCAGATGAGGTAACTTCTCCATTTAATAATTTTACTATTGTTGAGTGGGTAGATGCCTATCATAAACTAGCTGATCAAGCAGATGATATTAGAAGGGAAAATAGGCATCTAAACAGAAAAATCAATTCCATGTAAAATGATACCTCATTGTCTGATAAAATTGCATGTCTTGAAGCTGAGAATAATAAACTCAAACTCACATGTTCTGAATCAGAGGAAATCAAGAATGAGTTAAAAACTTCTAGGGAAGAGAATGTGAGGTTAGAAAAGGAAATTGATGAATGGAAACTAAAAATTCAAAAATATGAGAGTGAGATGAAGCTGGTGAATGAGAAATATGAAGCTGTCCAAATTGTGAATACTGAACTTAAGAAATCTGTTGACGATGTTCAAAAGGACAACGAGGACAAGCTTAAGACCATTGAGAAAATGACCCAAGGTACAGAGAATCTAAATGCTTTGTTAGGGTCAAAGGTTAATTTCAGAAAAGAGGGCCTAGGATTTAATTCTAATGCAACAAAAACATTTGGGATGAAAACAATTTCATTTGTTGCTCAAAAAGAAAAGGGACCTCTAATTAGCATGAACTCAACCATTTCAATGAACAAAACTGCAAATCTAAGAAGCCCAATGCTCAGGAGAAGGGCAAATAAAAGGTTAATGAGCCTAGTAGAGCCAGCACATCCAAGCAAAATCCCAAGGCTCAATCACAGGTTAGGGGTCAACCTAAACAGTCCTATAAACCCCATGTCAAAGCCACCAAGTCTCCACCATCACCATCACCTCTGAAGAAGACCCAATACACACCCATGAATAGGTCAGCAGGGTCCAAAGTACAGGGGAGATAGAATGCTACCAGGAGTCAACCCAATTATTTCTATCAACCCAGAGCTCAGACTTACTACAATGCACAGCCAACCTATTTCAATAGGTCAGGTTGGACTAGAACTCCGGGAAGGTTTACAGGTCTTGCATATCAGGCTGCACAATATCATAGACCTTACACTAGAAATTGGGTTAGTGGGTATGGCAACTGGTCACCTAGAAATATGCATTATTTCAGTCAACCTAGGAACTACTATGGCCAAAACTTCGTGAACACACCCTGGCCAAGGCACTGGCAAAGAAACAACACTATCAATAATTATGCTGGTGTAAATAAGAAGAAAAATAACAAAAAGAAAAAGAACAACAATAGAAAGAAATCTGTAGGATCCACTGAACAAAATTCTTTCAAACAAATGTGGATACCAAAAAGTTTGCTGTCTTGCTTTACTTCTATTCCATCTTCTCTGGAGCCCAATCAGACTTGGGTTCCAAACTCATCTACCTGATTGTGTGTGCAAGTATGTCTGACAGCCAAGGACAAATCTGTGGTACTTGGATAGCGGCTGCTTCAGGCATATGACAGGAGATAAGGCCATAAATTCAAAAGCTAAAAGAGATTGGAGGCCTTGTCAACAATCTGATGGAACACTAAGGGTAAAAATAAATCAGTCAGGTAAAGCAGGTAAGTGACTTATCTTCAGAATTGAATTAAGAAAGTAATGTCGATTTGATTGGTTAATTCCTGACCTTCTCTTCTTGTCTAGCTGATTAGTCTGCATTCCAGACTCAGCTACTGAATTTAAATTCTGCACAAAAGTTGATGATTCTCTTCTCTTTGCATACTATTGCACTGTGTACACTGAATGCTAGAAACTAAATTATCTTGAAGAATTGATTGCTCCCGAATGATGCTCTCTGAATGAATAAACTCTCTGATGGTTTTGTGAATGCTGGATGTTGCAACAGAGTCATGATCATGCATGATACTCATACTTTTCATGATCATCATTGCATATCATTTAGTCATGAATGTGTCTAAAATCACATGCATATTAAAACTGCTTTGAACTGCTTTTCTCTGCATAACCGTGGTATATTAAATAGTAAGCTACTAAAGGGCAGGGAAATTTGTCTGGAGGTTCTTACTATGTGTGAGATGGTCATTGAGACCAGGTTCTCCACCTAGTACCATGGGTTATATTGATTGATAGAGCAGTCTGAATGAGCATGAATTTCAAAATCCTTTGTTCAGTTTTCAGAGAAAACATTGCATGTATTCAGGGGGAGTTTGTTGAGTCTTTGCATGCCTTTGCATATCATTCATTCATGACCTATGCATAAGCTCTCTCTCATTTAATTCTTGCCATTCATTAACAAAATTACATGCATATAGACAGGGGGAGTATTGTTAGAAATTTAGAGTGGTCATCAATTCTATTGAATTATTTCATCCTTGACTCTAAATGATTAAGTCTGACATATGACAATCTGTTAGTCAGTTCTGATTTCTAAGCAATAGAAAACAGACTTCTTCTCTTATAAGAATTTTAAATTGCTTAAAGACTGACTTAATTGTTTAAATTTTATAATCATTGAAGTTTAAAGATTGCAATCAGTAAATAAGACAGCTGAAAATTGATAAAACTCTCAACCCCTTTCTTATTTCATGTCAGACAAAGCTAATCATATCTAAAATTTGAAAACTCATCTGAAATCATGTTAGAGAAGCTAAGTATGTGTATTGTTCTTAAACAAGTCATTCTGAAACATATAAAGGACAGCTAAGAAAGATATTGAAAAATATTAAAAATCATTGAAAATTAACATTGGCAGAGCAATGACTGGTAAATCACTGAGAAACTGAGTGATCCATCAAAGAAGTGGACAACACTCATGTCATGAAGTGTATCAGCTATCTCTGTATAAAATGATCAAAATAGTAGGCTGGTTTCACTGAGTACCTGAGGGTAACTGGCGTCTGATAAACGTGTACCCTCACACAAAAAGGTGTAAATCAGTTCTGTTGAATTTGATCATAGGCAGAATTGTCCATCTTGTTAAGTATCTAGGGGTATTGGCGTCTGATAAAAGTATACCCTTACGCAGAAAGACTTATGGTACCTGAATGCCCTAAATGAACTAATACTGATAATGCTGTTCCTTCAAAAGAAAATTCATGGATGTCAATTTGTTTATTTTCAATACATGACCTAGCATCTCTTAACAACTTTTAATGAGTATACGAAAGTAGGATATTTTGAAACTGAATCTTTCATGCAAATGTGATTCTGGTTTATTGTTTTATCATGCACAGCCAACTTATCCATTGATTGTAGTGCATGAACTCAAAATTTATAACCTTTAAACCAGACTTCTATCTGAAAGTAGTTTCTAAATTCATATGACTGAAGACTATGTGCTTTATAATGCCTATTCCTGAACTACTTGTTCAGAATGCCAGTCAGATGATTTCTTGATCTTTCCCTTTGTATATCTGATTTCTTGAACACAATATCCCATTTCATAGGGGGAGAATTCATTCGGGGGGAGTCCTATCTTCAGGGAGAGTTTCTTGTTCTAAGGGTGTTTGCATTCATATTGTCATGTTGTACTCATGTTCATACTGCTTTTCTCTTTTTGATTATGTCAAAGGGGGAGAAAATTTTGGTGCCTCACTGCCACTTTGTTGCCATCATCAAAAAGGGGGAGAATGTTGTGCCCCTTAGGGAGAATGGCACATGCATGTACTATGTTGATTTGATGATAGCAATGCTATTTTGTTTTGATGATAGCAAAGACAGTGAGTGCATTTGTTATTGTGTTTTGATGATAGCAACATGGATGCATATGACTGTGACTGATATATCATCTGGAGAATGCATGTGTATGACTGATATATTGTTTGTGTTAGACTTCTGTTATGTGCATAGTCTATACATTGTGCATCTCGTTGACAAGTTTGCACAATCATGAAGTCTGCACACTGGTCTTGTTCACGCATCTAAACTCATCTAAAGTCTGTACAGCCTATCGTCTCAGCCACCGTCTCATTCAGCGTACGCTCACAAAGTCTATACATTCACTGTAGCTTGCTCAGCTGAATTATGTATATCCATCATCTCATGAAGTGTGTACATTGCATCATATCATTAAAGTCTGCACATTGGCTAAGTGTATACATCGTGTCCATCTCAGTCAGCGTCTTAGGTATTTTGTTAAAGTCTGTACACTGGTCGAGCTTTGAAGTATATACATCGGCACATGCATTTACTGTAAAGTCTAGACAGTGGACCGTCTTATTCAGCGTCTCAATTGGACTAAGTCTACACAGCATAAGTCTGGACATTGGACCGTCTCTATTTGCGTCTTATGCCAAGTCCGTACAGTGTCCATCAGCATTTAGAAGTCTATACAGTCCACCGTCTTCATCAACGTCTCATGCATATAGCAAGTCTAGACATTGCATTGTAGCATGCATTTCTTTAAAGTCTATACATCCGCTACAGTGCAAAAACCGTCTCACTTAGCGTCTATATGCATCGGTGAAGTCTATACATTGCATCGTCTCAACTTGCGTCTCATGCCAAGACTGTAAAGCCTGCATCGTCTCATGCAACATCTTATTTGAAGTCTATACATTGGGTTTTTACCTACGGTGCTTGAAACGAAGTCTACACACTGGTTGTACTTCAGAGTTTGTACAGTGTCTCTAGTTGGCTAAGTCTATACACCGAGGACGTTGAAAGCTTTCAAGTCTATACATTCTCACAATGTTCATACTTGCTTCATGTTCCAAGTCTATACAGCCTTTTGCTTCGCCAAAGTCTGTACAGCCATCAGTGATCTCCCAAGTATGTACATCCAACTGTTCATCTTTAAAGTCTGTACATTGGCTTCAAGACTTTCAAGTCTATACACTAACGGCTGAACTGAGAACTCTATACATCGTCTGTCTGCATTAGAGTCTCATGGAGTCCATACATTGCACAGCGTTCATAAGTCTATACATCGTGTTGTTTCACGCTAAGTATATACATTGCTTCAACTCTGCTTTCACAACGCCAAGTCTGTACATTGCTTTGTTATGCATATGAACGTGAAGTCTATACATTGCTTCATAAACATGAAGTCTATACATTACACTCACGTTTCACAAGTATATACATTGCATGCTCTTTTAATAAAGTCCATACACTGAGCAAGTATATACATTGTCTGTCTGTCGATTGAAAAGTCTATACAGAGTTCTTCACTTAACCTGACAATCCGATACTCTATCTAACATGGATTCTTACCAAGATTGATGACCTGGCTCGTGATCCCAGGAGGACAAGGTGTGCAGATGCTGCCACGTGGATGGAATTGCCTCGGATCTGGCGAATTCATTGGGCGGGAAAATGTGGAAGCCACGCGCCCTTATCCAATCTGCTGCTGTATATATATAAGTCTTCATCTTCTGTTGAAGGCTGATCGAGTGTGGCAAGTCTATACAGTGAGACTCATTCTGAAGCAGCAGCCACCGAGATCTAGAGAAGAAAAGCAGAGAAGAAGATACAGAGAGAAAAGAGAGATGTGTTGAGAGAGTTCAAGAAGAGAGAGATGAGTTGAGAGAAGGCTATTGAGAGGTTGTAAGTCAGTCTCTCGGTTCAGAAACCAGAGCTGACTCTACTCATACTTGAGCTACATTTGTCTGATTTTTCATTTCGTTTATTTCTGATTTTATTGCTTTCGATACCTTTGTTCTTCAAGCTGTATGTCAGCGGATGCAATGGAGGTTTCCACTGGATAGGTAAAGCTGTAATCCTCAGCTGGCGAGACTTGGTCTCGGATGGGTTAAGCTGTATTTCCCCAGTGGTTTGCAGAGGTGTATCCTCTGGACAGCAAGCTGTGTTGCTCAGCGGGTAGTGGAGGATTCCACTGGACAGCAAGCTGTGTTGCTCAGCGGGCAGTGGAGGATTTCACTGGACATCAAGCTGTGTTGCTCAGCGGTTTGTAGGCCAAGCTGTATTGCCTAGCGGACGCAAGCTGTGTTGCACAGCAGTAAGCCATACTCGGTTGAGTGTGGGGTGGACGTAGGTCATTGACCGAACCACCTAAAATCTTGTGTGCATTGTGTTTGTGAGTTTGCTCGTACGTGACTGAATCTCTTGATTATCTTCACAGATCACTTGTGTTTTTGCTAAGTCTAGACACTCGAGTTAGTGTTTTAGTAGATCTGTCTTTATTCCGTATTTGAACCTCCAACTGGTTTTAAATTAGGCTGTAGATCTATTCACCCCCCTCTAGATCCACACTTCGTGGAGATAGACTGCGTCCATCTAACTTCAACACAAATGCCCCTGACCACGTGTGCACACACAAGCTCAAGGCCTTGAGCCAGGCCTCTAGCTTGTTTTCCCCCCAGTAGGACGCTACTGCAAAGCAAAGGGGCCCACGGAAACTAGCCTAAAAATCGTATATCAAGAACTCGCCTCGCCACCACTCCCAGGTGGGCGACACATAGGAAAGTGTTGTCAGGCTACGACTAGCGGAGGCTCACTAGACACAGAGACTCCAAAACATCAGTACTGAAGTACGGACAGGCTAAGCATGCACTGTCGCACGTACTATGAAGTATCAAACACATGGCAGCGCACAAGACCGCCAGATCCACACATCCACATGATACAAATCACGGAGACTTAAGGAATCACCAAGACCCTCAAAGTATGTGGACACGTAAACTGAGGTAAGACAGCACCTCAAGGCATCCAAAACCATGTCTCAATCCACACGGGATAGACGAGACAGTCACGAGATCACGTGTCAACCATTGGATCACATCGGGTTGACCAGAAACCAATCACGACTCTAAAGCAGTACGAAACAGTACTCGACATAATGGCACTCCCGGCCATCTCACAACATGGTCATTGCCCTCATAGGACATCTAAGACATCCACGAGACTACGGGCAAACCACAAGGTCAACCCAAGACAATTGGAGGCCAAACTATCGGAAAAACAACACTAATCAGCACTCTGAGAAAGAGACGGTCGTTCACCTGACCGCTAGGCAAACCAGGCGGTCAGCCGAAGGGTCGCTACCCTCAAGAGAACCCCAGATTTAAAACCCAAAAAAGCAGGAGCCTTGCGGTCTGCCTGAGACCGTCTCTTGCCAGAAAACGGTCTCCCCATGGCCGCAAGAGGGACCCTAGCGGTCACGCCTTAGACCACTAAGCCTAGTCAAACTCCACACAGAGAAACTAACTTAACCGGTCAAAATCACCAAACGGTCTATCTAAAACCATTTCATAGAGCTTGGCGGTCACCCAAAGGGCCGCCAAGGACACCATGCGATCGGAGCTAGACCGCTAGCCTGAACCGACTTAAAAACCATTGACCGAATTCAAACGAAGCTTAGCGGTCATCCATGAACCACCACAGCTAGCCTAGCGGTCTATCGTACAACCGCTTAGCCAAACCGACATGCCAGACATAGCTTAACGGTCTCCAAAGGGCAGTATCACTGAGCTTAGCGATCCTCCAATGGGCCGCAAGCCAACGAAAATGCTCTATCGCATGACCGCGAAGACCTGAACGAACTTAGAACCGACAAAGAACCGAACGGTCTCCACTAGACCGCTTCAAGCATGAAAAATGGTCTCTGATAGGACCGCTAAGGCGTTACTACGAAGAAACAGTAGGAATGGCCAAACCCTAGCCTTTCCATGCCCCGTTCGCCCTAAAACAAAGGGGAAACAATCCTAAACACCATATAAACCTTCCATAGTCCGGAAGGGATCAATCCGATGCCAAAATGACAAGAAACAGGTGATTCCCACGAATCGACCCAAAACGAGTCATAGGGATAGTCGGGCTCATACCGACTCCGATTCTTGACCAAATGCAATAAAATTGACAAGAATGAATTCCCAACATACTAGGGGTTCGAATGAAACCAACTAGACTGAAAACTGTCGCCTGGAAAGGTGAACTCGTCTCACACCGCCCGAAGCATGATTTCACCCAAACGTGGTAAAACCCGCTCATATACGCACCGTTCGGCTCCAAATCGCGAGGGAACACAGAAGAGAAGCAGGGCATCCATCTCCCTACCTCCACCGAAGTTTTAGTGCGCTGAAACAATGAAACCACACCGAAAACGTCACACGAACCAAACCACGTCGGCTTTGAATCCACCGAGGGATCGCGCCAACGCCACACTTCATCCTTCACACCAGCACGCTCTACGACAACTCTACGACGTCCCTGCCTCGCCCACCTCGCCACGGTCGTGCGCCCCGCGGAGAGAGGAGAAGAGAGGAGAGAGAATGAGAGGGAGAGAGTGAACGGCGGTGGGGAGAGAGGAAGGAGAGAGAGAGGGTTAAAAGAAAATGAAAATAAGAATTTCCTAATTTTTGTGAAATCTGATTTTTAGCCCGAAAATACACTAATTCAGAAAAATACGAGAAAATAGTCTAAGCGATCCTCGGAAGGAGCACAACGCAACTGTAGCATCCTCGAGTCGATGAACTCAACAGTAAACTCACCACGGGGTTCCGTAACTTGTACGAGAAAAAAACCCACGTGGATCGTAAAACACAACTCAAGACCCACAAAAGTGATCCAAAAGCTCTCCGATAAAGATCTGAAAGACCCAGGGTATTACAGCCTCCCCTCCTTGGGAAATTTCATCCTCAAAATTAAAGGAGTCAGCAAGAAGAAGCAGGGAAGAACAAACCCAAACACTGACTATGTAACGACCCAGAGTTTAGGATACCGATAACATCGATACACCGATACCAAGAACTGGGGAGGCCACCCAAGAGGCTGATGAGGCCCCTGAAGGGTTAGGGGGGCATGTGTAGAGTACATTGAAGCCACAGAGATATAACAGTAAGCAAGTAAATTTCATTAGATTGGATTGCTAAAGTAGCAGAAATAAAATTACAGCTTCATTAATAAATTCAACAATTACTATTATACACAGAGTCCAGCCCAAAGGAGAGACAACAAGTCTAGCACAGTACAGTACGACAGAAAGAAACGTACACAGAAGTCGGGAGAAGCCCGACGCAGGTACGGCTTGCAGCTACAACAGCAAGAGAGCGCTCCACCAAGAACAGCAGAGGCAGACTGCGAAACCCACCTGAAAAGCAGCAGGGGTGAGTCTCAACAGAAACTCAGTAGGGGTCACGCGGATCCCCACTGGAAAACGCACAAAGCAAAAGCAACGGAAGCAGCAACAAACGCAGTAAGAACAGCAACGTAGCAAAGCAGGAAAGCTACACTACAAAGCTGTAAAGGAACAGACGGGAAGTAGGAGTAGGGAACACGCAGGAGAGGGTGAGAACCCGCACCAAACAAGCGACTGCTGAATTAACCTCAGCACCCCAAACTACTCCAAACAAAAGGCAACAGATGGATGACCCTAAACTCACACAGAAGGGTACACCAGCCTGTCAACCAGCCCCAAACAATCCAGGTCTAGTCACGACCTAGACAGACGCCAAACAAGCACGTACACGACCGGAAATGTCGTGCACAAAGCCCCACGCACGAACAGAACACCGTGCGGACAACAAAACACTGACCTCGAGCACGGCCACGAACGGGCAACTCGCAAAGGTCACGACGCGCAAGAAAACGCGAGAGCTACGCGTCACGTGACGGAAGCACCCCTTTAAAAAGCCAGCTGCGTCCACTCACGTCTTACGCCGCACCTCAAGCGTCTCGCCTACAGCACTGCTGTAACAACAGCAGAGACAGAGACACAAGCTGAACCAAACAGGAACAACAAACAAGTAACTAGTCAGGGTCACGCCCGTCGACGTAAGTCCTCCGTCCCTGACCACGTGTGCACACACTGGCTATAGTCTAAGCCAGGTCCTCTAGCTAGTATTCTCCCTCGGTAGGACGCTACCGTTGACTAGGAGCCCGCGGAACTAACTACAAACCGCTCACCGGGAATAACCCTCCGCCATCCGCTAGCGGGTCGGCACTCAACAGACCTTAGGCAACAACAAGTGGAGGCTTCACACGACACAGAAGCTCAAACACAAGTGCCGAAGTACAAACGGGCGACCACGCCCCTCAACACGTACTTCGAGGCACCAAATGGCAGCATCGCCACTGCCGACAACTCAGGACAAGCAACTAGACCTCCTATGTAACGATCCTGAGTCGAACGACTCAAGGCAAGATCGTCACAAACAGCGGAACAAGCCGCCAATCGGTCTAATCCTAAGCCAGAGAAACCACGCTCCGCAGAAAACAACACACGGAGACCTGAGGGAAACATCAAGAACCCTCAGCACAGCTGGACACGCAAACCGAGGTAGAACAACACCTCGAAGCATCCAGAAACAGTGTCTTGGACAGGACAGAACCGCCAAGACACGCACAAACAAGGTCACATGTCAACCATTGGGTCACACCGGGTTGACCGAAACCAAACAACAAAAGCATACAAGAGTAGGATCAAGAATCCTACCACAAGTAAGAAGACTCCTGGCCACCTTGCAACGTAGTCTTAACCCTCATAGGACATCAAGAGACACCCACAGGACAACGGGCAGACCACAAGGACAAGCCAAGACACATAGAATCATCGGGCGGAAAACCAAGGCACAAAGGAAGTAACGCACAGGCCCTAGACCGTTATTAGCAAGTGACGGTCTAGCTCAGGGGCGTTATTTCCCAAACGACGGACGGACACAGGCCGTCACTCACACCACCCTAACAACCTACAAAGCACACAAAAGCCAAGTAACGCACGGGACCAGGGGCGTTACAAGCAAGCGGCGCACAGGGGCTCCACCGTTACTCCCAACGGCATAGCCACCCAAACCCAAAACGAAGCAACGCGCTAAGCCAGGTGCGTCACTCACGAAACAGCGCGGCAGGGGAGGGCCGTCAGAACCAAACGACGCACGGGGGCCTATCCGTTACTCACAACGGCATAGCCACCCTCAACCCAACACCACAGCAAACGACGGACAGGGGTGAGCGCGTTACTCTCTAACGACGCACAGGGGCTCCACCGTCGCTTCCAACGGGACAGCCACCCAACCTCGTCCACGCAGAATATAACGGCCAGGGGCAGGCACGTTATACTCAAAACAACGGATGGGAACACATCCGTCGGAGGAACCGCCTCAACAGGTCAAAGTCAGTCAACCAGCAAGCAACGGCCTGGGCAAGGCGCGCCGCTTCCATCTAACGCGCTGGGTCAAGCGCGTTAGACCAACCGACTTAACCCCCAAGAAAAACGACAAAACGCAAGTAACGGCCAGTCATTGGCGCGTTACACGGGAATGACGCACCACCCTTGGGCCGTCACTCACCCAGAAGCTAAAGAGCTCAAAACGACGCAGACCAAACGACGGTCAGTCGTAGGGCCGCTAAATCAAGTAACGGTCGCTGGCATGACCGCTACTTCGGTTACGGCGGGAAAACAGAGGGATGGCCGGATTGGCCCGTTCCACGCCCCATTCACGCCGAAACGCAGGGGAAACACACCGCAACGACAAAAGACAACACCAAGGGGCTCCAAACCCCACATGCAACATCAAAGACGCAAGATTCGGGCGATTTTACCAAATCAACCCTAAATGGGTCACCGAGGTTCCCGGGCTTCTACCGGCCTCGAATGAACACCAAATCGCACGAAACCAACGTGGATGGGATTCTAACATCCCTGCGGTCATTTAGAAACTAACTGAACCGCAAACGGTCACCGTTTACCGGCCGACCCTAAAAACCATGAAAATCACGGTTTAGGCAAAACAAGCCCAAACACGCTCGTTTCCTAGCCGAACGCCGTGCAATGGCAGGGAAAACGAAGATGAAGAAGCAAGGATCCGTCACCTTACCTCCACCGAAGAAACCGCGCCCCGAAAGGACTAAACCACGCCGAAAACCACTCGCGAACCGATTTCACCGGCTTTGAATCCACCGTTCGGGATCGTGCCAGAATCGATCCGATCCTCGCCCTATCGCGCACCTCGACAGCTCCACGGCCTCGCCACCTCGCCCACGCACGCCTCCGTCTGCAGCCGGAGCCGGAAAGGGGAGAGAACGAGAGAGAACGGGAGAGAGACGGACGGTCGCGCGAATGAGAAGGAGAGAGAGAAAGAGAAAAGAAAAAAGAAGGAAATTAGGAAATTTTCCTAATTTCCGGAAATTCCGAAAATGCGCCGAAAATGCACAAATTCAGAAAAATACGCAAAAATAGTCAAAACGACCGGCTCGACGAGTACATCGTCGCTGTAGCATCCACGAGCTCGAGAATTGACAAACAAACTCACCGTAGGGTTCCGTAACTAGTACGTGAGAAAAACCCATACGGCTCGTCAAACTCAACTTGGAAGCCACCAAAGCGAACCGAAACTCAACGAAACCAATCCGAAACAGACCCGAAAGATCCAACAAAGATCCAACAAGATCCAGGGCATTACATCCTCCCCTCCTTTAAGAAATTTCGCCCTCGAAATTAAGGACTAACAAAGGAGAAGCAGGGAAGAACAACCCAACAACACAAATCTCGAAAAACACAGCTCAGAGGAACAGCGTCAGACCACAATTACAGGTACACACTCTAGCTTCCAAGACAGCAAGTCTACAGCACGAGTACGGCACCAAAGTGAACACATCTGACACCTCCGAAGCAAGGGCAACGTCGTTTACGTCTCACAGAGCAGGAGACACGACAGCCACAACAATCGAGAACCAACACCGAAAACACAACAACAACACGGCAAGCAGCAGCTTACACAAGGAGACACAGTCCTCACAGCTGACAGCTCGACCACATCATCGGCTCCAGTGCCAAAGGCAACAGGGGACACCTGGCACACAGGACACCAACGACAACAACACCACTGGACCACAAACACCATCACGTCAGCACTCACTCAGATATCACATCTGATCAAGTCGCAAGCTAACTCCACTAAGGAAAAGGGAGCACAGCAAAGCTAACTGACAAGACAATGGTCCAAGATGAGAACGCAAAATCATAAAGAAACAGCGCCAAAACAACACAACGGCAGCACCTACAGAATTTCGGCTCCGCACAACACGCAGTGCCAAGAAACACGTCTGCAAGCAGGGTCACAACAAGGCACAAGAACAGCTGAGCACACAACCACACAAGAACGGGTTACGCATCAGACTGCTCACCAAGAGAAGACCCACAACAACAAGAAACGACAACAATCTCGGGGAATGCAACTCAAGGACTAGCAACACGCCTCAAGAGCACAACACCCAAGAAGGAAAAAGCAGAGCAAAGGGTACTTAATCAGCAAGGAATGCCAACCAATTCCCCAACACTCACACAATTGCCAATGCCAACACAAGAAAAACCACAAACAAAGGCACGGCAACTGACGACATCAAGGCACGAGAAGCCAAGACGGAGTCACATCGAGAAAGAAAGAACCTCTCGACAAGTGGGTAGCCAACCCACACACAACAGCTGTACTCTCAACAACGTGCACAGGCAACAGAACAACATCGGAAATCGCATCTCAGCACACACCAGCGCCATCGCAATCAACAAGATCGCAATTCACACGCCACGAGCACCAATCCAGCGAATAACCGAACACAAAAAGCCTAAGTGCAATAAGAAAAGAGCACCAGCTTCAGCACAAAGCACAAGGAAAGCATCAGTCTCAGCTTACCTTCACGTCCTAAAACAACAAATGAGCCTTCACAACGCATCGGCCGTTAGACACAGCACGACAACTACGGTGCACAACAGCTCTTAACACCATTACGGAGTCCAAAGCCAAGCAACCGTACAACAAGGAGCAGATCAGGCTCAACACAAAGCTGTCTACGCTTAAGCAGACATAGGACAAGGCAGCACTAAGACAACAATTCCAAGGCTAACCTCGAAAAAACTTCACCAAGAAGGGACGAGAAGCAACAAGCTCTACAACAACAGCTCACCAGGAAGGGAAAATCCTAGGTTCGCTCGAGCAACTTCTCAATCGAGGCAACACGACAACCGAAATAACGAAAACAACAATGCATCAGAAGCTAAGCAGACTCAAGCCGGGATAACCAAAGCAACGTAAGAACGTGCATGGCCATCACACCAACGCTAAAAAGTCATAAGCCACCTGAGCAAAATACAGAAAACAGTTCGAACAATGCACTGCAGGTTCATGCCAACCGACAAACACTGCCAAGCGCAACACGATCGAGACCAATTCTCAAACCGAACGAAGCACATCGTCGCATCCAGACGAGAGCAAAAACCATCTCGTACAGTGCCAACCAAGCACGTACAAGACCACACGCGAGAAGCACTGCGATAAACCATCGCAACACCTACGCCAGCAAGAGACTGTACTGGGCCTAAGGACTCTGGAAACTGTATATCTCGGATTCCCATGTACTTCACACAACAACGCTCTGATAGCTCAGAAAAGAACTCCGAACATCTCAGAACACTGCTCTGATACCAGCTGTAATGACCCAGAGTTCAGGATATCGATATACCGATAACATCGATACACCGATACCAAGAACTGGGGAGGCCACCCAAGAGGCTGATGAGGCCCCTGAAGGGTTAGGAGGGCATGTGTAGAGTACATTGAAGCCACAGAGATATAACAGTAAGCAAGTAAATTTCATTAGATTGGATTGCTAAAGCAGCAGAAATAAAATTACAGCTTCATTAATAAATTCAACAATTACTATTATACACAGAGTCCAGCCCAAAGGAGAGACAACAAGTCTAGCACAGTACAGTACGACAGAAAGAAACGTACACAGAAGTCGGGAGAAGCCCGACGCAGGTACGGCTGGCAGCTACAACAGCAAGAGAGCGCTCCACCAAGAACAGCAGAGGCAGACGGCGAAACCCACCTGAAAAGCAGCAGGGGTGAGTCTCAACAGAAACTCAGTAGGGGTCACGCGGATCCCCACTGGAAAACGCACAAAGCAAAAGCAACGGAAGCAGCAACAAACGCAGCAAGAACAGCAACGTAGCAAAGCAGGAAAGCTACACTACAAAGCTGTAAAGGAACAGACGGGAAGTAGGAGTAGGGAACACGCAGAAGAGGGTGAGAACCCGCACCAAACAAGCGACTGCTGAATTAACCTCAGCACCCCAAACTACTCTAAACAAAAGGCAACAGATGGATGACCCTAAACTCACACAGAAGGGTACACCAGCCTGTCAACCAGCCCCAAACAATCCAGGTCTAGTCACGACCTAGACAGACGCCAAACAAGCACGTACACGACCGGAAACGTCGTGCACAAAGCCCCACGCACGAACAGAACACCGTGTGGACAACAAAACACTGACCTCGAGCACGGCCACGAACGGGCAACTCGCAAAGGTCATGACGCGCAAGAAAACGCGAGAGCTACGCGTCACGTGACGGAAGCACCCCCTTAAAAAGCCAGCTGCGTCCACTGACGTCTTACGCCGCACCTCAAGCGTCTCGCCTACAGCACTGTTGTAACAACAGCAGAGACAGAGACACAAGCTGAACCAAACAGGAACAACAAACAAGTAACTAGTCAGGGTCACGCCCGTCGACGTAAGTCCTCCGTCCCTGACCACGTGTGCACACACTGGCTATAGTCTAAGCCAGGTCCTCTAGCTAGTATTCTCCCTCGGTAGGACGCTACCGTTGACTAGGAGCCCGCGGAACTAACTACAAACCGCTCACCGGGAATAACCCTCCGCCATCCGCTAGCGGGTCGGCACTCAATAGACCGTAGGCAACAACAAGTGGAGGCTTCACACGACACAGAAGCTCAAACACAAGTGCCGAAGTACAAACGGGCGACCACGCCCCTCAACACGTACTTCGAGGCACCAAATGGCAACATCGCCACTGCCGACAACTCAGGACAAGCAACTAGACCTCCTATGTAACGATCCTGAGTCGAACGACTCAAGGCAAGATCGTCACAAACAACGGAACAAGCCGCCAATCGGTCTAATCCTAAGCCAGAGAAACCACGCTCCGCAGAAAACAACACACGGAGACCTGAGGGAAACATCAAGAACCCTCAGCACAGCTGGACACGCAAACCGAGGTAGAACAACACCTCGAAGCATCCAGAAGCAGTGTCTTGGACAGGACAGAACCGCCAAGACACGCACAAACAAGGTCACATGTCAACCACTTGGTCACACCGGGTTGACCGAAACCAAACAACAAAAGCATACAAGAGTAGGATCAAGAATCCTACCACAAGTAAGAAGACTCCTGGCCACCTTGCAACGTAGTCTTAACCCTCATAGGACATCAAGAGACACCCACAGGACAACGGGAAGACCACAAGGACAAGCCAAGACACACAGAATCATCGGGCGGAAAACCAAGGCACAAAGGATGTAACGCACAGGCCCTAGACCGTTATTAGCAAGTGACGGTCTAGCTCAGGGGCGTTATTTCCCAAACGACGGACGGACACAGGCCGTCACTCACACCACCCTAACAACCTACAAAGCACACAAAAGCCAAGTAACGCACGGGACCAGGGGCGTTACAAGCAAGCGGCGCACAGGGGCTCCACCGTTACTCCCAACGGCATAGCCACCCAAACCCAAAACGAAGCAACGCGCTAAGCCAGGCGCGTCACTCACGAAACAGCGCGGCAGGGGAGGGCCGTCAGAACCAAACGACGCACGGGGGCCTATCTGTTACTCACAACGGCATAGCCACCCTCAACCCAACACCACAGCAAACGACGGACAGGGGTGAGCGCGTTACTCTCTAACGACGCACAGGGGCTCCACCGTCGCTTCCAACGGGACAGCCACCCAACCTCGTCCACGCAGAATATAACGGCCAGGGGCAGGCACGTTATACTCAAAACAACGGATGGGAACACATCCG